>JADRCH010000067.1:9965113-9985479 GCA_019843965.1 Rhynchomys soricoides
CTCTCTCTCTCTCTCTCTCTCTCTCTCTCTCTCTCTCTCTCTCTCTCCCAGAGTGAGAATAAAACACTCTTTCCTCTTTGAATATGTCAACCTTTTCCACTTCTCCTTCATCCTCCTTCCAATTTTGACATTCTTTCTCTCTCCTCTGTTTTCATTCCCTTTCTCCACTTCTTTATCCTTTTCTCTCCCTCTGACCACTCTTCTCCTGTCTCTTTTCTTTTATCTCCAACATTTACTCTAAAAATGTAATATCCAGACTCTATAATTTCACTGGCAAATTACTATACAGTCCAGCATAAAGTACAAATATTAAAATATCAATACAGACATATGACACAATTGATTGTCTCCTCTTAATACAGTCCATCTCTTTATGTAATCTTTATATTTTCTTAGCAAGGCAACTTTATTATATCTACAGTTGTCATTATGGAGCATGGAGTATGTAAATTCATCACAATTCTACCTTTAAATTCATCTGACATTTTCTTGAACTTGATTTACATACTTGCTTAGTAAACACCTAAAGTGAAAAATTTTGAAAGTGTTCGAAGACATTATTTGAACACTGTAGTTAATAGGAAATCACCCAGGTACTGACAAATTATTTGAATAAATGTACCATGCTACTTAAGGGATGCCAAGAAGTCCTTGTCCTGATGTGTAGCTGGAGTGTTGATATCAGAGAATGAGCAGGGTAAACACTGCTTCTTGGCCAAATGTGATCACTCTTCTAGACCAAGTTTCTTTTAGCAAAAGACTTTCTTCTCTTGTAAGTATTCCTGCTCCACCAGCATGACTCACTTGTACTGTCACTGAGTCTGAGCTCTCAGTATCCACAGAGACAAGGCAACATACATCTGGGCTAGGGCAACATCTGTAATTGTGCCTTTACCTATGTAATTGAAGAAAAGTTGAGATAGGTTCATGAGGAATAGTTCTCATTCCGTAAAGGTCTTATGCACAGTCATGTTGTAACAGGATTCCCAGATTGCATTATGAAAAGCCGGCAGACTTTCCTTTATAAGGCCATTTATTGCCCTTGCCCTTTTGATAACATTACAATGTGTTTGTTCTGAAGTCTACTGTTAAATGAATAAATAATAGGAAAATGAAATATTAGATTAAAAACTGTTGGACTTCCAAATGGCAAACAAATGTGTTAAAAAGTCTTGTTCTTTGAATGTGGCTCTATGGGTTACTGAAAGGCCATAAATGGTGTCAGAGAAAATCTGCAGAGTGTAGATAGGAATGTTCATTACATGGCTCTGTGGGCCTCTCAAACAACTAGTGTGTTAAAATGTGGCACAGGTGTTCTCTGTCAGGTACAAAATTACATCCTACACATTAGCATATCTCTATCTGCAACAGAAGTCACTGAACAGGTTTTGCTTTGACAATCACAACCTGGTAACAATACTAAGGTCTCCAGCACCTTCTTGTCTCTTGATCAGTATAATATCTTCCACTCTCAGTCTTAAGAATTTGATACTGTATGGTAAACCACAGACAAATACTTCTTACTCAGCTAACAACAGGCTACTGTGTGAGTTGGTAAGTAAGAAGTGGAAGGCTGCTGAAGGCTGCTCTCAGAGTCTAGTTGGCTGTTTGAAGTTTCTGAATGGTGGCTGATGGAAAAATCAGGGCTCAATTTTATGCCGATTTTGTGCCCCAGTTAGCAGTGCTAATTGGGGCACACAAGTAAATTGCACTCTGCCCTGTGGAAGTTTTCAGTTAGCCAACTAAATCAGAAAATCGTTGAGAGTGTGCTAATCCATCATGCAGTCACTACTTAATTAGGTGCAAAATCTATGCTGCCTCCAGGAAAGACAAAGTTCAGACATAGGATCTCAATGATCACTTATTTGGAAACACATAGAAATATATATTGTATTTGTTACTGTTGTAATAAGCAAGCTGACTTTGAAAACAGTATGTCTACTGAGGTTGAGATCACTATGAATCAGGCTTAAGTTTTATTAGCAGTGACAGTGGAAAAGGTCATTTGGTTTCTCTCACACTTCATAGACAAATTTTCCAAGGGGAAATTAATTTCTTTTACCTAAAAAGCATGTAAATTACAGGGATAAATTTAAGAGCAAATGTCCCACATTTCCTAGTGCCAAACACTTGCTTGGGTGAAGTTCAGTGCCATGTATTAGAACTTTGTGAATAGGACAGTGATTTTCATCTATCTGTTTTTTATGATGTTTGTATGAATTCTTTGAGAACCCCATACAATGCATTTTGAAGATATTCATGCCCTCCACTTCTCTACTTAAGCTGTCAACACTACCCCCTCCCATCCTTCACGACACACATTGACATTCATTTTGCTCTTTCCCATTGAGTTCAGTTTGCATTTCCTAGCTAATCTTGGTGCAGGGACTTGCCTTGGTGTGTGATCCATATATTATATACGGGTCACATTAAAGGAAACTGACTGTCTTTGTATCAGTAGGTATCCAATGCCAATCGCTCCTCAGCTAGTTTTAGGATTATGTGTCTACCTTCCCACTCTATAACTTTCTCCATCCATACTTTTTCTCTGACCTTGAGAAGGTATTGTGCATGCTTTTATAATTGCTATAAATATTTAAGTACATTTGCCCTGAAGTGTCTAGAAAACACTATTTTTATATTGTGCACTGATGCCTTAGCTCTTAGTACACAAGAACTATTTTTAAATGAAAAGACTACAGGCAGGTGCTAATTTCTACACAAAATTTATCTGAATGTGTGTTTACACTGTGTTTTAAAGAATAAAACAATGTGAGTAGTATATTGATGCAGTGTTGCTGGTATTTAATGTACTATTATCTTTGTTAAATGTCTCCATTACTGTGACCTTTTTTTTTTCTTTTCTAAAATATAAAGTACTAGATTGAAGAATACTGCATTAAATTACTCACCAAATTCTGTCTTAAATATATTTTAAATTAATATTGATATATTGATACCAATATATTTTTCTAAAATTTGATTTTACCTTTGAAACAATGTTGTTATTGGCTTTATGGTGACTTTGAAAGTTATAGTCTGTAGATGGTTTATTATGTATTGTTATTATGTATGATCCTAGAATTGCTAAAACCATAAGGAAACACATTTTAGCAAAAATTAAAGCCACATTTCTTTCAGTCATTATGTGTTTTAATTAAACTGACCCAGCTATTTAGAATTCTTTCTGTAGGGAATATTTAACACTTTTAGAAATAATTTTAAATTCTGAGTATGAGGGTCTAGTTGAAATATTGTCTGAAGCACTGTCTTTTTAATGTTGCATGAATCAGCATTGTCCCTACTAGTATTATTCTGTCTACCATCCTCTACCCCACCCCCTTCCTCTTATTCTCTACCTGAACCTTTTCTGTTTCCCATTTAGGAAAGAACTATAATCCAGGATCCTTCCTTCATTTCAGTTCTCAGATTTCAAATTATAGTTCTTAAATGAATGTCGAAACATTATTTCAAGGTCAGGAAATATTTATTCTGTAAGCTAATCCTTTATGTCCAAACCTCCCCTTCCCTCTTTTGTTCCCAATTCTGTTCACTGTTTAGCCCTTTATGTGGTTCTCTCTGTGCTTTCCTTGTGGCTTCTTCTCCTCCATCATTTCTTTCAGGAAGAGTTGTTGGCCTGGTTAATTTTCTTTTTATCACCCCATAGGTTTTAGACACATTGTTTTTACCTTTGATGATTTCCTGTGTTCTCAGTTCTGAACTGTTTACATCTCTCTTGGAAATTTTATTCTGTGAGGTTTCTCTGCCTCTTACATTATTGCCCTCTAAAAGAACTTCATGTCAAACTAAACTTGTTTGTTTTATAGAATATTGAAGATTGCATCAAATTTCCATTGTTACCAATATTACCTGTAGATATAAGTCCAAAGTTGTTCTTGTAACACTCATATTCCATAGAAAAGATTTAACCTGCTATTACTGACACGTGACTCTCATCTTTCCTATATACAATCAAGAAAACTAAACTTTTCTGTGATCTAATGAGCAATCTAATGAGCAACTCTAAAGCAATGAGCTCTGAAATTTTTATCTTTGTTCATTCTTTCTCACTGGCTTTAGCTTATCTAATATTTTTAAATATGTTTTAATCCTTATTGTTGTTACGATAATGATGATGATGTATTTGTGTGTATGGTATGTGTGAGTGTTCATGTGCTCATTTACAAATGTCAGAGGCTTGTAAGGAGGTCAAAGGACAACTTTTAAGAATTATTCCTCTCACTTTGATTTATGGAAATTGTCAGGTTTATGTGACAAGATCTCTTACCTACTGAGAAATCCTGCTAGCTCTGGCCCATCACAATCTTATTCTTTTGTAAGCATTGTAGAAGTATGCCTATTTTATAAGACTCTTGAGTTTATGTTTTCAAAGATTGAAACGTGGTGCGGTATGAGGGGATACATGTTTTTTCTTGGTCTTGACTTTATTTAGTAAGCAATTTGTAAACAAACATTGCAGTAATGACTCTGGGAACACAGTCAGTAGTTACAGTTTTTAAAAAATCTCCAGTGTTTAATTCAAGATAACCTAGGCTATAAGCCCACATCATTGGCACCATCATTATGTGCTGGCAGTTTTCTTGCACAGTTCCATAAATCTAAGTCAAATTGACTCACTGTGAAGATCATAAGGCCTTGAACTTGAATTCATATTGTATCTGGGATAACTGGCAATGACAATGTCCAGCTGCATTTTTTTTTTGTCATTTGAGGCAAGATTAGAAGGCTCTCCCTAGATTCTTAGTTCTCTAATTATCAGGCCAAATGATAGAATGTAATTCTGAAATGTACTGAAAATATTAAAAGTCCAGCACATATTGTACTTTCTTTTTCTCTCTTCCATGAATGTTAAACCAATCACTAAAATTGCAAGCAGTTTAGGTTCTACAGACAACAGACAGGGCCAGTCTAAATTTTCACAGGGAATGAGTCATTGATACTAACAAAATATCCAAAGCACTACTTGTAAGCTAACCTGAGCAGCATATGGGATTTCTGGTACATTTGCCCAATAAAAGACCCTGTGTTCTCTTACATGTGGATAATACATATGTGTGATTTCACACATGCTACATTATACTATATGTATTTCTGTACATGTGTTTTTCTAAAATGTTTCTGTAAGTTTGTGGAGATCAGAGACCGTACATATATAAAAACCACAATAGTGATTAACTAGGTCAGTTAAATAATTGTTATCTGAAGAACCAACAACGAGCCTCATAAAATTTAAGTATTCTGATGTCCTTCTATGCTTAGCCCATTAAATGACAGCTATTAGGTTGTCATTGGAGACCAGCACTTAATTTTAGGAATGTAGAGTTTGACCCTTATCCCTACATAGCCCAACATTTGAGAGTTGTGTTAAACTTAGGGATCCTTCAAAACTTCACTCCAATATATTAAATGCTCTATTTTATGTATGTCTATAATAGAAATAAATTTTTCCAAAAATGGGTCATGATGATTCTAGAAAAGGTCAAACAATAATTTTTGTATGTGTGGGTGTGTCATAGCCACATCTTTTTACAAGGATAGCTGATATTTTTCATTAATGTATGTTACACTACAGCCTAATTTTCCAGTAAGGCCTCAAAATATCATTACTAGCAAATCTCCAGTGAGCTCTTTTATACCCCCTAAAAGTTAGAAGGATACAACTGGAGTGTCCATGACCCATCACTACTTTGAAGAATTGAAGAAAGGCTTTTAATTTGTCAGTACTCAATTTTTTCACTTGTGCATGAGAAACATAAGATCAAATTGATAGAATTACTGTGCATGTCAAGAGTATGTATATAAACTGCACAAACATGCTTTGTGTATGATGACTATTACATACATATAAACATGTATGTATATATTAAAATAAACAGTGAATGGTAATTTATTCAAACTCCATCTATCCTTAGATCCAGGTGGCATTGAAAGATTGTGTGCTGCTTATAATCTGTCTTGTTAGGATAACATTAAAATGACCCCATGGTTATTTATAATGAGTTCTTTAATGTGTTCTTTACATTATCAATAGTTTTAACATCTGTGTTCACTCTTTTCTTTAAAAAAAAAGTGTGTGTGTGTGTGTGTGTGTGTGTGTGTGTGTCTGAGTAGTTGTGCTTACCCCTACAGGCACAGACAATTGATACTAAATATCTTCCTCAATCACTGATGGATCATATTTTTGAAACGCATTCTGAAGCTCCCTGTTTTGCCTGGACACTAAGTCCATGTATCTGTTCAACTTTTCCTTCCAGTACTGGGGTGACAGGAAGTTGTCATGACGTTTTGTTCTGTACCAAGTTGCTGGGGATAAAAGCCCAGAACCTCACTCTTGGACACTTTATCTACCAGCTATCTCCTAGATCCAAAGTCTTATTCATTTGAAATATGGTTAAGGAGTTTTATAAATTTTGATATTCTTCTGTATTTTTAATTAGCTGCGGTTTTCTGATTTAATGCTGTGGCGAAACAATACCAATTCAGAATTTTAAAAATGGCCTTAATGTTCTTGCTTTTTCCCAACCGCATTTAGGAAAAAAAGGTATTTGGGTGGTGACTTCCTATTTTCCATTTTCTTAACAGAAGATGCAAAACATTTGCCTTCTATTGGAGCACATAACGCAGTGGCTTCATCAGTGCCAAAGCCTTCTTTATCAGTATGGGGGTTCATAGCAGGGCTCTCAAGAAATCTCTGAAAAAGTTTCAGTGTGTGAGGCCCTTGCTTCTTTGTCTTATTACTTCGTTTTTCACTTGCTGTCGCGTAAAACACCACTAGATGGTGTTAAAGCCACAAGCTATGTATTTTGACTTTATTAAGGACCAAAAAAAAAAAAAAAAAGGCAAACAGGTTTTCTAAAGAGATTTCTTACAAGGTTTCAAAGGCTTGTCTCCTGCCCATTTTATTAACTATAGGAAAAGAGGGAAGAATAAACACAAAGGTATTTTCCATGCCGCTCAATTGTCATGACGTGGAACACCTCTTGGCCCTGAATTGTTTCCCAATGTGCTGCTTTCAAAATGAAGATGTTCTGTCAGGATAAATATCAAGGAAAAACGGTTATGAATCATTCTGGCAAGTTTTAATGCAGATTAGAAAGTAAATTAATCCAACTATGTCCGTCTCATCATGTCTTTTATTTTTTTCTTCAGATACAAATGAAGAGTAAACAATGCTTTGGCAATTTTTAGGTTAATCATGTGGGACTGATTGCTCAAGAATGCTATTAACATTTAGTATATTTATACCTTACATTATGACAATTTAAAATTAATGTTGCTGTTTTTAAGATATCCAATGGGTCATAATTTTCCAAAAAATGAGAAGTGTTATAGAGAATGGATAATACTGTCCCTAGGACCAGCGAATCTGGTGTTATCAAATACCTCCTTAAACTTGTCCAAGAAAACAGCAAAATAATTCAGCAAACTCTGATTGAGTCAATGTCTGCCTTTACTTTAAGCAGGTTGCCTTTTGAAATGCAATGAAGAAGAATAATCAATTGTCAATGATTCCCCATGGAGCAGCTGTGGTTAAATCTTGCCAATAGCTTAATAACAAAAGAAAGATATTCTTTTTTTTTTTTTGATTATGTTTGCCTGATGAAGCTCTATTTGATATTGTTTCAATGTTTATAATCAGTTGTTCCCTTTAGTATTCATTTAATTAGCTTATTTCAATATGCTTACTTGATGGCATATGTATGTAACTATATATTTGAAATCATCATTCCCTTTATTTCCAAAGTAATTGATATAATGAAAATATGTAACTATTAACTTTGAATCAGGTTGAAAACAATACAAAGAGCACATCTTAGTACAAATTACTTTATAAGAGTGGTTTCTTCTTTATTTTCTACAATTAAACAACTCCATGATTCTCCATCTGCCACCTTTCCACACGGACATATGCCAAAGGTTCCCAAGCTCCCCTGAGTGTCCTACCTTTAAGATGCATTCAGTAGTGATTAGTATCATCTGAGTGTCATACCAGTGACCTTTCAAGACTTTCAAAGTCACAAGTCCTCCCGGAGAGATACTCTACCTTTTCTTCTCTTGGTGTGTAGGAACAGTATCCATTTTAAGATGCGGTAAAAGATGCAGTGGTGAGTGATGTCATCTTTGAAGGTATAACTGCTTCACTTTGACTTGACAGATTCAAGCAAATGTAAAGCCCTTCAGTTCTCTACATTTTCAGTTCCACTCTGGAACCTAGGAAGGAATCGTGGAGCTCCCCTCTTGTGAAAAGTGGGAGTTAAAACATTTAGAAAAGACTTTGCTGGACAACAGTCCTCCTGATTTGGGGTCTAGCTGTACAAAGACTATAGTTCATCTTGGTCAAGCCTATTCAACTCTGAGTAGTTGGGCAATAGCTACATCTAAGGATAAAAACAGGAGTATCTTTTATTTTTATGGAAGAATGTGCACTGCTGTATGTTCTCACAACAGAGAATATATAGAAGTAGATAGAATACTGCCACTGTCAAGTAGAATTTTCAGAGATTTTCTTCACAAAAAAAGTCTTATATTTTTCCTATGTTATAGGTTTTGGAAAACTCTATTTTATGTCTCCACAGACCACTTGTTCTAGAAATTTCACATAAATAGACTTATACAACATACTATCTCTTTTCACTTACATATTTTACTTAGTAGAGTGTTTTCCAGGCACAATGTAGTCTGTTTTAATACATCATTTTTTTTTAAATGGGTGCATAATATCTCATTATACCAAAAAAAAAAAATCCCAAATATTTTTCTTTGTTCATCAGGTAATAGATACAAATAGTTTTGAGTATAAATACAAATGGTTTTGAGTTTGTTAATAAATAAAAATATTTATGAGTTTTTAACCTTTTATTTTTCTGTTATTGTAAATAGTTTTTTTATACACTTTATTTTATATTTTCACTTTGGAGTATTCAAAATCAGGAATGGAGTTGATAAATTTAAATTTTCAACAGGAACATGGTAAACATCCAATGATTTCCCCACTCTCAAAATACCAGCATAAATGCTTGCATTATACTCATCTATAATTGCTATTTGTTTTGTCAGCTTAAGACTGAGAAGTCAATTTGTCTTTATTAAGCATTCCAATGAACTTGTGTGAGTGTGCTCCCACAAAATAAGAGTTAAGGGGAAGACTTCCCTATATGTGAATGCAGTGTTGCATGGGCTGTGAAACTGGGTGTGCCTGACGCTCTCTACCTACAGACTCAGTCATTCTGCTCAATTACAGCCTGAAGTCTAGGAAACTGTGAGCCAAACCAAATCTACATCTAACTTGCTTTCTTCAAATACTTTGTCTCAGCCCTGAAAATTCTGATCTGAACACCACCCTGTTTTTATGAAGTGGTATCTAATTGTGATTTTGATTTGTATTTTCCTAATGACTAATTATATTTAGAATCTTTCCATGTAGTTATCATCTATTTGTATAACTTCCTTGGAAAAATGTCTATTGAAATCACTTGCCCATTTTCCAAGGAGCTTTCTTGTTGAAACAAATGTTTCATGCTGTCCTGTTGTGAGTCTATTATGAAATACAGTGCTTGAAAATAATTTTCCATCCAGTGGTTTGTTTTGTTCCTAGTTGATAGCACAAAGGCTTTAATTTTGGTAATTTTAATTAATCTATATTTTCTTTTGTTATTTTTGGCATGTCATCTAAGGCGACATTTTTTTAACTATGGGTCATGAAGATTCATATTATATATTCCTGTAGTATCTATACACTTTCAGCTTCTAAATTAAGAAATAAATCTTACACAACTGACCTGGTACAGATCTATACTGGTTCTGTGCATACTAGTTCAGTCTCTGTGAGTTCATATGAGCTTTGCTAATGTTGATTTAGAGGGCCATTTTGTTCATTTGTTTTTGTTGTTGTTATTGTTATTTTTGTTTTTTGCTTTTTAAATGTCCTTGAACTCCTATGGCACTTAACTTTTTCTGACTTCTCTTCGGTGAGAGCTGAAGCTCTAAAGGGCAGGATTTGATGAAGATGTCATATATAGCTAACTGTAACATGGTTTTTCACTCTCTGCATGGCTGGCTGTGGGTCTCTATGCTTATTCCAATCTTCTGCAGGAAAAATCCACTCTCATTGTAGTTGAAAAAGGCATTGATCTATGAGTATAGCAGAATATCATTAGAATTCATTTTATCACCTCTTCTTTTTCTCTTTTTCTCAGAGCAGGGTTTACTTTTACCTAAAACACTGGGCTATCTAGTTTCAGGTGCTTCATCACTCAAGCAGTATCAGGTATGGATTTCATCTGATGGTGTAGTAAAATTCATTATTGGTTGGTTACTCCTCACTCTCTGTGCCACCATTGCCCTAGCATATCATATAGACAGTATACCATTGTGGATTCAGGGTTTTGTTGCTAGCTTTGTATTTACATTTCTCTTTTGAGAGTATGAAGAGTATGCTTTTACATACCAACATGTAGAGGTAAAGGCTTTATGTAAACACTGGCTCAAAATCTACACCTTCAACAAGCTCTGTAGGTGTTGTGTACATATATTATGGATTCCAGGTTAGTGCTTTTATGCTATTCCTGAGTGTGAAAATAAGTGGGTCTCTGATTCTTGTGCCTTCTGTTGGGCTCTTTTCCTTCTGTTGGTTTGTCTTGACAAACTTTGATGTGATAGTTTTGTTTTATTTTATTATATTTTATTTTGTTATACATAAATGGATGAATGGATGAAAAATTAGCCACTAGAGTAAAGGCTAACAACTGAACTGCCACTTATACCTGAAGGGAGAGGAAAACTCAGTTTTCTCCAATAGAGTAAAACTGAGTGTATTAGTAAGTCCAGTGTAGCTCTTGTGGCCAGTAGTAGGTACCCAACATATAATAACTTCATAGTGATTTTTGTGTGTGTTCATACTTGGGTATAGTGTGTGTGTGTGTGTGTGTGTGTGTGTGTGTATGTGTGTGTGTTTGACAAGGGAAATAATTATTTTGTTTACTTGGTTTTAATGTTTTTGTTGTTGTTTGGGGTTTTTGCTTGTTTTCTCAGAAAGAACTTAAAGTTGATTGTGGAAGAGGGGGAGAGTGTCTGAAAGAACTTGAGGACTGTTGTACAATATCAACAAAATACATTTAAGTTCAAAAATTATTTTAAATAATAAAAGTAATAAAATATAATTAAAATATATTTAAGGATATGATATTATTTATTTACATTTAATATGTAGCTAAACGTGCTGTATTGCATTACAAGGTGCTACAAATAAGTTGATGTCAGTCATAAACATTTTTATTTCACAGTATACCCTCTGCTGAAATGAAATTGTAGAATCTATAAATTTTGTGTCCCCTCTTCATTTTTATTTCATTTTATTTTTAAATGTATTTTTTAATTTTTGAGATTAATATAATTTCACTATTCTACCTTCCCATTCCTTCCTCTAACCCTCCCATATAATCATTGTATTGACTGTTAATAGACACACACACACACACACACACATAAATACATAAATACAGTGCACCATGCTCAGTATGGATAAGGTCACTTTTATGTATGTTTTAGGAGTTCACCATTTGGGTTGAGTAACCAATTGGTCTGCTATTTCCTGAGTAAGTCTTTCTACAAGGCCAAGGTTTGGCTGTTTCAACTGAGTTTAAACTAAATCAGATAATATACAGGTTTAAAAATTTTAAGAAGGTAATCTCTGTGTCTTTGTTTGTTTGTCTTCGTGCTTATGCAATAATTGTCTAAATTATTAATCTATGTATTGATGAAATCAAAGTAAATCTTTTATGGTATTTGATAGCTAGATAAAGGATATGCACTACAATAAATGTATGTTTTATTTTTAAGGGAACTAGGTGTTTGTAGACATAGTTGGAATCAAATGAAGACTTCCTGGGGCTCAGGAAGAAGTGCTGCTCTGACAACTTGCCAATGTTCCAAGAAAAGATAATGAATTTACCTGATCTGCTTAAAGACAAATTATGCCACGGAAGGATTGTACTTGAAGATTTGGCTCTCTTACTTCTTCTCATAAGTCCCTTCCTACTTATAATGACATAGTGTTTCTTATTAATTGGCAGAAAGGCTGGATGGGGAATTTTGGAACTTGTATACCACTTGAAGTGTAACATTGCCTGGTCCTATGACATCGGCAGGCACTACGGGAAAATGTTGAAGATTTTAAAGAGGAGTGGAACCTAATTCTCATGTGTGAGCTGTGTTAGAAGAGATAAAGATGAGATAACTGATAAACAACAAACAGTAGTTCTTAACAGTACTTGAAACAGGGAATGTAACCTCCAAATCATTTAGTTTGGTTGACAGTATCTTAGACCTGATAGGCCTTTTCCCTCTTGCATCATCTAGTGCTGTGAAGAATGAAGGAGCTCTCCGATGCTTAGAGTTGTTTTTTATTATTATGACATATTTCTTACCAACAAACTTAGTTTTTAAATGTCTTTATTTTTGCGATTATACTTCTAACATTTTCCCCTCCCCTTCCTCCCTCCATATCTGTTCATATACTCCCCTTGCTCCTTTCCTTCAAATTCAAGGCCTCTTTTCTCATTAATTATCATTATTTGTATATCTGTGTAACCTGTTAGTCCTTGTAAAGTTATTGGTATGAATGTTTTCAGGGATGACAATTTGGTATCGGATTGCCAATAGATGTGCTTTTGCTTGGGAAAAGATTATTTCTCACACTTTAATTGTTTAAGTATTCCAGAGTTGGCTGTGGCAGAAAAATTGTAAGAGCCAGAAAATCAGAGAGTTTGTTGTGAAATTGTGTCTCCTAGGCATATCAAATGCTACATCCATAAGGGTTCACTAAGAGGGCCAAGACTGTTAAACATGAGCTAAAAAAGGAAAAGAACAATAGTCATTTAATTAGAAGCAATTGTTAGTTTTTTTGTACATATTTTTTGGTTATATTAATGTTTTCAATGTATGATGAAGGTATTCATTCAGTTCACAGAATTTCTATGTCCATGCTATTTTTAAATTTTATGAAAACTACAGATGGGATAAATCACATGAGCAATGATTCTGGGTTTGATTGTGTATCATGACTCATTCTTACCTACCCCTGTAACTTATCTGTTTCTTATTTTATTATAAATTGCTGCTGACATTGACTATATACATAAAATAAACATAGCCAATTCTCTGAAATTAATCTGAAATGTTAAATTTGATTTTACTAATTGATATATGAAAATGTCATCATTAGACTTTGTAAATTATAACACATAAATGTTTTATTGTCATTCGGGGGCCATGCCACATATACTTACATGGTAAGATGGACACTGATTTTACAATGGTATGAACCACGCTTAAGTAACATGTGGTATGGGCAGAAGGAAGAAATATGGGTCAAATGAAGGGAGTTAAGACCTTTCTTGGTTTTTGTTTTTTTGTTTTGTTTTGTTTTGTTTTTTTGTTTTTGTTTTTCAGAATAACAGAAAGATTAACTGAGAAGGTAGCATTGTTGAAATAAAAAATTGAGTAAAACTCCAAGGAAGGAGCCCTGATACACTTTTTAGTATTCTTGTGTTAGAGAGTGCTAACTATTATGGAGGTGGTACACAATGAGTCAGGTAGATGACTGAGAATTCCAGATGTCTAGGCATTTTTCTGAGTGTGCTGGTAGTAATTCTGAGCTAGGCAGGGCTTCAAATTTGGGTAGAGAACTTTTTACTTAAGTCAAGACAACTGAAATATTAGAGTTCTTTTCTGTAAAGCTTCTTTTTCCACTTATATCCTTATGCTTGAATATGTACTGAAAGCATATGTGATATTCAAATATAAAAAAGCATAGAGAAGGCTTTCCTTTTGACTACCAAATACAGTGAAATTGAACTTCCATTTTTTATATTTCCTGTATGATATGTGGTTTTTCTTTTATTGAATAATTTTCTAAATTGAACAGTCAAACACGTATTGTTCTACCTGTTTTAATAGAGTTTAAAATTGATTGTTTAATGTTATGTAAATGCTATGTGATTTGGACAGAATGTCTATTGTGTTGAGTTTTAGAATGCCTAGACATAAATACTTAGTTCAAGTGAAACTTTGAACTAAGTAACTTTGTTTCTTTTTCTGCTATCAGTTGCTTGGGAGCTTATACTCTTTCTTGTTTTCATAATTTCTTCTCCAAGCATCTTAAAACCACTAATTTTTACATATGCCCTTAATACAGTTTAAAGCTTCTATTCATGTTTCTAAAATAAATGCATGATTCTTTAGTTGAAGATTATGCTTTGACTTTCCATGGATTCACTTTATATCCAGCAAACAGGCTTTTGTATACAATATTAATCACCCATAGTGTCAGTCAAAAGCTATTGATTGACCATCTGCTAAGGGGAGAATAGTGTACTGTAACCTGCAATGCTTTATTTATAGGCCTGACTCAAACTGTACCCTCAGGAAATACTTGGCATATAAATTATTGTATCTTTAGTACCTATCTTGGTACACAAAATGCCACACTGTCAGAATAAATGTTTTGGATTAAAGAAACTTTGAGTTTGTTTCTGCATATTGATTGTCATTGGTTTTTGAAACAGATTTTATGGTATTTGGTAAAGTTCAGCCATATCTATGTATATTGAGAGATACCAAGCCTGGTGAGATGTTCTACACTTTACTGCTAGCTTCCCACCTATTAAAAAGCCAATGAGGGAGCCGCCCATTTGTGTGGAAAAGCCAGCAACAGGAGGACTCCAGATGAAGGAACTGAGAAACAGCCTAGAGGTAAGAGCCTGCCTGTTTCCACCTGTGGCAAGAGACCTCTGCCTGGGCCACCAGGGATCCATAGCTAAACAACACCAGGAAAAAGCGAGCCACCCACTTGTGTGGAAAAGCCAGCAAGAGGAGGGCTCCAGACTCAGGGACTGAGGAACAGCTGGGAGAGAGAACTGGTCTCCAAGAAATATTGACACCTGGACTTGAAGGAAAGACAAGCCTCAGTCAGAGAGAGAAAGACCAGCTAACACCAGAGATAACCAGATGGCGAAAGGCAAGGACAAGAACACAAGGAAGAGAAATGAGGACTACTTGTCTTCACCAGAACCTATCTCTCCCACCACAGCCAGCACTGGATACCCCAAAACACCAGAAAAGGAAGACCCAGTCTTAAAATCACTTATTAAGAGGATGATAGAAGATTTTAAGAAGGAAATAAATAACTCCTTTAAAGAAATACAAGAGAACGCAGGTAAACAACTGGAAACCCTTAAAGAGGACACACAAAAATCCCTTAAAGAATTACAGGAAAATACAATCAAATGGGCAGAATTACAGGAAAACACAAACAAACAAATGAACAAAAGCATTCAGGAATTAAAAACAGAAATAGAAAGAATAAAGAAATCACAAAGGGAGACAACCCTGGAGTTAGAGAACATTAGAAAGAAATCAGTAGTCATAGATGCAAGCATCACCAACAGAATACAAGAGATGGAAGAGAGAATCTCAGGTGCGGAAGATACCATAGAAAACATGGACACAACAGTCAAAGAAAACACAAAATCCCAAAAGCTCCTAACCCAAAACATCCAAGATATCCAGGTTGAAATGAGAAGACAGAAGCTAAGAATAATAGGTATAGAAGAGAGTGAAGATTCCCAACTTAAAGGACCAGTAAATATCTTCAACAAAATTATAGAAGAAAATTTCCCTAACTAAAAGAAAGAGATGAACATAAAGATACAAGAACGTTTGCCTACAGAACAGCAAATAGACTGGACCATAAAAGAAATTCCTCCTGTCACATTATAGTCAAAACACCAAATACACAAAATAAATAAGGAATATTGAAAGCAGTAAGGGAAAAAGGGCAAGTAACATATAAAGGCAGACCTATCAGAATTACACCAGACTTCTCACCGGAGACTATGAAAGCTATAAGATCCTATGCAGATCTCATACAGACTCTAAGAGAACACAAATGCCAGCCCAGGCTGCTATACCCAGCAAAACTCTCAATAATCATAGACGGTGAAACCAAAATATTCATTGACAAATCAAAATTTGCACAGTATGTTTCCACAAACCCAGCCCTACAAAGAATAATACATGGAAAATGCCAACTCAAGGAGGAAAACTACACTCAAAAAAAAAAGCAAGAAAGTAATCTTTCAACAAACTCAAAAGAAGATAGCCACACAAACATAAAAACAACATCAAAAATAACAAGAAACAACAATCACTATTCTTTAACATCTCTTAACATCAATGGTCTCAACTCCCCAATAAAAAGATATAGACTGACAGACTAGATCAATAAACAGGACCCAGCATTTTGCTGCATTCAAGAAATGCACCTCCATGTTAAAGACAAACACTACCTCAGAGTAAAGGGCTGGAAAACAATTTTTCCAGGCAAATGGCCCCAAGAAACAGGCTGGAGTAGCCCTTCTAATATCGGATAAAACTGACTTTCAACCAAAAGTGATCAAAAAAAAGATAGGAACGACACTGGGTATTCATCAAGGGAAAAATCTACCAAGATGAACTCTCAATTCTGAACATCTATGCCCCAAATGCAAGAGCTCCCAAATTCATAAAATAAACTTTACTAAAGCTCAAAGCACACATTGCACCTCATACAATAATACTGGGAGACTTCAACACTCCACTATCAATGATGGACAGATCTTGGAAACATAAACTAAACAGAGACACAGTAAAATTAACAGATGCTATGAACCAAATTGGTTTAACAGATATCTATAGAACATTTCATCCTACATCAAAAGAATATACCTTCTTCTCAGCACCTCATGGTACCTTCTCCAAAACTGATCATATAATTGGTCAGAAAACAAAACTCAACAGATATAAGAAGATTGAAATGATCCCATGCCTCCTATCAGATCACTATAGATTAAGGCTGGTCTTCAATGGCAGCAACAACAACAGAAAACCTACATACACATGGAAGCTGAACAATGCTCTACTCACTGATAACTTGGTCAAGCAGGAAAAAAAGAAAGAAATTAAAAACTTGCTAGAATTTAATGAAAATGAAAGTACAACATACCCAAACCTATGGGACACAATGAAAGCAGTGTTAAGAGAAAAACTCATAGTTCTGAATGCCTCCAAAAAGAAACTGGAGAGAGCATATACTAGGAGCTTAACAGCACACATGAAAATTCTAGAACAAAAAGAAGCTAATACACCCAAGAGGTGTAGAAGGCAGGAAATAATCAAATTAAGGGCTGAAATCAATCAAGTGGAAACTAAAGGAACTATACAAAGAATCAACAGAACCAGGAGCTGATTCTTTGAGAAAATCAACAAGATAGATAAACCCTTAGTCAGACTAACCAGAGGTCACAGAGAGAGTATGCAAATTAATAAAATTAGAGAAGAAAAGGGAGATATAACAACAGATTCTGAAGAAATTTAAAAAAAAAAAATCAGATCCTACTACAAAAGCCTATACACAAGAAAATTGGAAAATCTGGAGGAAAGGGACAAGTTTCTAGACAGATACCAATTTCAAGGTTAAATCAGGATCAGATAAACCATCTAAACAGTCCCATAACCCCTAAAGAAAAAGAAGCAGTCATTAAAAGTCTCCCAACCAAAAAAGCCCAGAACCAGCTGGGTTCGGTGCAGAATTTTATCAGACTTTCAAAGAAGACCTAATACCAATACTCTTCAATCTATTCTACAAAATAGAAAAAGAAGGAACTCTACCCAATTCATTCTGAGGCCACAGTTACACTGATACCAAAACCACAAAAGGACCCAACAATAAAAGAAAACTTCAGACCAATTTCCTTTATGAATATCAATGCAAAAATACTCAAGAAAATTCTTGCAAACCAAATCCAAGAACCCATCATAACGATCATTCAACATGATCAAATAGGCTTCATCACAGGGATGTAGGGATCATTCAATACCTGGAAATCCATCATTGTAATCCACTACATAAACAAACTCAAAGAAAAAAACCACATGGTAATTTCATTAGATGCTGAAAAAGCATTTGAGAAAGTTTAACATCCCTTCATCATAAAAGTCTTGCAAAGATCAGAAATTCAATGAGCATACCTAAACATAGTAAAAGCAATATACAGGAAACCAGTAGCCAGCATCAAACTAAATGGAGAGAAACTCGAAGCAATCCCACTAAAATCAGGGACTAGGCAAGGCTGCCCTCTCTCTCCCTATCTATTAATATAGTACTGGAAGTTCTAGCTAAAGCAATCAGACAACAGAAGGAGGTCAAAGGGATACAAACTGGAAAGGAAGAAATCAAAATATCATTATATGCAGGTAATATGATGGTATACTTAAGTGACCCGAAACACTCCACCAGAGATCTGCTACTGCTGATAAAAAACTTCATCAAAGTGCCTGCATACAAAATTAACTCAAGCAAATCAGTAGCCTTCCTATACTCGAAGGATAAACAGACTGAGAAAGAAATTAGGGAAATGATAGCCTTTACAATTGTCACTAACAATATAAAATATCTTGGTGTGACTCTAACCAAACAAGTGAAAAATCTGTATGACAAGAACTTCAAGTCTCTGAAGAAAGAAATCAAAGAAGACCTCAGAAGATGGAAAGATCTCCCATGCTCATGGATTGGCAGGATTAATATAGTTAAAATGGCCATCATGCTGAAAGCAAACTACAGATTCAATGCAATCCCCATCAAAATCCCAAATCAATTCTTCATAGACTTAGAAAGAGCAATTCTCAAATTCATATGGAATAACAAAAAACCCAGGATAGCAAAAACTATTCTCAACAATGAAAGGACTTCTGGGGGAATCAGTCTCCCTGATGTCAAGCTATATTACAGAACAGTAGTGATAAAAACTGCATGGTATTGGTACAGTGACATGCAGGTAGATCAATGAAATAAGATTGAAGACCCATAAATGAACCCACACACTTATGGTCACTTGATCTTTGATAAAAGCACTAAAACCATCTAGGGAAAAAAGACAGCATCTTCAACAAATTGTGCTGGTTTAACTGGCAGTCTACATGTAGAAGATTACGAATTGATCCATTCCTATCTCCTTGTACAAAACTCAAGTCCAAGAGCATCAAGGACCTCTACATAAAACCAGATACACTGAATCTAATAGAAGAGAAAGTGGGGAAAATTCTGGAACACATGGGCACAGGGGAAAAGTTGCTGAATAGAACATCAATGGCTTGTGTTCTAAGATCAAGAATCAACAGATGGGACCTCATAAAATTACAAAGCTTCTGTAAGGCAAAGGATACTGTAAATAGGACAAAACGGCAACCTACAGATTGGGAAAAGATCTTTACCAATCCTACTTCCGATAGAGGGCTAATATCCAAAGTATACGAAGAACTCAAGAAGCTAGACTCCAGAGATCCAAATAACCCTATCAAAAGATGGGGAACAGTGCTAAACAGAGAATTCTCAACTGAGGAAACTCAAATGGCTGAGAAGCACCTAAAGAAATGATCAACATCCTTAGTCATTAGGGAAATGCAAATCAAAACAACCCTGAGATTTCACCACACACCAGTCAGAATGGCTAAGATCAAAAACTCAGTTGACAGCAGATGCTGGCAAGGATGTGGCAAAAGAGGAACACTTCTCCATTGCTGGTGGGAATGCAAGTTGATACAACCTCTCTGGAAATCAGTTTGGTGGACCCTCAAAAAAATGAACATAATACTACCTGAGTACCCAGCTATTCCACTCCTGGGCATATACCAAGATGTTCCAACATGTAACAAAGACACATGTTCCACTATGTTCTTAGCAGCCATATTTATAATAGCCAGAAGCTGCAAACAACCCAGATGTTCCTCAACAGAGGAATGGATACAGAAAATGTGGTACATTTACACAATGGAATACTACTCAGCTATTAAAAACAATGACTTTATGAAATGAGCAGACAAATGGATGGAACTTGAAAATATCATCCTGAGTGAGGTAACGCAGTCATAAAAGAATGAACATGGTATATACTCACTGTTAAGTGGTTGTTAGCCCAAAAGTTCGAAATACCCAAGAGTCACTTTGCAGCAACAGTAGGGCTGAGTGTGAGGTCCCAGATGGAGGACTTGGAGAAGGGACTGAAGGAGCTGAGGGAGTTGCATCCCCAGGGAGGCAGCAACAGTGGTAACTGGCCTGACCCCCCCATACTGCTGGAGACTGATCTACCAACCAAGGTATACACATGGAGGGACTCATGGTGCTGGCCACATATACGGCAGAGGAGGGTCTTGTTAGCCATCAGGGGGAGGAGAGGCCCTTGGGCCTGAGAGTGTTAGGTCCCACAGTAAAGGAGAATGTCAAGGAGGGAAGACAAGAGTGGGTGGGTGGG
>JADRCH010000067.1:9985489-10086616 GCA_019843965.1 Rhynchomys soricoides
ATCTGGAAAGGGGGAAACATTTGAAATGTTGAAATGAAAAAAAAAAAGGAAAGAAAAGAAAATCAAGTCTCTAACACACAAAAAAAGAAAGAACGAGAGAAAGAAAGAAAGACAATGAGATACATTGATTTTTCAGTTCTTGCTTTGTCACCCCATTTCTGAACCTATTTATTAGGATAATACTGATATTTGGTTCAAAGACATTTATGATGATATAGCAAACTAAGAAATATACAATATTTAATAAGATGTTTGACTTATAATAAATTTTCAGTTTTATGTTTATTAACTTCAGAAGGTTAAAGTTTTATTCACACATAAAGAAGCTAGAACTTTCCTTCATGTACATAACATGTAAATTAAGTTTTTTCTCACAAAGCTTCCTGATTTTCTTCAGAGAAGAAAGATCTGTAATCAAAATCCCAAACTGTTAGAACCCCTTCAAAATAGGGTAAATTCTAGAGAAGTAGGAGAATGAAGAAATCTCAGAACAACAATGGTTTGACGAGTAAAATTATACTTATGGGGTATGTTCACTCTATTGTTTGTTTGTTTGTTTGTTTCATGGACATCCTGTTGGCCATTGTCTAATATGAACTTAAGAAACCCCTGTGCTTCAGCCTGATCTGGAAAGAGATTGAGGGCTCTGTTCTTTCATGTGTCTTTCTCAATGGCTAGCCATTACTGCACTTACTATGCATTTTATCTTTCATTTTTGGAAAGAATATCAAGAAACTCCAAAAGAGAATTCTGGACATGAAGAACTGAAAGGGTCTCACAGTACTTATTTACACCACAACATTCTTACAACATGAATATACTATTGGTTCTCTTTTGAAACATAGGAAATTTATACAAATGTGGGTTTATGACCAAAGCCATATCATAGTAAAGCTCAGCATCTATGTTGTTTAGTGATAGACTACTTCTAATATAGAAAATCTTGCAGAATATGTTCTCTGCATCATGACATACTGAAAAGAGTATTTTTATATTCACAACAAAATTGTGAGACAGCTATAGAATATTCACATGGAGCACATCTTGCTTCTCCCACCAGAGCAATACCTACATTAGAATTAATAAAAAACAACCTACTCTGGTGGTAGCTAATGTAAGTGTTCACACTTGTTGATTCTCATTCTACAGGCTTGGATGAATTGATAATAGCACCTGTACTTAATAGCATTTTGAAAACCCTAAACATTCTCTATGACCTGGCTCTTCCTCTTTTTTTTCCATCTCTACAACCCTACAAAAATGAATCTTCTTACTATGTTTCTACTTCAGCTTTTCTAGAGCACTGTGTTGTCAGGCACTACACAGTTTCACTATGGTTAACAAGAGATTACATATCTATTAGAGGTCTCGTAAGATTCTATCACCTGGGGGTATCATTGCCATATTGGTTTCTTGGATGTTTGAACAATGACACAAACACCTGGTGATATATTTCTCTGAATGTATCCCTGACTCTAAGTAATATGTCACTTCAGTTAGAAGCACACCTTATGTATGATTAGTTCCTTTTTTTTTTTAATTCACATTTAGTATTGCTTTATGTCTTTTGAGAGCTCATTTATGTTTACTTCTAAACAATGTAACATTATCTGAATGTATGTATCACAATTATCTCTTTATGTCCAGAGGGGAATCTTAATTGCCTCCATATTTTGGCAGTTGTGAATAACGTTACTATACATATCCATGAGCAGGTTTTTGTATGGATGTAAGTTTATTTCTTCCTTATGATCAGTGCCTCAAATTGTGATTATTTAGTTATGCTCTAAGAGGTTTTTTTATAGTATAAGAGCTTTCTTCAGCAGTGTAAGTCTGCATTCCCCCTGAGTGACTAGTGGTTGTTCTTGTTGCTCTCCAGCCACAGCAACATTTGGTATTGTCAGTGTCAATATTGTCAGAACAGACTTTCTGTTCTCTACTATGTGTTAAGTGGTATACCATTCCTAGTTAAGAGTAAATTTTATTTTTACATTCTTTGGTCTTTCACAACTGGTTATTTAAATATCTTCACGAAATAGCAGACTCTACTGGAAGACTCCTTAAATTTCTGACTTGAACAAATATCTCTTCATTTTTATGCTTTCTTGAGATTTTATAATGGATCACTTGTTTATTATGTTACATCTTTCATTACTGGGACAAAATAGCTGACAAGACGCAACTTAAAGGAGAAAGAGTATTTGCACTTATGGTTCATGAGATACTCTTCATTATAGTGGAGACAGCATGACATCAGGAGCAAGAAGTAGCTGGTAGAATTGAATCCACAGTCAAAAAACAAAAAGAAAAGAATTCTAAGGCTCAGGTAGCTTCCAGATTCTTTCTCTTAAATTTATGCCTCCAGAATATTGATGATGGTATCATCAATATTTATGGTAAGTATGCCCACTTGACTTAATATAAACTGGAGAATCCTCACAGGCATGTAGAGAGGCTTGTTACCATGGAGAATCAGTATCTTCTCAAGCTGACAATTCTGACCATCAGAATCCTACCCTTGCTAAGGTCACACTAAAACACATAGCTTTTGAGGCATAACCTTTGAGTCTCATCCTCATGGGTTCATGTCTATTTCAGCACAAAGTATCTTCAGTCTAAAATCAGAAGTATCAAGGATATTTTTTAAGAGTTACCACACGGTTCTAATGTTCAAATACAAAATTTTGCATAGTCAGAGACAGCAGACATAAAAAAATAAGTTCCATATCTCCAATGTACATAATAAATATTCACATTCTAAAAGGGAAAAATGGAGGCATAGCAATGAATGAATAGAAAACAGCAATAACAAGGCCAAGCAGATCTAGAAATGAAAACTGTACTTCCATACTCAGCTCTAGATAATCAGGATATAATTATCTGGACTTAAAAAGAAAAAAAAAGAAAAAGGAAAAAGAAAAAAGGTGTATACTTATGCTGCACCCAGAACACATAGTATCATTTTGGGTATGCTAGCTTCCTCTTCATTTTATAGTATTGTATAAAGGGAAGCTGTGGTTCTGATATCTCCCATATTCTGGAATCTCCATTGCAAATTAAGTTTCATATTCACAGTTTTATTCAGTAGCTTCTCTTGGCCTCCTTGTGAGGTCTCAAATCCTGCCACATTGACTATCCTCAGTGGCTCTCTAAAACAACGATGCAAGATTTCATGACCTCTCAACCATGCCTGTAAAACCAGTACTTATACTGATGATGGTGATAACTTGCACTGTCATGTGGGAAAGGAACCTGACCTAGACCACAGTTATCAACATTTCTATGGTGACCTGTGGGACACTGTCCTAGATAGTCATTCAAGGACCTAACTCTACAGCAGCATTTTTTTTTTTTTTTTGGTTTAGGGTCCATTCTTCCAAACAAATATGAATCTTTATCCAGGTTCTTATGTTTGAGTCCTACCTCGGGTACCTTCTGTGTTTTTCTCTTGCTGTGTCCCTATTTTCTTTACCATACATTATCTCTTGTACAATTATAGTGTCTGTGACATGTTCATCATCCATAAGAATAAATTGAATCTCTGCATACTTTCCATATCTTTTTTTGATACTTTATTTACATTTCAAATGTTTCCTCCTTTCCAGATCTCCCCTTTGGAACCTCCCTATTCCATCCTCCTCCCCCTGCCTCTATTGGGGTATTCCCCCACCCACCCACTCTCATCTTCCCTCCTTGGCATTCTCCTATACTGGGGGATCTAACACCCTCAGGCCAAAGGGCCTCTCCTCCCCCTGATGGCTAACAAGACCCTCCTCTGCTGCATATGTGGCCAGCACCATGGGTCCCTCCATGTGTATTCTTTGGTTGGTGATCCAGTCTCCAGGAGCATCGGGTGGTCAGACCAGTGGACACTGTTGCTCCCTCCATGGGACTGCCAACTCCCTCAGCTCCTTCAGTCCCTTCTCCAACTCCCAGATGTCCCTCACCAAAGGAATGGATACTTTCCATACCTTTCTCCTTTCTCTTTTGAACCCCCTCTCTCACTGTGGACAAGGATCAGAGATTTAAGCATTAGCCAGGGCGCAATCTGAATGAAAAAAATGTCTTAGAATTTCCTCACCAAACAAATTAATCCCTTATTTCTGTACACATTAGAGTTGTCAAGACATTGGCGGAAGTCAGGCACATTCTCTTTTACTTTATTTTTTTAAGAAAAACATGTTTGTTTTATCTTTGTTTCAGTGTATGTTTGTATAGGAGACAGTACTTGTTGCCTGGGAGCATCTTATAAGAACACAGAGTTAAGGTGAATACGAGTTATCTGATGTGATTTCTGGAAACTTTGCAAGAGTGGTAGATGCGCTTACCACTGAACTAGCTCAGTATCATGCCTGCATGTGGGTATATATGTTTCTGTGTAGGGTACTTGTTTATGTGCATGGTATACATTTGTGGGAGTACATATGTGTAGAGATCTGAAGTTAATAGTATGTGTCTGCCTTGACCACTCTCCACTTTATTTCGTAGGCAGTCTCTCAGTCCAACCAAAGTCTCACTAATCTAGCTAGTTAGCTTGCCTTTTGAATCCTTTGTCTCTTCTAGAATATTGACCTTATAGGCCACTACTATACTTGTTCTTTAGCCTAGTTCTTTGTCATAATGTAGCAATAGTGGCTTTTAGTCCAGTTTCTAAGAGAGTCTTTATTGCATTTTGAATCCTTTTGAATTGGGTATTACTGTCTTTGTTTCTCCCAGGGTTTTTGTCTTCCAACATCCCACAAGACTGGTGAATTGACTCCTGCTTTTGTTACTCAAAGCTCCAAACCCTTCAGTTTTGCCCCATTCAAATGTATAGGAATTATGTTTACAGTGTTTTACCAGTTTCTATTATTGTTGCTGTGGCAAATACCTGTACAGAGCATCTTAAAGAACTCCTGGGTTCAGTTAATAGATGAAGGGAAGTTATGGTAGTAGGAGCTTGAGGCTATTTCTAGCTTCTAATTGAGGTGTGAAACAATGAAGAAAGTATTTATATTTTAAATAAGAAAGTTCATAGTATAATACAGATGCAAAAATTTCTATGGGACAGCAATGTGGCTCAACACGCAAAGGAACCAGCTACAAAGCTAATGATCTGAGTTCAATATCTGTACTATAGCACATGCACCTAAATTTGTACCTACCACCATATGCAAATAAATTGCAGGGAAATAATTTTAATTAGGTATTAAAACAATTCTTATTATTCAATCAAGAACTAGCTTTCTTTCGGTGCTTCTCAGCCATTCGATATTCCTCAGTTGAAAATTCTTTGTTTAGCTCTATACCCCAGTTTTTAATAGAGTTATTTGATGCTATGGATTCTAACTTTTTGAGGTCTTTGTATATATTGGATGTTAGCCATCTACTGGCTGTAGGACTGGTAAAGATCTTTTCCCAATCTGTTGGTTACCATTTTGTCATTTTGACAGTATCTTTTGCATTACAGAAGTTTTGCAATTTTATGAGGTCCTATTTGTCGATTTTTATCTTAAAGCATAAACCATTGGTGTTCTGTTCAGGAAAATTTCCCCTGTGCCCATGTGTTTGAGCTCTTTGCTCTTCTATAAGTTTCAGTGTATCTTGTTTTATGTGGAGGTCCTTGATCTACTTCGACTTAAGCTTTGTACAAGGAGGTAAGAATGGGTTGATTTGCATTATTCTACATGCTGACCTCCAGTTGAACCAGCACTATTTGTTAAAAATGCTGTCTTTTTTTCCACTGGATGTTTTTATATCCTTTGTCAAATATCAAGAAAATACCATTCAGTTTTTATCACTATTGTTCTATAAAGTAATCAGGGAAATGCCAATCAAAACATCTTTGAGATTCTACCTCACACAAGTCAGAATGGCTGAGATCAAAAACTCAGTTGAGAGCAGATTCTGGCAAGAATGTGGAGATAGAGGAACACTCTTCCATTTCTGATGGGATTGCAAGCTGGTACAACCTCTCTGGAAATCAGACTGGCAACTCCTCAGAAAATTGGACATAGTATTACCTGAGGACCCAACTATACCTGGGCATACACCCAAAAGATTCTCCAATATATAGCAAGGACACATGCTCCACTATGTTCATAGCAGCCTTATTTATAATAACAAGAAGCTGGAAAGAATCCAGATGTCCTTCAACAGAGCAATGGATTCAGAAAATGTGGTAGATGTACACAATGGAGTACTACTCAGATATTAAAAGTAATGAATTCATGAAATTTTTAGGCAAATGGATAGAACTCGAAAACACTTCACGAGTGAAGTAACCCAGTCAAAAAAGAACAAACATGGTTTGCACTCATTGATAAATGGATATTAACTCAAATGTTCATAATACCCAAGATACAATTCACAGATCACATGAAGCTCAAGAAGAAGGAAGATCAAAAAGTGGATGCTTTGATCCTTCTTAGAAAGGGGAACAAAATACTTATGGGAGCAAATTTGGAGACAATGTGTAAAGACTGAAGGAAAGACCATCTGGAGACTGCTCCACTTGGGTATCCATCCCATGTAGTTATCAAACTTAGACAGTATTGTAGATGCCAAGAAATACTTGCTAAAAGCAGCCTGATATAGCTGTCTCCTAAGAGGCTCTACAAGAGCCTGACAAACACAGAGGCAGATGTTTGTAGCCATCCATTGGACCATGGGGTCAAACCATGGGGTCCCCAATGGAGGAGCTAATAAAAGGATTAAAGGATCTGAAGGAGTTTGCAACCACCTAGGAAGAACAACGATATCAACCAACCAGACCCTCCCTCCCAGAGCTTCCAGTGACTAAGCCACCAACCAATGGAGGGACCATTGGCTCCCGTCACATATGTAGCAGAGGATGGCCTTGTCAAGCTTCAATGGGAGAGGGGGAGATGGGAGTGAGTGGGAGAATACTCTCATAGTAGAAGCAGGAGGAGGGGTGTTATAGGGGGTTTCAGGGTTGGGGGAACCAGGAAAAGGGATACCATTTGAAATGTAAATAAAGAAAATATCCAAAAAAAAAAAAAAAGAAAGAAAGAAAGAAAGAAAAAAGAAGAAGAAGTACTGGGTGTAGAACTTTACATGTATGGCAGGATTCTGTTATGAATCCATTTGGTAATCAATTCTCAGTTGGAAAGGTTTTTCTTAATGTTTCAATCTTTTGATTTATTTTTAATGTGTCTGGGTTGTTGATCTTTTTTTCTAAGCTTAACTTTTGTAGTTTGGCTAAGCCTAGAAATTCATCTGTAGTGCATGATACATACTCACTAATACGTAGATTTTAGCCAAAAAAGTACAGAATACCCAGGATACAATCTACAGAACTCAAGAAGGCTAACAATTAGAACGGCCCAAGTGAGGATGCCTCAGTCCCACTTGGGAAGGAGAAGTAAGCAATCATAGGAAGGGGAAAGAAATGGAGGTATATGGGAGGGACAGGTGACAGGGAGAAAAAATAAAACTAGTTTTCGTGTTTGAATGGAGTTTTAAGTTCACATTTTCACAGTTTTTAAATTTGTTTCTGTTAATATCAGGATTGCAGTCTTCAGAATAAATAATTATGGGGTATTTTCTAAATCTGGAAATAAGGAATGATTTTATTTTATTATTTTATTTTTGAGATATGGTCTTTAGCACAAGTTGGGTTAAATTTCTTGCATTTAACAATGACCTTAAATTCATGATCTTTTTGACTCCCAAGTACAGGGATTATATGCATGTGTTATCCCAACAAGTTCGTATGGTGTAAGGGATGGAACCAAGGTATAAAGAAACAATATATGACACAAGATAATCCCTATTTTTCATTTTTAACATCAGTGCTCACAGGTAAACAAAGGGATTGTGATGAAAACCATTAAATTTCCCTTACAGAGAATAAGGCGTAGTTAATTTTTTTTACTTGTATAATAGCTTTTATTATTTTTTATATTTTATTGGATATTTTGGATATTTTCTTTATTTACATTTCAAATGTTATCCCCTTTCCAGGTTCTCCCCTGCAAGGAAACCTCACCCTCACCCTTCTCATGCTTCTATGAGGGTGTTCCACCACCCATCCACTCCCACCTACCTGCCTTTGCATTCCCTTACACTGGGGCATCTAGCCTTCACAGGACCAAAGATCTCTTCTCCCATTGATGCCATATATGACCATCCTCTGCTACATATGTGGCTGGAGTCATGGATCTCTACATATGTACTCCTTGGTTGGTGGGTTAGTCCCTGGAAACTCTGGGAGGGTCTGGTTGGTTGATATTGTTGATCTTCTATGGAGTTATAAACCTCTTCAGCTCCTTCAGTCCTTTCTCTAACTCCTCCATTGGGGACCCCATGCTCAGTCCAATGGGTGTCTGTCCCTGTATTTGTTAGGCTCTTGCAGAGCCTCTCAGGAGGCTATATCAGGCTTTTGTCAGCATGCCGTTCTTGGCATCCACAATAGAGTCTGCGTTTGGTGACTGTATATGGGATGGATCTCCAGGTTTGGCAATCTCTGGATGACCTTTCCTTCAGTCTCTGCTCCACACTCTGTCATGATTTGCTTCCATGAATATTTTGTTCCCCCTTCTAAGAAGGACTGAAGCACATACACTTTGGTCTTCCTTCATTTTTAGCTTCACGTGGTCTGTGAATTGTATCTTGGGTATTCCAAGTGTTTGAGCTAATATCCATTTATCAGTTAGTTCATACCATGTGTATTCTTTTGTGACTATGTTACCTCACTCTCAATGATATTTTCTAGTTCTATCCATTTGCCTAAGAATTTCATGTATTCATTGTTTTTAATACCTGATTAATACTCCATTGTGTAAATGTACTACATTTTCTATATCCATTCCTCTGTTGAGGGACATCTGAATTCTTTCTAGCTTCTGGCTATTATAAATAAGGTTGCTATGAATGTAGTGGAGCATGAATCCTTATTATGTGTTGGTGCATCTTTTGGGTATATGCCCAGGAGTGGTTTTGCCTAATATAAATGAACATTGATTGAAAATAGTGTATTGGGTTGCACTGAATGACTTTTCTATTAGTTACAGAACAAAAGACAGCTATCAGCAAAGGCACAAAATACATTGAGTTTAGGAGAGTCCAGTGATAGATTATAATAAAGTGAAAATTGGTAGAAATGTCAGCTGTTATCTGATAATGATATTAGTTTTTTGATTGGTTGAAGCTCATGGTCTGGTAAGCATAAATTTTTACTAGATAATAAGGTGTTAGGTAAGACACAAGTGTGGTTATGAACAGCTATTAAATGGACTATAGATAGTTCAAGATAACTTGTCTCAACTTTTTAACTCTTTATAAATATGCATGGATAGCTCAGAATTAGGCTGCAATGAGAAGCTGAAAAGTTATAGAGTACACTTACACTTTGCCCTCTAGGTTCTATTGTTATTTTTCATAGACATTTCCTATTTCCCTCTATATAAGCTGATGTAGAAATTCCAATATTGCTACCTCATATTTTTCTAGCACTGTATTTTTTAATTGTGCTATATGAATTAAAACAATATCATCTCCATTATTTTTATTATTGATAAATAGCTGTCACAAAATACATTACTTAAAATATAGGCCTTACAAAGTTTTGACATATGAAAACATTCATGAATCTATCACAACAATCAAGAATTCAGATATATTGAACATTTGCAACTACTCCTGGGCATGGGGCATGCCCAGAAATAGAGTTCATTGCCAGGAACCATGAAGAAGAAGCTAAAAACAAGCAGGTGATCTTCCTGAGATGGCTTCACCTTGAACGGTCAAAGTTAATGACAGATTTGCTTCTTTAGGCAAGGCCCAAGATATTTCATCTGAGATAAAGATTCCTGCTAGTAATATGCTTTTCCTCTTATTATTAAATATATATAACAATCAGTATGTATTAACCCACCCTTTTGATCAGATTTCTGCAGAACAACAAAAATGTACTCTCTTGTAGTGGTGCTATATAGACAAATATATGATTTCTTAATTATTAATGATGATTCTATAAGAATTCTTATATTTACATTTGTAATTATTAGGCTCTTTTATAATAGGACTTCCATTAAGTCCATTCTGATGTCAAAACTGCATTGAAAAGTCTGCCAGTATTCACATGTCTTCTGAGATAGTGAGCAGGCATCTACAACTTAGAGCACATTCCTAGAAGTTGTAAAACAATCAAACAATACTCATAAAAGGGGGACTAAAATTTACTATATGTGCAAGGACAGAAGATAAAATACCGAGTGGGTTTATCTATGCAAAACTTTACTGATACATTAGTTACAAAAATTATAGTTTTTAACTTTAGATGAACCTGTTTAGCATGAATGCTTAGCCAGATAAATACTCTTAATGGATATGCATGTAAACATTCTCTGTTATAAATTTATTTAATTTATGATTTGAATTTTTGTGTAAACTTGTGATGAACTTTTTACCATGTGTTCATGTATTCTGAAAGTTGTATAAGTGCTGGGAGGAGAGAGAGACAGAGAGAGAAAGAGAGAGAGAAAGAGAAAGAGAAAGAGAGAGAAACAGAGACAGAGACAAAGAGAGACAGAGAGAAAGAGGAGAAAGGGAGAGAGAGGTCTTTTTAAACAGAATTGAAGAAGAACTTTAGAGAGAAAAGTAGCTTTTAGAAGAGCTTTCTTATAAAACTTGCATTAAAACACTTTAGAGAGAACTTAGAAATAAGGATTAAAATCACTATTATTATTATTATTTTATTATTTATTTTTCTTTTCTTTTTTGTTCTTTATACATGCCAGATTTTATTCCCCTCCTGGTCCACTCTCCATCTGCTCCACATCCTGTTCCTCCTCCCTGCCCCCTGTCTCCACGAGGATGTCTGCACCCTCTATCCCCCACCCCACCAGACCTCTAAACTCCCTGGGGCCACCAGTTTCCTGATGGTTAGGTGCATCTTGTCTGACTGAACCCAGACCTGGAAGTCCTCTGTTGTATATATGTTGGGGGCCTCTTATCAGCTGGTGTATGCTGCCTGGCTGGTGATCCAATGTCTGAGAGATCTCGGGGGACCAGGTTAATTGAGACTACTGCTCCTCCTACAGGGTTGCCCTCCTCCTCAACTTCTTCCAGCTTTTCCCTAATTCAACCACAGGGGTCAGCATTTTCTGTCCATTGGTGGGGTGCAAATGTCTGTATCTGATTCTTTCAGCTGTTTGTTGGGTCTTCAGAGGGCAGTCATGATGGGTCCCTTTTTGTGAGAGCTGCATAGCCTCAGTAATAGTGTCAGGCCTTGGGAGCTCCCCTTGAGTTGGATCCCACTTTGAGCCTGTCACTGGACCTTCTTTTTCTCAGGCTCGTCTCCATTTCCAACCCTGCAGTTCTTTCAGACAGTAACAATAATGTATTAAAGTTTTGACTGGGATAGCAACCCCATCCCTCATTCGATGCCCTGTCTTTCTGCTGGAGGTGGGCTATACAAGTTCCCTCCTCCTACTCTAGGGCATTTCATTTAAGGTCCCTCCCTTTAAGTTCTTAGAGTCTCCCAGCTTCCTGGTACATTCTGGAGTGTTCCCCCCACCTCCTACCTCCTGAGGTTGCCTGTTTCCATTCTTTCTTCTGGCCCTAAGGACTTCAGTCCTTCCTCCCCTCCCCCACCCAATACCAGATCATGTTCTCCTCTCCCCCCTTCCCTTTCCCTACCAGGTTCTTCCCTTCCTCCCCCCCTGTGGTTGCTTTCTTCTCTCCCAAGTGGGACTGAGGCATCCTCACTTGGACCCTTCAGCTTGTTGACCTTTTGAGTTCTGTTGACTGTATCTTGGGTATTCTGTACTTTTTTTTTTTTTTTTTTTGGCTAATATCCACTTATTAATGAGTACATACCATGTAAGTCCTTTTGAGTCTGAGTTACATCACTCAGGATAATGTTTTCTAGTTCCATCCATTTGCCTGCAAAACTCAGGATATACTCATTCTTCACAGCTAAGTAGTATTCCATCGTGTAAATAAACCACATTTTTTTGTATCCATTTTCTGTCATAGGACATCTGGGTTGTTTCTAGCTTCTGGCTATCACAAATAAGGCCACTATTAACATGGGAGAACATCTGAGGCATGGTAGGGCATCTTTTGGGTATATCCCCAAGAGTGGTATAGCTGGGTCTTCAGGTAGATCTATTTCCAATTTTCTGAGGAACCTCCAGATTGATTTTTAGAGTGGTTGTACCAGTTTGCAATCTCACCAACAAAGGAGGAGTGTTTCTCTTTCTCCACATCCTTGCCAAAATATGTTATCCCCTAAGGTTTTGATCTTAGCCATTCTGATTGTTATAAGGTGGAATCTCAGAATTGTTTTGACATGCATTTCTCTGATCACTAAGGACTTTGAATATTTCTTTAGGTGCTTCTCAGGCATTGGAAAGGATTCCTTTGTTGGGAATTATCTGTTGAGTTCTATATCCCAGTTTTTGATTGGGATGTTTGTTTTTTTGGTGGCTATCTTCTTGAGTTCTTTATATATTTTGGATGTTAGTCCTCTATCAGATGTGGGGTTAGTGAAGACTTTTTCCCAATCTGTAGGTTGCAGATTGTCTTATTGACTATATCCTTTGCCTCACAAAAGCAAACGGTTTTCAGTGTGCCTCTTTTTTCCCCACAGCTCCACCTAGCTTGCTGGGAGTTTGAGATGTACAGTTCCTGGACAAATAGAACTAATGCTAATTTACTTAACCCCCTGCTGTTTTATGTTGAGGTGGTAAACACCAGCCTCTGGCCTTGGGGAACTCAGAAAGGCAGGTCAGCTACTGCAGCAAAGTGACTTAGGCTTAACTAAATGTTTTATTATTATTCAGCAACCCTAAATATCTCTCAAGACCAAGGCTTGCCCATACAGACACTCTTTCTGCTTCCCTCTCCTACCTCAAAAAAGAACCAAGAAGAAGAAAGAAGAACTGACCCTGGCAGTTGCTATACCTAGTAAGATATAATTGGAAAAACTTATTCTTCCTTTGTCAGGTCTGATCAATTACAAATAGCTTCCTTTATCTTTATTCTTTTATCTCTTTTTACAGTCCAGTCTTTATTCTCTTCCTGGTCTTTCCTCTGACTGTTCCACATCCCATACCTCCCTTACCCCCCAGCTCCAAGAGGATGTCCTCACTCCCCCAACCTCCACTCCACCAGGCCTCCACAAACCTGGGTCCCAAGTCTCTTGATGGTTAAGTGCATCTTCTCTCACTGAGTCAAGACCAGGCAGTCCTATACTGTATATACGTTGCGGGCTTCATATCAGCTGGTATATTTTGCCTGGTTGGTGGCTTAGTGTCTGAGTGATCTCAGAGGTTAGGTTAGTTGAGACTGCTGGTCTTCCTATAGGATGTCCCTCCTCCTCAATTTCTTCCATCTTTTCCCTAATTCAACCACAGGACTCACCAACTTCTGTCCATTGGTTGCATGAAAAAATATCTGCATCTGACTCTTTCAGCTGCTTGGTGGGCCTTTCAGAGGGCAGTCATGCTAGACTCCTGTTTGTAAGCACACCATAGTATCAGTAATAGTGTCAGGCCCTGGAGGCCTCCAATTGAGCTGGATCCCAATTTGGGCCTGTCACTGTACCTCTTTTTCCTCAGTCTCTTCTCTAGTTTTGACCATGTAGTTCTTTCAGACAGAAACAATTCTAGGTCAGAGTTTTTGACTATGGGATGGCAACCCCATCTCTCAGCTTGATTCCCTGTCTTCTACTGAAAGTGGACTCTACAAGATTCCTCTACCCACTGTAAGGCATTTCATCTAAGGTCCTTCCTTTTGAGTCCTGAGAGTCTCTCACCTCCCAAGTCTTTGGTACATTCTGGGGGTTCTCCAACCTCCTACCTCCTGAGGTTGCCTGTTTACAATCTTTCTGCTAGCCCTCAGGGATTCAGTCCTGGTCCCCCCTGCAATACCTGACCTTGTTCCATTCTTCCCTTCCCTGTCCCCTTTCCCATCCAGATCCTTCCCTGCCCTACCCCCATGATTGCTTTCTTCTCCCTTCCAAGTGGGATTGAGGCATCCTAACTTGGGACCTTCAGCATCTTAAACTTCTTGATTTCTGTGGATTGTATCCTGAGCATTCTATACTTTTTTGGTTAATATACACTTAATAATGAATCCATACCTTTTAAAATGTATAAAGAACTCAAGAAGCTAACCACCAAGAAACCAAACAACCCAATTTTTAAAAATGGGGTATAAAACTAAACTGAGAAATCATAACAAAAAAATCTCAAATGGCTGAGAAGCACTAAAAGAAATGTTCAAAGTCCTTAGTGATCAAGGAAATGCAAGTCAAAACGATTCTGAGATTCTATCTTACACCAATCAGAAAGGCTAAGATCAAAACCTCAGGTGACAACACATGTTGTTGAGGATGTGGAGAAAGAAGAATACTTCTCCATTGCTGGTGGGATTGCAAACTGATACAACCACTCTGGAAACCAATCTGGAGGTTCCTCAGAAAATTGGAAATAGATCTACCTGAAGACCCAGCTATACCACTCTTGGGCATATACCCAAAAGATGCCCCATCATGCCACTAGGTTACCTGTTCCACTGTGTCCATAGGAGTCTTATTTGCGATAACCAGAAGCTGGAAACAACCCAATTGTCCCACAACAGAGGAATGGATACAGAAAATGTGATTTATTTACACAATGGAATACTCCTCAGCTATTAAGAATGAGAACATCCTGAGTTTTGCAGGCAAATGTATGGAACTTGAAAATATCCTCTGAGCACCCCATACTCAAAAGGACATGCATGGTATGTACTCACAAATAGCTTCTTGATCAAGCATGGGACTTTATGTGTACTTCCTCTTCTCAATGCTGAAAACCCATCTGGCTTGAATCTGTTCAAGTTGCCAGTTTTGATATTCATATATTATTTGCAAAAGGTGTCTTAACTCCCTCTGTAATATCTTCTTGGCTATTCTTCATTTCTAATGGCTTAACCTTCAAAACTATCAAATATTTTAATAAATTGAGTAATTTAATGTATATTATGTATATTATTAATTGTAGATTTACCAGGGGATACACTCTTTGAGAAAACTCTCTCTTTCTTCAAGGAACTGACAAATGCTAGTAGCTCTAATATTTGAGGTAGGCTTATGAACCCAACTTTTCTCTTCTTGCTAAGATTAAACCTTGACTGGGCTTTCAAGAGCTTTGTTCATGTTGTTGTAACCACTATGAGTTCATATGTATTGCTGCCCTGCTGATGTCCAGAAAATGATGTTGCTTTGTAATCATACATCACTTTCGGCTCTTCCACTAATTCCACCCTCTTCCACAATGATCCCTGAGCACTGTAATGGTATTTGGTATGTATGCTTCATTTAGGGCTGAGCATTCTGCATTCTCTTATTCTGTACATCTTATGTTGTTGTGGATCAATGTGTTTATCACCATCCATTTCATTTATAAGCTTCTTAGTTGTGAATGAGATATGTATTGATCTATGAATACTACAGGAAGTAATTAGGAGCCAATTTAATATGGTATCAGTTTAGCAGCATAATGACAGTAGATTCTATCCTCAAGCCCATCACTTGTCTAGCCATACATTGGCTTTTAAAGAGTGCCAGTTATAAATTATAAATTATAAATTTCATCCTGTAAAGCAGAACTTAGATACAGTCAGAAAGTAGTTCGTAACTCCCATGATATCCATGATACTAATGTACCAGTAGGCATGTCTTTCCATGACATTGTTTTTGTTCTAAAGGTTCATAGAAATGTATGATGAACATGGATAAAGATGGAACAGAGATTGAGGAAGTGGCCAACCAATGACTGACCCAACTTCAGACACATGTCATGAGAGAGAGCCCACCCCTGACCCTCTTAATGATATTCTGCTACACATGCAGACAGGAGCTTAGAATAGCTGAATGTGAGAGGATTCACCCAGCAACTAATGGAACCATATGCAGAGACACACAGCCAAATATTAACTGGAGCTTTGAGAATCCTATAGAAGAGGAAGGAGTGAAGGAGCAAGAAAGCCAAGGACACCACAAGAATACATATGGAATCAACTATCCCTGACTCATAGGGGATCACAGAGACTGAACTGATGATACATGGAATGGACCCAGGTCTTCTGCACATATGTAACAGATGTCCAACTTGGTCTTTATGTGGGACCCCTAATTTCAGGACCAGAAGTTGTCTATGACTCTGTTGGATACCTTTGCCCTAACTAGGCTGTCTTGTCTAGCCTGAATAGGAGATGTGACTATTCCTACTGCAACTTGGTATGACAAGGTGGATTGATATCCATATAATGAGTTTTAGACATATCATCTCTTCTCCCAACTTCTCTCAGATACATTATGACTTCCCTTCTCATCCATCTTTGTGTTCATTTTCTATTCATACATCAAATACAATTTATGATACCTATATATTCCTAGGTGTAAGGCCTACCAGCTTAGTGTAGTCAACTTATTAGGAAATATATTTTTAATAATTATAAGTTTTTATTTTTTGAGATTCAATTGTTGATCTTAGAGCATAAGCCATTGGTGTTCTGTTTAGGAAATTTTCTGCTGTACTAATGTGTTAGAGGTTCTTTTCTACTTTCTCTTCTATTATATTCAGCATATCTGGTTTTATGTGGAGGTCCTTGATCCACTTGGACTTGAGCTTTTTACAAGGAGATAAGAATGGGTCAATTTGCATTCTTCTGCATGCCTACCACTAAGGCCATTTCTAATAACATTTTCAGCAGTTATAAATATAAACAAATATATAATGTTCAATATGTGTAAATAAAATTCAAATATTTTTGAAATAATATTTTTACATTTAGATTGTTAGATTTTGGCAAAGTATAACTTTTACTGGTGAATTATATTATTTTTAATTGTTTATGTGATTGTATGTATGTTCACACATATGCATATTAGTGAAGGAACCTGTGAAGACCAGAATATCTTATCTTCCTGCTACTGCACTTTCAAGCAACTATGAGACATATGCACTGGGAACTGAACAAAGGTCTTGTTCTTAACTGCTTAGACATTTCTCCAGCCCAAACTAAGTGAATTATTGGTTGACATTAGAATTCTGCATACTACGTGGGGTCTATGCATGCAGGTGACTGTATATAAATATCTTCATATATGATTAAAATAGAGTGACATTAAGTACTATAAAGATAGCAAAAAAACCTACTATAAATAAGTTTTTAATATTTGTAAGTCATTTTGGTAAATAGATTAAAATTGAATTGTAAAGTATATTAATTTTAGAAAAATATAAGAGTAAATAGGATTCCATAAAATTTGCTCCTTCAAAGTTTTATATTGAGCAGGAAAATTATGGAACATGATAATGAAATAATTAATAATTGGGTTTTAGTTTCAATAAATTGTTACTTAATTTGGAAATATTATATATATTAGTTAACTCAGTTTATATTAATCTTCATAGTGATAGTGTATCAACCATCTCAGAAGAAAACTGACACATGAGAAAATTTAAGTCATTTGTGGTTTAAGAGCTAACTTTAGAAAGCTAGAATCTTTTTTGAAAAGATGATATGATACTGCAATTAATTGAGTATAATTTTCTTTCATTTTGTTAGTTGAGATATTGAATATTATTGGTACTGACCTTTTAATTTGGATGTTTTTAAATATTTAAAACAATTAAGATTTCTCATTAATTAATGATTATTTGAGGAGGGTCCAGCCCTTTGTGGATAGTTGTCTTCCCTAAGCTGGTAGTACTGGGTTCTATCAGAAAGCAGACTGATCAAGTCAAAAAGAAAAAAAAAATCAGTAAGCATCACCACTCTGTGGCTTTGGCATCAACTCCTGCCTCCAGGTCCATATACAGTTTGAGTTCCTACCATTACTACATTTCATGATGAACTGTTATATGGAACAGTGTGTGAAATTAATCCTTTCTTCCCTTAGTTGCTTGTGGTCCTGGTGTTTCATCACATCAACAGTGACCCTAATTAAGGTATGTGGACAAAATCAGAAGTCTACCATATCCCCATACCCCACCCCACTTCTACCACCACCACCACCAAAAAGAAAAAGTCTCCTATAAGACTTTATATTGACCCAGCAATGTTGGTCCTGGAGTTTGGACCATTATAGGGATAGGTATGTGTACTCTATGAGCACCACTTCCATACTGTTTTCATACCATAGTAAGCAAGCTTTTCAATGTCCCATGTCCTCTCTGCTATAGTTCTTATTGAATTTAGTCTTCAGAGGGGTGGATTGCACATTTTAACATTATGTTTGATTTTTCATGCATAACTCTTTTTTTCCCCCTATATCTTCTGTGAATATATGGTTTTCTTAGTCCCATTGTCAAGAGGTTGTGTTTTTTCTAATGTGTCCTTTTGACTCTTTTGCTAAGAATGAGGTGGTAGAGCAGTGTATGCTTATTATTTCTGGTGCTCTGTTCTTTTTGATTGGTCTATATATCTGGTTGTGTCAGTATTATACTGCTTTTGTTGTAGTGATTCAAGAGAATAATGTGAAATCAGGTATGGTGATATTGCCAGCATTGATCATTCTTCTTATATCAGTTTGGATATTAGTGGTCTTCTCCTTCTCTCTCTATATATATATTGAATTTAATTTAATTTTGTTGTCTTGGGAAGATGTCATCAAACTGTGTATCAGAATTGTACAAGAAGTACAGATTTTTGGTAGTGTAACCACTTTCATATTAATGTGGATAATCTGTAAGTATAAAAAGAGTCATTCTGGGGACTGGAGAGATGACTAAGCAGTTAATTACACTGGCTGCTCTTCCAGAGGTCCTGAGTTAAATTTCCCAGCAACCACATGGTGGCTCTCAACCATCTGTAATGGGATCCGATGCCCTCTTCTGGTGTGTCTGAAGAGAGCAACAGTGTAATAAATAAACAAATCTTTTTTAAAAAGTCATTCTGTCACACAATGACTTCATCAATGTCTAACCTGCATTGTCTTAAAGTGTATATGGAAGATGACTTTTATATATTCGATTAGGTTTATCTCTATGAATTCCTTAGTAATTTGAATCTATTATGAATGGGTATTTCTACTCTGAGTTTTCTTTTTCAGTAAGTTTGTTATCACATATAGAAAAGCTATTAGTTTTCCATATTGTTATATATCATGGTATATTACAGATAGGATTTATCTGTTGGGGGTGGTAATTTGAGTTTTTTAAGTATGGATGTGTGTTGGATAAAGACAAGGACAGTATGGCATCTTCACTTCCTGTTGGCACACATTTCAGTTCTTTCTTTTGTCATATTCCTCTAGCCAATTCATTAAGCAGGGTATTGAATACAAATGAAGAGAGTGAACCCTTGTAAAATTTTTCACTTCATAACACAGACTTTTAGTTTTTCACCATTGTTATAATGTTGGCTACAGGTTTTTCATACATAACTTAGTTGTGTTGAGATACATTCCTTCTATTCTGAATTTCTCCAGAGCTATTAACAGCAAAGGTTGTTTACTTTAACCTTTTTATGCATGGACTAAGATAATCATGCAATTTTTTTTAAGCTTATTTTATGTTTATGATCTTTAAGAAAATCATTGTGTGAATTGTTATTATTTTCTGATCTTATGTTTTCTTTTCACACCCTGGCTCTGACTTACCATTAAAAAAAAAATCTATCTATCTATCTATCTATCTATCTATCTATCTATCATCTCTGTGGTCTAAAATCCTAGTAGTTCATATCAATTATTTTATCCATATTTTCATAACTTTCTGCTGTAATAGGTTGTTGAATTGATTTTTGTGCCTTCAGGTTTTTAATCATAGATCCTTCATTTACACCATGGATGTTTAGTTTGGATCTGTTTATTTCATACTAAAGTTGCTGAACATTGTGGTCATGTTTATTTTTTAATTGATGTCTGAGATATTAGTTCACCCTTGCTTTTATCAGTCCCATTGTTATCTCTGCCTGATATTGTCTATTGATGTGCCCCAATCTGTTTTTTTAATTTACTTATATCTTTAACAATTTGTGCGTGTTACATGTTTTTCATATCTAGTCGTTTCTTGTGCTTATAATCCCAACTACTCTTTAGATGGAGGAAGTGTGGCAGAAGTAAAACAAAGCAAAACAAAAACAAACAAGCAAAGAAACAAAAAAAATCAATGATTTGACAATAAACTTGATATTAAAATATGTCATTTGCAGACTTCAATAACTCATAAAGATTAGAGGAAAAGAAGTTAGAATAGTGTTAAGGTAAATTCTTAAAAGATTTTAATGTTAAGAGTATGAACATTACAGATGTAAAAATTGTGCTGGGCAGTGATGGCAGAAGACTTTAAATCACAGCACGAGGGAGCAGAGGCACAGGCAGGCAGCATAAGATTTCCATCTCTCTGAGACCAGCTTGATCTACAGAGGGAGTTCTCTGACAGCTAAGGCTACACAGAGAAACCCTGTCTAGAAGCCACCCAGATCCCCAAAAGTGAAAATTGGAGAACTTTGAGAAAAGGAAAGGTTATAATGGAAAGGAAAGTGTGAATATGTAGGGATTTAAATGTATAAGAGAAATGAGAATATTGGAAAGAGTTGGTGGAGAAATTCTAGGGAATCATAAAAAAAGAAAAAAACAAAATAACTAAAATTACAATCCAAACTAAAAATATGATGTAAAATAAAAGCTATAATGTACCATCACCAATTCATTTTGTGATGAATATAGTATTCCCTGAGTTTTCTTTTGCAGATGAATCTGCAGATAAGAAGGAGTCTGATAATCTCTCTGTGTTTAAAACTTAAACCACAATGTATACTCTGTTTGTTTCAATTCTGGCACAAACATTAGTCTTGAAAAGTAGTTTCCCCATCCTCAGCATTGAGTGTTCCTCTCAATACTGACCTTTGAGGCCATCTAAAAGGTGATCACACTTACCACAAGTGGTTTTTAATGGCAAAAGTGGAGTGGTGGGGATATAATCACACTGTTGCTTACCTTGGCTACTGGTCCTGCAATACCCAGATTGGGATACCCCACATTTCTTGCCTGACTACATTTTTGTCTGGGAAATCTCTAACCCATTAGATTACTTCTGGTGATTTTGATATTATCTCATCATTTGCTTTGCCAGTGGAAGGTACCTGAGATTTGTAGATGATACAGTGGTAAAATGTTCGCTTTCCTTGGGAGAGCAGTTTACCAGTAGAGTTCTCTTAGATTCTCAGCCTGAAAAAAAGAGACCTAGCTACTATATTCAGTTCATTTCCAATTCATCTGTGCTACTGCTCCCACATAAAACTCCCATCCAAGTTTTATTTTTATAGAATTAACTTTGTGAGATAATCCTCTCTCTCTCTCTCTCTCTCTCTCTCTCTCTCTCTCTCTTTCTCTCTCTCTCTCTCTCTCTCCTGCTCTCTCACTCTGTCAAAAGCTCTAAGTTGGAGTCTCTTTTTCCTTTTCAAATCTGGCATTCAATGTTTCTGGTTTTCTATTTTCTCACTTTCTACTGTTTGGCATGTAGTCTTGGATCAGGTGTCTTCTTTCCATTGAGATTTAGGATAATGCTGGATGTCTGTGTTCTAGCATCTCACAGAAAATCTTGGGTATCTTTAAGGTTTTTATTTTTTTTTAATTTAAATATAGCTACATCATTTCATCTTCCCCTCCCTGGGCTACAGTCACCCTCTTGATCCCTCTCAAATTGATGACTGTTTGAAGTGGTAATTTTTTTTTTTTTTTGAGATATAGTGCTGTCATGAGATGTTTTTCTGGAAGCTGTTTGAGGAAAGGATGTTTTGCTAAAGCTGTCTTATGAGAGGATGCTCTTCTGCAGATATATGAGAGGATGTTTTGCTGAGACAGATACTTGAGATAATGTGTGATGTTTGGAAAGAATATAAGTAGAACACAGCAGATAATGAATGATGCTCTTGAATTTGTTCCCCTTGCAACATTTTGCTGTTCTTCACTGATCTTCACTTGTGACATTGTAGAGAGTAATGTGCCAAAGAACTTCTCATGGTATTCTGGCTTCTTCTTGCTGCTTTTATGGACTCTTGACAATTCTGCAGAGCCTCACAGTTTCTTGGGGATCAAGCCACTGTTACTACTTCATGTTTGATGTTTTGCACTTGACTGCTGATATCCTGACAATGAAAATTGGAATCACCTCTAAGAACTATTTCTAAACAGGTCCATATCCCCTTTTACTTTATTAACTGTCTTTCCCCTCTATCTTTTGTTGGTAGGCTAGAAGGGAGGTTGAAGTGTTTAAGAACCCTTGTTAAAGTAGACTTTGAAAAATCTATGCCTATAGCCCCTTTCCTAAAATTGTTTTAGAATTAATTTTAGTTATAAGCAATTGCATAAACATATACATACAACCTGTCGATTTCATTTTATGTGATTGTGTGTATCCAATATCAGGGTTTTCTATTTTGTATTGTATAATCAATTAAACGGTTCATAACTGGTAAGACTAATTCTGCTCTTAGCATTGATTAGTTTCCTACAGTTCTTTATCTACAGTTGGAACCTCTGTGGTAATCTACCACCTCCATGTTATCAGGTCTATTGATATTATCTTTGGTCTGGTTTAGGCATTCATACCATTTAGGTGTCTTTGTCAAGGCTTTCCTATCATTTTGAAAAGACACAATTTAATAGCAGATTTCCTGGTCATCTATCTATTACAGTCTTTCCACCCTGTATTATGCAAATGCTCTTAGAGCCTTAGATACAGGAGCTGAGATGTTGATGCTAAGTATCAGTGTTTAGATTCCCAGAAACAGTTTCTTGTGATTATAAAAGGCAACTAGAAAAAAAAACTTTATAATATAATGTTCTTTCTTCAGTATAGAAATGTTATAATAAAGATATACCTGTTACAACTTGTTGAATAAAAATTATTTTAAACTCCATGTTTCTGTTCAATAATTACTGATTATTTCTTATGGTTTCCTTGGTTTTGAAATTCATCAAATAACTTTAATTGTTTATGTATTTAATATCTAAAATTCCCTAATCTGACCAGTTGCGGTTTTCTTCAATGGCCCTCATATGGTGCATAAAAGAAACTTCTTTGGTAACAGATGAGAGCTTTACTTCTCTGTGAGTCTAAAGGTAAGTATTTAGAATGTAGTTAGAAATTAAAGTGGTTTAGTAAGGGATATTGTAGGCTCTTCTTTAAAATATGCATGCAAAGTTATCTTATAAATTGTAAAGAAACTTTGGAACAGAACGGGATATCTCCTAAAATTAAAAGTGCTCATTCAGAGTCATATATTTGGAATTGTCTAAAGTTGGGTCCCTTGTTGCATTGATGGTCTTCTATCAAAAATGTGCTGCATTTCCTTTTTTTAAAATCATACATTTTGATAGAACTTTCAGCCAAAATTTTATAATGAATGTAATGGCTTATAATTTTAAGAAAAGTTGGAACTTGAAGTATAATAGCCTTTGGATTTCTTCAAACTTTATTGGAGTAACTAAACTTGGAATTCCACTTGCTACACTGTGAATAGGCCCAGGAGTAAGTTATGAAATGGTCACAAATGAGTTTTTTTATGGACAGCTTCTGCTAATTATGAATGTGAACTATAGTTTTGTTCTAGGTTTTCTTCTTATGTTACTTTAAATTCTTTAGACATTAGAATACATAGACAATTTAGTTATTCTCATCTGAATTTCAAAACCAATGAAACTATAAAAAAAATCAGTAATTATTGAACAATGCCATGGAGTTTGGAATACTTTGTTACTGTACAAGATGTTCTCTCCTAGTTTCCTTTCTGTTGCCCTAAAAAACTCTTTAACAAAACAAACAAACAGGAGTGAAAAGGTTTTATTTAATTCTACAATTCCAAGTTACAGTATAAGATTTTGGTGAATTCAAGGACTTTAAACAGTAAAAATCGAAGAAACATGAAATCACACATGCTGACTTGTTAGTCTGATTGTGTTCAGCTACATTCTTCACTATTATACAGTTCACAACTCCCTGCCTAGAACATCACACTGCCTGCAGTTTACTCATTGTCACAGAGCAATTAATTTAGCTAAGCCAGTTTCTAACAGAATTCCTCATAGGCTTACCCAATGTCGACAATTCTTTATTCAGACTCCTTTCCAAGTGATTCTAACTATCACATACATGTAGAATGTTTATGAGATCACATTCATAAGATAATTGGAGTTGAAAAAAATAAAAGTATCTATATATTTGAGACTAGTTTGTGATATTATATGAATATTAGTATTGTGGAATATTTGAGAATATTTAAATTGAACAAAATATAGTTATGTAGTTAATATTGTGAATTTTTCAAATATACTTTTGGATAAAATAATTAGGTGAAAGGAGAACTTATTATTATGTAATTCATATGTTTAAATATTATATATTTTTATTGTTATATAAAAGTGAGAAGATAAAAGTATATTGCAGAGGTAGAGTATTAGCCGTTCATGTGCAGCATGCTGAGGACACTTTCTAGTATCAGGTATATAAACAAGAAAGGTAAAATATCACTTGCTGTGATATATTTCAGTCTGATATAAAAGGTAAGAATTATATGGATACTCAACCTAGTAGGAGTTACATAGAAACTATTGAGGAGACTAATATATTCCATCTTCTGGTGTAGAAGTCTTGTGGGTATTATTTGTGTTTCTTACAGTAACCCTGTGAAGTATACATTATTGGCACATTGAATTATAGACTAGAAACTAGAGTGAGCATATTTAAAAATTGAATCAGGAACAAGCTATGATTGACCAGCTGGCTGGTTGCCTCTAGAGGGCCTAATTTCTATTCACTTAGTATGTTTCTGTTTTTGAAATGATGTAGTTATATTATTTACTGAATCCATGCAGCTTTAATTTATTCATGTGGAATACCAAAGGAATAATCAGGTGCATTATTTTAACTTTGAAATTCCTAAGAAATCTATAGTTTGAAAGAAATAAGATGCATGCAACTTAGTAGCTTCTGAATACGTTTTGTTTTTCTTTTTTAACTTAAGTTGCTATTTCTATTATACCAATGTCTGTACACATTCTAAAATGGACATTCAAAGTTCTCATTCCACTTTAAGGATTGGGTAGAATGATTCAAATCCTGTTTTTTATAAGTCAGTTTTGTGCCTCTCTAGATTTTTTAAAAATGTAATATATTTCCATGTATACTTTTATCTGTATTCATTCTTATATGTATGGGTCTTTTGTTTGCATGTATGTCTGTACAACATGCATGTACAGTGCCCATGAAGGTCATAAAAGGGCATCAAATCCCTTGCAAGTTGAGTTACAGATGGTTTGGTGGGTCTCATGTGGGCTTTGGAACTCAGATCTATGTCCACTGCAGTTATAGCCTCTTAACTACTGGGTCACATTTCTAGCCCTATTTTGTTCCTTTATTGCCACTCCAAAGATACATTTAACATTTATCCAGCTGACTGAAAGCTACATTTGGGTATGGCAGGTTTGAAATACATTTACCATTTGAGAGAAACTATTGCTTTCCTACAGTGCCTCACCAAAGATGATAGACAAATGCAGAGCCTGTATCAAGTATTTGGTTATTGTTGTTTTCTAAGTAGAGAGTATAGTTCACAGAGCCATGAAGATCTTGACCTTTATGAGTTCCAGCTTAGTTTCTTTTACTGTGATTCATATATTTCTAGAAGAACTGATTTGAACAGTAGTCCCCTGTTACAGCAATGAGTAAGGGGTGTCTGACTAATGTAGAAAATAGCAGAGGACTTAATTCCCAATTATATATGAAGTGTGTGACAATGCAGATAGTGTCAGAGCTGAGGATGGTTGTTTACAATTCTGATATTGTATGTGAGAGTGTTGCACAAATACAGGTAGGTGTTAAATAAGAGAGTATTAATACTCAGGAGAGTTCAACAGCTAGCTAGCTAGCAGCTAATGATGAGCTTTCTCTCAGGACAGACACCCAGCAAGATAGGACCAAGGAATTAATTTTATTATTATATATTCATATTCTTTATGATGTGTTGGTTCTTTTAAATATTTAATGGCACTTTTCTTAAACGGATATGATTTAATTACCATGAATGTTCAGGTAGTCCAGTCTATCTTCTTCTGTCAATGCTATCCATCTTGTGTGTATAATGCTGTGATTTGTCACTTGGCCATTATATTACCCATTAGTTTCCTTGAGCACATTATTCTCTATACTAATGAGTCAATGTCAAGACATCCTGTGGTAAGATCTTGACATAGTTTTAACTGGAGGACTCCATTAAAAAATGAGTCAATGATGAAGGATTATCTTGCACTGAAGGAAAAAGAGTAGAAACGTAATGAATCTGGGCTTTGACATGTAATATATCTTGTGTGGAGACACACAAGGTTTGTGGGAGAACATTGGACATATGCCAGAAGTCACTGTGGCAGGATGGTGGCCAGGTTGATGATGATACATTATCATTTTACTTTTGGAAACTCCGGTGAGGCTCACTATAGAGTCTGGCAATAGCAATTACAATTACTGTACTTCATTTTATTCACTTGGGCAAAATAATGTCATTCCATTTAAAACATACAAAATTACAAACTAATAATAAAGCCCTCTTAATGGCCCTTAAAGTGAGGAGTTAACCTTGATGATAAAGTGATGTAAGGTTTAATAAACCTTGTTTCTGGCCAAGTCCCAGGGAGAATGAATTCTGTGTGACTCAGCGTATGTTATCAATGATAACTGACTCCTGCTTGGCATTGAATTTTCAGGACAAACAAGATACTGAGTCAAATATGGGCACAATAGAAGCTCTCGATGTCTTCCTTACGATGTTCTACTAATTTTTTTTTACCATTAGGCTGTGTATGCAACTAAGCCTTTTGAACACACATTATCTTACATGTAAATATGAATTTAACATAGTTAAATGACAAATTCCTCTATAGAGTATGGGAAATTTAAAATGAAAGAATGCTCCCATTAAACCTTAACTAGAGTAAGGTGTGACATATTTAAGAAAATCTGTGTGCAACCCAGCTGTATATGTAGGAGAATACCAAGTTGAAACATTGGACCATATAATTGGTGGCTAACTGCTATCTTTTGAATGTTTGTGGCTCCTAAAAAATCTATATGTTGAAAGCCTAAAGCACAATGGTATTCCTAGATGGTGTTGCCTTTGACGTTGAATAATTTATGTGGTCAGGATCTTCCTAAACTATTCCCTTGCAAAAAAAAAAAAAAAATGAAATAAAATAAATTAAAAAAATTAAAAACAACAAAGTAAACATATTCCCTCTTTCACTGTTAAGATACATGGGGAAAACACTCTTTATCAAGCAGGAAGCAGCATCATACCACTGCAGATTGCATTTGCTAGTGGTTTGTCCTTAGTCTTTCAAGTTTTAGAACCAGGAAACAAAATGTATTGTTTGACAACAGATCATTTTATGGCATTATGCTATGAATGTGAGACTGGATCTAACTTAGGTAGAGATGGTGATCTATGGCAGCAGTTGACTGTATGGAAGAGAAATAAGAGCAAAGAAACAGAAAAGATCATGTAGCTTATCATAGCTATCATGGGCAGAAACCACTCTCTTCTCAGACTACTAGGATCATAGCCAATTTATGTATAGATTACTAAATGATTTCACTCAGAGAAAGAAAAGGAAAGGAGTCCTGACTAGCAGAGTTTACAGTCGAACTAAGAAAAATGGCCAAATGATATACCTTATATGCTTTTAACTAGATTGCCATTTCTGTTGTTAGGCAGAAACGTCTCAAAAATGCAGTTTAAAAACTACAGCTATATTGTCTAATCAAAATGTCTGGGTTAAAAATAAATATTGATTTTTTTGTCAGCATACACATAAATATATAGTTGTGAGGATTCTACTGAGAATACGATGTTTAAAGCATTATTAAGAAAAGATGGATTCTTAAATATTTTGAAGAATAAAGAAATTGAACAAAATTAATATAAATGTATAAAATCATGATTTATATGTCAATACCAGTAACTCACTTTAAACAGACATGTTTTCTTGATGTAGTTTTACATTGAGAAGTGTAATGCAAAATTATGTTATCAGGATAGTTTGGTGTTGTCTTTAAAATTCTGCTTATTAAATGTGTTGTATTTTAATGATATCATATGGAAAATGGAAATTGGGACATTCCAGAACCAATTTTGAGCAACAGTGGGTTTAATATATCTTTAAAATCCTTATTTCTCTTATACTGCAATTCATTGCAGGTAGCACATGTAGAAGCAAATAAAAATGTGGAGTGACACATGATGAAATAAAAACTAATTTAAAAATTTTAAACCAAATTTAGCATGACACGTTGTGTACAGTTCTACATCCTAATCATTTTCTTCTGCTCTTATGAGTCAAAAATTACATAGATTTTGATATTTGGTAATCATAGCAAATGCCATAACCCAAAGAATATTAATTGATCAATAAAATAGGTAATATCATGTCATATAAAATTTTTAGAAACTGTTTCAAGTTTCAAATAACTGGAAATATTAATATATAAATTAGACCTGATCAAAGTTTACTAACACAAAAGGAGTGTTTCAGCATTTTGGTACCTGAGTGCTTAAGTAATTAGATCCTCCTGCTGTGTTAGATTTGATTAGAGGTTTTAGGCCAACTGCTTAACAAGCTTAGCTGTAAATATTAGTTAACTATGTTTTAGAGTGAGGACAACATTAAAGTATTACAAATGGTTTATAGCCATTTTTAATCTCAAGAACCAAAAGTCACAGGATACTGAAAATACAAATGGTAGCAGAAAGTAACAGTCGTCTTGCTCCTATAACTCAGTGAAATAGGACCTGCCTAGTTCTTACTTTTTCCTAGGCACAATTCTATACTCAGAAAATAAAACTGTCAAAGCACCAGCTTTTCTTCTATGAGTTAACATAGAAGGGGGGGAAACATACAAAGTTAGACTGGAGCCCATACTTGAAAAGACGTGGTTGCATGGAAGATGCCAAGTGTCAAGGAGAACAAGTCAAACAGCTCCCACTGAGCACCAACATTGAATTTCCAGTAAGGTTGTCTTTCCAGAAAAGGAACATATTTTTCATGCCTTGCTGCATCTTTGTGCTCTTTCTCCTCTTTATGTTTCTTCCTCTACTCCACAAGGAAAATGGTATATAAAGATATACCCCTCCCTTGAATCATGACAAATCAGTAACAAGGAATACATTGTTGCTGAAATACGTACTCCACAAGAAATGATTAGCACTTGTTTATCATTGACACAATTCTAAATGAGTTTTTCAGATACAAACATGGGAGTAGTTTGTGTGACGGTTTTTATAGAATACAGAGGATGAAAGATTCATATACAATAATCCCTGTCATCAGTAAGTCCGCCATATTGGTCTTGTGGAGGATAGTGGTATGAATAGGCCAGAGAAGTAAATATAATGAAACTTGTTCTAATGTATTGGGCTATAAGGAATGCTTATAGCCCAATACATTAGAGTCATATTTAATCATTGGGATGCTCATTTCTAATATGTACTTTACAATGCCATCTGGTTATCATGATTTCAATGACATTCTCTCACAGAAGGACAAAGGAAAATATAGGTTGATACAGTACTTGAAAAATAATATTGATTTTTAACAATGGTCTATAAGAAAAGTGGGGGCTATATGTACCCTCACTAGGCTGAACATTTAAAAGTGCTTTGTGGCTGAAACTAAGACTTTGTATCAGGATTTGTCATAGTGCCCAGAGTCATTTTGTTTAGTGTGCCTAAAAATACCTGACTTGGCAATCACAAAGCTGTAAAGAAAACCTGCTGAGGTACTACTATTAAAATCATCACAGTATAAGAGGAAGAAGTGAAAAATAAATGTACATGAATAATTCAATCAATAAATGAACATAGCCTTCTCAAAGAATTTCTGATAGTCAATAAGTATTTGAAAGAAAAAGATGTTGAACAACCATAGGTACCACAGCAATTTGTAAATTAAATAACTTTGCGATTCCATTTCCTTCTAGTCATAATCATAAGGGGTATTATATGGAAAACGAACATCAGCCATTTTTGATGAAAATGTAGGAAGGAAAGACCACTTTATATTGTGTTGTTGAGAAAGTGAATTAATCTAACCACTATGAATGTCAGGATGGAGTATTGTTGGATAGCTCTTTCCTTCCGATCAAAACATTTCCTCTTAGAGAAACACTAATGCTTATAAGATTTCCGAACCCCAGGAATCTCAGAGAGCTGCAAGATTCTCAAGGTCACTTTCTGAGTTCATAAAAGCAGCAAACAGCTGCTGGATGGAAGTGTGGTGTCTCTGTGGGGACTAACTGCAGGTTGTCAGCGAGTTCCACAGATGCAACTTTGTGAGTCATCATGCTGAAGTCTTGCCTTGGAGTAATCATCCTTGTTTCTCAATTACACCAAATTAACTCATTTGTTCACGGAGTAGACCAGAATGCAATTGCTTCTTTGGTTGCTTATTGGTTGCTTATTGAGAATAAATAGACATTTGTCTCCAGAACAGACTTTGAACAAGGAAGCTTCCAATACTCCATAGCAGATAGAGTAGGGTGGTGATAAGATCCTGTTCTCCTCAGTGAAATAGTGTCAGTTCATGGTTGGGAAGCTTCATTCCTCCAATGTTTTAGCCATGCATAAGTTGCCCACTTACCTTTAAATAACCCTCTACCCAAATTCTTGCAAATAATCCTAATTAAGCTAATTGGTCAAAAGTAAAATGAGGAGGACTAGTCGGGGAGGGAGGTTTAAAGGTTAGCAGGAATGGGAGGGCAAAGGAGAAGTAACAAAAAGTAAATATCATAACAATACAATTTATACATATATGTATAAAATTGTCAAAATGTTTTTAATGTAAGAAATTAATTAAGAAAAATAAACTCAAAGTATAATTATAAGATTAATATACATGGAACCTGTGTATAGTTCTGAGGAATGTAGGTAAGCATACTGTAGAGATGCTATCATATACATGTTTGTTATTTAGGTAGGAAGATGAAATCAGTCTATGTGTCTACCAACAGGTAAATAAATAAAGCAAATACCATATATGTACACAATGGAGTTTTTTTCATCACAAACAATGAAATTGTGGTATTTCAGGAAAATGAATGAAACTGGAGATCGTCATGTTAGACAAAATAACACAAGCTATGAGACAAATTTTAAATTTTCTCTCATATGTGGAATCTTGTTGAGCATATATATGATAATTTAGATCATCATTTCTGGGTATTACCTGAGTGCTGAACTAGTACTTTTGGGACAATGTAGGTGACCATCAAGAGGAGAAATGGGAACAAGAGAGGGTGCCAACATACGTATATAATAATTTAATAATGAAACAAATTCTTTTGAATAACATTCATACTACTTCAAAAACAAAGAAAACACAACCAGGTCACTAAAATACCACAAAATAGTTTAATGCTTTAAGGTAGTTTACTTCTTTGTGTTGGACCACAATAGCTAACATTGTCAGGATTTGACATAACCCTGGAAGTAATATCTTTCTTTTTACTGTTAATTTGTGAATGGTGTGAATGATAAATGACAATTTATTATTGATAATGCTTTTTCATTTCTTATTTTCATCAATGAAGGAAAACATAGAAGGAAAATTGGGCATTTACAGAATACCTAGGGACATAATCATTTGGCCGCGATAAAGATCATTTTCCTTGACAGCTTTTATCTTAAAGTCTTCTCATAATGGGTAGATATTTTCAAAATAAAGAATGAAATGGAAATGATGTGATGAAAAAATACTCATTGAAAATGAAACAAATACAAGCATTCTAATGTGGATGAGGAAAGCTCACATGTAGAACTACAGGTAACTAAGGATCAATAAGAGCTGAAGACATAATTTTTCCAGGGCAGAGCACTCTGGTTATCCAATACCAGATGGTTAACTCTTAAAATATATACATGCAAGCAATGTTATATAGACTGAGTAGGTTGTATTTATATATTGTATATTATAATGATATGTGTGTGTATATATACAAAACTTTGTGTGTGTGTATGTGTGTATGAGTGTGTGTATAACAATTAACTGGGGACAGTTTACAGTTCTCATGATAGTACTTTGCCATCATGCTTGACCATAGTAGCATGCAAGCAGTATAGTCCTAGAAAAGAGCTGAGAGTTCTACATCTGGATCAGCAAGCAGCAGCAAAAGAAAAAAACACTGGGCCTGGCTCGAGCATCTGAGCCTCAAAATCCATCCCCAGTGACACAATTTCTCCAACAGGCCACACTTACTCCAACAAGGTCACAGCTCCTAATAGTTTCACTCCCTATGGGCCTATGGGTGCCATTTTCATTCACTGACACAGCCTTCTTTCTCAGAAAAGCTAGGACCACCTCCCACAATAGTCTGGGCCCTCTCACATCAATCACTAATTAAGAAAATGCGTATAGACTTGGCTACAGCCATGACTTATGGAGCCATTTTCTCAACTGAGTTTTCTTCCTCTTAGATGCCTCTAGCTTGTGTCACATTGACATAAAGCTAACCAGTAGAACATTGATTAACTGGATGGACTCCCTGTCCCCTTTTGAGTACTTATTCATATTTTACCAATGTGCAAACTGAGCGGAAGAGCAGGACTTTTCCTGGGTCAACTAAGTTGTTCTCTCTCTGTCGAGGTACTGACAAATCACTGTGCTTCTAGGGCCGTTCTTTTCATGACTCTTTTATGCTAAGCAAAAGTAGAAGCATTGTCCTGCCAGATTCATCACAGACTCTTCACAATAATAAAAATCAGAAAGACTAAATCAATTTTAGCTAGTACATCTCAAAATTCATACATGTCAAAAGCATGCCAAGGCACCTGTTTGAGTCCATCCTAGAAATTAAGATTTAGAGGTTAGGCTACATATTTGCACAATTTTCCATGTACTAATGGGCTTCAGACTTTATTTTGAATATCACTACACTAAAAGTAAGATATCATATATTACTTAATAACAACATTCCCTAATGATACATGTTTAAATTTTTGACTTCCAGCTCATGTTCAAATTAATAAGGACATAAGAAAATACAAACCCTATATGAGAATAAATATCACTATTACCCAGTACTGAATTTTTTGTTTGTATTTATCTTATTTATAGGGAAAAGCATTATAAGGTCAAAATACAGCAAGAGGGATTTTTGTTAGAAGTTTGTAAAAATTTTCAAGACTATTTTCTTGTGACTTAAGTACAGGAAGTATAGGGGATATTTGTTCATTTCGGAAAGAAGATGTTAAACCTAATGCGTAGGCTGTCATAAAATCTGTTGGCTTAATAACAGTTATTCTTTTTGAATTAACTTTTGCTTCAATCACAGTAATACTTCATTTCTAAAGTTTGTAGCTCCCACATCAAATTCTAGTGTGAGTAAGTGAAATATAAAGAAGACTGGCAGACAATTGTAGGAAGTAGGAGGGTAGCATTTTAACATTGTCATATTTATCTATAATATTTTTGTTTCTGTTGGTTTTGTTCAAATATTCCCCTAAGGTATTAAGTTAGCAATGAACCAGTTAAAAGAAAAAATAATTTTTTAAACTGTCTTACTCTACATGGGCCTAAATAATTTTTTCCCTGTTTGGAAAAAGACATTTTAATATGTCACGTTTCAGTTCCAGCTCAATAAACAACCATTTATTTACAATTCTAAAGCAATCTTCAGCCTAGTCAGGTAAGAATTATTTCAAAAGAATAAAAACATTTTCATTTCCTGTCACTGCCAAAGAAGAAAAGAACATGAGTTATGAGTCTTGCTATGTTGTCTTAAGTTGATTACTATGGAATGATTAAAAAACTAGCTGTGCTGTCAGTGCTGAGGACTACATTATAAGTGTAATAACAGCTTAGGGATACAATCCATCAATGCCGCACTTGGAAGAAGAAAAAAAGTTGATCTATTTCTTTGGTCATCATTTTCAGCATATTAGATGACAAATAATTGTACATTCATCAATAACAATAGATTAAAGTTGAAATGATTTATTGCTATTACACTGCTGTTATGATGGAGCACTGGATCGGTCAAGCATCAGCAGGGTCTGTATTTAATTTTCACGGGTCTCTTAGCAGAAATAATAGACAGAGAGTAAACCACCTGAAACAAGGTAGATCAAAGTTGTTGACAAGTGATTTGTAGGTTGGTTCTTCATGAGTGGTGGAAGAGAGGCAATGGGACCTCTTCGACGGGCTTGTTGAACCACTAAATCAAGTAGACCTTACCAGTGCACAGGCTGACACCTTGCCCAGCAGTACATACAAATATTAAAGCTATGCAATGTGACATTAGTTTAATATTACCTGAAGGTAACAGAATGGAAGACATGGTCCTGAGACCAAATCAGACAATTGCAGTTGTAGGTAAATCCATAGGCTAACAGGTCTCTGCCATTTAGCAAGAAAGTAATTGTTCCTATACCCACCTACTATCAGAAGATTGGTAAAATTTATGGGGAAAAATGTAATATATTCATCTTAATATATTTAATGGTCTTCTGCTGTAGTAAGTTACAAACCATTTCTATTTGATCAGATTAAACCTTTCAATGTCAGCTGATTAAAATGTAAGTGTTCAATTGGCCAGTTTCCCTCAAAGTAAGGTCTGTGAATTTTTCTCTTTGAGAATTACCTGCTATTCTTTCAGAAACACATGCCATGGGAGCTCATCCAGATGTACAGTGAAAATCCTGGGATAGAATTCAAACTTTAATAACCAATGCATCTAGTCCATATATTTCAAAGAACAAGAATAACTGTACTGTCAACAACTTGAAAGAGAGTCTATACTTCTTGGGATTTAGCAACCTCTAGATGAGCAAATATAGTTCCTGTGAATTCATCTATACAAGTATTCTACTGTGTCTTAATTTGGCCTGGTGGGGCATTTCTTTTCATTATTATGAAACAATTTGCATTTCACATGTTTATCACTATGACACAATTGTGATTTACTGTGGGTGTATTCTGTTAGTCGATAAAATAATCTTGTGTGACACTTCATCAAAATGTATTCTTTTATTGACCTGCTTTTATTTCCTGATCTCTAACTTTTAAGATTCATTATTCATGTTTCACTTTAACACAATAATAAGTATAAGATTTATAATAACTGTAAAGCAAACAAACAGTATTATTCTCAAAGGAAAATGCTTGGTGATACTGAATTTTAAAGTAAAATATTCATTTAAATAAAATTACTTATTACTTAACATACATATAGTTTTTTAATTCAATCATAAACAATATTTTCCTTTAAAAATAATGGAAATTTTATCATTCTAAAATCTTGCCCTGTGTGGAGTGGTAACTTACTCAGAAATACTTGCTTCTAAAGGTATGTTTCATTTGAATGGTGAATATGAGAGGTTGGACTAGGCCAAGTTAAAAGAAGTCTCTAAATAACTTCACTTTGTATTTAATTACAGAGGATTGAGTGTGACAGAGTTAATGAGAACAGAATGATGAACAGCACTATTTGATTTACTGCCTCTGAAAGAGAAGTCAGATTGTTGTATGACCAGCAACACCTGCTGGAAAAGTTGGATCTCACAGCCGGCTATGGTAGTTGGAGAGAGTTAACTAGATATGTTGAAAATTTGTCTCAGAAATTGACTCATAAATAGGCAGGGTCATTTACCAGGTGAATAAAAAAGAAAAGGGAGAAAAGCTAAACTCATTAAATGATTGCTCTGGGTAACAGGCACTCTGTTTTGCTAGGAACCACTTAGCATTTCATAGACTACAGCTCAGGCAGGTTGACTTGTGGGATAAAAAGTTAAAGAGTAACCCTCCCATCATCATACCACATATGATGGTAATTTCTTTAGCCTTGTCATGCAATTTTTAATACTTCGAAACTTCCTGGTCAACCAGGATCCTTATTAACAGGTACTTATGGTGGAAACCTGGCAAATACTGGTAATTTCCAGTGAAGTAAGTGCAAGATGACTTTGGATTGGGCCAAAAAATTATAGGCAGTGTGTTAACAACGTTTACGTCTAAAGATTCTTGTTTTCTACACAGTTTCAAGCCTGAGATGGATTCCAGTACTGGGAGAGAGAAGTAAACATAGATTCCCACCTATAACCAAGAAGCTATTTGCAATTGATATCCATTGGTAAATGTAAAATCTGCTTTCTCTCTGTCAACCACATTCCCACAATCCAGGGCAGGCTAACAGAAAATGAACTCCACATTTTCTTTCTCACGTGGACATGGAAGATGGCAGGGTGATTTTTGTTTTATTTTGTTTTGTTTGGGCATTTTTATCTCAGTGTTTTTTTTGTTTTTGTTTTTTTTGATTTTTTTGTTCATTTTGAGTTTTGTTTATGTGTATTCTCATGTGTATATATGTACAGACACACTCTCATGTACATGCGCATTAGAGAGAGAGAGAGAGAGAGAGAGAGAGAGAGAAACAAAAAGAGACAGAAAGACAGAAAGAGACAGAAAGAGATTAAGAGAATTAAGTTTGTTGGTTAGAGAGATGGAGACAATCTGGGAGGAGTTGCATGAAAACTTTAAAGAATGAAAATTCAAAACAAAACTTATTTCTACTCAGTCCTTAATAGGTGAGAGTAAGTCACCAGAAATACTGAATGCCTTTACCTTTAGATATCAATCCCTTAAATTTTAACCCTTAATAATTCATGGAATCTAAACCTCACCAGATTTTCTTCTGTTCTGTATGTTTTTAGCTGAATGGTTGATTAATGAAAAAAGCAATACAGGGATCAGTGTAATGGCTTAGTGCTCACAGGTGTTTGCTGATTTGTCTGAGGACCTGAGCTTTATTCCTGGAATCCACATGGTTGAAAAGAAAATTCACTCCTACCTGCTGTCCTCTGCTCTCCACATGCATGTGTACACTGGACTTGTTCTACCCCACACAAGCACACACAAAGGAATAGATGTGCAAAAATATTTTCAAAGAGATATATTTTGGTTGAAGAGTTAGTTGAGGGGCTAAGAGTGAGTGTTGACCCTATGGAGACGGAGTTTAGTTCCCAGCACCTAAGTTTGATTTCATGAAACCACCAGCTAAGGAGATCTAATGTTCTCCAGGACTACTCTGTGGACACCTGCATTCATGTGCACTTATACCCTCACACACACGCCAAAATTAAAAATAATCTTCTAAAACAGAATAGAAGAGGCAGATGCACATTGTCTTTAATTAGCAAGATCAGTGGAGATATAGAAAAATAATTTTTTTTCAGAAGAGAAATAAAGGTCCACAATATTCTGATTATTTGATGATCCTGTATAAACAGAGGAAGTCAAGTTCTTAAACTTAGTTTTGTAAATATAGTTGTCTGAGATTGATGTGACAGTGTTACAGACATTTGAAATTACAGATTAGAGTCCCCAAATTAAGGCTTATAATATTGTTCACTTACTAGTCTGAATTGGAAGGCAACAGTGACTATGAAGAATCTAGACTAAGAAGATTTTTATAATTTATACCATCATGTCTGTGCAGAGCAGTGCACTCACAATGCTGATATTAACTACATCCTTTATTTTAAGGAGGAAATGACCAATGTAAAGTTTATTAAGATCTAAGTTCTACTGGAGGTCAGAGGAGCATTGTAGGAGAATGTCAAAGGCATAGTTAGTGTGTTCTTAGAGTACCACCCACAGAAATTAAAATAATCATAAAACAATTAACACATGGAGATGAAACCAACTAAATGGTTAACTGGTTGAATTCAGCTATAGAAAAATTTCACACCTGTCAATATTTATCACTAGTAAAGCAATACGTATAGTGAATAAAATGTTTTAATTTTCTGTCCAGGCAAATATAAATGTATCACATTCAATTTTCCTCCCTTAGTAATCTAAATAATTTCCCACCTTGCTCATGATGAATGTCTTGCCAGTTCCTACTCAGTTCTTCCACTTTACATGACCTAATTAAAGAAAACATTCCATGATTGCCTATTTTTTCTCATGCATGACAACCTATTATTTTTTCTACCACCTGATTAGGGCTTTATTATCCTTTTATTTAGATTGATTTGCTGAGCACTTTAATAAGACACTACTTAGTTTGATTTAAAGGGCTACAGGTTTCTTTCATTCATATAATTATTCCTATAACCATTTTACACTCAAAGACCTCAGCAGTCCCTCCAAAAAAATCAGTTTTCAATTGCTATTGAATGATGTTATTAAAAAGAATCACAGGTGAAATTCCTGTTGAATCTGGCAATAAGGTTCTGTGGCAAATCACAGAACGATATTTTCCAATATAATTTGTCAAGAGTGATGAATCTATTTCATTGTATCTGTCAGAAATGGCTCCTATATATTAAAATTACTATAAACTTTTCTCAAGATAAACCATAAGTTTTATATGATTAAATAATAATATGTTTATGATGACAAATTGCGCTTTCTATTTTATCTATAACCCAAGCCAGAATTAGATAGTTAGGGCTCAAATAGATAATGATGCATTTTGATTTTCTAGCTGGTGAAATTTTATTAAATAAATAAGATAGCTAGTACTTTTAAGACTGTCTTTTATTTGGGGCATTGCTCCTTAAACTGTGTAAGCTTTCTTGTTAAAAAACAAAGCTACACAGAAATACACACAGGGTTGCTTACTTATTGAATAAACTGCAAAAAGAAGTAGAGGAAGCTCTTTAAATATTGACTGGAGAACAAACTGCCCTGTGGAGTCTGAACAGCCACAGATGGAAAGCGAATCCCGACCTAAGACAGAAGGATAAATTCCACTCTGGAACTGTGAAGGAAAAATGTCATTTGTTGGTAGTGTGGAAAATATATCCCTGGGAGTGCCACTGGAGTTCAGGGATTAAAGACATATTGACAGAAGATTCAGTTACATATACTCTAATTAAAGATGCAATCCATTGTTTATTTATTAATAAGTGCATGCTATGTGCAAGCTTTAGAACAAATGTTTTCTAGGATTTTAAAGAATCTCTGGGGCTTGATATCATAGTGGTGTAACTAAGTTTATTAGTCTGTGGGAATTTAAAGAGGCCAGAATTACAATATTCCCCATTGGTATTCAGATACCTTACAAACCCTAAATATTCTACTCCTTTAGAATTTGTTATTAGGGAAATCAAAATCTCCAAATGGGAACACCTGTAAATTTCTATTTCTGTACATCATTCAAACAAATGTCCAATAAACCAGTCATATACATCCTGTGTCCAACTTTAGTCAAAATTAGATTTGAAATTTCTTCCAACTTGGTAGCATTGCAAATCAGACAGTAAAAAAATCCATTTAATTTGATTGATGAAATAGTTGTCCAACTTGATGTTTTGCAGTGTCCATGTTGGAATGAGTGTGATGGAGCTAATGGAAAAATACATTACCTCATATGCATTTCTCTAGGATGAGAATCCTTAAATTTTACTTCAGTAAGTTTTAAGAGCACATTTTTACTAGCTGTGCTAATGTGTCTCACTGAAATGTAATATCCTTGACCAGTATATTTCCCTCAGACCACTTCTAATCTCTGAAAAGCACCATTCCAGTACTTCTATTTAAAGTACTGGACTTTAAATAGTTGACTCCAACTATTTAAATTCTTTATATATGCGAGGTCATATAGTATACATGTATCCCTCTGTGCTTATTTAACTTCATATAATAATCTCAAGTTCCAAATTTTCAAAAAGAAGAGTTTGTACTTATAAAGACTGAATTTTTTTATTATGTATGTTAGATTCTCTTTACCCAATTTCCTAGTAGTGTTCGTTTAATTTGATCCTATCCTTTGGCTATCTGAGTAGTGCTAGAGTGGACTTAGTGGTGTCAACAGAGCTTTCACCTACTGCCATACTTCTTTGGGTACCAAATCTGCATTTCAGTGACTAGGTCATTCAGTCCTTTCACTGTTATCTTTTCCTATCCTATTCATTCACATCCTTGCAATATATATCTTGTTTTTTGTTAATATTATTTATTATTATTATTATTATTAATTTTATTTTTTATGATCCAGACATTACCTTCCTCCCAGTCTGCCCTCCCATAGTTCCTCATCCCATTTCCCCATATACACTGTCTCCAAGAGGATGTCCCCACCCCACCCCATCTCCTGCCAGGCCTTCACACTCGCTGGTTCCCCAAGTCTCTCAAGGGTTAGATGCATCTTCTCTCACTGAGGCCAGACCAGGCAGTCCTCTGCTGTTTATGTTTTAGGAGGCCTCTGTCCAACTAGGGTATGCTGCCTGGTTGGTGGCTCAGTGTTTAAGAGCTCTCAGAAGTCTGGGTTATATTGACTGCTGGTCTTCCTATGTGGTCCCCTTCCTCCTGAGCTTCTTTCAGCCTTTCTCTAATTCAACCACAGGGTTCCTGGACTTCAGTCCATTGGTTAAGTGTAAGTATCTGCATCTGTCTCAACCAGCTGCCTATTGGGCCTCTCAGAGGATAGCCATGCTAGGCTCCTGTCTGTAAGTACACCATAGCATCAGTAATAGCGTCAGGCTCAGAGCCTCCCCTTGAGATGGACCTCAATTTGGGCTAGCCACTGGGCCTCCTATCCCTCAGTCTCTTCTCCATTTTTGTCCCAGTAGTTCTTTTACACAGGAACAAATCTGGGTCCAAATTTTTGAATGTGTGATGGCAACCCCATCCCTCCTTGATGCCTTGTCTTTCTACTGGAGGTGGATTCTACAAGTTCCCTCTCCCCACTGTAGGGCATTTCATCTAAGGTCCCCCCCTTTGAATCCTGAAAGCCTCTCATCTATGAGATCTCTTGTACTTTCTAGAGGGTCCCCCTACCTTTCACCCCTTGAGGTTCCATATTTACATTCATTTTCCTAGCCCTAAGGGCTTCTAACATTTTTTTAAAAAATTATTCTTTTAAGATGTTATATAGTACATTTTTGTCATCTGTTATTTACTACATCAACACCTCCAAGATCCTTACCATCCCTGGTCATTCAACTTCATGCACTTTCTAGTAATAGGAGAAAAAAAGAGAAGGAGAATGAGGAAGAGAAGTGAGAAAAGGAGGAGGAGAAAGCCACTAAAAGTGTGAAGTTTTATTTGAGCAAGCCATCTACTCTTAAGCACAGTGCCTGCCCTGGTTGTGGTTGATATACCCAATGTTACACCATGAGAATGAACTGATATTCCTTTTCTTAGCTTCTATCATTTGTGGATAGGTCCAGTGCACTTAGTGGTGGGCCTTTCTTCTCATTTTCTCTCCCCTGAGCCAGTATTTTCATCCAGTTTTAGCTTGTCCAGAACTCATACAAGCTGTCATTGGTACTGTGAGTTCAACTGATCTTCTCCTTTGTTGTGTCTGGAAAATGGTACTTCCTTAAAATCATCTACCCCCTTCACTCTAGCAATCTTTTGCCCCCTTACCTAAATAGATCATCCAGCCTTTAGGGGAAATAGGTGTAATAAAGACAACCATTCCATCAAAGACCGAGAATTCCACAGTGTCTTTCTCTATGAATGTTGTCCATTTGTAGATCTGTGTTTTAATTACCATGTAATGTTAGATGATGAATGCTGACTGTGGCACTGATCCCTGGGATTAGCAGCATGTTATCCATGGAGTCTTTTGGGAGTCTTTTTTTTTTTTTTACAACAATTATTTTGTAGAATAAGAGCAGCAGGTTTTCTCTAGACCCATGACCTACCTAATCTCAGGTTCTTGGATTCATTAATACTGGCAGGTATAGACTCCATCTCATAGAATGGGCCTTAAATCCAATTAGTACTCCCTCCCATAAACTTCATGCCACCATTGCAGCAGTGAGCATATCTTGCACTCAGGTTATTATAGCTAACATGTTTCATAGTTGGATAAGATTGATAATTTATTTCTCCTGCATAATATCTGACACCTTCCAGAACTGTGAATGCTATCCAGTAGGGGTAAAACTTATACTTGAGTATCAACTAGATTTCTGTTTGTATTGTTCTGTATGAAAAGTATGTTGTTTTCTCAGCAACACAGTCTTAGAAAAAAGTTGCAGAAGTAAACCAGTTACACACACACAAAGGTGTGTGTGTAAATACTTGATGGGGTTTACAGGATCCCTTTGACCAATGATTGAAAAAATTTAACCTATCTGTTGGTGTAAGAAATAGCAGATGCTATAAAGTGTAGAAGTTTCCTGGTACAGTCTTTTACGTCATTTACATATGAAATCATACCATATGCAAATCATGTTGTTTTGACCTCTTCCTTCTCCATTTGTATCTTTCTGATCCACATCAGTTGTCTTATTGTTAAAGCTAAGACTTAAAGTACTATATTGAACAGGTAAGAAGAGAGTTAACATTCTGTCTTATTTCTAATTTTAGAAAAAAAATGCTCTGACCTTCTCTTGTTTAGGTAGTGATTGGCTGTGGGCTTGAGTATTTCCCTTGTACCCTAGTCATTCCAGGACTTTCATTGGGGGTGGGGGGGTTGATTGTTTTCAAATGCCTTTTCTGCATCTAGTGGGTATTTTTCCTTTAGTCTGTTTATATTGTTGATTGTGTCTATGAAATTATGTGTGTTGAACCATTCCTGCATGTCTGGAATAAAGTCAGCTTTATCATGATGGATAATTGCTTTGATATGTATCTTAATTTGATTTGCATGTTTTTGGTTGAAAATTTTACATGTACGTTCATAAAGGGTTATTGCTCTATAATGTGTTGTCTTGTTGTTGAGTTTTTATGAGGTTTCAGTATGAAGATAATAGTAGATTAATAAAATTAATTTAGAAATGCTCCTCTAGTTTCTGTTCTTCAGAATAGTTTGAAGAATATTGGTGTTAGTTTGTTAAAGATCTGGACGTGTTCCGTACTGAAAGGAAAGTCGGCCCAGGACACCCTAAGACAGAATTCTTAGCACAAAAGATATTTATTTGACCCAGGTTGACAATGTTCAGGAAAGAAGAAATAAAACAATACAGACAAGGAGGGAGAAGCAAAAAGGAACAGGAGAGGAGAAGGGATATTTCCCCTGGAGGGGCAAAGGACTCAGTATGGATAGAGAGGAGGCTCATAGGCAAATAGCATTTTACAAAGGGAACAGGAATTGATGACTTAGTTGTGATATGGCATGTTATTTAGTGTAGCAACACAGTGGGGGGTTGATTACTGGACATAAATACGTTGACAGCTGGACCTTGATGGTAAGTCTTACAAGGAGGAAGTGGCCAAATAAGAGGATGAACCTTGGTGGCTAACATTAGGAATATAATCTAGTGGTTTAGCAAGGCAGAGGGAATCCAGAAGAGTAAAAGGCAAAAATTGTCAACATCATATTTGCCATGCTCAGGCCTGTTAGCGCTCTTTACTTACTTCTTTCAATGCACATTTTCTTCCTGCTAGATAGATGGTATTGTCCCTAGGTTGATGGAAGAAAGAACATTCTACATTTCAATTGAGTTGTTTTTTTCTCCTGCATATTTCTGTGTAGATACAATTTCTCCATGTTAGTGTATAGAAACTCAGAAGTCATGAAGTTCTAGTTTCTGATTCAACTAGCGAGATAGTTCCATGTAAATATTACCTATTGTCACAGCCAAGACAATTACGTGCGCAGCCAAGACAATGGAATATGATTACTCTGGAGAGTCTGAATTTTGTGAATCATGAAAAGAAGAAAAATCTAGATAAGTATTACAGGGGACTTACTAGAGAAGACAAACATGATGTTATATATAGAGTTCCTAGCCAATACTGTATTTTTAAATCAGAATAATTTTGAGAATAAAAATTAATGTTAGCTTGCCCATGGGATAGGTATCAAGTTGGACTGATTTTTGGTTAGCTATTCCTTTAGTCTCTGCTCCATCCCTGTTCCTCCCTACATTTATCTTAGAAAGAACAAATTTTAGGTTGAAAGTTTTGTGGGAGTTTTGGTGTCCTTATCCCTCCACTGGGATTGGGCAGATGGCTGCTGACTACAGGAGGTAGCCTCTTCAGGTTCCATATCACTACAGCTAGGCATCTCAGCTAAGGTCGCCTGCATTGACTCCTGGGAGCCTCCCATGGCAAGCACCAATCCCTCACACTATTAATGATACTCTGTTATTCCTGCAGACAGGACCCTAGTATAACCATCCTCTAAGAAGCTCTCCCCAGCTGCTGACAGAGACAAATGCAGATCCTCACATCCAAGCATTGCACAGAGGATGGAGACCATTATGGAAGAATTGGGGGAAAGATTGAAGGATTTGAATGACATAGGAACCCCACAGGAAGACCAAAGAGTCAACTAACCTGGATCTTCTGGAACTTCTCAGAGACTGAGCCACCAACCAATGAACCGACAAGTGCTGGACAGAGGCCCCAGGCAGAAATGTAGCAGACAAGCCGCTCAGTCTCCATGTGGGTCCTCCAACAACTGTAGCAATGGCTTTCCCCTAAAGCTGTACCCTAACTATGGTATATCCATTCCCCAGTAGGACTGTCTGATTAGGCCTCAGTAGGAGAGGATATACATAATACTGCAGAGAATTGATGTACCAAGTTGGGATCAGGGCACCCTCTCAAAAAAAGGGGAAAGAAGATGGAGGGAGAGACACTGAGGGGAGGCCATGAGGGGAGGCAGAGATTGGGAAAAATAAATAAATAAATAAATATTTAAAAAGTAATATAGCCAGCATGATCCAGGTAGCCCAGACTAATTATTTTTTAGGTGATCACAGGTCTTTGCTTCTTTGTACTCCACTAACTATGTCCCCTAGTTTCTCTTCCACCAGATTATGAATACTCAATATATTATTATTCAAATGTTCTTTCTCTTTTCTCCAACTCCCTCTCTTCATCTCTTTCCTTCCTCCCACCATCCATCTTCTTCCTCCTCTTTTTTTTTCTCCCCCTTTCCACCTTTGCAGGTTAATTTTTAACACTATAAAAATACTGGGTTTGCCAGTTTTAAAAGTTCTAAATTTCATATTATAAATCTGCTACAGAACATGGTTAATTAATTATACATACCCAGGGCATCAAATCCCTTTTTGCTATTTAATATTCCTAAGTTTGTTTCTTTGCTTGCCACTATACAGACATAATTCACAACACATTCATCAAAAACCTTCATGTCAAGACTAAAGAAATATGGATTTAACTTCCCAGGAGTCTTAATTGCGAATTAAACTTTTCACTGTTGTATTAGTTCTACCTCTTCATAGACACTAATTCTTAGGATCTACGTGTCATCTCTGCCAAAGTGTACATACAGGAGACTGTGAGAACTTGCTTTCTCTTTTTTTCTTCTGTATTCACATCTTCTCTCCTAGTGGTTTGATCTATTTCCCTAATACTATTATTCCTCTGGAATATATACAATTCAAATTCAAGACAAATTTAGGACCTCAGAATTCTCCAATGAGATTTAGTCTTATTTACCAACCTATATTTGACATCACATTTGATTCTTACTAGGGTCCAGACCAAATGTTTTAATCCTGACTCTTTTCTTGAAATTTAATCTTCTTTGTTCATTTGAATAAATAGCATGGTTATTTTATATTTCCGACCAATATCTTCAGAATTATCCTTTTTCCCTCTCTGTCTTAATATTCTGGATCAAAATTTGGAGGGCCTTAAAGTTCCATGTCAAATTCAGTTGTTTTTATGCTTAATTAATCCAAAACCTAAAGTTCATTTATTTGTCAAATCACTTGAATTCCAGAGTTTAAAAGTTTTGCTGTATATGTTTTCCCTTGCCTGATTGTTCTTTAAAGAAGGAGATAAAAAATTAAAACAAAGTTAAGTGGGAGGAGTTGGGGGAGGTAAAAACATGATCAAAACACATTATACAAAACATAATTTAATTTTCAATAATTAAAAAAAATTGCTGCTTATAGTTTCAACGAATACTTCTCATGTCTTTAAGCACAAATCTTTTTGATTGTCTGGGAACCTAGACTCTTTTCTAGCTAGCACTTAAGGTCATGGTAACAATATAAACTTCATAAATGTTTCCATGATGAGGTAAAAATAGAATTCATTCTATTTTCAAACTATTATTTTGTTTTCCTTATATTTTAGCTATGCTAAAACAAATCATTGAGTATTTGGTTTCTGTTTATACCAAATAATATTTTATGGTAAGTATTATGGTATATAATTCAGCATAATACCTATATTTATAGTTCATAAGAGATTCAAATAACAGTATTTAGTGGCCTTGGCTCTTATATACATTAGCCTGAGAAAGAATGCAACTGCATATGCCAGTAATATATTTCATAAATTATATATTTGGTTTTTTTAAATTTACAAAACTATTTGTGCATGAGTTTTGATTGTAGAGAATAGCAAGGAAGAAAAGAGTAAAGTGGAGGAATGAGGTACTGAAACAGAGACAGAATTAGAGAGATCAGGAAGGAGAGCAATAGAATACTTTTTAAAATAAAAATTATGAAATCTGTTTTCAAAGGGCTCATATTGATGCATTTGATGTAATGAGACTCATCACAGAAATAAGTTCAACTCTTGGGCTAGAGAAATGGTTCTTGCTTCTTTTCAATATGACTACAGTTTTGTGTAGTTCACCATGGACTGACATGCAAGCTCCATTGGCTATAATGCCATCCTTTGTTTTTTATCTGCAGCACAAACATGCACAGGAACACATGCACAGATGCACAGAAGTCCTAGAAAATTTAAAGTAGTAAATACAGTTCTTCTCCAGGAAAATCTGTTGTGAGAGACAACCACATTGAGTAGGAACTTTTGGTAATATTTTAGTAAAATTATTCCTGTTTCCTGTGGGGAAATAGCTAGAGATCATTGATCTTAGACAGAATCATCTGCAGCCTGTCATGGTGTTGCATGCCTGCAATCCCAGTACTTAGGAAGCTAAGACAGGAGAATCATGTGTGTAAGTTCAGTGTGAGCTGTGCAGTGAATTCCAGATCCGCTTACTAGTATGTAGGGATACCCTGTATCAAAAGGAACATTGGTTTGAGACAGCACATAATCATGTCATCTCTGTACAAGAAAAAAATTTCAAGAGCTCTCATGTGATCCAGCTAAAATAAAGTGCAAGATCTCAGATTTTTCATTTAAAACGAATTAAATAAATGTTAATACAATTCATCAACTTTTTATGAATCATTATTCTAAAATATGAAGTATTTATTGAAAATCAGAAATTGATCCATTTCATATAAGATGAGGAACATAACTATTAACTTTTCTACCATTAATGTTGTAATTATAAAGAAAAGATGAAAACTGAGTGTCATGTAAGGTAATAATACCAATTATAACCAGATTTTGTTTATTTTAGCTATTGTGATCAGAATATAATGTAAAATACTGACTTTATTTTAAAAAATAAAATAATTTATTTGCTACTTCTTGTGTCTCAAAAAACTAAAACCTAGTAGAATGATGTTACAGAAATATCTTGGCATTTATATTTAAAAAGGAACATTTGGAAGTATTAGTTTGAACACCCTTAAATTATAAAGTACAGCAAAATTTCACATCCTTATTTTTACTTAGATGCTATTAATGCAAAATGTGCTAGCAAGAAGAAGCATACTGCTCAGTCTATGGCAAGAGCATTTGAGGAATGATGTAGAGTACACCGAAAGGTTTTATTGTTCAGTGCCAGACCACAGGTTAGGTTAATTTATTCAACTATTTCAGTGTGAAAGGTATACGTTTACATTCTATTAACTTGATCACAGTGTTTGAGAATGGGATGGATATTGTTACTAATTATATTTTAATTCTTATTTCATTAAGTATATCTATGAGCAATAAGCAACTTCAGGGTAATATTTTACTTATATTTCAAACAAGTCTTTCTTCAGTGTCTTTTGGACAAATGTCAGGATATGGTGTTATTTTGCTCTACATTTCAATTTCCAGCATAATGAAAGTGTATACAAATCTATTGGAAAATCAGTTTCAAAAGAAGCACTGTGGGCTGATCTCAGTGTAGTTTGTGTGATCTGTTGATTTGTGAGATATGTGGATACTCACCAACTTAGCACAACTTTTAGTATAGTTATCAAGGAGAATGAGGTAACTGACATATGCGAAATACATCAATTTTGTTGTAAACACCTCTATACACAACCTCAATACCTGAGGTCACTCAGATGTGAAATACACACACTTGAGTAAAACGTGGTATAATTTTTTTTTATATTTTTTTAAAATAAAACTATAAGGCAAAATAGCCTAAATTCAAAACATTACTATGTACAATCCATAACATTAAAAATACTTTTCTGTACTTGTAGACATTAGAATATGGGGCACTGTCGGTGTAGCCTTTGAAAGTGACATGCTCTAGTAGTATTTTGATGAATTACATGATTATAGTTAAAGGAAAAGTTTCATCATGCTTGGATTAATAATAGTACTGTGTTTGGCAAGTCTCTTGCAGCATTCTCTAGCTCTTCACTTCAAAAGACAGGCTTCTCCAAGCCATCTATTGTGAGAAAAAATACAGACTGCTCTACGGCTTTAAAAGCAGAAGGGCCCTTAGAAACCTGTCAGCTATAGAATGTAATGCATTCACAGATGTGCTGAACGTCTTAGCATGACAGCATTACTTCTCATGACTCATTTTAATTTCCTGTATAACTAATGGAAAAGAGTAACGAGGTATTTTTGAACATTTTGTTGTTTATCAAATTTAATTGAAAATACCATACACTGTGCAGGGCTACTGGGACACAGAAATTCTATGTGTATGGTGTTATTTTACATCTAGATTTAAGTGGATTAGGAAGGATAATATATAATCAATGCAGCATTCATTTGGGTATCAATCAAGGAAAACACACACAGCGCTGAGTATTACATAATTTCAGTTATAAAGAGTACAAATTGTGAATTGATTTAATATATTCATAACTAAGTACTCTCCTTTAATGTAGCTTGCAATTTGTTTCACAAAATAATTCCATTCATTTTCACTAAAATTGTAAGTGCCAAGATGCATTTTATTCAGTGATACATACTGAGACCATTTTTAAAAAGATTTATACTTACATTCTACATTGTGGATAAGAAATAGTCAAATTGAACTGTTTATTTTCTACTTCACAAAGATATTTGATCATTAAACTAAATTATAAAGAGTATTCTGCCTTACTGAAACAACTTGAAAACATTATAATAAAGATTGCTTTAATGTAGATACACAAAGAACATTTAAAACTAATATATGCTGATAGCTTTGTGCTTTTTCACATTTAAATTGATAAACATGATATCTATGTTATATTTTATTTCTTAAAGTACAACTAGCAAAGTATTATGTATCTATTTTTGCAAACCAAATTTTTTTTTATTCTTTGTTTGGCTAAGAGTTAATCAAAGGTATCAAATTTTGAATGCCACACATTCTGCCAGAATTATACTGTTTGAATATTGCCTCTTAAATTAAAATAAATTATTTTGAAGTTAAAGGGGAAAATGCAGTATATTTTCCAAATATGAACTTAAATTAAAGGAAAAGCTAAGTTCTTAAAATTTGTTTTAATTCACATATATATATATAATTCTGATCTTCATTTTTATTTAAATAATTGAATAATTGTTTATATAAAAATATGTAATATATATATAAATATATATATATATATATATATATGCTATCAACTGAATTTCACTTCTTTATGAAAATCAACTTTGCATGTAACTTATGAGCTCAATGGTAAACCAGATTTAAGGTCAAGGTAGTGTCTACAGGATGCATTAGCATTCATTGCTAGCCATACAGAATATTCAATTTGAACACAATATATGACAATATATTAGTGTTTAACAGATCTAGCATAAATTTAGAAAATCTTAGTTGCTGGCAAGTTTAGCTTTTTGAGAAAATTTCCATTTCTTAACATAATTACTTTTTTTAAAATTCCATCACTGAAAACCACATACTTGTCATCAGTTAATTCAAATTATTGTCCACTGGAAAATTTAACCCTCCTATGTTGTCTTTATTGTGTCTCCTGCTTAGGTCGACTTCTTGTAAAGTACTATCATGTACTGTTTAATGGTGGACCAAAAGAATGAGAAATATCGTACATGTCAGAGAATTGAAAATTTGAATTGTCTGAAACTCACGATCCAGGAAGAGTAGTTGGAAGTCAACAGAGCTGTGTTGCCTTCCCCCCAGGGATCTCTGCAGGTGCTCATGAAGGTGGTTGAAAAGACTGAACTCTTCTGCATCCATTTCCTTGTTGCAGCCAAAATGTGGAGTAGGAACCTCACAAAGATATTGAATATTCTCCTATTTTTGACTAAGGCACAGTATGGCTCACAAAGAAGAAAGGTAGACTGAAAACAAATGAGGATGAAGCAAATGTCTGCTCAACTTCTAGTCATTGGAATGGGCCAGGAAATATTTGTTGCTCAATGTAGAATATGTTTCTCTGAACAGCAGTTTTCATCAGATGCTAAAAATGCCAAAAACATGAAAAAACATCCTAGATCCAAAATTCTACCTACAAATAAGTCAAACAGAGCAAAAAGTTCCTATAAAAGAAAATAAAGAGACAAAAAATTATGAATGATGACTAAGAAGAGTTGAAGGATAGGCATATGACTTTCTGATTTCAGAAATATCGAAGCAAATTTAAAAACAACATAACATGTTAGATAATTTTAAGAATGAATTAGGAAATAATAAGAAAGAACAAAAATATTCAGAGCATTAAACAAGTGAAAACTGAGGAACCAAGAAGTACAGCAGATTGAAGTGAATGAAAAGGAATACCAGTGGTTAATATCAAAAGAATATGGAGAGATAAAATAACTGGCAGTGTAGAAGAGGAAGCAGCATAGTGACTGGGCCTCCATACCCTCTCTGCAACACACACATGGTTATGAAATCCGATCATTTCTACAAAGTATCTTAACAATCCAGAGCCAATGAACCAAAGTACAATCTCAAATAGTGAGTTATACCAAGGTGGCTCACAGGACAAGTGAGAGGATCCTCCTGATCATGCAGTAAAAAATTGAGCAATAGAAATCACCTCTGCCCAGCTAACAAACATTGCAGATTTTGGTCAAACCCATCTGCACAAGCCTGAAAAAAAAAAATAACCTAAAACAAAAACAAACTGTCCATCATGTAAGATCAGAAAGCAAGAATCAGTCCATCACTTTTAGATTCAGTGAATATTTATCTCAGCAACAGAACTGAAATAAAGATTGTTTCAGATGTAAATGGAAATTGAGAACAAAGAATAGTAAGCCAAATACTTGGCTTTCTTAATCAAGTACAATTCCATAAGTACAAACTGGAATAAAGAAGTTGGTTGTTTGAATTGAGCATTTGGGCATGTATATTTCTAGCTTTTATATATCGATTTTAAGATTCAACTACAGTCACCAAATATATTAGAGAACCAAGGATTACCAACATAATGTTGAATTAGAACACTACTCAGCTAAGTAACCTGCTTAAACGTGGTGGTGGAGTTAGCCAGATGGATGATATTAAATGAACCTAATATGTGCTGTATTTTTGCTCCATTGGGTCATGCAGTAACCATATTGAAGTCAAGAGTCCTGCTCTGGTATGGTCTCATGAACATATGTGGGGCAGGATAAGCACAAGCTTAATACTTGCTTAATTCTCATTCTAAATAAGGTGGAAGTGGAGAAATAACAAACAAAATTATGGTTTGGTTTTCTATTCCCTTAATCATGGTAAGAGAATGAGGCTGAGAAATCCTGAAAGAATAAGAATACTTGGGAGTAAAATAAAGTTGGACAGTTTAGTTGAGAAGCATCATCCAACAATATTTTTGTCTGTTGTATTCTTCAGAACACTAGGGTCAGGAAAGGGTTTGGGGTGTGTGTGTGTGTGTGTGTGTGTGTGTGTGTGTGTGTGTATGTGAAGATGAACCCCCCCTACTTTAAAATCTTTCACATCTAAGCAATGAGGAGTGTGGCTGTTTACATCAGTTTCTCCTGTAGAACCCTGTATCCAATTATGATAATGACCTCTCTGCCCATACAAGACTGAGCTGGAAGTGTTGTCTCTTGGAAGGATCTTTGAACAATCCCATATTTCAGACCTTAAATGATGCATTTTATAGGATCATCTCAAACTGTGTCCATGTACTAATCATGAATTAATTAACTTATTATTTAAGTAAAATAGTTTATGTATTATGTCTTCAGTTTTTTAAAGATATTACCTTTTTAAAAAAACCACAAGATATATTTTGATCAGGGTTTCCCTTTACCCATCTCCTCCCAGACCTTCCCCACCTTCCCACCTCCCCAGCCATCCAATTTCATACCTTCTTTCTCTCTCTTTAAAAACCAAACATGAAAATAAAAAAAAATTAAAAGTATAACAGTGAAAAACACACAAAATAAAGGACACAATACACTTAGAAAGGTTATATTTATAGGAAAAATACCAATGAGATAAAAATCACACAAAATAAAATGAGACAAAAAATATAAAAGTACCATTAGATACATTTTGTGTTGGCCATCTACTTTGGGCATGGGGCCTACCCTGAAGTGTGGTCAAAATAGGTGGTAGGAATACGTTGGTGCAAACTTTTCCCCTTTTTAGGAGTTATCAGTTGGAGATAGCTTAGTTAAGGATGAAACATTGTGTCTGTTTTCCACTTTCAGCACTGAGACCCTGTATGGCTTGGAGATGTGTGGGGCTTGTGCATGCTGCCACTGTCTCTGTGAGTTTATGTGTGCCTGACTCCTAGTGTGTCTGAAAGACACTGTTTTCTTGGGAGCATCAATCCCCTCTGAATCCTACATCCACCTCTTGTATAAAGCTCCTGACCTTAGTGGGAAGATGTATAATGAAGACAGCCAGCCCATTGAGTACTGAGTGTTCCAAGCAAGGTCTCTAACTCTCTGTATTTGTATCTGTATCTGTAGATCTCTCTGAATTAGTTTGCATCTGTTGTAAGAGAAAATTTCTCTGATGATTGTTAAGCAAGACCTACTTAGGGTAATTTTCTTGCTATGTTTATTTAGAAAAACAATAGCATTTGCCTATCCATGAGCAGGGTCTGGAAAGACTTCCATCTCTTGGAATAGGACCTAATTCCAATCAGATAGTGTTTGAGTATGCCTCTATTGCACCAGCACATTACACGGGCAGGTCACCGCTATAGATTGCAGAGTTCCTAGCAGGGTTCATAGGTACCTTTCCCTCTGGTAGTGTGCAGAATAACTGTCTGTGCCACAGATGGTAGAAAATAGGGGTGAAGGCTCTATGTAGGGACCAGCTAAGGTCATTATCTTTTAAGGATTACTCTAATTATTCCTTTGGAATTTTCTCACGATGTACTTTGATCATATTCACCTGTTCCAACTCCTATTTAACAATCTGCTCCACACTCACTTCCCTACCCATTCAAATTAGAATTCCCCCACAAACACACATATAGTCCAGTTTGTGTTACTCAGCTACTCTTGAGAGTAACATCTGCCCAATACTTTGTCACTGATCATGGGTTATGTCATTAAAGAAAACTGACTCCCCCTTTCCTAAACACTATCAAATACCAATAACTCTTCAGCTATTAGTGGTGTTTTGTGCTTCTCTTGCTCACTCACTTGCTCACTCGCTCTCTTACACTCACTCTCACTATCTCAGTGGTATATTTTGGAGATGAAATTTACTAAAATCTTGTATATAGTGTCACAATAGTTTTCAGTTCATATGTGTAACTGTTACATTGTATCCATAAAATAACCTTCTCAAATCATTCTCCACCCATGGCTCTTACAGCCTTTATATCGCCTCTTCCAAAACGCTCCCTGAGACTTAGGAGAAAGCATGTGATATGTATGTCCCATTTATACGTGAGTAGTCTATATTCTCTTATTCACTACACATTGGCCCCTTGAGATTCTCTATGTTAATTGATATCAGCTCTAAAGACTAGCTTCTCTGATGAGAGTTATTTCTTCTATGAGCAAAACAGTTAAATAAGAGTTATGACAATACTATGTCCATTTATCAGAATGAAAGCATTAGGTTCTCCTCAAGGGTGTATGACATATTAAACCACATATTCTTGGTCCTGTTAACAGTGCCAGAATGGGCTCCATCACATGGAGTGGGCCTTAGTTCCAATCAGAAAGTCCTTTGTTACTCTCTTAACATTCATGTCACAATTGTGCCAGTGGGCATATCTTGACAGGCACTCAGTGTTGTAGCATGTTTTATTGCTGAATGATTGATGATTGCTGTCTTGTTTGGTCATGTGAATATCATTTTGCAGCACTTTGAAAGATAGTCAGGAGGATATGAAGCTTCAAAATGTGTCCCAGTTTTAATTTTTCACATTCTGTAAGTACAGTGGATGGTGTGTCCTCTGTGATAAAGTCTTACCATAAGTAGTGAAGGTTAAACAAAAACATTGGCAACTGCTTGTAATGTTTGGAGATCCCTTTAGCCATCAATTCCCAAAGAGGTAAACAATTTCTGGAGTATGGTTTTTTGTTTGATAGTATGTGGTATTTACTTCAGATATTATTCCCTTTTTATAATTTGGCTTTGCTAAAATTATATATATGTACATATATATGGACATGTATAAAAGTAACCTTTAGTCTCCAGATATAATTGTCATCTCAGAGGCCTATTGCTGAATTAGCTCACTCTTTCTAGTTCAACTCAGCTGTTCTGGCTCAAACTACTCTCTAAGTTGACAGATTCAATCTAGCTTCTCTCAGCTTCTCAGTGAATTGTTCTGCTTGGCCTCAAACTAACTTTGGCAATTTGTTGTAATTTTCTGTCTCTTTCTTATTCTCTGGCTTCAACTGCCTCTGCTGTCCTGCACTGAACTGCATGAACTCAGGAATGAACACAACTTCACTGCACTGAAATCAACTGACTAAACTTAGTGACTCCCTCTCCCTGGGCTGCTCTTAAACATCTTTTCTCCTGAGAGTTGGGTATATTCTGTTTCTGACTCTATCAAATCTTTCTCTGATTCATCATCCTGTCTGCTCCTCAATTAGGTATCATTGTTTGGGATTAAAGGTGTGTACTCAAGGATTCTAGTCAGAGGGATTGAAGGTGTGTACTAAGGGCCTGTCTGCTTTCCAGCAAGATCACACAGACCTAGAAGGTCTTTGGATATGATCAGAGCAGCTATGTTGCTGGAATAAAATTCTTCTATAGTCATAGAAGAGAAAGTATCTCTGTAGTAAAAAATAAAGTTCTTTGGTTATATGCCTGAGAGTAGCATGGCTGGCTCTTACAGTAGGTCAATTACTATATGTTTGAGAAAACTGCACAAGAATTCCCACAGGTATGTTACAAGACTGAACTCTAACTAGTACTGAATAAGTTTTCTCATGTCTTTGACAATATCTAAGCCATTTGCATTTTGATCTTGGTCCTTCTGAACGGAATAGAAAAAACAGCAAGATAGTTTCAATCTGAATTCCCCTTAGAGCTGAAGTTGTGAAATATTTTAAAAAGTTTCTCAGCTATTGGTATTAATCTTTTAATGAACTCTATATTCATGCCTTATTTTCTATTTGGATTTTCCTCATGTTTAAGGGGTTTGTTTGTTTGTTCTATTTTATTTTATATATTCTACATACTAACTCTTTGTCACATGTATAGCGGATGAATATGTTTCCTGTTCTGTAGACTCGCTCTCAAATACTCATGTTTTTTGCTGTACAGACTCTGGTTTCATATGATTTCATTTGTCAGTTATTAGTCTTCATGCCTGTGCTACCTAGGGCCTGTTCAAAAAGTCTTTTTCTATGGTTATGGTTGCAGAATTTTTGCTAATATCTCATTAGACAGATTGAGGGTATAATGTCTTCTATTAATGATCTCAATCAATTTGAAGTTGAGTTTTGTGCAGGGTATGAGGTAAGAATCTAGTTTCATTGTTCTACATGTAATTATAGTTTGACTATTAACATTTGTGGTATTTTTCCCTCATTTGTGAATTTTAGGCATCTATAGCATAACTCAAATGACTATAGTAATATGAACTTAAATGTTCAATGGGTCTGGATTTATGCAAGTATTATGTTTTATTACTGTAACTCTGTAGTATAAGTTAATGTTAGAGATGGTAATACTTTGTATTAGGTATTTTATTATTCAATATTTTTTCTATACTGGGATACTTATGTTTCCAAATGAAATTTGGAACTTTGATGAGAATTAAATTCCCAATATTAAATAATATTAAATTCACAATATTTCAAAATATTCTCTTATTTTGAATAAGCCTTCCATTTTGAGTAGCAGTCTAGTAAAGTTTAAGTTCCCAAGACCTCTCTGGGAACTGATATCCTATATGGCAAAAAGAGACATTTACTGGATAACTGACATCCTGGTTAATAATCGTTAAATAAGTCCTGTACTGGTAGACAAGTTAGAACATAAATATTAGATAAAGCAAGCCCTGTGCCACAGTTAAATACCACATCCAATGAGAACAGGATAAATGTACAACAAAGACACTTTCCTAAGGAAATCTCCCTATCCCTAAATCCTGATTGGTAAAATAACTTGGCATAGATGTTTGTAGATGTGTGGCTTAAAAACTCTGTAGGATCTTTACTAAATGTCCTGGTTCATTTCCTGAATCTAGACCATTGCCCTAGTTGGCCAGTTTTAGGTAATATGCTCAATAAACTATCCATTTCTGATTGATATCTGTGTTTGTGTGTTTTGTGAGGCAATTCCTGGACCTCAACAATTATCTTTATTAAATTGAAATTAATCCTCATACTAATATTAGATTGAAAAGCATATTTAGAAGTGTTCTTTTCTTTTTATGAAAAATTATAATTAATGTTAATTCTTTGAAGATCTGATACAATTCTTCATTAAAAACATAGCTCTAGAGATTTTTAAATTTCTGATTCTATCTCATTGGTCCTCATTGTTTATTTTATCAGAATTTTAATAGCTCATGTGCATATAGAAATTTATCTACTTTTAGATTTTTCTAGTATAGTATAAAATAGACTTTCAGGGAATGTTCTTTTTGTAAATTAGTTTTATTTTTTTAGAGTCCAGTCATTAATCCACTCCCGGTATGCTCTCCCACAGTTCCTCATCCCTTTCCTCCTCCCCTGTCTCCAAGAGCATGTCCTCACCCCCACTATACCTCCCCACTCCCTGGGGCCTCAAGTCTCTCCAGGGTTAGGCACATCTCTCTTTGAGGCCAGACCAGGCAGTCCTCTGCTGTATATGTGTTGGGGGTGAGGGGGTCAGACTCAGACGAGCTTTTGTACACTGCCTGGTTCATGGCTCAGTGTCTGAGAGATATCAGGGGTCCAGGTTAGTTAAAACTGTTGGTTTTCCTATGCGGTCACTCCCTTCTCATCTTCTTCCAGCCTTTCCCTAATTCAACCACAGAGTTCACAGAATTTAGTCCACTGGTTGGGTTTAAGTATTTGTATATGACTAGTTTAGCTGTTTTCTAAGGGCTTCGTGTGCAGCATTGTTATTAATATGAGATTTTTGTGTCTTTTCTTTTTCTGATGTAAACACTTGGTGATGTAAACTTTCCTCTGAAGACTATGAATGTGGACTATCAATTTTTGTAATACTCTAGTTTTACTTTCATTTGACTTTGGGAATTTTAAAATTATTGATTTTTCCATTGATTCAGTTCTTGTTTAAAAGTTTTGTTTGCTTGTTTCTTTGTTTGCTTTGGATTCCATAGGTTATACATTTTTCTATCTATACTTGCTAGTTTCACAACACCTTGACAGGAAAACATTTCTTACAGGGAACCCCAATTTAGAAAATGCTCCCAAAAGATTGGTCTATTGGCAAGTCTGTGGTATATTTTCTTGATTAATCATGTTGGAATACACAGATATCAATGGAAAGTGCCATGCCTGGGCTAGTGTTCCTGGGTGCTTTAAAAAAGTAGGATGAGAGACCATGAGGAGCAAGCTACTAAGCAGCCCTCCACGATTGCGTCTGCCTCCAAGATCCTTTCTAGAGTTCTTTCCTTGACTTCTTGCAGTGATGAATTACAAGCTGTCCAATGAAAAATAGAAAAAGAAAAGAAAGAAAGAAAGAAAGAAAGAAAGAAAGAAAGAAGGAAAGAAAACAAAAATCTTCCCTCTGTAAGTTGATTTTGGTCATAATGATTCATTACAACAATAGAAAAGTAATTAAGACTTTTTAAATTTTATTATTGTTTATATCCAGCTTATACCTTTGTTTTCAAATAATATACAAGATATTGTTTTAATCTTCATAAATATGTTGAGACTTTCTGTGTGTCTTAATGCACTGGTCAATTTGGAGAAATTTTCTTGGCCTTCTAAGAAGAAGTTTGATTATTTAGTGATTTGGTGGGATCATAAGATCATCTTGATTCATAGTTTCCCTAAGTGGTTTTTTTCTTGCAGCCTTATATTTTGGTGTTGTAATATTTCAGGCAGCCACTATCACTGTGTTTCTGTCTATCATGATTTTAGTGTTTCTTTTAAGATGTTGTGTGTCCTGTTTGGTAGATGAATGTTTAGAATTGTAATATACTCTTAATACATGTTTCCTTTAATGAATATGAAATAATTGTCACTATTTCTTCTGATTAGTTTTAATTTGAAGTATGTTTGTGAGATATTATAATAACTGCATCTGACATATTTTTAGTTCCATTTGCATGAAATATGGCATTTTTATTTCCTTTTATTTTTTTTTGAGTTTTACTAAGGGAGATAGCTATCATTGATGGTAATGTGTGATTCTTGGATGTAGCAGAAAGACTGATCCAGTTTTATAACCCAATCTTGTAAGTCTGTATCATCTTATTGGAGGAATGAGACTATCAAAACTGAGAGTTATAGCTAAATAAGGTTTATAAATACATGTTTCTCTGTCTCTCTCTCTCTGTCTCTCTCTCTGTCTGGGGGGGGAAGAGAGAGAGAGAAAGGGACAGTTAGAGGTATTACTTTCTTACTTCTCTTTCAGTAAACCACTCTGGAATTATATATTCCTGTGCCTTCTCAAGTGTGTTTATTATTCTCTTCAGATTAAAGTTTTACTTCTACTATATTCTGTACAACTGAACTTGGTACAAACATTTCTTAAATATGTTTTTATTATGGAATTTTTTTCTTTATCATTCAATAAAGATGAAAATGTTTTCTTAGGTATAATATATTGGGTTGCATCTGTCATGCTTTAGAATTAATAGAACATCAATCAAAGCTTCTATTTTAGAAATCAGGTTTTATTTTGATAGTCTATCTTTGTATGTAATTTAATGTTTCTCCCTTATCACTTTCAATATCTATTGTTTATTGCTTTTAGATTTTTCTTATTATGCAATTTGATAGTTTCTTTTCTAGTACTTTCTATCAGTGTGCTGTATGTATCTGGAACATTAATAAGTATACATTTTCTTAAATTTGGAAACTTTTATTTCATGCTTGTATTGTAAATATTTTCTGTGCCTTTGATTTGTTTTGCTTCCCCTCATATACCTATTAAGCATAAACTTGATCTTTTTAAAGAATCTCAAAGTACCTGGATATTCTATTCCTTGGCCTTTTTGTTTTGTTATTTTATTTGAGTGTTTGTTTGTTTGTTTGTTTTATATTTACCATTTTCTTTGACTGGATGATTCACTTCATCTCTATTGTGCTCCACACTAATAACTTTCTCTTTTACTTGATCTAGTCTCCTGGATCAAGTAAAGATTTTTGTCTGTTTTTCACTTGATTCCCTGAGTTTCTCAATTCTATTTTATATTATTTTGAGTTTTATTAGAAGATTCTTACTCAAACTGTATTTTCATGTTTTAATTGCTGTTTTGTGTCATTTAGCTGTTTGTGTTTCCATGGTCCTCATTCATGTATTCATATACTTTTTTAATTTCTTGAACTTATTTATAAGTGCTGTTTGAACTCACTGTCCTGGGCATCAATTATTTTGCATTTCTCATGGAAAAAAATAGAATGGAAGAGATATTTTATATTGTTTATTCCTGTAGTTTGTGTTTTTGGCATGAAACCTAGGAATCTGGAGTCAAGCTGACAGAAGTGGTTAGGATTTGTTCCTTTGGGGTGTATGTATATGTGTTTGCTCTTTCCTTCAATGAGTGGTGTGTGTATATGTGTGTGTGTGTCCTTGTTATATGTCAGTTATAAAACAACTGAAGACTGCTTGGTGAACAATCTGGAGCAACTCTATATTGGTGTGTAGATGGAATGTCAAATGTGGTATCACTAGCTAGGGGAAAGTATAGCCTCTGAGCTTAGGAATTTACAATTTGTAGGCCTAGCAGTTTGAAATGAGCTTACTAAGTTCTGTTGGTTGTCCTTGGATAACATGATCTTGAGTACTGGGTCAAATTTGATGCATCAGTCAAACAATGGATGAATAACATCCATTATGATGGATGGAATAACAGTTATGATGGAATAACAGTTTGATTATAAGTTGTGCTGGCGAAAGGTAAGGTAGTGAATATGGTGTCTAACAGGTAGGTGAGTTGAAGAATAGATTTGACCATCTAACAGGACTTTGACAGATTCCACACAATATTGGATTTATGAACCAACTCCTCATATTGCCAGTGGTTGACTGGATCTCATAAACATTATTAAATTCTTGGTAGAAAGATAAAGAATGATATACATTTTGATTAAATTTTAGTGCATCTTTCATAGCAAACTTTACATCTTTGTAATTACTACTACATAGAACTTTTGACATCAATACTGCATTTTGGTGAGAAGAAAATTGATGCCTCTTTTCTGGGATTAATATATAATGCATGTGCTTCACTTCCAGCCACTGAGTGAACTTTTCCATCATCTGAGTAAATTATTTGTGAATACTTACTCAGGGAATAGAAATTAAACATGGAGTTATTAGAGTATTCATTTCAAAGCAATAATTACAGGTATTTGGATTTAAAATAAATGTTGAAAACCTAAATTTTAGTGATGATGAAAAGCAAAATCTTTACTTGTTCTTATCAAAATAAATAAAATATTCTAGTAATTATATAATGACTAGGTTATAAACTGTGTACAAATTAGTAATACTTGTAAATTGTTCTTAAATGAATTATATTCTCTACGTTGAATAACTGTGATTAGATTATACAGTTTCTCTTCTAAATTTTCAATTAACATTTATTTTTCAATGTAATAACATATTTTCACAATGAGGAAAAATATGAGCTATTCAATTGCAAACATGTTAATATAAAATTGCTGATTATCATTCCATCAAAAATAATTTTAGTATTATCTTCTATGTTTATGTATAAAACATATTTATGAAAATAGAATTTTATTGTAATGAAGATAATCCCTCCTATGGCTGCCAATATAATTTATTGAGAGCATGTAACCAATTTCTGCTTCTCCCCTAGTGTTCAGTACTGTAGCTAATACCAAAATTGACTCTAATATGAAAACTTGCTTATCACTAGGCTGCATATAATTAATGTTTATAGATATTTATTTATAGTTAATACACATTTTTGTCATTCCTTTTAACATTACTGAATAATAGTTGATAGTTTGGATTAAACATTTTTTCTCTACTGCCTGAAACAGCTTATTTATATTTGTTTCATTATAGCAGCAAACAATCCAAGAAATATCTTTGTTATTGAGATGCTTTTAAAAATTCTTTTTAGTAATGATTTCTTTACATTTTTGCTTGGCTAAAAATGTATAAATAAAATCCTGGTTTGACAATAATTTAAATTTTTATTATTTCCTAACAAAATAGCTCAAATAAAATTGTTTATCACATTCCTTTTCTATCTGATGCTACAGTATATACTTTTACCTAGATAATGATTTTTCCTATGAAATATTGTATATACATAATATAAAGTGTTAATTAACCAATTATAGATGCATTTTTTATCTTCTATCTTCAAATAATCCTGATTTACTCTAACACTCTAAATGTGATAACAGAATCAGAATATTTTTATTTGCCAGTTGAATCAATAAGAATCTTTATAGGAGAGGAGATAATGGATTTGTGCTCAGGCCTTGGCATGAACCCCATAGACTTGACCTGACTAGGGACACCAAATAAATGAAGAAAAGGCAAACACATAAATATGCTGTGTTACAGTGGACCAGGGTCTCTGATAGAGAAAGCTAAGCTCAGCATATTGATTATATAGAATTTAAAAGAAAGGCTCAGGTATTACATATAGATGAACAAGAAGGCAGGGTCATTGCATACAATGAACCAGTTAGCAGAATGTAAATGTATCTTTTATTTGCCCGATGTAATTGTTGTCTCAGGGGCTTACTGCTGAATATGCTTACCCTTTTGTAGTTCTTTCTGAACTTTGGCTGGGCAGTTCAATTCAGCTGTTCTTTTCAAACTCCTTTCCAAGCTGACTGACTCAATCTGGCTTCTCATTGAATTACTCTGCTTTTCTTCATACTAACTTTGGCAATATGTTCTAATCTTCTGGCTCTTACTTATTCTATGACTTTAACTGTTTCTATTGAAACTGCACTGCATAAACTGCGATCTAAACAGAACTCACAAAGTCAACTGAACTGAACTGCACTACACAAGCTTCACTGACTGAATTGATTCAACTACATTTAACCCCACTGCACTGAACTCAATTGCTTCTCTTTGCCTGCCCTTGATTGTGATAGTTAGACCAATCCTATCTCTGACTTTTTCTATCAAATCTTTGATTTATCTCTTTGTCTGTTCTCAATTAGATGTCTTTGTTTAGGATTAAAGATGTGTACTAAGGGTATGTCTGTATTCCAGCCAGATTACACAGCCCTAGAAGGTTTTTGGATGTGATCAGAGTAGCCATATTACTGGATTACAATTCCTCTACATCAGGGTTATTGCATATGGATAAACAAAGCAGAAGGTTATTATACATTAAACAAGGTATTGAGATTGCACACTCAGCATAGCTGTAGCCATTTTGTTTTATGCCTGCCAGCTATTTCATACTGTTGCTGTAATATGCCTGCCAGTCATTGACTCAGAAAAATAACTTGATGCAAAGCAAGATCATACTGATTACAAATCCTGTTATGTTCTGTATGTGGTTTATTAATCTTGAGAAATGCCACAAACCTTTACATAGGACCCATCAAATTAAAACTCAATATGATCTGTTATGTCTAAAATGGATTTAGTTAGAGCTGACCATTGGGCATATGAACTTGATCTGGGTATTGTGCTTTTAACCATTATAAGCTGACAGAGAAAGATGTTCATCACTATGGCTCAGCCTCTTAATTCTAAGTTGCAGTGCTGATCATCAATATTGCATTATGTGTTGAATAAGTCATACTTGCCTAAGATAGTGTTTGTGTGGCTTGTGGGGTAACTCTTGGACCCCAACACAAGGAGGTAGGAATATTGCATACAGATAAACAAGGAGGTAAGGCTATTGGATACAACTGAACATGAAGGTTATTCTTGTTAAATAAAGCATCTCCATTACTCTAGTTTCTTCATTAGAGAGCCCAGTCCATAAGAACCTAGCATGTGGTCCACCCTTCTCAGGGTTATTGGCCACCAGCCCATGAGGATGAAGAGAACAGAATCAATGAAGTACAAATGGAAATGATGACACTCCAGGATCTTCTTCAGGGAGACAGATCAACTGTATCTGTAGTGCATTAATGGTTATATAGTTTGGGGGAAGAGAGTAGGAATATTGAGGGTGGGCAAAGGTCATTGGATGAAGGCTAAGTGCTGTGGTGAGTTTTGTTGGTTGTACCACTTTGTGCTCCTTGATCATTGGACATGCTTTCCTGCCGAGGAGCTATCTCAGATCTGCAAATAGAAAACACACACACACACACACACACACACACACACACACACACGAAGAGAGAGAGAGAGAGAGAGAGAGAGAGAGAGAGAGAGACATTCACATATGCATGCAAACGTGTGCCAATTAATTTTAAAATGACTTAGCTACCTCAAAGGCTGGTCACTCCTAAACCTTCCCCTTCCATTATAGGCCCAATCAGGGAAGTGGCCAGTGGCCACTTACCCAAAAACTCACATGACTGTTCTTCTTCCCAAGTCCTAAATTTCCTTGTGTCCTGCCCAAGCAACTCTCCTTGTCCCACCCCATTATCATCCATTAACTGCTGGCATCTTTACTGACTGATGCCAGTTGGTGACAAGGACCTTGAGCATCTGTACAGGCAGATTCAAAGCATTAGAACTAATCTCCAACATCTAAGGTACTGAGATGACTCATTAGAATGGAGAATTATTCTAGAAATCTCAGATGCTTGCTGAATAAATTTCTTATCAGGAGAAAGGGAGCTGAACCTGTAATCTCACCAAAGCCAAATGTGACATTCCCTAGGTAGAAGGTATGGTGACTTTGAGCTCCCCAGATAAAGTCAGAGTATATAAGACTTGCAATGATGATGGTGTCTCTGCACAACATAAAAATCCTTGTGTAGGAATAGGCAAATAGGGTCTTCCAATGGGATTTCACTGATCATTATTAGAAGTGGGAGTTTTACCACTTGATATTTAATAATTATTTGAATGTCTCCTATTTACTATTGTTTTAATTTATAATTATTTATACTAAAAATTCTCTGTTTATATATTTTGTTTTGTTTTTGTTGTTTATTTGCCACCAGTCTCAACACAGATTTGGATTAGTTACTTTTCTCTTTGTTTTGTAAAAATAAGTGGCAAAAGCAGCTTAGGAAAAGAGAAATTTTACTCTGACTCAGAGTCTTAGGGTACAGTCCAACATAGGTGGAAAGTTGGGGAAAAATCTAAAAGTATGAGGCAGCTGGTCACACTGTAGCAGCAATCAGGAAACACAGGTGAATACTGGTTCTCAGCTCCTTTCTTATTTATCCCAGGAGTTCAAGGCATGAAATGGTGTCACCCATGTTTAGGTTGTATCTCTGCTCCTCAATGAAGCTCTTTAGGAAATAATCTCATACATACACCCAAAGGTGAATCTCTATCATAATTCTAAACAGACATTTATTTTAATGCATATTAACCTTCAAAACACTTTTAAAACATAAACATGTCATTTTTAATTTTAACATCTCACTCTTGGCTCCTGATATCTTATTTTCATTGTATCATGTGAAATACAAATTTCCCTCTAAAAGTCCCAGGAGTTTTAACATTCCTCACACTATTCACAAGTCCAAAGGTCAAAATCTCTTCTATGGTTTAAGGCAATCTCTTAAATGTGAGCCCAATTTTTTAAAAAAAAAATGCTAAAGACAAGTAACATGTACTAGTATGCAGCCACACCAAGTAATTGCCATTGTAAAAGGGAAAAATGTCTCATTATTTTACAGTAAGGAAACCTCAATGTTTGGTATTGGAGATGGGGGTGTTTTGGTTATTTTGTTATTAGGACCTGAAACCTACATTTTAATTTCCAATAAGAACACACATATAGGTGGTGGAGTTATGACTCTGTAGACTTGGGTTCCATTCCCAGGTACCAGGCATTCATTCAATGTGCAACTACCCATGCAAGCAAAACATCCATGCACATACAATAAACATTAATTTGAAAATCTAAAATAAGAATAAAATAAAACTGGTCTCTCTTATTAAAAAATACACAGAAAATGGATAAACTCTAGACTTCTAAAGGTTTTCTTTGTTTGCTCTCCATAATTTTAAATATTTCAGTCACCTTTTTTTTTTTTTTAATTTCCAAATTTGGAGTTATACATATTCCAAACACAAGAGACTACAGTGAAGCAATACAATGTTTTTTCTTTCATCTGCTTCTATAAATTTGACTTTGTATTTGCTCTTTAGAAAACAAAATGTCTCATGCAAACCTTTCTATGTATGTAACTGGATATAAGCCTCCATAAATAAGGATGCTAAAGGATGGAAAGGTCCTGCCTGTTTTAAAGCAAGCTGCTTGGGAGAAGTCTTGTGGTCCTTGCTCTAAAACAAAGTCAAAAGTTTTCTCCTCATTCTCTTCTATTAGATTCAGTGTATCTGGTTTTATGTGGAGGTTCTTGATCCTCTTGGACTTGAACTTTGTACAAGCAGATAGGAATGGATCAATTTGCATTCTTCTACATGTTAACCGCCAGTTGAGCCAGCATATTTGTTGAAAATGCTGTCTTGTTTCCACTGGATGGACTCCTTTGTCAAAGATCAAGTGACCATCGGTGTGTGGGTTCATTTCTGGGTCTTCAATTCTATTCCATTGATCTGCCTGCCTGTCACTGTACCAATACCATGCAATTTTTATCACTAATGCTCTGCAGTACAGCTTGAGGTCAAGGAGGCTGATTCCCCCAAAAGTTCTTTAATTGTTGAGAATATTTTTTGTTATCCTGGGTTTTTTTTATTCCAAATGAATTTGAGGATTGTTCTCTCTAAGTCTATGAAGAATTGAGTTGGAATTTTGATGGGGATTGCATGGGCACAGGGGAAAAGTTCCTGAACAGAACATCAATGGCATATGCTCTAAGATCAAGAATTGAAAAATGGGACCTCATAAAATTGCAAAGCTTCTGTAAGGCAAAGGACACTGTCAAAAGGACAAAATGGCAACCAACAGATTGGGAAAAAATCTTTACCCAAACTAAATTTGATACAGTGCTATTATCCAATATATGCAAAGAACATAAGAAGTTAGACTCCAGATAACCAAATAACCCTATCAAACAATGGGGAACAGAGCTAAACAGAGAATTTTCAACTGAGGAAACTCGAATAGCTGAGAAGCACCTAATGAAATATTCAACATCCTTAGTCATCAGGGAAATGGAAATCAAAACAACCCTTAGATTCCACCTCACACCAGTCAGAATGGCTTAGATCAAGAACTCAGGTGACAGCAGATGCTGGCAAGCATGTGGAGGAAGAGGAACACTCCTCCATTGCTGGTGGGATTGCAAGCTGGTAGAACCACTCTCAATATCAGTTTGGCAGACCCTCAAAAAATTGGACATAATACTTCCTGAGGACCCAGCTATAACACTCCTGGTCATATACCCAGAAGGCACTCCAACATCTAATAAGGACACATGCTCTACTATGTTCATAGCAGCCATATTTATAATAGCCAGAACCTGGAAACAATCAAGATGTCTCTCAACAGAGGAATGGATACAGAAAATGTGGTACATTTCCACAATGGAATACTACTCAGCTATTAAAAACAATGACTTTATGAAATTCGAAGGCAAATGGATGGAACTTGAAAATATCATCCTGAGTGAGGTAACTCAGTCACAAAAGAATGAACATGGTATGTATTCATTGATAAGTGGATATTAGGCCAAAAGTTCAGAACACCCATGATTCAATTCACAGCAATTGTTGGACTGAGTGTGGGCTCCCAGATGGAGGAGTTGAAGAAGTGACTGAAGGAGCTGAGGGAGTTTGCAGCCCCATAGGGAGGGAGCAACAGTGTCCACTGGTCAGGCCCACTGGTGCTCCCAGAGACTGGACCACCAACCAAAGAATGCATATGGAGTGGCCTATGGTGCTGGCCACATATGTGGCTAAGGAGGGCCCTGTTGACCATCAGTGGGAGGAGAGGCCCTTGGGTCTGAGAGTGTTAAATGCCCCAGTAGAGGGGAATGCCAGAGAGGGAAGACAGGAGTGGGTAGGTGGGTGGAGGAATATCCTCTGAAAAGGGGAAAACATTTTAAATGTAAATAAAGTATTAAATAAAAAAAATTTAAAAAAAAAAACATCAAAGGCACCTAAATGCTCTTGAGCTGCCCACCCATACAAGTGAGATGGTTCAGTCTTTACTGTCTTGGCTTGGAGTCCCCCCACCAGGATTGCTGTAGGGTTGTTGAGCTAAAGGCTGAAGCCCTAGAGACCCTGAATGGATGGAAGAAGCTTTGCCTACTCCCTGCACCAGGCCCCTGTCAAGTAACTGCAACCCTCTACATAGAGAGATTTGTGGCCTTCAGCCGTGTCAGGGCAATGCCCCAAACCCTTCCACATGTAAATGAGGCTGCCCTAACATCTCAGACCAAGACAGTAGGAAAAGAAACATAACCACAGTCAGCTAGGCTCAAAACAGAGGTCTCCATGCTAACGAGGTACCTAGAGGTCCAGAGGGCTTTCCCTTCCCAGACATTCCTCCCTGCAAAAGATATTTAATCGCAGGCCCACCCCTAAGAAGTGGGGTATGGTTTCATGCACCCACTTTCCACCATGACAATAAACTGGAAGCATGGACTGCCTCTATTCCTTGAGATCCACTGTGGGGAGTCATAGAGAAGGCCTTCGAAAGAGCCAAAGCCGAGTTTCCTATAGAAGGCCTCTCTGCATTCCACCACAACCACCACCAAGCCAGACTTTCCCCAGCCCTGAGCTAGACATGGCCCAACCTCTTTCTCAGCTATTCTGTGATTCCTAGAAGTGCCTGGATGTCCAAGAGCTTGAGAACCCCTCAGCACTGATCTTATCATTGGTCCGGGGACCCCTGAACCAGCTCCAGCTTTGCCATGTCTCAGACTATGCTTTCCCACTCCTGAAGCGGTGGCTAGGTAACCTTACAAAACACCAGCACCTTCAGTGGCTTGGGATAAGCACAGGCAAACTCCCCCATTTCCACCGCCCCCAGCAGCCATGCCTTGCGGCAGAGCAGACCGTACAGACTCGTACATGGCTCAGCCTGCCAAGGGTGTGTGTGTGGGAGTGAGGGGAATTAGAGAGTTCTTTTTACAGCAACTGGACTTTTAAGGTCTCCCCTTGGGGTTAGAAGACCTTTCATGGAAGATGGCCTCAGTAATTAATACGGATTTTCTCCTTTGGTTTACCAAAACGATGGAGAAGCAGCTGGCAGGACCCAGGTAAAACATTTTATAGAGAGCTAAGAATCTTTTTTGGGTTTGGAGGAGCTCAAGAGAAAGTTAGACTAGCTCAGTAGTTTGACACATACAGAAAGATTTATAAAGAACAAGCAGTTTAGTTGTAGAAGCAGGCTTATAAATAGATATTTTGTATATAGTTAAACGTATTTAGATAGCAGGTTTTTATCCCAGGTCCTGCTTCCTGTGTCTTTATTGGTATAAATATTAGAAAATTTAAAAGAATAAGTATTACATATCTACTCATCCCAAAGGACTCCCTGGGAACTGGGAATGTGCAAGTTGATATTATTCATCAAATTTCCTTAAAATGTTTGTACTTATTTTACTTTCAACCACCTCTTATTCAATAAGTCTTTTCAAAATTCGTTTGACTTTTATCCTGGTTATCTGTAATCCTTTCTGATTCTTACTTCCCATTCATTTGTCTTTCTGGACTTCATTTAGAGATTTTCTATGGACCTTCTTTGAGCTTGTAATTTCGTTTACTGTTTGTTCATTCCATTGTGATTCACTTATTAATACTCTTATATTAAACTAGAAAGAATTTAAGATTTTAAATTTTTTTCACAGTATCATACATATAATATATGTTTATAGCAAAGATACACATACAATGTATCAAGATACATATTATATATCATATATATGACATATATATCAAATATATGACATATATAAAAGATATATATATATGATATACTCATCAAAGATTTCTATACGTCTATATATGACTATACACACACATATGTATATATTTGTCATTGATAATCTTCTCTTAATCTTGTCTTCTTCCTATCAAATTTCTCTGCTTTTAAAGTTTTCTACGTTTTTATTTAATTTATTTATATATTTATTATAATTTTATTCATTTACTTTTGGTTGCCTGCATGAACATAGTTGGGATATTATTTGCTCAGGTCAATATACCAGTTGCTATAAGCCTGAGAACTATAAATTCCTCTTCTATAGGGCTTAAGTAGCTATAGTTCTTATCCAACTCTGGACATTGTGGCATATAATACTGAACTTGATAGGTAAAATATGTCCACTGGAGTAGTAATGGAATAACCGCTATGAGAGTAACGAAGTGCTTTCTTGTTGGATTTTAAGATGAGTCCAAAGGAGCAATACAAACCTTGTATTGGAAACAAAGTCATGGCCATGGAATATATAGGCTTTAGGTAAACCCTACTACTGTTGTTTTGCAAATATGGGCAAAGTAGTTGTTAAACTGCCCTCATCTTTATATATGTTTGTTTGCTTATACCCATTAATGCTATTCTCAGCCTTATTGGCAGTAGGCAACAGTTACTATAGAGACTCATAACTCATGTTTGTTGCAAACAAGAACAATTTCTTGTTGTGTACTTAGCCCTGTATGCTACATCTATATCCTCCCTGCTATTCCTTCCCTTCAAAAACTCAGGGAATAGCATAAATAAGGGGGGATATGGAGATAAACCTGGTGGAGGAAGAAGTAGGATGTAGAGCAAGGGGCCATAAGGTCCTGCAACTCCATGAAGAGTCTTGAGCCACTGTACATAGTGTATGATCTGACACGGCTCTGTGCATACCGCTAAGACAATACAAAGAACCCTAGGCCAGGGCATTGACTGCTTCCTCTGTCTTCACAGAAATATCCATTGTTGATTAGACCTTCCCCTACAGGCCCATGGACAGACAAGTCAGACTCTTCTAAACAGTACCTGTTGTACTCTGATTTGTCCTTGAATACGTAAACATACGCTAGTTGGATAAAAAGCTAAATATAAGCTCATATAATAAACAATAAATTTAGATCTTTATTCTGAAGTTGCTCTAAGGAGTCTGAATCCTGGACACAGCCCTGGGTTCCATCTACATTTATTCCCCACTTCCTGGTCCCTGTTTCCACACATACTTGTGGTGAAAGAATGTAAAAGTATGGATGGAGTGCTTTAAAAAGATACCATTGGATGTAGCATGGCTGCTTCATCTCTGACCTCACACCAACAGTGATTACCTGAACAAGATTTAGGAAAACAGAATCTCCATATTTTATACATATAATATTTATCACTGAATGTTGATAAATGTGCATACCCAGATCCTGCTAATTCTTTTGTAAACATTATAAAAGCTAGAGTAATCTGAGAAATGAATCATCAATTGAGAAAATAAAGCTGTTTTCATGTAAGTAAGTCTGCAGAATATTATCTTAATAAATGACTGATTTAGAAGGGAACAGCCCGGTGGGCATGATGCCAGCCCTGGGTATGAGGTCCAGGGTAGCATAAGAAAGCATGCTGAGCAAGCAATGGTCAGAACGCCAGGAAGCAGCACGTCTCCATGGGTTCTGCTTCAGTTCTTGACTGCAGGTTCTTGTCAGGGGAACCTGCTTGGCTTCCCATATGTAACCTGTTAAGCCAAAGAGATATTGCATCCCCAAGTTGCTTATGGCCATCATCTTCGTCACAGCAATACAAAGCAAAAAATTTGTGTAACCATAAATATAATTAACATATAAAATTTTGATGGCCATAATTCCAGAAAGTTCCTATATATACGCTTTAAATTTCTATACGCTTTACTCTTCTCAATTCTATGACCAAAAGTTAATTCCCATAATATTTAAACTGTGAATACAATATGTATTCTGTGTCAGCATGAATTCACTCATTGTAATGTTTCTAAGGTATACTTCTGTGATAGTTATGACTATTATTATTATAACCACTGCTGCTGTGTTGCTAAGGAGTAACAGTGTACAGTACTAACATATCATAAACTTATTTTTCTTTTTCTTGTAAGTGGATATTAAGTTTATTTCCAGATTGAGGGTATTAAAAATGTTACATGATTATACTTGTAAATGTCTTTTCCTTATGTTATTTGCATGTATTTTCATAAGATTTATGTACACATGTATATGTAGGTACTCAAGTTTGTAAGAAATTTCCAAAGGGTTGTATCACTTTGTTCTCACACTGCAGTTTGTGATTAATGTAGGTCTCTTCATTTTCAAACTTTGGTTTTGCCCTCTTTCTTTTTCCTTCATCCATTCTGGGGAGAGGAGTTAAATAGCATGTCATTGGCAATTTAAGGTCTTTTGAATTTTTTTCTGATGAATGATAATTAGTAATTTTATGTATCAATCACTTAGATTATTTTTTAAAGTTCATGAAGAATTTTGAATATTCTTTATATGTGTGTGTATATATACATATATATATATAATAATTCCCAGTATACTTTTTTATTTTACATTTTTTGCATGTAGTGTGTGTGTGTGTGTGTGTGTGTGTGTGTGTGTTCACATGGATATGGCACATGAAGGCATATGTCTGTAAAGGCTCAAAGCTAATATCAAATGTCTTGATTACCTTCAACTTAATTGAGTTATGGTCTATCAGTGAACAAAGGGTGTGCTAAATCTGCCTAGTCTATGGAACCATGGATAATGTGTCCCTGTCTCTATAGTGCTGGGATTATTGGAATCTCTCATGTGCCACAAGTTTAAGAACTGGAGATAGGATGGCACAAAGATGTGGGGCATTGGTCTTTTTTATTATCTATCCTGTTTGGCTTGTCATTTATCATTTCTATTTGAGTTCCCATAAATGTTTTTGTCTCTGAGAAGCTGTATCACCAAGTCACTAAATTACACCCACTACTTTCTCTCTTTTATAATTTGGAGTTTAAGGATATGAATTCATTTTTTCTTTGTCTATCTCCACTCATGTTATAACTCTTCCCTTCTATTTTTCAGAATGAACTCCTTAATTTTCATTTCTCTGATTAGTTCTTAAGCTGTATCTAGTGGTAGCATGAGTTGACTTGTATTTTTAACTTATGATTTCCTGCTCAGAATGCCTAGCTGTCATAGTTGTTACAATTTGCTAATTTTTCCCTTTATGCAGATACAATGTGCTGATCTCGAAACATTTGCTGTATGAATTTTTAACATATTCTCCAAGTTGGCAATATGTTGTCTTTGTCATATACTTGTTTCCTTTTAAAAATTATTTGTATTTCTTTGTAAGTTTATATTGCATTTGAGGATTATCCTTTTACAGGATTGTAGATTTGGCAAAAAGACAATAACACTAGACACCTTATGAGATAATTTGTCCATCAAGCTAGAAAGTATCTTTTAAAGCAGTATCCCCACTTGAGTAAAAATTTATTGCTTCTCTGAAAGGAGTACCTTTAGTCAATAACACAGAGAAAGTTCCTTAAAGGGTAAATAGTCAACCATATAAAGTTATTTACACTCAATTATCCCCAAGATGTTGGATTTTCAGAATCACACAGTACCCTAAAATTAAATGAGCAAACCCTTTTAGGAGCTCTTTGAGGCCAAATGGAGATATGCCTCCCTTTACTCCTCTCTCCTTGTATCAGAATGTTCTATAAATTATCTAGCCTATAAAAATCATTAACTCACCTGTGAATAAATTTGTATATATTTTATTTAAGTTAAATGAACTTCTGATTAAATGAATTGAGACAATTCAGAAAAGCAACATTAAATAGCTGCATACATCCTTGAGGGTTAATTCTAGCAGAGATCGAGAGTCAGTTAATCAGATAACACTGTAAACCTGCTTGTGCTTGGCACTCTTCACAGATGAACATAGCCTAGAGCTGCTTCTTCCATGTGTGCAGACACGAATAATTCAATGATGGTCTTTAATACTCAGCTTTGTTCATCTTAATCTGCCATGAACCTTTATGTCTTGGAAGTCCACACTAGGACAATAGTGAGAAAGGGGGGGGGTGAGGATTTCCCTTATAAAGTGATAGGTATTTTATTTGATTTCCTCCAGTTCCTTATAGTTTCAACAACCTGAGACGAGATGGCACTCACCCAACCATTTAAAATGAGGGCTATATTTCTAACGACTGGAGAACATAACACTGCAGTGTTCATTACATTGGAAGTGTCACATTTTCTAGTATGACAAGATGTATTATGGATAGGAGGTTTTACAGATGTGGAGAAATCTCTTTCCAAGTTGTTTATTTGATTTTCTTTCCTTCTGCCTCTTTGTAGTTTCTCGGCCAACCTTGGGATAATGGGATTACTTTATGCCTTCCACAGCAGGCTCTGGATGAGTGCACAGAGGCCAGTGGCAAAGAAAAATAGGATGGCTGTAAAAATGCAAACACTGAACGTTAAAAAAAAAAAAAAAAAAGAGGTGCACCCAATAACTTGCCTTTAAATTTAAAAGGAACTAAATAGGGACTTCTGGACAATTTATCTTGCTGTTTACTGATAACAAGTCACTTTGTTTTTATGTGCTCAGTCTAGTATTCCATAATTTATTTGAAAGAAGATGAGAAATAATGTAGATAAATGATGAAGTGTCAGGGTCTGACGCCCTTAAATGAAGCTATTATGGTCAAAGAGAAAACGTAAAACCTGCGGCTCATTATGAAAGTGTTCTACTTGTCAGTTAAGTGAAAAGGCCTGGAATGATTTCCAGTTTATTTATCATTGCAGTTATTAAAGCTGTCTTTTTGGTGCCATGAAAATGAATTGAAGACTTTATTCGGAGTAAATTTGTACTAAAGCTTTCAGATATATCTTATGTGAGCTCAGTGAGGCAGGGCAGAAGCTTAAATGCTGAAATATCACAAAGAGACAGTCCCCAGTGTCTTCAAAACACACTCAAATATATAAGTGCCTGTATGGGAAGTGTCATCTTAACAAAGAAACAAACTTTTTGACTGATATGTATTAAGAGCTCTAATAGTATATAGTGAGTATAGCTATTAGAATATTCCTTATTCCTATGAGAGAAGAAGTACTTATGTGTTTGAAACACTGATCTACAAGACTCTGTTTCCCAACATTGATTTACAAGAAATATTAAATAATACCATTACTAATAATTAATATGCAAAAATATTCTTTGAAGAAGAACACAACAGACATATCAAACAAAGAGGAAGAGTTAGTTTCTTAGGGAAAACACCAATGGCTGGAATAGAACAATGGCTCCTTATGAAAGGTGAGAAGTCTACAAATTGTTAGTGTAGAATATGTTCATTTCTTTTTAACCAGCTATTGGATTGTATTTTATTACAAATAATAAACACATTGCTAATCTTTTATGTTACAGCCAGTTCTCATAGTCTTCTCCATGGAAGAACGCACCATGTTGTTGAATACCTAATGACCAGGATGTGCATGTGAGTAGCATTATTCAAATTTAGGAGGTTATATCAGGGAATATATGAATATAATCACAGAAGCATGGAGAAATAGTTAAAAAGAAAGAAATTATAAACATTAAAGGATGCAAACAAGGCTGTATCGAAAGGTTTAGAGGGAGGAAAGAAGAAAAGATTTTATTAATTTTAAGATACAAAAAAGAAGCAAAGCCCACCTCATGTCCCTGCCACGTGGTGAAGGTGATGTATTGTTTGCTCATGCTGAAGGCAATTGGGTGATTAGTGCTAGGCTTGAGGTGAATTATTTTTTTTAAATACTAATAAAATACCTCTCACATCTTTCCTTATTTGATGACTAAGAGAAAGGCCCATGGACTTTCCTTTGGCAGCTCTTAATATTACTTTTTGCATATTTAAGTATGTTTAATGGAAATGCAGAAGTGAGTATAAGCAGGCATATTGAAGCGAAAACACAGAGACGTTTCTCTACATTTGTTTTTATGTTGAATGTTTTATTTCAGGCTCAGGAAACTTCCAAGCCATGGCATTGACACTTTATTGTGGATATTACAAATGTTTTGACACATCTTCAGGGTCAGTTTAGAAACAAAATGGATTCTGCATCCCCGACAGAAGTAATCTTTCAGTGTTTCCGTCAGATTTTATAGCCATTTTCAATGATATTGTCAGAATGAGTGGTAGACCACACTCTTTATTAGATGCCTTATTTTCAAGCACTTAAATATGTGACAAAACTTTCCTTTAGAATCAAATTGAAAGCTATATTTGGAATATTTGAAATATTATTATAACTTTTATATGATAATAGCTACAAAGCCCAATCATTTCAAAATGAATGTTTTTATAAAATTATATCTGTGATTTGATGGGGAAGCTGTATCACAGCTAGCAGCACATAAAAGTGAGAGAGTTTAGTCTACATTTTGATACAGAAATAGACCCCTTGTTTTTAGAATCTATTCCTTTCTTAACTAATTGATTTATTGATTTATTTCATTGAGACTGGGTATCACCTTTGTATCACAGGGTGGCCTGGAATTCATTCTGTACCTTAGAGGCTGACATCAAACTCATACTGATCCCCCTGCCTCAGTATGCTGAATGCTGTCATTACACATGTGATACCGGGCTCAGATTTTGTTAATACTGTCAATACAAACTGAAAAGCAAATGAAAGATAAAGAATATTATAGCATAAACATATATGTTGAATAAAAAATTATAGTGCTTGATTATTTTTATTGAAATTCATATATATACACCTACATTTTATATAAGGTCACTTTGTGATTTAATGTATTTAAGTATTTAGGACAAGTTAATTCACATTGACTCCTCAATCAAATATATTTGTCACAAGCCAGACTAAATATACTCTCTCTCAATATATATGTGATATACATATCACAGAAGCATTTAATTCCAGTATCTGAAAGGCAGAGGCAGGTGGATTTATGTGAGTTAGAGACCAACCTTGTCTACATAGTGAGTTCCAGAACAGCTAGAACTGCAAAGTGAGCAAAGTGAGACCCTATTTCAAAAGGAATCATATATATGTATGTGTATATATATATATGCATATATATATATATGGAAAAGACATAATGAACATATGTGTGTATATACACATACACACACTATGTATAAATATAATATGTATGTACTTAATCGACAAATGTTAAAAACAAAATTAATTAAATTTGTAATTTATAATTAAATTATAATAGTTGTATTATTTCCTAGAGTCACAGAATTATTAAATGAATCTCTCTCTCTCTCTCTCTCTCTCTCTCTCTCTCAAAGAGAGAGAATTCATTGGAATGATTTACAGGCTGTAGTCCAACTAGCCCAACAATTGCCAGCTATGAATGTAAAGTCCAAGAATCTAGTGGTTTCTCAGTCCCACAATTCTTGATGTCTCACATGGTCTTCTGGATTACCTTAGATGTAGGCTTCAATGTTAGTGGAGGAATGAATATATTAACAAGGTGAAACCAAGCAGGCAAAGAGCAAACCTATCATTCTTCCATGTCCTTAGGAATACATCCAGAAGAAGATGGAGCCCAGATTAAAGGTTTGTCTTCCTAGCTAAGAATCTGGATCAAAGACATCCTGTCTTCCTTCCTCAAGATCTGCATCAGATGTATGTCTTCCTACCATAAAGGTCTGGACTAGAAGTGGATTGATCCACTTCAAACCAATCAAAAAATCTTTCATGCCTTCCATTTCTGGACTGTAGTACATTATGCATATAGGCAAGTTGATAGTCCAGAATACCCATCTAAATACTTACGATTTTTATTTAACTCATAGAATAGAAAGGGCAGTAGAATAGAAAAATAAGAATTGCATAAAATAAAGTGTGATGTGTAGGGTCAGGAGCTGCTAATTCTGAATAGGTTTATAGGAAAGACAAAACAAACAAGAATATTCTTTGGAATGGATTCCTGGTTTTGAACATGGAGAAACAGAAAGTTTATTTAATAGCACTGGATTGGAAGTGATTATTGTTGATATTCCCTGACCTTAATACTGAGCCATAGTGTCTACTATGAAGCTGACATATTAATCACTTACCCTTCTTTTCCCTGAGTATGCCTTGTTGTAAAGTGAGACACTAGAAACCTGGATGATATCGATTTAGTTTCTTTTAAGTTATCCACAGGAGCTAGAATTTGCCTGCTTTTCATTATCATCTTCTGTCATAAAAAATATTTACACCTCTTTCAGAGGGAATTGGTCAATAGATGCTTATTACACACAAGCAATGAAATGAAGAAATTTGTGTGTGTGTGTGTATGTGTGTGTGCGTGTGTATTATGTCTCTGTGTTTTTAATAAATATATTTACATATTACGCTAGAAATTTTTTGTTTGTCTGTCTGTTCGTTCGTTTGTTTGTTTGTGATAATGTTGGTACTCCACTGCAACCTTAGCATTCAGGGGGCAAATGCATATGGGTAGAAAGTATTAGAGCAGCTTGGGGTCCAAAGCAAAACTCTCAAAGTAAATTTAAGAAGAAATGAGATACTTGTGTTATATAATAAATAGTTAATGACTTAAAGGCGATCAACTGCCACTTTCTAGGTCATCTATTACACGTGACAAAAATAATTGGTGTAAGTGTTAGTTCCCCTGGTAGAGGAGAATGCCAAGGAGGGAGGACGAGAGTGGGTGGGTGGGTGGGTGGGAGAATACCCCCATAGTGGCAAGGGGAGGAAATGGGGAGGTTCCAAAAGGGAGATCTGGAAAGGGGGAAACATTTGAAATATAAATAAAGTAGGAAAAATAATAATAAAAGAAAATAATTGGTGTATGTATCTGAGAAAAAAATAACACATTAACTTTTACTCCTAATCTTAAAATTGGAAGGAAATAGAAAACCAAGAATAAAATAATACATAACAATCAAGCAATATAAAACCTGTCTCCAAAATCAAGGTAATTCTTCTGATAAATAGCACTCTAGTCATTTCATTCAAGCATGGATCTCCTAAAATAAAATCACTTCCCCGTTATTAAAGTCTGGTTTAGTTAAACTATCAGTGACTTCTGTACTAACCCAGGCTTGAAAGGTTCCTGGCTGCCATGCTTATTATTATACTTGAAAATAGGGTCCCAGTTAAAATCTAAATTTGTTTTTGAAAGTGTTTTGAATAATGTTTTTAAAATTGATCAGCTAAAACTAGTCATTCCTCTAGTCATGATGGATGTGGTGGTTCCTGGCTGTAAGACCAGCACTAACATTTGGGAGTATGAAGCAGGAGGATTTTATGTTAGAGGCTATTCTGATATATACAGTGACACTCTGTCCAGAGTGTCACTAACCTACTAAGCAGTGAATAAACAAACAAACAAGCAAACATCTTGTCTTAACAATGTTTATTTTAAAAGAGGCATGTTAAAAGCAAAGAATCTCTTATTCATTAGCATGCATATAAAATAGTTCTTTCTTGTGTGTCTTTGCTATTTCATGCTCATTGGTTTTGCACTGGATTCCATCTTCCCAAATTCTCTGTTCAAGCTCATGTTTGACAGTTTGCCATTGCTATACCAATCTTGTGAGATGACTTGGAAAAAATAAGAGGTTTACTTTCAGCCATGCTTTGGAAGTTCTCTAAGTGATTACTTTGCTCTGTTGCTTTGAAGACTTGTGAATGAGCACACCATAGCAATTAAGCGATGAGGAAAACCAGCGCTTTTTGTTTGGGAAGTAAAAGAGAAAGAAGAGGCTCCCACAGTCTTTTTTTAGACCCTGACCTCCCCATATATCAATGATCTTTCTGCAATTCCTGACTTCTCAATTTTCCACCACCTTCCATCAAAGCCAGCCACAAAATAAACCTCTACTACAATACATGTTATATTGAGCACATTCAGGCTGAAGCCCTCCTCTTGAATTCTAGTATATTTGGATATGAAGCCTTTAAAGAAGTAATTAAGGATAAATCGCCTCATACATGTGAAACCCTAATCCAGGATGTCGAGTGTTCCTATAAAAGGGAGACTCAGGGATGTCTGGGCACAGAGAATGGTACGAGAGGACTTAGCAAGAAGAAGGTGAGAGCATTCAAGAAAAACTTCCTCCTGACATCTTGGTCTAGGACTCTAGAACCAGAAATATAAGCTACCCCGACTGTGATATGTTGTTGTGGTAACCCTACAGACCGATACAGTGTTACATTTACTAAATTATTCATGTGGTAATACACCTATTGTTTATGAAAATTATAGCTGACACTTTACAGCATTTATAATTATAGATTCATTTGGTCATGATCACTTCATTACTGCATACACAAATAGGTTAGAAGAAGATATATCAAAGGATATTGTGTAATAAGTACTACCAAATCTTTCTTGGAAAATGTTAAACTTCCAGATCATTTACTTTGCATGCACCAGAATGTCTTTTCTGTGTCTTTCAATGACTTAATCATTTTCTTTTTTGAGAATCATTTTCTTGCTTCTCAAAACACATTTTCTTTACTATCTGAGCTGATGTAAGAATTACTTTCTATTTATTTCAATTATGTATCAAGACAATACCCCTGGTATCAAGGGCTCTGACTCCATTGGAATGCTTTGCAAGTTGCTTAGACCCAGTTTGTATTGTGCTTGGCTAGTTCTCAACAGAATATGTGTGATAATAAGGACAGTTTTTGTCCCAGAGTTACTTTGGTAAACCTTTATTCAGTAATATCTACTTGTATTTCAATTTAAGCTTCTAAATAGATTAAAAGTGACAGGTATGCAGCCACTCTCCAGACTGACACACATTTGAAGAACAAGCAAGCAAGCAAACAAACAAACAGAAAATCAGAATCTGTTTGCTGTTCATTAAATGTTTTATAGTTTCCTAAAGGGTTTGTGTCACTGCTAAGAAAAATATATGTGAGTACTATCAAAGGTTTGTTTATTCTCTTGGTAACCTAAGAAATAATTAAAACATAAAATTACATGTTTAATGTTTCTGGCATGCTGAATAGTAACTGGGTAGTCTCTTAGCTTTGTTAATATATGTTTTTAGTTTCCTTTCTGACATCCTTGTTCTTACTGCCCTATTTAAAGAGTAAAATTGTTTGTTTCTTACCTAATCAGTGACAGTTTGGGCTTTGAAATCTCATCTGGCTGCTTAACGAATAATGAAAACCTAAAGCATGGATGCCTAAGGCTCTTAAGCAAACTTTTTATTATCACCAAGGGTAAGCAAATCAGCTACCATCATAGTGAATACCTATAGGTGATAAAATGCAAGAACACACTTATTTGTGTGACTTGTTTAAATCCAACATTCCCTCCTGAATAACCCACATGGTTATATGTAAAATGAATGTTCTATTTTAAGAGAAGGTAGGCCAATTTCATTTGTCCATTCATCTTTTTGTCTGAAGAGACAAATTAACCCTTGATCTAAATGGAAAAAAATCTTTTTTTTTTCAGTTGAATAGCTGAGGTACTTGATAGAGACAGTTGCATGGCCCCATATGTTGGATGCATAAACTGAGCCCAGGGGAATTCAAATGGTTTCTTTAAGAACACCCAGGAGCCAAGCAAAGAGTCTTGCTCCCAGACAATGATTTTTCACTTTTTCTACATGGCAGAAGGAAACATGTACCTGCTCCCAAGGATATTCCTTTAAATAAAAGGTAATAAGTGGTCAGACAAGTAGTGAATATATTAAGCTGCTACTTTCCCCTGGTGTGCTATTATTTGGTGCTTATGAATAGGAAATGCAAAGGAATCTCAAAAGAAATCTTAATCTAATGTTCTTTCAAGGAATGAAAGCTTTCTTTTGTAAGGAATTAGGATGACAGAAAACCCAAGATTATTGGAAACCTGGTTGCAGATCTTTCTCTGGCAAGATTAGACTGAGTTATTACCAGTATGTGGTTCACAGGGTTCATTCATTTTCCTTTTGTATGTTGAACTTCAGAGAAACTGTTGCCAAAGGCATCAGGGCAGATCATTTAGTCATGGTGTTGTCTGGAAGAAACATGGTCCCCTTTTAGCCTTTCCATCTAGTATTCTACCAGTCTCTGTACCCACACTGCACACTGGTTATTTAGATTGTTCAAATTCTAACACAGCCACAGGTACAAAAAAACCCTAAAAGTGTTTGAGTGTATATTGTTGCACTGGATAGAGGTGTTTTCCCAGAAATAGCTAAATGCCACTTACAATAACATTATCAGGGATCCACAGAAGGACAAACTTACAATTCTATATGATTTTTTCTAAGTACTAATGTTAATCACTTGATTTAGACAACAAGAACTGTAATGTTTCAAGGACTTAAATTTACAAATAAACAATTTCCACTTTTCTGGCTTCCTTATTTTTCTATGAATAGGGTTCCTGCCTTTCTCTCTCAAAGGATGGCTCCTGTCTAGTCAGAAGCTAACACTTTGAAAACCTTTCTCTCCCAGTTTTGCAAGTTATACCTTGACATCTTTATGGTCCTTTCATGTTGGTCCCATTTACAAATATGTGAAACAATCTTCTCTTTATTTCCTGTTCCTGGAATCATATAAGAAGATTTTAAAGACAATGACTATTTTCTTGGCTATTTTATTTATTTACATTTCAAATGTTATTCCTCTTCCCAGTTTCTCCTCCATCAAACTCCTATCCCATTTCCCCCCCCTCACTGCTTCTATGAGGGTGTTCACCCACCCACCCACTTCCACCCTGACATTCATCTACACTAGGCATTAAGCATCCACAGGACCAAAGTTTTCCCCTTCCATTGATGCCAGATAAGGCAATCCCCTGTTACATATGCAGCTCAAGCCATGGGTCCCCCGATATATACTCTTTGATTGGTGATTTAGTCCCTGGGAGCTCTGGGGTGGCCAGGTTAGTTGATATTGTTCTTCCTTTGGGTATGCAATCAACTTCACCTCCTTCGTTCCTTCCCCTAACTCTTCCATTAGGGTCCCCATGCTGGGTTCAGTAGTTGGCTGTGAATATCTGCATCTGTATTAACCAGGTGCTGGCAGAGCCTCAAAGGGGACAGCTATACCAGGCTCCTTTCAGCAAGCACTCTTGGCATGAACAACAGTGTCAGGGTTTGGTATCTGCAAATGGGATGGATGCCTAGGTAGGGCAGTATCTGGATGGTCTTTCCTTCAGTCTCTGCAACATTTTATTTTTTGTCCCTGCATTTCCTTTAGAAAGGATAAAAACTGCATGGTAGTGGTACAGAGACAGACGGGTAGATCAATGGAATAGAATAGAAGACCCAGAAATAAACCCACACACCAGTGGTAACTTGATCTTTGACAAAGAAGCCGAAACCATCCAGTGGAAAAAAGAACATTTTCAACAAATGATGCTGGTTCAACTGGAGGTCAGCATATAAAAAAATGCAAATGGATCCATTGTTATCTCCTTACACAAAACTCAAGTCCAAGTAGATCAAGGCCCTCCACATTAAACCAGATACACTGAAGCCAAAGAAGAGAACGTTGGAAAGATACTTGAACATTTCAGCACAGGGGAAATTTTCCTGAACAGAATACCAATGGCCCAGGCTCTAAGATCAACAATTGACAAATGGGACCTCAAAAAATTGAAAAGCTTCTGTAAGGAAACGGACACCATCAATAGGACAAAATAACTACCTTCAGACTAGGAAAAGATCTTTGCCAACCCTACATCCAATAGAGGACTAATATCCAAAATATACAATGAACTCAAGAAGTTAGACTCCAGAGAATCAAATAACACTATTAAAAATGGGGTACAATGGCTGATAAGCACGTAAAGAAATGTTCAACATTCCTAGTCATCAGGAAAATGCAAATTAAAATGACCCTGAGATTCCACCTCCCACCAACCAGAATGGCTAAGATAAAAATCTCAGATGCTAGTAAGGATGTGGAGGAAGAGGAACATTTTTCCATTGCTGGGGGTATTTGCCAGCTGGTAAAAGCAATTTGGAAAACTGGTAGTTCTCAGAATATTGGAAATAGTTCTACCTGAAGACCCACTCTTGGCCATATCTAAAAGATGCTCCAACATATAACAAGGACACATGTTCCACTATGTTCATAGCAGTCTTATTTATAATAGCCAGACACTGGAAACAACCCAGATGTCCCTCAATGAAGAATGGTTACAGAAAATGTGGTACATTTACACAATGGAGTACTACTCAGCTATTAAAAACAAGGACTTCATGAAATTTGCAGACAAATGGATGAAACTAGAAAATATTATCCTGTATGAGGTAACCCAGAGCCAAAAGAACACATATGATATGTACTTACTGATAAGTGGCTATTAGCCCAAAAGCTCAAATACCCACAATACAACTCACAGACCACATGAAGCTTAAGATGAAAGAAGACCAAAATGTGGATGTTTCAGTACTCCTTAGAAGGGAGAACAGAATAATCGTGAGAGGTAGAGGGGGGCACCTTGGAGGGAGAAAGGAGGGAGAGGGAAAAAGGGAGTACAGGGTCATGTATGGGAAAAGACATGAGAGAAATCCAAGGAACAGAAAAATGAATAGAAATATGCAGCAGTGGGGGGTGGGGAACTAGGGGTAGTCACTAGAAAGCCTCAGATGCCAGCAGAGTGAGAGGTTCCCAGGACTCAATGGGGATGACATTAGCCAAAATACCTAACAGCGGGGAGACAGAACCTGTAGAGTCTACCTTCAGTAGATAGGCATGGCTCTTGATTGAGGGATGGGCCCACCCATCTCAACACTTTTAAGCAAGTACTCTAAAATGATCAAATTTTCACCATCATTGTCCAATCTTAGATGATCATAAAAAAAGCTGTATGGATGGACTTAAAAATAATAAAATCACTTACTAAAGACAGCTTTATTTCAATGTCTGTATAAAAATATAGCCAAAAGAAGTTCTGCACCCCTCTCCCAAAGTAAATATATTTTAACTAAATAATAGTTCAATCAATTGTGGGCACTAAAATGGCCTAACATATTTGATGCTGCTATTTATTTAATTTATTTATTTATTTATTTATTTATTTATTTACTGTTCCCAGCTTAAATTCCTAGGAAGCAGCTAATTTTTTTTTTTTCATGCAAAGGAACAGAAGTTTGTTTTAAAAAATCAAAGTTGAACAATTTTGTTTTAAGTATCACATTCCTTATTATAAAAGTGAGAATCTATGTTTGGGTATAGATATCAGCATCAATCAACATAGTAGTGGATGCATTAGTTAAGTTTCTTAGAGTTATAAGCAACTACAAACAAAGTTTTAGTCCAAGCAAACACAAGTGTACCAACCTTCAAAAGGGAATTATTACAGAATTATTCTTAATTGTCTTAAAGACTCAAAAGAGGTACACAATCATGCTTAAAGACCAATAACTTGTAGCGGAAAGATTTCTGTATTTTGAAGTTGTGAACTTATACTGTCTTAATTTTAATTCCCTACAGAAACTGATCATTAACTTACAGATGATCAGCTTTTGAGATGAAGAACTATGTTTTTCTTGTTTTGGACAGTTCTCATCCTAAACATGAGAAAGGTTTCTGCTTTACAGTTAAGTGTGTTAGGGGCAGGAGAGGCCAGATTAATAGGTGACATTTCCAGAGAATAAGTGTGACAGCAATGTACAATCCCTTCCATACTGTAGACCCCTGATCATACTGATCATTATAATGTATACCAAAAGCCTAGAGTCATGAAGGTAGTAACCTTGATTGGAATAGTCAACAGTACAGTTGACAGCACATTGATAAGACTGACAGAAAGAGTAATAAAAACAAATTCTTTAAAACATACTTTAAGGAAATAAGATAGATATTCTGAAGAATATGGTGTTTCACTGTGACAAACACAGTAACAGGTAATAAACAACTTAGAACATGACATGTGTAGAATGACTGTTGGAAGGTTTGCTATTGTAAAATATGTATTTTATAGTTAGAAAATCTGACTGCTGTAAAAAGTTGTAAATGATCTTATCTGGAAGATATGTTAAGTTTGATATGAAGTATATTTACTTTTCTTTGATAGCATTTTGAAAGCTGTGAGCAGAAGCTTTCAGGCCTAATGACATAGTACCATTGCTGCTCTTAACAGAGATTGTATTGTCTGTGCATTTTCAAGTATGGTAAAGCTGTCCATGTGTGAGAGTTCTGAAGGTTATGTAAAATAGTGAATTGATGAAGTTTTTTTATACTGCACTATACATTTTATAGATGTCTCTGAGTTTTATGCATGAATTGTTACTTCATGAACAAAATAACGTGGAAATTAGACACAGTGAAAGGAATTGAGTAATTTTTTTTCTATTTGTCTCATTTTTTAAAGAAATATATTTATTTTTTAAACACGCTCTCTTCAGTGTTCCCTAAATCTTGATCAGATCATATGAATGTCTTGTTTAGGGAGGGAATTTCACCTATCACTTGTCCTCAGGATTATTTATGCCCAAATGTATCATCAAATTTTGAGACCTTTCCCCAAATAAATTATATTTGAAAAATTCTGTTTAGTATGAATGCATCTATATCCTGTTATTGCTATGTGTTGATATGAATTGTATGTGTTTTTCCCTATAAATAAAGTAGTATAAGCAATAGGTAACATTTCCCAGACAATATCATTATGTTCAGACAAAGACCAAGGAGTTTTCTCTACTAAGACAACAGCCTACTCTATGTTTGACATTTTGCTTAAACCAGAACCCACAAAGCCTATTTTTACTTAGCATCAAAGTTATAGATATGGCATAACATTATTAAATTAGGACAATGAAGAGCTTAAAATTTTGTTTATAAAAGTTATTAAATCCAAGTATATAATACATTTTAAAATGCACCATAAAGGATGCTGGAGAAAAGGCATCAACAGTCTTACCCAAACTTGAGTCTCCAGAACTACAGTGCCAACATGCCAAAAAAGATGTGTCCATTTGTGCAATATTGGCATGACAGAAATGAGGGTAACCAAGCACTTTCTGATTTAATTAGAAGCTCACTTTTCTCAAGGGAACCCAAGAATGATTTTGAAAAACCCATGGTGGATTGTTAATAGGCCCTAGTGGTGAACATAATACCATTGTTTGACATATTGTCAAACTGTCTTTTAAATATTTATGGTAATACTCACAGACGAATGCTACTTTCAGCTTTCATCAGGAATGCTTCTCTTTACAATTAATGGTGGTGAATGCAAAGACTTTGGGGTGTAAATTATGCTTAGGATAAGGGGCAGCTGACTTATCCTGAAGGAGACACTTATATGATCCCTTCCAAGGTTTAAGAAGCATTGAAGAGAGGGCTAAATAAGGAATAAAAATAGTAAAAGCTAGAAGATAATGACAAAGGCTATAAGTTGTCCCCTCAAAGTAAGAGATTGTCACAGCAATTACAAATCCACATCAACTGTGGATGCATGTTCTAGGTCAGAACAAGAAAGAAGGAGCAGATTAGGAAACCCCACTCCTCACTGCGGTACTATTTTCTACTGATAGATTCAGGAAGAGTTGGGTTTGTTGCCTTTGGTTATGTACCCACTCTGACCATAACAAGTTCCAGTGAATAGTTCTAATTTACTGGTTACATACAGAGCCCTTGTTTAATTAAACCAATCAGAAAACAAGTGAGGAATGTAAGAAAGGTACTGGTCGGGAAGAAGGAGATGATAGAAGGATAGGTAAGTAAGACAGGGTAGGAGGTGATGTGTAATCTGAAGGCATTCTATATTTGTATGGAATTGTCAGAAGTCACACTTAAAAAGAAAGGTGTATTAGAATATTTTAAATAGTGTTAATAAATAATATAGAAATTATAAAATATATAGTTTTTAAGACCATATACCATCAATATTATAGAAAACAAACATAAGATGTCCAAGAAATATTTGCTAGTAGTTCATACTTTAGGAAATTTTGGTGTTAGCCTGAAATCACAGTGGGTTCTCAAGCTTTGTGGAATGAGGCAGGGCTGAAAGCAGAAAGTTTCACAGTAGAACACTCTGTAGGTATGTTCATAGTTATTGCATACATTTTTTTAAGCAATGGAGCAGATAAATACCTTGTCACATCACTGCTCTCTGTTCTTTCTGCATGTCATCATGCCACTTAAAAGAATTTATAAAATGATACAACATATAAATATATCTTTATATATCTAGTGCTTGTGAAAAATCAAGATATTTATTTAGTGTGGTAAAATAAACAAGGAATGACTAAATTCTATTAATCCCAGATGGACTACCTTCTATGTCTGGACTTGAAGGTATGTCATGCTTAGTCATTCTTGCCATTAAGATACTCTTTATAAACCAATATCGAGTCCTTTCATGCCAATGCTTCATCAAAATCCTTCAGTTACTGTATGTCATTTTCTTCTAAATTAATTATGCAAATCTTCATCTTCCCTCAAAGAGAGCAGGTTGTGAGGATATCTCCAAGCAGAGGAAGGGTTGCCATGACACTGCCATCTTTACTTCTTCTAGATTACACTTTCTGTCAGGGAAGACTTGAGGGGCCTTCTGCCAGTTTACTATGGAGGGTTTTATTGACGAAAAAAAGAAGAATCTTTCTGAGGAAAGTAAAAATCAAAACCTTGAAGTCAACTTTGCTTGTTATTTCTTTGGGAAGCCTAACATAGCAATTTCATTGGGCATCTCTTCAAAGGTAAAGAAGGAAATATTACTCCCAGAAGAGTCTGCTAAAAGTCATATAGTATAGTTAACAAAGAAGGGCTGAGTTCACTGGTGCACACCTTTAGTCCTAGAACTTGGGAAAGAGAGGTCACAATACCACTGAATCCAAGACCAGTCTTCAAAGACAGTTCTAGATGAGCCAAGACTACACAGAGTCGCTGCCTCAATAAATAAATAAATAAATAAATAAACAAACAACAAACAAAAAGTATTAGATAAAAAGTTAGGAGATTATTATTATACTGAGAAGAGATTTTCTGTGAATTTTTTTTTGGGGGGGGGAGGGGAGGCTTGTTCTAGCTAACACACATTCTTTTCCAAACCACATTCTTTTCCAAACACTTTTTCTTTTCTTTTCTTATTTTGTAAGTATCAAAAGAGCGTCTGCATAAGCTCACATTAAATTTCGTAATCCAAGATGGGTGCATTAACTCCAGAGGCTTTAACATATTCTGTAAGAATGCTGTACAGCAATATACCCAGCTTTAAATATAAGTACAAACCAATTATCTAAATCATATTGCATGTATTCTATAAACTTCCATGCCAACCTCACTTTTAAGTTTTATTAAACAATAAGGCTACATGGTTGTATACATGTGTCTAATTATGTAGCATGCATTAATTAGCAGTATTCGGTTACTTACACATGGAAACTAATTGGGAGGTATTCAGCTGTGGTATTTTAATATTAATGACTAATACTAAAAGCTTGTGTTTGCCTTAATATTAATCTCTCATATCAAGAATGATTTAGTCATATTTACTAGTACTATGTGATCTGTAAGAGTTTCCTAAGATGTTCTCATATAAAATTAATAATGTAATCAGCAAAATACTATTCTATAGGGAACCCAGAAATCTAAAGTTTCACATAAATCAAAGACAAAATCTGAGGCATTTTACTTCTTTTTCTGGTTTGATTCATTAATAATTTAGATTGCCTAACTAATCTTGGATACTAGGGTTAGGTATTTGTAAAGCACTCAGCTGACAAATACAGAGTGTTGGCTATTTTTCCTATTGGGAAGTCAAAGATCTGAGCTATTCATTTTGTAGCCTGGCAGTCATCACGACAATTCCTTGAATTCCCAAAGCTTTTTCATGTGGCTTCCTCAAGGACGGCTATCATCTTGTAGCTACTGCAATGACAGATGGGATATAGCGTGTCATGTGATGGATAACTCTGGAGCCATAGTACTTAATCCTTCTAATACTAATAGCTACATTATCATAGAGATTTATGAGAATGTCAGTTTCAAGTTCCCAGTTCCATTCACGGGGTTTTAAAACTTCAGCTGCAAAAACATGCATCCATCCCATTAATTCTAATTATCATGGTTCATCTTCTCAGCAGTTTTGCACTCCGGAACCTTTCAGTGCAAATTAACGTACCAAAAAAGTGTATTAATTAATATTTGTAGCTTTTAATTTCTGCAGGAGTGTTGTCTGGAAGCAGCTGGCAGTACAGAGCCTCTGCTATTGAATCTTCGCCAAACAAGTGCAGATGTAATTTTGTTATCTCTTGCTTAGTCATTTACGCAAATTAATTTGAACAATTAGCCTTTTACTGGTCCTTCATGAATCATGCAAAAGGGATCTGCCAAAAATTGCTAGTTGACAGGAAAGAATTGGTTAATGCTGTGCATTTTGTCAGAAGGTAATGTAGAGGGAAATTCAACAGTTTTTTTTTTTCTTTTTTTTTTTTACACAGTGGACAATTGCCTAAATATTCTGTGATAAGATTTACTTAGCACTTACAAGCAAAAAGAATAAGAATAACCTGCATACTAGTGAAGGTTCTGCCCTTAGTCATAAAAACATTTAATATCCAACTTGAATTTATCTTAAGAATGAACTTAAAAGAAGAAAGCAATTTCATTAAGAAACAAAAATTAAAGCGGACTGTTTACTGTTTTGTAGGTCACAATCTTTTTATTCTAATCAGTATTAGCTGTTTCTATTTAAGTGTGATCACTTATCACAGCAGGTAAATACACATTTCTAACCTCACTTGATAGCCTGCCAACTTTCTGATAAAGGAGTAATGAAGAATGGCTAAATTACTTACATATGTTTATTATATTTTTAATAATGTGGTGAAAGAGGCTTTACATCATAATTAAATTCTCTCAGAAAAAAATAAAAATTAAAAAATAACGAGATTTGTTTCTGTTATTCACAAAAACTTACTGGCACTCAAAAGGAAAAAGTATGTTTGCTCCTTTCTTTTCTTTGGAACTGGTTCAAATGACCTGCAATTTCGTGTTATTTTAATTTCAAATTGTATTTCTCTTGACATTTAAAATTGTTGATTCTAAGGATTATTTCACATAATTTTATTAATAGGTCATACGGGACTCTACTATCAAATTAAAACATTCACATAAGTATTTCTCTGGATATAATTAGTTCAGAAATCTTTCAGACGGTTTCTAATGATTGTATATGCCAAGGTTTAGTGGCAGAACTGTTATGTATTTATGTACTTTAAATATGTCTATATATGTTCAGATCTGTATCTACATTTGGTTAATATTTAGTATTTCATTATACAAGAATTAGTTAATGTCATGCCATAGTTTTGGAAAAGGACATTTTTAAAGAGACAATATATTTACTTCGGTGCCTCAAAACATAAAGAAATCTGAGAAGGAAATCTGAAACAACAGGACACATTATCTGTCATGGAATGTTGCTGTTGTTGAGCCAAGTTATCTGTTGTGGTAAAGGCAACAATCATTTTAATGATACATTTACAATATCAAGAAAACTTAAGAATGCAGTGGCTGATTTTAAATCTATTATTTGTTGTTTGTTTGTTTGTTTTTCAATGAAACAAATTTTCCTGAATAACATTTCTGCTGCTGTAGCATTGTAGCTTTAATAGAAAAAATATGTCAAATATCTGAAAAACAAAAATTCTCATTTGTAGAAAAATCTCTCTCCTCTCTCTCTCTCTCTCTCTCTCTGTCTCAGTCATCTTGAAATAACATTCTTCGGTTCAGAAAATATTCAGGAAATATAAACACGTTTTAAATAAAATCTGCTTAACTTTTTTCATGTGTTCAATGAAGCAACAGTGTTCATTGACAACATTGGAAAGCTACATCAATGAATGAGTAGATATTTTAAAAGGTACCATTAATATAATTTTCAAAATTAATTCATTTCCATATTTTAAAAATTATTATGACTATAAAATATTACTTAAACTAAATATTACTTTGCTGTTAAAATCATTTATTAATATCTCTAATTGTCTTTTTGAGATTGCTACACACTGACCACAACTATATTAAATTTAAACTCATAAAGAAATAGATAAAGAATCTATTCATATATCCTTTATAATTTATAAATTCTACTTATGTTTTATTTAAATTTACAGCTTTTCTTCATAATATGCTGAGTGACACACTATTTTCTTATTTGAATGAAATAATTAAAGTGTGAAATTTTGTCATTATCTTTTTAGATGGAGTTATACCAATTAATTTAAAAGTATTTGTCAACTGCTATATAAATAGGAGCTATGAACCACAACACATCACTGAATAGTTTTTGTCATCAGCAAATCTGAATGTGTAAGCATGTTATTGCTTGGTGAAATCAACGTAAAATCACTACTAAGACCCATGTCTCCAGAGCTACAGATTTTTCATTACTTTGGCTAAAATTCTTTTCTGAATATTGGTGTTTTTGTGTGTATGTGTTTATAGACACTATGACTAGCATATATTAACAGTAATTTAGGTTTAATTGTGACATTGCCATACATGTGTATTATGTAATTTCATATTTTCTTTCATATTTCCTTAATCACACTTAATTTCTATGATATAATTACCAGTGTTAAAAATATGGAGAGAGGAGAAGCTGCTGATGGAAGGTATTGTATGAGAAAATAATAATGATAATGATAAAATTAAATAGACTCCGATAGTTCTTGAATTTTATCTTATCTCATTTTTCTTAGCAAATATTACCAGATATTTACTTATTATTCCAGAGTCCCATAGTTTATATAGGAAATTTAGTAAATATTCTTGGTCCTGATTATACTAAAAACAATATTTCTACTATTAGGAGAACAAAAGTTGGTTAGAGGAAAACAAATCAACAAATATTTTTCATTACTATAAGGATTAAAGTAGTTTGACCATTGTCTTCATCCTTCACCAAGAGGCACTATTTTCACAAACATTAATTAAATAGTATAAAGAATATTTTCCCAGAATTTTTAAAGAGTTATGTGGCTTTATATGATAATCATTAAGGGATTAAGTAAACACTGAAGGAGAAATAAAAAGGAAAAAAGCCTTTAGTGGTTTTATAGCAATGTAATGATGTATTCTTATGTATGAAATAATGGCATTTGTATAATAATGCAAATATTTTTAAATTTAAAATGCAGATAGAACAAAATGAAAATAATCAGAATTAAGAAAATAAATATGATCTCTAATTTTCAAAAGATAAGCACCATTTTGGGTTTTTTTCTTTTTTTGTATCTGTATGTGTGTGTGTGTGTGTGTGTGTTTATGTGTGTGTGTGTGTGTAAATAATTATACTTGTAGCTAAACTTAACATTTGCATACAATTTAACAAAACAACCATTTTGCAACTTAATATAAGTACTTCTCATATTAGTAAAAAATAGTACAATAAGCATATGGTTATATTATTCAATCATTTGGAGGCATGATCCATAATTTATAAAGCAATCTTTATTCTTATTTTTATGTTGTTCTAAGTATTTGGAATTATGAACAGTATTGAAACTAGCATACTTATGGACAAACATTTGCTTATACCATCATCATTTCTTTGAATGAAATTCTACAATAGATTTTTTTTTATGTTGCAGAACCTATTTTAACATATGTCTTAGTGAATGCATTTCTTTCTATTGCTAATAACTCATAACTCATTCTTACCATTGGCCACCAAGGAATTGAGATTGTGCTTACTATAAATGATTTATTGAAAACTGTTTAAGTATTTTGGTTTGTGGTCACCAAATACAAAACTAGTATTCTTAGTAATGTGTAAATCAGGTTTTTACTTTATTCTGTTATACTTCTGGGTAACTGATCAGCAAATAATTTTTTTTCCTTTCTACATACAGACTGACCAGGATAAAGCCTGGTGGCTGTGTAATTGAAAGTACCAGTGGCAAACTTGGCTGGAGCTTGATTAATGGTATATTAAAATCAGAGTCTTCATGGTAAGTGCCTGATAAGGAGTCTGGGGCAATTTACTTGGTTACTAGGATGCTTCTAAAATTTAATCATGAAAGTACTTCAGTGTCATTAGAAACTAAAAGGACAAGGAGTCTGCTGGCAGGTTCTCTGAATCCTGTGACTCAGACCCTCCTTCCGGGGAGCAATTGAGAGCCAAGCATGGGCTGCAATTGTAAATCCTTTTGCTCCCCGGGACTTTGATTGCTATTATTGTAATTTAATATTACACAGGATCTTAAGATAAAGGAGTCCATGGAAATTAGGAGAGCTAATGCCAGATTGGGGAGGGATGGGTAGGTAAGCTAGAGACGATTGAATGAGAATTCAAGATTCTTCTGAAAGGCACTGTCCCAGCTGTACATGTTTCTTCAGGCTTCTGTAAATGCATGGGGAAAAGCTGGGTAGAAAAGGAACGTGTTGCTTGTTCCTTTTGAGAACTTACATATAAGATTTACTGGTAGAAGGCAAAAGGTAAGAGGAAGCAGAGTCTTTCCTCATTCAACCTGCTTTGGCTTTACATATGGAATTTAACTGACTCATATGTCGACCCAGCAGTCTTAGTGTAACCAAATGAAGAATCCAAACTGTAGGACATGATAGGCATGTCTTGATCCTCTTGGATTCCTGCAAGGAAGGGACCTGTGTCTGCTACAGTTTTAAATAAGATAAACCAATGCTCAAACCAAGGACATTAAGCTGGGAAACTTAGGTATTGAACTATTAACTTAGATATTGAACTATCCAATAATTGTAAATATATCAAGTAACTAGAAGCAAAATAGAATAAAAACATTATCTGTTGGGCAGTGAATTATGAGCACAAGCTTCCGTTGGGAGAATTTTCTGCACAATTGAGAAGCTCAGATCCTATGGTTTGGCTGGTTGTCTTACAAGGATTTCTGTAGCTCTTCCAAATAAGATGCTTCAGCAGGCTTGTGAGACTTGAGAAAGAAGTCTCAATAACTATGAGATAAAGCCACTGTGCTCGCCATTGTAAGGACACACTACATGCAGCATTCTGTCTAAAAGTTGCTTCAAGCTGCTGGTGCTGTTTAAAGAAATATCTATAATCAAAACATTCCTTTTTATTGGAAAGAAGTCAAAGTACTTCATTCACAATTCAAATACCAGCAAAGTATGATTTGTTCCAGTACATACAATATCACATGTATCTCTAGATAACTAAATAAGACCCAATGCAAAACGGCAAACTTAACATGTTATGAGTGGTTTTGTATGTTCATTGTAACTCATCTCCTTGGTTCTCAAACATGATCTTTAATGACAACCACACCGTGCCACAATTAAAAAAAAAAGAAATTTTAGACGTACATCTTTCAAGTTCTAATTAGTAAGCCATAAATACATATCATGTAGAGGTGCAAAAATTCACTTGCAAATTTTTATTGCAATTTGTAAGCAGATTTGTAGAAATGTATACGGTAAAGTGTGTCATAGTAGTGTGGCCCTTACAAAAATGTAAGGCAGAGTGTATTAGAAGAAAATCAAATTAGTAGATGAGGAGAGACCATGAGAGGAACTTAAGCAGCTCAGGAGAAAGGGCACTAATACTTGTTAGCCTCAGGGAAAGTGTACGCATATATCCAGAGATGAGACAGAAATTTGTTTTGATGAAAAGCCTAAATATGGCCTGCATTTTCCCAAAAGCCAGAAGCAGCCTGTCATACAAAGAGTGGTGTTCACAGACTCCAGGCCCTTTTAACTTCTGATAGTTACAGTCGTTATCCATAACAGTTGCTAGCTGCCCAGTCTGACAGTCTCCTGTCCTCGACATCTCTGAAGTACCCATTAGCTGAATTAATTAGGAATAACAGAGTAAAATTTATTGACCTCTGAGACAGGATAACTTGATTGTTCAGCCAAATGGCTGCCAAAACTGTCTACTGTTAACATACAGATATGTAGAAAATAGAGCTAAAATATAAAACTAAATAATCTCACAAATAGAGAAATTTAACGTTCACTTAGATAGAAGCTCACCAAGTTCATGCTCCCCAAAATTCTAAATTCCTCTTGTGTGCATGTTCAGATTCTAGGTAGACAGTCCTAAGTAAGAGTGTTTGAGACAGCAGTAGCTGCTGTCTTCTTTGTGTTAAAATGAGATTGTTTTAAAATAGTAATATAGTTATCTAGATATTTGATTTTTTTCTACTCACTTTAATTCACAAAATGACACAGGACAATTGAAGTGCGACAATCAACGTATTTAGTGAGATATTAATTTGAAAAAAATACCTCTAGAGAAATAATTTGTAGAGAAAATTATCTCAGCCCATATTGCATTTAATATCTCATAGTTTATTGATGAAATATTGAGGTCATAATATTCTGACATCCTGGTATAAAGCAAGTTTTGTAAATAAAGAAAAATCATATAGGATTGTAAATTTCAAAATATAAAATCTCTCAACAATGATGATAATGAAACCATCAATCAATCATGTTACAATTTTTCCAGAATTTCCTTGACACTATGAATGTAACCTAATGAGCTATTTAAATGAAGTTTCATGTTCTCTTATTTTTAATATTTTCTAGTTTTGAAGAAAAAAAATTTAAAAATGCTTGGACAAAGTTTCTGTTTTCTTCAAGAATGTTTGAGACTGCTTTGCACATATAGTATTAACACCACTCAGTACAGTAAGTTACTCACAGTGTTTTACATCAAGTTCTGAACTCTGTATTCTAGGTCTTCTCTTGTTTGATTCTGTGTATACTCATGAATGAGCTGAACCTGAGGAAAGAGTATCAAAGAAAGATGTAGTATTGTAGTTGAGGATAGCAAGGTGCATGTGTGCAAACATGCATACTAGTTGACTGTTAGTGCCAAAATTCAAAAATGGAAAACAATTGAGAATAACATACCACTGGGACAGATCAATGCATTGTCCTCCAGTGATTTCAGGACATCTGTGAGGAAATTCATGTAATCTTATATATGATTGATATGAGATAAAATCAGAAATAGTCACTAAAAATATTTGAGCACGCATGGAGGTTTTGTTCACAATGAAAAAAAATTTCAGCATATTTTTGCATGCCTTTGTTCTAGACACTAACACAGTTTGACTTTTTACAAACCTACATTCTGTGTATGAATTCCACTGGACCACGTTAAAGCCATGAGCAGTACTATTGTTGTTGATAAAGTTATACTTGGAACTTTTAAAGTGTTCGGATATAACTGGCCGTAGGCAGCTGTAAACTTGCTCCAATTATTTCCATTAGGGGGTGAAATGTAGACCTCTTTAAAAACAAAATCAGGAATTGATTCTGATTACTATGAACGATTGTCACAAATTAAGAACTAAAACCATGCTGGTGTTTCCTGTTAGAACAGGCCATCTAAAAACCATCAAGTGACACATAAGAAGACTAAAAAATTTGGAGTAGGCTGGAATAATTATTTGGAAGGCTCTGTGCTAATCTGCCATGAGTGTACGAATCAATTTGCCTGATAGGATTGACTTGTGTATGATATCTGAATGATTCAATCAGCATTTTCTGAACCTGCTTTCTCATTATGATAATGACTAAGGGATTAATGATTAGGAGGAGTAAAGTGATAATAGCACTTTGAACTGTACTTGTCAGCATGTGATACAGGCTGTTTCTTTTTTTTTTTTTTTCTCCTGCTTTTAAGAAAGATATATGCATCAGAAATATGTTTGAGTCACATGGTGAAAGTGATACTATGAAATTATTGGAATTAAATGATGAAACAGTGACATTTTGAAAACACCACTTTCACAGTGACCATTGTTTCACAGTTTTAATTGACCAGTTAAAGCAGAGAATAATTAACAGTACCAGTGCAAATGCTTATGTCAAATAGATAGTTCAATTAGACTATTTGCTAGTTTCTTCTAAAAATCTCTACTCCAGCAGTTAGAATGTTGTAAGCAATAACATTGCTAATTACCTTTCCTAAACAATATCCTTCACTAGCTCAAGTGCAACAGATTAGATGTTAAGCATTTAATGAGAATGGCATAGCATACTGGATTTTAATTTTAGATTATTGGATACATGCATGATAGGCAACGATATAATTGAGAAATGACTATGTTGCTAATTGATACTAATGGAGGCAAACTATAGATTTTTGGTATCATCACTTTTATAGGGAGTAGGAACAATGTTTATTAAAATAATCAAATTGATTATGTAAATGAGGATAGTGTAGAGTGCTCCATTTTTGCCGTAATAAGGGAAGCTGCTGAGTAAAAAGAATAAAAAGTCCTGAATCTCTGGGTGCATTTATTGCAACGGCTGTCCTGCTCTGATTTACATGGTATTCTTGTTGCAGCATGATTAAAATAACCACTGGGCAGTGCTGAGTGAGTGTTATTCCTCACTTTGTTTTCTCTTATGCCAACTTATTAAACCCCCATGGTTTTGTTTCTTTGCTATGTAAACAGATCATTATAGTGTAGGTTTTCAAACTCCGGTGGCTTGGAATTTCTTGCTGGTGGAGCAAGAAATGCGTTTTGCTCTACCTTCTGCAATTTTCAAAGATTAAAGGCATGGAGGAAGCAGCCGCACAAAATATCTTTCTTTTACAAATTAGTGACAGTTATAACCAATAGCTGATAGATTATGGCCTACCATAAGTGATATTCTGGTTTAAAGATCCTCAATATTAGACTAGTATAGGGGGACAGGGTCTAAAGCAGGATGAGACAGCTTTTCGGCTAAATAAGCTTCCATGCAGTGAGCAAAATCTTAGGTAAGTTAGAAAGAATTATCAAGTTGTTGAGGAGAAAGTATCAGTGAACTATAAATATACTTTATTCATAATAAATTATCTATCTTAATTTTTATTTTAATTAGAACACAATGTTTTAAAAATAATAAACAATTTGCAGAGGCAAAAATATAACCATTAAAAAATAGATTTGGTTATGTCAACAAGGACTACAAATTTTGATTTCTGACAGTTCTTTCTCCTCTCGCTATTAGACTATTTGGTACATTAAAGACAAACTTGTTAAAAGAAAGCTTTTAAAAATACTATATTGTCATCTCATTCTTTTGGTAATGAGTCTTTCAAAATATTTACTTTTCCAAATTAAGTCCAATTAGTAACAATATATTAAAACAGATCATGTCAGTATCTAAAGATAATGATTGTTATAATTAAATACTGAAAATCAGTCTTTTCTACAGTTATAGAAATTACACAAAGTTGTAGCTATAAGATCAAATCAGAGAAAAACAAAACCTAAAATTAAAACAAACAAACAAACAAACATATATGTGTTTAATTTCTCCACATATAAATGAAACAGTTCATTGCTTTCAAAAAACAAATGAAGAGGAGGGTATCTAATCATATTTTATTAGTAAAAATATATTTTGATTGTTTAAAATGGTCTTTCCTTCACCTTTTTTAAATTCTATTAGGCTAAACAATATTTTTAATTAACTTAAAGTATTTGTAACTCAATTCCATGTCACATGGTAATGTCATGTCAGATATAGAAGATGAAAGGTCTGAATCCTGATGGCTAATAGTTTTGATATGATCTAAGAGTTTGGTTACTAGATATTTCTTTCCTCTAAAGGTTGCTATCAGAATCTCAGTTGATGTGTTGCAGGTCAAACATCTAATTGCAACTTACCCTTGACTATACTTAGCCCTCTGAAGTGCCATTTCTTGCTCAGCTTTGGGTCTAGCCTGACCTGACATCACTAGCAGATAAAAACATTTGGAGTATGTATTAATTTGATAAAACGTTACTTTTCTACCAATCAATAAACTATAAATAGTCTGTGATAGTACCTAAGGTCCATAGCAGATTTTTCACAATATTATTATAAACTACCTACATGACATACCCATCTATGTATTTAAAATTTGTCTTGATTTATAGCTTTGGTTTGTTATTGCAAAGATCATGAAGCTGATATCACATTTCCACATGGAATTCAAGGTAAACAAAATCTGTATTACTGGGTTATGGTCATTTGACTCTAGAATTCACTAAACTTATAGAAAGGAAAAGAAAAAATAGAGAAGGAAAGAAAGAAGAAAGAAAGGAAGGAAGGAAGGAAGGAAGGAGGAAGGAAGGAAGGGACAAAGAAAGAAGGAAGAGAGAAGAGAGGGTGGAAAAGGAAGGAAAGAAGGAGTGAATGAGAGACAGAGTGAGAAGAAAGAAAAGTGAAAAAGGAGAAGAGAAGAGAAGAAAAGAAAAATGTACTGAAGGATACTATGGGTTATTTTGCATTTTAATCCTATCATAGTCCTGTGGATTCATTATTTTAGTTTGGAGGAGGATTTTGTCTCTTTGAATTCGACACTTTAATGATAGCTTCGGTATTGACATTTATACTCCCAGCTTCATGTGCAAGGAATAGACAGGACCTGTAATCCAAGAATTCAGTTGTGTTTCCAACCCTTCAAGTCAGTTTTCAGTGTTCTGAACTTACCCATCCTCTTCACTATCTTCAGTAGGTGCACATATGATTATATGCAGATCTAACATTCCAGTTTGGATATGAACTCAAATGTAGGGTCCACTTCTCTCTTTGCTTTTGAGAGATAACAAAATATTATAGCTATGGAATTGGGAAAGCCTTCGTGCTTTTAAAGTCCCAACTCCAATATGTCCTCACACAGAGCTAATTCATAATGCTGAGACTAATTTCCTGATCCACCAAAAAAGGAAAGGAAAATAAAGTAATATCTCCTGTACAGCCTATTTGTGAAAACTAGATGAGCAAATTCACATAACACACATTTATAGGAATGCCTAGTGATGCTACCTATCTCTGTGAACATACTACCTAATAGCATATAAAAGACAGACATAACTGAATCAATTTTATAGGATGAATGAATATCCATTACAGCTAAAATAGCTCCCAGATATCTTGTTTGCACAATTACTTTAGGTAGCAGCTTAAAGATAAAACATCTTATTTTATATTCTCTGAAACACCTAGTGCTTTATTCCACAAATGCTACTTAATGAATAGGTTGCAAGGAATGAAATTAGCAATAAACATATCAAAACAAAGTGTACTCTATCCTATAATAAACATATTTATCATAATTTAATGTGTAAGTTGCATAAAATTGTGTTCTGCAACTATGAAAGTTATTTCTCTTTCAGAAAATGATTTTAGATGTCTATTAAATTACACATACACATGCATATATGCATACACAGATATTTATATATTTATAGGCAGCATATATTGGCTCTTGCATTTATATTTTTAGGAAGTAAACTCAAACTAGCTGATGCTTTTGAACTTTAGGACAGTTTGCATAACCACAGCATTATTCAAATATCTCTGACATGTTCCCAGAATAAATTCCTTTTGGAAATGGGTTAGAATCCAGAATTAAGACCTTTATGTTCAAAGTAATTAGCAGTACTTAGGAGTTTAGCAGCTTGACCCTGAATTCTGTGGTCTTCTCTCCAGACTATGTATAGATGTTTGTATCAGGCAGTATCTAACCAGTGTACAATAGATAACAAATTACAGGGAACACATAATAGAGGTCTTGGAGCAGTTTTGGCAGTGGGATGAGCATCAGAAAGTTAATGAGAGCTGGTGAAACAAAATGGATACTCAACTTGCCTCTATGGGAAGTTGGAAATTGCTTCAGGTCATTTTAGAAATTCCTTAAAATATACCTCCTTGTCTTTTATACATGCATAACAGAAAGTATGCTCCAGAGGGGATATCTATATCTATATCTATATCTATATCTATATCTATATCTATATCT
>JADRCH010000067.1:10086626-10569597 GCA_019843965.1 Rhynchomys soricoides
TATCTATATCTATATCTATATCTATATCTATATCTATATCTATATCTTCAGAAGCAATTGTTTTGTAAAGGAGACGATCTATGACTTAACCTCAGGATAACATTCTCCATATGCCCTTGAAAATTGGAGCTGGAAGACATAACCCAGTGCTAAGATATACCATGTTACAAAATAATAGTTATAAAATAATAGTTTATATAAGAGGACAGAAAAAGAATCTGATGAAGCAGAAATGTGGAAACAGGAGATTGTCTTATTAATGTATACATTAGTTGCAAGAAAATAACTGTAGAGACTTTGGAAGTGTGCTGTACCCATTTTCATCACATATTTGTGAGCATCTTGAATATGTTCCTTGCCTGCATGTGACCATTAGAGGTGATGTTATGCTCTAAGTGTGAAAAACTTTGCACGCACCCCTTCAACCTCATTCCATAACTTAAGTTACTGTGATTATGACTAATTTGGAGTTAGAAGACAGTTGGAGACTACTCATTGAAATAATTGAACTGATTCAATAGCTCTACTTCATTATCACACACTTTTACCTCTTAGTTTTCTGTCTTCCTTGTGGCTATATTTTATATTTTTTGCTGTATCTATAATTTATTCACCCCACTCCTTCATTTTGTCTTCTTTTTCCTATTGCTTTTTCTTTCCATCTCTCTTAAAGAATCCAGAAGATCCAGTGGTCATTCACATAGCCTCAATTCTTCTGGAAAAACAACAACAACAACAACAACAACAACAACAACAACAACAACAAACCAAACAAACAAAATCAAAACCCACAAGAAAAGCTTATAAAGGAGAGTAACATGCCATGACCAGGGCGTTGATTACTCACAAACGAGCTGTGACCGTGGTAGACATCTTTGTGACTGGGTTCCAATTCAACCAACCTTAATGGGAGTTGCTTTATATGAAGGGCATTGTAAGATAATACCATCCCTGTCTCCCATCTTCCTTCAGGTATCTCCATTTCAGCTCACTGTACTTGTGGTATGGCTCATCTGCAATTACTACTCATGGAATAACATATTTTTACAATAATAGTAAAGAACCTTTGAAAGAAAAAAACTAGATTACTTTTATATTGCTGTCTAGAAATGGAAAGATCCCTATAGTGATGCAGAGTCATTCTTTCAATATATGACTTACCATACAGTAAACCACTTGTCTGCAGCACTTTTGTATCTCTATTAAGTCTTGTATCAATGGGAAAGCAACCACACTTTTATAAAAGTATCCATTTTGTACATTTACATATTATCTACTATGAAATTTAAGTCCCTCATATTGCCAGTTGCATATTTTATACAGATTTTATTCAGCCACTGGTTGACATTTCTCTGAAAAATATTTAAAATCTTTTCTTTCTATAAAATTTGATAACAATATTTTTAAATATGTTTTGAAATTGCTATTTTCCTGATTTATAATAATTGACATTATTCATTTTGTTTAGAATGAGGAGCTTTTCCAAATCCCAGATGCCTTCTACTTTTTTCTTTCAAGTACAGTGATTAATACGTTCAACTGAAGAATTTCAGTCCCATTGCTAGACTGATATAAAGAGTTTACTAAAAGACCTATTTAAATAGAGGAAAGTGCTATTTGAAATTGTTTGCATTCACTTTGGCTGAATGGTTTGGCTGCATTGGTTCATGGTGAGGAAATACAGTGATGTGATTGATATCTCATATTTCTTTAAAGGATATCTCGTTTTGTACTTTTCTAGACTGGAGCTTGTATCATTTTTTAAAATTAGTTCTTTGAGAATACCACACAATGTGCTTTGATTATCTTCTCCTTCTTTCTATTTCTCCCATATCTACACCCAACATACTTTTGGACTCTGTGTCTTCTATCTGTCTATCTACCTACCTACCTACCTACCTACCTACCTATCTACCTATCTATCTCTTTTAATTAAGTGTAGCTGTTGCTTTTCATATACTCTTGGATTTGTGGCCTTACACTGGAGCACGGTCAATCTGGTAAGCTACATGTACAGTTAAAGAGCACAGAGTTTCCTTTTCCCAGGAGGTATCATTTGTCAGTATCTCCTTTCTCCTTTGTGTGTGGGGAGTAAGATTCTTTATCCATCTCCCCTTTTCATGTTGGAATTTTGTCTTGCTTAAAATCTCATGAGTCATATATATGTTATTTCAACTGTTATGAATATATATATATGTATATCAGTTGTACAACTGTACCAGAAAAACACTTTCTGTGAAGTCCTTCAGACATTCAACTCTTCTTGTTCTTAAAATCCTTTTGATTTTCTGTTTAATTCCCTGCAGCAAGCCTTAAATCCAATCCAAAGTTAGTTGGTTACTTCATTGCACTTTAGCCACTATTGAACCCCTGGGCATGTCTTGTAGCTCACAGAGTTTTTAGCTTGGTAAGACTGATAATTACTTCTCTCTAGTAGAGAGTAAAGCATCTTCAATCACAGGGGAGCATGACAATAAGGATGACACTTCTAGGTGAGTATTAGCATCATTCTTTCCTTGTCCTGCAACTCAACTGTAAGATATCTTTAGCAACATGGTTTTCCATCAAGTTCTGTAAAGTAACCACTATTATTTATGAGTCTATTATATCTCAGTTGCCAACTCCAAAAGAAGTAACCTATTCCTGGTATTGGGCTTAAATTTGCTTTTAACTTTTGTGTTAAGGAAAAATAAATGATCATCATTTATTTCTTTGTTTCTTTTTATATTTCTGCAAATAGCATTGAGAACAATATGGAGAATAATTTGTTTTACCAGTTTTTTTGTTGTTGTTGTTTTGATAGTTTTTTAAGAAAATAAAATGAGAGAATGGAGAATATCTAAGTTTGAATATATTCTGTCAAGACCCAGTTTATCTTTGTTATTTGCAAGTCAGTCAAATAAAGAGAGTAAAAAATGAGTCTTGGGACAGTTTAAGTGAACATTTTAAAATTGTTCGTCGAACTTTGTAAGATGTCTACAATAAAGAGTGTTTTGGAGATTTGTTGTGTGTAATTTTAAAAATCCACACTAGCCTCGGGCTAGACTCTATAATCAGTAGCCTCCTGTTCTGTCTGGCCCTAATTCCTGCAGCTGGTTTGCTAAGCTGCCCAAGCCCATCCTTCCTGTGGTAGCTCTTCTTCCACAGACTGAGCACTCCGGCTGGCTACACCGGCCACCATTGACCACTCTATGGTTTCGCCCTCCTCTCTTTTGCCCACCTAAGTCACCACAAATAGAAAACACCAGACATCCTTAATGTTTAATAACAGCCAGATTTGTATTAGTAAATCTCCAACCCTAATGTGCCCACGTGAAGAACACACAACTCAGTTACAATATTTATATGCTGTATGCCTAGACTGGGCAGATATACCACTACACTACTCTATTCCCCAGCTATGAAATTCCTTGCTACTTGTGGCTTCTCCAGGCCAGATGGTTCTGCTCCATCTTCCACCTCCCGTTCCTCCATCTTCCTCTCTCCCATCTCTCTGTCTTACTTTCTCCTTCTTCTCTCTCCTTCTCTAAAACTTCCAGCCCCTCCTTTCCCTTCCACTGCCCAATCACAGGCTCTAGCATTTATTTTCAGTTAAAATGGGAGCAAGTTCACATGGAATCAACTGAGTCCATAATCTGCTCCTTCTTGGGAACTGGGGGTCAGGATTAGCATCAAAATATAAACACCACCAAGGCATTCCACAGCAAAGATTTATAAAAATTAAAATTTTAATACCTATAAAGGAATCCATGTCCTTCCAATTTGATTATATGTCTAATATGAAGTGAGACACTAACCTCTCACTCCATTTCATCAGTGAAATAGAGAGGGTAAGAAAATTAGCAAAAAAGGAAAAAGAAGAAAAGGAGGAAGAGGAAGAGGAGGAGGAGGAAAAGTAGAAATTCAAGCTATTTGTGGGTATAATATCTAAATATAAATTAAGTATAAATTAAATTCAGATAATACTTTAATATCCAACATGACATTTCTTGGAAGTTAGGAGAAATTATTAAGCAATGATAACTTTCTACATTGATAATTGGTCCTGTTCTAGCAGAGTCCTTGGTACTATGTTTATTGAGTATTCTGTATGATGATTCAGAAAACAATTTTTCTAAATCTCTAACTGAAGTGCAGCAAAATCTTGATTAATTCTAAATCTTGAATGCAACAGAAAATCTGCATTTAGTTATGTACATGTTTCTACATTTGGGTTTAACACCCAATGGGAAAAACATGAACTTGGAAATTATTGCTGACAGTGACTGAAAAAGAGACCAACCTTGAAGTCCTTCACTTATGCACCTTGGGGAAACCCTCCATGAAGTAAGTTATTAATTTTTTATGTTAATTCAATTTTCTTTCTTCATTCCCTACACATATGCCTTCTAAACTCCTGCATTGGTTCCACTGAGTAACCAAGCAATCTTGCCATGCTTCTTATATAAGGCACTGTCAGAAGAAGCAAGTGGAACCCTATATATTGATTAAATATCCTGCCTACTTTCATTCAATCATGTTTGTTTTCTTTTGATGCTTAAAGTTTTTCTTAACTTTGATAATGACTTACAATGTATTTTGGATAGTTCAACGCCCTCCAGTCATCTCCTTATGATTCTTTCAACCTTCCTATCCATTCCTACCAGACATTGAGATTACTTTGCTTTTATTATTATTATTTATTTTTTTCTATCCTCATGGATTCAGTTTATATCCAGGGTCACAGATAATCTTGGAATTTGGGCTTGCTGTAGTGTATCAGCCTAGCAGGGGTAACATCATTTAAAACACACAAACAACAAAACTGATGTGCCATCTCACAGCAGCCATCAAATGCTAATAACTCCTCAGCTAGTGGTGGGATTACGTGTCTCCTTGTTTGCTTTCTATCTAGCTGACTGTAGCAGTGGGGATAGGCTGAAGGAATGACACTAACAGTGTCAATATTTTTTGCTTATCAATTTGTTTTCAGGCTGTGAGAAGAAGCTGTAAGAAATGAAGAAAATTTGGACTGTTTTTTCCACTACAAGAGCTTCACATATAATGCGAAAGTTTGTCTCTCAAATAGTGGTCCTATGATATTCTTGCTCCATCTATCCTCTGTAAGTTTAGTAATTCCTCCATCTCTTTGTTTTTCAGTGTGATAATAGCATTGCTGGTGCTAGCCTTGGAGGCCTTATACGCACTTCTATCAACAATTTGCAATTGTTGTTAATTATATATATATATATATATATATATATATATATATATATTCATTAATAACTTAGTATTTTGTGACAGCCTCAAATGTCTGAGTTTTAAAAAGGAATAAACAACTACCATATCAGTCACTAAGGATGAAAATTGCAATAGTTGTTTACCTAGGATGGCTGACACAGTTTTCCATGGATCTTTTACTCCCATTACCTTGGTCTTTTTTTTTATTGTTGTTTGATTGCTTAGGTTGCTAATTTTTTTCTATATTTGGATTATGTTTCTCCTCTCCCTCAAATTCTTCCATATCCTTCCATCGTGTTAATCACCCATCTTTATGTTCGTTTCCTTTCCCTATTTCTTTAAAAATGAGAAGAAAGAAAAAGAAAAAATAAACACAAAACATAAAAATCAAAACAAACAAGCAAAGGACCAATAAGACAAAATATCAAAACAAAGCAATATGAAAATTTAAACAGTCCATTAAAATAGCATTGAGTTCACTGTATGTTGTCAAACTATTTGGGGGCATGTGTCTACCCTGGAATGTAGTTGATATACCCAGTGACATTCCTATGGGCATAAACTTTAGTGACTTCTTTATTTAGGGTGAGACCCTGTTCTAGTTTCCCTTCTCAGTACTTGAACTCCATCAAGCCTTTACCTGTGCAGGTCTCGCCATACAGTCTCAGTGAGCTAATATGTGCATCAGTCCTTTAACTGAAAGACACTATTTTCTTAATGTCAGTCACCTCTAGCTCTAGGTGTGGCCTTGTTGGAATAAGTGTGGCCTTTGTGGAGGAAATATGTCACTTTTGAGTGTCCTATTCCTAAGCTAACCACAGTGTGGAATCAGAGCCTTCTCCTGGCTGCCTACAGAAGACAGTCCCCTTTTCTTGTCTTTCAGATCAAGATGTAGAACTTTCAGCTCCTTCTCCAGCCCCATGCCTGCCTATATGCTGCCATGATTCCCACCATGGAGTTAATGTACTAACCCTCTAAACCTGTAAGCCAGACTGATTAAATGCTTGCCTTTATAAGAGTTGCGTTGGTCATGGTGTCTCTTCACAACAATAAAACCCTAACTATGACATCTGCTGTCCTCCCCCAAACAGGCTATTTCCAAGATTATTTCACTCAATCTGATAAAGACAACTGGTGTGTTTATAAAAAGATAAAGCAATATAAGAATATGTTCTATGGAGGGGTAGTCAAGTATGGGGGAAGGGTGTGCCTCAACAGGCTGGTGCTGTGGCATCCCTTCCCCCTGAGGGACCAGCCACATGAAGGTATAGTATGGAATAGAGTTTATTCAGTGCATGGGGAGTTAAAAGGGTAGTAGAGGCAGAGAAAAGCAAAGAGAAGGAGAGACCAGAGAGGCCAACCCTGACCACATGGGGGGAATGGGGAGAGAGGGGGAGCAAGAGAGCAAGAGGCAAGGAAGAGAGGCAAGAGAGAGAGGAGGGGTCAAGCAGACCCTTATAAAAGTGGGTCAGGCCTACCTGGCTATTGCCAGGTAGCTATGTGGTGGAACATACCTGGCTGTTGCCTGGTAACTGTGGTATGGAATTTAGATGGAATATTAACAACAATTCCTACTTTTGTCATCAAACATGGAGAAGTAGAACTGGTACCTAACCAGAAGCTTCTCTACTGAGTAGCATTCTTGGTATAGGAAGGTACTCTGCATGCTGCTAGAGGAGAAAGGTCTTTATGAACATCACCCAGTTACAACTAACACAACCTAAAACAGTGACCTTCCTGCAAGATATACTGGTGCAATAGTTGCACAAATGTTACAGGTGTAACCAACTCCTTTTGGGTTGGATTTAAGATACACTCCATGAAATGGTACCTGTACCTGACATTGCTAACATTGATAATACACTAAAATTAGATATGTAATAGGCCTAAAAGAAAATATAACAATATTCTGCCAAAGGAATATTGGAATAAAATAACTTTCTAATGACATCTTATGATGCCTACACATAAAAGTCTCACTCAAACTATATAAAAGAAGCTTCTTTATAAAGTAGATGTAAATTAGAAGATACAATTGGACAATGAACAGAACATGAGACACCATGTGACACTCAGCCGTAATGGAATATCAACAAACCCTTTCTTCAACATTCAGTGATGTATGTATATCATTTCTGTACCTACTGAAAACATATCAAAACCTTTGTTTGGGGGCTGTAATTTCAAGGGTGTTGCAGGATATTTGATCATACTGTGAGGCCTTGAGAGACAAAAGGCAGCTGATGAGCTGGACTGGGAAACATTCCAGATAGTCAGAAGGGCCAAAGATAACCATTAGAAAATGAAAAAGCAGAGACAGTAACAGATATGCCTCAGTCCCCACACAATGGACAGAATTCTCTGTTGTCAAAGACAGGCTGAAGCCACAGGTGGGTGGTAACAGGCTGACGTTACCACCTCGGGCCTCCAATCATAAAAAAAGTAAAAATTAACCACCAATGCGGGCCTACCCTGTTGCCAAGCTCTGCCCCAGAAAAGTGTATTAAAAAGTGTGTACCTTACTAACCCGGAGTCGCCATTGCCCTGCTGGTAGGGTAGCCTTAGTGAACTGGAGTCTATAGACCTCTTGCTTTTTGTATCTCTCTCAGTCTTTGTGGGGTGGGCTGCCCAGACTTGTGGGCTTTCAAGTCCAACATTTCTATGAACCCTGTGATCGTGTTATTTACTGAAAAAAAAAAAAAAGTTTCTAGTTGTGGTGTGACTCAGCCCTTAGCATACACATTTTATCCCTCCAGCTGGAATACAAACATGCCCTTAGCACATACCTTTATCCAAAACAATGAAGGAAAAATTAGTTGGCAAAAGGAAGCACCCATGTTTGAAAGTGATATTCAAATATATGACAAAATGATGAACCAAAGAAAGATTTGACAGAATGTCCAACTTTCGCTAGGAGAGAGAGGAAAGGGAAGCTACTTGAGGAGAAATGCAGCAAGGACAAAGCAGTTTTACTGGAAGAATTGTACAAACCAAAGTTACATAGAGAACAAGCTAGACACAGGGAAGGCAGAATAAGCCAGATAATGAGAAGGAGCCAGAAGATCAGAACAGATACAGTTAGTTGGAGGCCAAGCAGGTTAGATCAGTCAGCTCAGAGAGAAGTTTGATCACTAAGTCTCAGAGGCTGAAAATATTCTAGGCCTAGATAAATTTATATAGAAGCTAGAAACTTCTAGGACTAGGCAACAGGAGAATAAAACATAATTTTACAACTGGCATTCAACATGGTTGTAAGAAAAACCTTAAGTAATTGAAGAAGAGAAGCCATCAGCATAGCAGAAAGCAGGGGACACCTGACAGAAATGTAGCAAAGAACAGGTAACTTCTGAGCCACAGAGGAGAAATTCACCTGGGATAATCTCTAGAGGAAGTATAATATCTTCTAGTTGAGCTGGATGCCCAGAAATACTTGGTTAACTCCAAAGCAGTCCAGAGCTAGGAATAGCACAAGAACCTCTGAGATAGTGAATCAAAGTAAGCCACCCCAAAGACAATTTTAATTATATAGACACACTTTTCCTACATTAAAAAAAAAAAAAAAGGGAAACTCCATTTCAGATCCTTTAACAGCAAGGGTGGGAACTGGGGTAGAATATTACTTGAAAAAGCAGTATTCATTGTAACTTTAACCACTGGGGTAAAGGCCTCCCTACTTTCAATTGCAATCTTTATATATTTTCTCTAAGAAAAGGTGGAAAAAAATAGCTGTACAACAAGAAAAATTAGGTATGGTAGTACAAAAGCTTGAGAGACAAAAGACAGAAGGAAGAAGAAAACAGGAATTGCTGAATTGTGAACCTAATGAATCTGAAGATCAGGATAGACAGCCCATTGGCAGTGGATGAGAAATCTGGCTCTCTGGAGTGAAGCCTAGTTCTTTGGTGTGGCGCCAGCCGTGAAGTGCAAGTGCCTAATTGTCTAGTTTAGTTGTAGATTCATAAAGATCTAACTGTACCTTGATAACAGAAATGGGGTATAAGATTAGCTGAAAGACACTTGATTGCAAACAAAAGAAAACAAACAATAACAAAACAACAAACCAGAAAATCAACCAACCAAACAAACAAATAACCTGCTGAATTAGTTCAACCTGTATACTTTAAAGATATTTTAACATCAGAATGGAGCTGAGGAAATGAAGCAAGTTGGAGAAGTGGTTTTGCCTGTGAAAGGCTATGAGATCCATCCAAATGGATAAAGAACCAAGAAAGATAAGTCTGTAGAAGGACTCAGTCAGGTAAGAGAGGAGCTTGAAAAGAACATCTGTGTTGAATCAGCCAGCCTGAAATCAGAAACAACTAGGAAGGGGTGAGCTTATTCATCAGAAAGCCTCAGAGGCTGAAAACTTTATAGGCCTACATAAGATTGTACAGAGCCTAAAAGCTTCTAGTACTAGGCCTGGGTTAGCAGTCTGAGGCAGTTAGCATTGGAGACTACAGTTAAATCAGATAAATAAAAAGTTACTGTACCAGACTGTTTGTATAGTTACTTGGTTTGTAAAATAGATTTGCTATTGTCTTATTTCTCCATCTCTTTGACCCTGACACCATCACCTTGCAGTCTCAGGAAGAAGTGGCACTGCCATTTTGCTATCTCTTGGTCTTTCACTCTTTTCTATAGGTGTTATCAGTCAAAGAACACAACTTTTATTTGGATTCAGGATACATCTTAGATACAGTGTTCAGGATATATCTTTGAAGTTTAGTGTACTCTGATTTTTTTCCTTTTCGTTTGTTTGTTTCCTTTTATTTTTTCTTAGATAAATTTGAAGTTAAGATTTCAGGTTTTACTAAAGCATATGAAAATCAAGGGCCTTTAGACTTATATTTTTCATTCCTTCCTTCCTTCCTTCCTTCCTTTCTTCCTTCCTTCCTTCCTTTCTTACCCTTTTATTGGTTCTTTGTGAATTTTACATTATTTCCCCCAACACCTCTCATCCCCCTTTCCCCTTGTACTCACCTTATGCCCTGCACCCTTGCAACCTCCCCACAAAAAGAAACAAGAAAGGCTTTGTTGAAGTTGTAGTGTGAGACAATGTGTCACAGTGTGTCACCAAGGATACTCCTTTATGCACATTTGCTCATAAATATTCTTTACAATTGGTCATTGGTCTGGTTTCTCCTACACTATCAACAATGTATCCTCACCGGGACTGCTCTTGGATATCTTGTTGTTGGCTTGTGTTATGGAGTTCCTGCAACTTTTGATCTGTATGACTGGACCCTTCATGGCCTCCAGTGGTTCATTAATGATAACCAGGTATTTGTAATTAAAAACAAATTATGGTCTAAGAAGTTTGTTTCTTTGTTTGCTTTTTTATTTCTTTGTATTTTTTGTGGGAGTGAGTGAACTACAGCTGTTCACTAGATTCCAATCTGAATGTACTAATTTCCCATTTTCAATTAGCAAACTTTCTGCCTCAATATAAAACAATAATTGTAACAGAATTACCTACAGCAACCTTCAGGAAAAGTGCAACAAAATATATGCCCTTAATCTGATAGCTTTATATATAACTCATTTTCTCTGGCATCTACTGGCAAAACAGAACCTCAATAGCATCTGAGATGCATCCTAAACAGCTTGCCTGAAGACTGCAGCACACTCGGCTTAGATACTTTCTGAAATCTATCTATATTTTATTTTGTCTTGGAAAAAGATTAAGGAATAGAATTATATTAGAACTGGTGGAGGCATGATCCATGCCCCCTTGATTATATTGAAACATTAAAATGTCATCAGCATGTTAATTTTGTCATCTCAACGGCAAGAGATTTATTCAGCACTTCCATCTATTACATTACTCTGAAAACACAATTTATTCTGATTGTGGAAATGTCATAGGCAGCGACTAAAAACATCTGGAATTCTTAGCTTAAAAAAGAATGCCTGGTTTCAATAATGTTATTTCTAAATTAATTTTATCTCTGAAGAAGGCAGCATTCAAAGATTCTCAAATTATTCAAATTGAAATATTCATTTGATCTGCCAATTTTAATAGAAGAGGTCACAATATAAAAAAAAACAACAAAAAAAAGGAGGAAGAAGAAGAAAAACAGAATTACCACTTAAAGATTTTTGAATTTGTTTTTTAAATATTGGGAGAAATAGGATTTCCTATAATGCAGATATTATTTCAGAAAACTGTGACCTAGGCTCTTGATTGCTTTCTTCTTCATAAAAGTATCTTGATTAAGCCTGTGACATACCTAAAAGGTAAAAACAAGAGGGGAAGGTAAATAATTAATCCCAATCAGACAAAAAGACACAGAATGGTGACAATATAACAAAGGAATATTATTTTAGCTTTTGGTGTCTGCCTATGTAAAAACAGTGAAGAGAGCACATGCACATGCTGTTTCTGAGGTATAAAGCAAGTCCTTTGCTGTGGGCTTATGTATGGCCTTATGACTGAGGGCCAGGAATACATAGCTGGCTGATGTTAATTTGGGAACATTCTCCATATACAAATGTACATATAGTCTGTTATCTTAAAATCTGCATTATGATAACTCACTCTTAAAGCTAACCTGAATATCCATGGTTTGGGCTTGGCAAAACAAATCCCGAACCAATATATATCACGAAGGCCTGTTGCATCTGACTTCAGGTAGACTGCTCTATATCTTCTTTCCTAGGATTTCAAATATTCTGAATTGCAAATTCCATCTCTTCCTAAAGGTTTTTTTGATGGGGAATTGTGGGTCTCTATGAAATTCTAGAGAATTCTTGATGCTAGATGCCTAGAAGCAACCTGGACTTGATGTAGCTGTCAACTGCCTGTGAGACATCCTTTTAATCCAGTGCTCACATCTCATCTATAATTCTATTCAGGTCTGCATGTAGTAGAAAAAAATAATTTTGGCAAACTGCGTGGAAAATAAATATGTCATTATGCTTATTAGACATATGTAGCTGAGGCTTTTTATACATTTTAATTAAAAAATACCTTTCAGTTTGGAAATAGTTTTAGGTTAATAGAGGCATTGAGAAGATATTAGAGAGAATTCCCTTATACTGTCATCTTATTTCTGTACCTATTATTAAACAACAACAATATCACCAACAAAAATATGGTATACATACAGTGGAGCCTTAAGAGGCTGTTGGTTGGTTGAGACATCTTGAGCAGAAGTTAGTGCTGGAGAGTTTGACAATTTTAGATATAAAGCTACTGAAATATACATTAAAATCTTTCTGCAAATCTATCCCTGCCCCTGGGTGCTTCTGAATTCTGTTTATAATCCAGCTAAGGCAGAAGACTCAAGTTCTTCTCATAGACTCTTCAGGATGCTTCAAAGAATTTCCTGTTTTGTGTTATCCCAGATCTCTTATCTAATGTCTGGGAAACTGATAATATTCTTTCTGTTTTCCATAGATAAATACTTATCTAAGGCAAGCAGTTATAAGACAATAGAAGCAGGTGTCTCTTGAGAGCTGAATGCCTCCCAAACCCTAGTTCATCTCAAAGAACACCATTGTCTTCATATCATACATGGTGGGACTGCCTGAACTGCTGAATTTCTTTATATTTTTTCCTCAAGCACACAAACACCTTCCCTCTATTCCCAAGGTCTAAGGTAGCCTCTCTTCCTTCGACACCCACCTTGCCTTTCTGGCCTCTCAGAACACCTAGGAGCCTGGAGGAGAGCATTGCCAAATTTTACATGTTAGCTAGAAACAAAGCAGCACATTTATTTTTGCTACTTCTGGACTAAGGACCAAAATCTTTCCCAGCTTCTTCCTTTGTTTATGCAAAGGATCTCTATTAGCATTTACATGAATTCTTTGTCTTCTAAGTGTAAGAGAGAAAGGGCAAAGCTTCAGAGCCTGCTCTTTTATGTTCCTTCTTTTCATCTGTAGAACAAGTCATAAAATACCCTTAGAAAAGCTCTTAAGAGACTGAAAGGAAAAAAAAAAACCAACAAAACAAAAACGGTTGTGAGACTATCGCTTTTTCTCTTTTTTCCTTCCTTCCTTCCTTCCTTCCTTCCTTTCTTTCTTACTTTCTTTCTTTCTTTCCTTCTTTCATTCATTTTCTTTCCTTCTTTCCTTCCTGTTAGCATTCTGTAGTTTTCTTTGCATTACACAAATGTGTTTTTTAAAAAAAATGCAGGAGGGAGGAAACTTCTCAGCAGCCTGGGGTGGAACAGAAGTGACCCCACCACCCCAGGGTTCCTATTGCTCTCTAATCTCCACACATGTAGTAAACTGCCCATTGGCTCAGAGAAGATGCCTGAGAGGTGTGGCTTGCATTCAAAACATGTACTCAGTTTTTAAATAGCTCATAATCTGGGTTCCCGGTTTAACTCACCCTTCCAGTCAAATCTAAAATATTGGGTCAGAGCTCAAGGTCTGGAGGTAGGAACACATCTGGTTTACAACCCCCAAGTACCCCCAAAAAGGCAAGGAAGGGTTTTACTTAAAATAGTTGTTTGTAAGACAGAAATTAAACATTTAAGCTCATGTTATGGATACAACATTAGCTTGAGGTTTGCACAGAGGCAGAACAGGGCAGAGGGCAAAATGTGAGCATAATTAAGCAAATCTTTGCAAAACTGAGGTGATTTATCACTGTCTTAGTAAAAGTTTTAAAAAGTTGCTTGAATGAGTCTTTGCTAGGTCTGAAACAATTCAGTTCCCAGAAGACTGCCCACAGTTTGAGTGATTTGCTTGATAAGTTCACCTACAAGGTGATTGCTTGTTTCTGACAATGACTTTGAAGAGATCTGGAATAGGTTATTGTAAAGGTAGCAGTCAGATCCCTTAGTTGGCATTACTTTTGCTTAATTAGCATGGAAGAGGAATAAGATCCATTAGGAATCCATGGGTGATTAGCTCATCTAGTGCATAGTCTACCTATTTACCTGTCTAATAACAATTAGAATAAACTGATAAGCATAGGTTTTTGTCTGAGCATTGACTGTCTGTACATATCTTTTCATGTGTTTCAGAATTGCCAGTTTTTAACATACCAAGAAAGGCCACAAAAATGAGAAAGTACCATAGTTTTGTCATGACTTCTTCTCTTCCTTTCAGATGGTGATTTCTCACCTTTTCCAGAAGGAGAAACCTGCCATGTTTGCTAAGAAAAAATTAATAACAAATTTGTGAGAACCTATCCATGATTCTCATTTTCCCCATTTAAACCACTCCCTCTTTATCTATCGTTTCTGATTTTTGTTCCAGATGCTGATATTTTTGGTTTCTACACTTATGTCAATGGATTATCCAGACTGCATTCTTCACTTACAAATAAATAACCTCTCCTAATTTTGTTAGGTGCACTGCTGGTCCTCCAAGCCAAGCCTTTGTTTGGTTTTTGTTTTTGTTTTTTGTTTTTTGTCTACATTGAAGACACTGATCATCACCGCTATTGCTCTAAGTACACTCTGACTTCATTAGAAAATGTACCAGAGGGAAGCATCATGGTCTCCTATACCTGCTTGAGGAATCTTGTTCTGGCTGTACACAGCCTGAGATCTCAAGTGGCTCTGGTCTAACTAGTAAGACAGATCAAAGTACTGGAGACCAGGCCTATCGCTGCTTCCTCTGTCTTCATGGAAATCCTCCTCCCCCCGTCCCCAGCAATCAATGCTGTTCCTTACAAAGTCATGGTCAAGCAAAATAGATTCAACAGGACAGTGTGTGTAATCAATTCCCTATTTGATCCTTGATTCAGCCATTAATGGCTGAAAAGTTGTATATAAGTTTTGCACTGAACAGTAAAAGTTGAATCTGCACACTGATGCTTTGTCCGGAGTTTGAAATCTCTGTGGGAATCGTCTCTGATTTCCCTCACTTCTCCGCCATGGTTCTGACATGTACCAATCTCACTTTAATTCTACTGCTGCTTGGCTACCTTTGACTTGTTATAGGGCAAATATTTCAGATCTTTATAATTTATTTTAAGCTATTGATCTGTTTCTATCTGCACAATGTCCAAATTTGCCTCGTTTCGTGAAACAACTCAGAATCACATTATTAATTTTATCATATTATTCTTCTGGTCCACTTCACTTATGTTCTATTGTTTGGCTTACTGGGGAGCCTTCTGATCTGCTTCTGTCTACCCCTTCCTCCGTTTTTAATCTTTTCTTCACTCTCCCTTTTCTCCTGTTGTCTAGCCTTTGAGTCCTCCTTCTACATGTTATTACAATTGTAGGGACTTTAAGTTCGTCTTTGAGAATATTTCAATGGCTCTACCATTAGAACACAGACTAAGTGAATTAAACACAGTCTTGCATCAAGGTGCTGTTAAGCGGTTTCATTTTGTTTCCTTTTAGACTTGCACATGGCCTCCATCTTGATGAGTGCTTGTGTATCTTTGATGTATTCAGAGAAAGAAAACTCTATTGCCTCTTCTTATAAGGACATGGCTCCTAAGAGACCAGGGCTAAATCTTTATGTTTTCATTTAATGTTAATTACTTCCTTTCTACCAATTTCTTCCAGTATGGTCACACTGGGGCTTGGGGATCCAGCAATTGGAGTTTATTGGGACACAAATAGTTTGTTCATAACACTCTTCACCACTACCTCCACAGTGAACCCATCTTTGAAATGGCACAAGTAGAATATGATCCCATATCATTTATGCAATATATTCCACTTTTATGAATTTTATACATGTATAGCTGGAAAATATAATACCTTGACTATAAAGAAAGGAGATATTTCTATCTTATAGTTACTTTACTACTCCATCTGATTCTTAGCATAGAACCTTTGATAGACAAGGATCTCTTTGATGAGCTATGCTGAAAAGAGAGATTCAGTTTTAGTGTATCCAGTTTTTGTGTTGAGTTATGTATTTAACTTGAATTGTATTAAAGCTTATTCCCTGAATCTGATATTCATTCTTTCTTCAAAATAGTAATTCAATTGAGCTTTAAGATCATTTGCTCCAATATGATTTGCATATGTCACCTTGAATAAATGTGTGAATTTTTGAGTTGAAATGAAAATAAAGCATGTTCATTACATTAAATTTCTTTATCTCAAAAGATTACAAGAACAAAACTAATGTTAAAATCGAAAGGCTACCATAAGTTGGACATGGTAAAAATTTACAAAGATGACTTTTTAGGAACCTGGGTACCCCACTTGTAATATTTAAAGCTCTGAAGTTATAGTCTTTCTTTGCTATCACCTTGGCTTTGGCCTGATTTATATGAATGTGTTCATGTATACATGTGAATGTATATATTTTACAAATTTCATTTGCAATTACAGATTAGACAATTTTGAGTTGTTGTTTGTGATTATTCTTACTAGTTCATCAACTTTATAGTTGTCAGAAAGGCATTTTTGCATGAAATTTAATTTCTGCAATAAAGATTGAAAAATTATCTTGTCCCATACATGTGGAAAACTCTCCAACATTTCTCCCCATGTGTTTTGTCAGAACAGAATAATCTTGAATTATCTGTATAAAACATTTTGCATTGTTCTGGCAATGATCTGGCTCTATCCCTTGATAGGAAATTGGGCATGTGTGGCTAGGCATCCAGAGGAATATGTTTACCAATGAATTATCTTCCAAGGTTTTGACACCACCATCAGTTATGCCAGATGCAAATCATTTACTCTCTGTCAGTTCAAATACACAGTCTTGTTTGCATGGCTTAAATCTATGTTGGCACCAAAATACAGCAAGCAATATTGCTCAACTTTTGAGTTGAAAGCATAGACAAATGTATACAGTGCCAAAACATGGAAATAACCCAGCATAGACTGAAGTTTGTTAAGTGTTAGCTAATGTTAGCACAGTATAAGATTGTCAATGGAATAGGAACATTTCCTACTAGGAAAAGAAACATTCGTCCATAGTGGCAGACCTGATTTTTTGATGTGAAGGTCTTAGGACAACTGTCATGTTCTGTACAGCCTGTGAGCCTGTTAGTGTTTAAGATTAAAAAAAAATAGATCTTAGGAAATGCCTCAGAGAGATATAAAATTTAGTTATGTAATTTAAAAATGACTTCAGTGCTATAATATTTTTGAGTGTTGTGTCATGTGTATAACCATGAATTGATAGGACTAAGGGCCTCTGAAGGAAAAAAGAAGGAATGACATATATTTACACTATGCTTAAGAATCAAAGTAATTCATGGTATGAAAACTTGGTTCATAAAGTCACTTATTGGCTTATGGTATGAAGAAAGCTGACATGAATAGAAATGCCCAATATTTTTAAATACTTAATAGATACAGTTTATAGTTTTGAAAATAAGGATAGAAATTAGTAATACCTCTTTAGCTACAGAAAAGGCAAATATTAAAAAGTACTGAATTGGATGAATAAGAGTTAGAGTCTTATAGAAAGACTCAGAAGGCAAAAATGCTTGCTGTACAAGCACATGGACCTAATGTTAGATCTCCAACACCAATAGCCAGGGACACACATCTATAATCTCAGTACTAGGGAGTTATAGACAGGAACATCCCTTCAGTTTGCTAGCCAGTCAAGTTAGCTAATCAATGAGTTTCAGGCCATGCGAGAGGCCCTTTTTCAAAAAAGTAAGTAAGAAAGTAAATAAATAAATAAGGTGAAGATGTAACTGCAGATGACACTTGATATGTACCTCTGACTTCCACACACACCTGTGCATATTCATTCACATGCACCCACACATATGTGAAAATATATACACACACACACACAATCCAAGATATGAATATTAATTCCATTACCTAATGTCAGTGCCTCAAGCTTCTGATCAATAAATAATATAGAAATGGCCCCTCCTAATTTCCAAAGATAATCTATTGGTTTCATAAGTGTGACATGTATATACGGATGACTATTTATATAGTCCTTGTCATATCTAAACTAATTAAGTGATGATTTGAATGTAGAGATATGGTCCCATCAAAGTGGAAACCACAAAGCTGGACTCTCCATGAATGGACCAAATCCTAGTTTGTTTCCATGCTTCTTTGTCTTTAACATTTCCTCCCAGTCACATGTAACTTGGTTGAAGCTATCATCTTTTACATTTATTTTCCCACTGAAGCAGAATGTTAAGATAATACCTAGATCCAGCAACCAGAAAACACATGCTAGGAAACAAGGTTACTTGAAAATTTCCACATGATTTGTTATAGAATGTTTAAATCTATAATTGACTGTGCAATTACTTCAAAATCTATATATTTATGACTATAGAGGATTGCCCTTTGTTTCAGTTGATATAGTACTTTTTACTAGACTTTATACTTCAAGAAAATGATTTTTAATCAGACATGATTTTACCTTTCAAGGGACATGTGATATTTTCAAAGGTATTTATCATCATGCTGGTGGTAAGGTGTATCCAACATTTAGTTAATCTAGATTAAGAGGTATGTCAGATATTTTTGCAAAGCATACCATGGCTCTTAGAAGGAATTGTCTGGTCCCAAACATCAGAAATGCTTTTCTAGAGATGTTCACATCTGCTGGGGTTATAACTTCTAGAAGTGAATTTTCTCATCTCAGATCTAGTAGAGGGTTAATGTAAAAATGCTCTAATAAATCTGAATGTGTTTTGAGCATCTCATGACTTGAAATATAAGGAAATCTCACACTAATTAGCATTTTGTAAAGACAACGAGATTACAGTATGAGATGTTAAAGTATTCTAATGTGAATCATGGGATAATAAGTTTATTATTCATTATTTCTGATGGAAAAGGAGTTTAATATACTTGTTGCTAACTTTTCTGCAAACAAAGAAAAAATCCTCTTTGGATATCTCAAATAGATTTAATTTGCTACGACAGAGTATCATTTGAACTGTCCTAGCAAACATTATCTAAACTGAACTTTGGTGTATCCTGACACTGTTAGCCGAAGCATGAGTGCATCCTGATATTCATCAATGCTTTAATTTGGCAGCTGAGAGAACTGGGAGTGAAGGAATCTGATCAGCTTTGCCAAAATTATATAAATCACTTGTGAAGCCAGGTCTCTATTTCCAGTCCTGTTAGCCAATGGCCAATATTTTCATTGAATGCAATTAGTCATCAGAAATACCTTTAAGTTTATTGTAAAATATTTTTGAAAGAATTGCTTCTCCAGTTTATAACTTAAACTTCCCCTTTTGAATGCATTTTACTAATTTTCTTCTTTCCTTTAATTTTAAGAGGCCATCAGTTAAGTCAATAGCATGAAACCTTTAATTTGAAACTTGGCCCAAAAGCCATTATGGGACTTCGAGGGCCAAGCCAGTCACCCTCAGTCATAGAAATACAGATAAGCTAGATTAAATTGTTTTAAGGCTGGGTGATCTATTTGGTCAGAGTGTGAAGTAAGCCACACTGAGGTTCCTTCTTCTACAGTTCTCGGAAAACATTTCTGGAAAATGTTTTTGTGGCAAAGCCCTTCTCAGTTATGCTGCATTAACACAGAGAGGCTTTAACAATCTTCAAAACAAGTGGAATATAAGATACAGATCTTAGACTCAGTTTATAAAGGCCTGTGCTTTCAGGAATGAAACTCACAGTGACAGTGATGTATGGTTTTCTTTATGAGTCCTGAAAACTGATGGATATGTGATCTTATAAATGCTTAGACAAACTAATGCACATAATTATATTTTCCATTTGAAGTCTATTGCTAGGCATTCTAATACAATATCATTAGTTGAAATGGCCACGATGATACAGCTTGGGCAGTTTGTCACAGTAATTACAGGGTGATTATTTTTGACTGGAATAAAGATTTCAGTTTTAGTATGGTGGCAAGCATCATCACAAATTACAAACTGTTTTAGAAAATAATAATAAAATCTTTAGGATTTTAATGCATTTTTGGAGCATTATTCTGGAATAATTTCTCATTAAGGAAAAGGTTCGTAAGTTGGCTAAATAAATTACTTTTAAAGTGATTAAAATATAGCTTTGCCAAAAGGATCCCACTTATCTCATTAATGGTTCCTATGTATAAAAATGTCAACATTAGATAAAATTTGCATGTGGTAAATAAGGCTTATGTCATAATTAACAACCTTTAAAGATTTTTTTTCCTACAGACACAAAAGTATGACATTTATCTTCACTATTTTCAGAGTGCTTGATTAGAGTAGACAGCGTCCTAACATCTGTATTGAAAACTATATTAATCAATTGATTAATCATGCAACATTAATCAAAAGCCTTCCTAAGTGTTTTAGTATTTGAACAGCTCTTAGTATTTTCTATCTGATCCCTTTTAAGGTGTCCATTAAAAAGATTAAATTTGGGTGGTAAATATGGAGAGGTTGTGGAACTTGTGGCTTCTCACTGGAAGGTCACAGCCACCACTCATTAGTGCTACTTTTAATGGGATCAGAAGCAAAAGTTTTGAATATGTGACTGAATCAATTAATCAGCCCCACAGTTGATTCATTCCAGTAAGCCGTTTCGTATTTGCCGATTCGGCACGAGGGCCATCTGGATGATTTGTCCTTAGAGATTTGCCTTTAACTAAAGACTATTTTTCACTTAGATTTTAAGTTGAATGTCTGATAAACTGATGCAGCCATTGCTATTCAGTCTGTTTGGTTTGCAGAAACTAGCTAAAAGTCAGCCTTTATTATTAAAAATGAATTTAAATGATCTAAGTTGTACTATACAATTACTATAAAACTTCCTATTACTGTTGTGGATGCTCCAAAATCAAATGAATTACTTCACCCCCTTAGTGAGATTCAACTGGACTTTGAATCTTACTTATAAACTATAAATTTCAGGATTGGTGGCTTACAACTGGTTACTTCATTTTCCAGATTCCTTTATAGGTGAGATCAATCAAGAAAATTCCTTCAGCCAATATAGAGAGTGCCAGTATAGGAAGAAATAAAAATATTCAGAGCAGTTCTGAGAAGCACATTGTAACAAACATTCATTGGGAATGGACATAATTATCTGTCCTTTCAGAGCTGAGTACTTGACTCTCTTTGTGTCCTCTATTTCTATTCAAAGGACAGCACTTTCTCTCCATCCACTCATTCTGGCTGTTTTGCACCGTGAAGAATGATTGGCTCTGCAAACTAGTTTGATCCTACAGCTTTCTATTATTGACAGAGAGCAATTAAAATTTTTTCTTTCTATTGTGCTAATGATATGCCATTCAGTAAAATCAAGCTTTATCATTTTTCCATATATAGTTTTGCCAGTCTTTCCAATAGGATCTAAAACTATAGACATTTTAAAATGTTGTATGGCCCATATGTTTATCCCGGCTGTCGTTTAAGGAAAAATTCTCCAAACTAGAGAGTTTCAAGAGTTTGTAAAAGTACTTTATGATCAGTGTGGTGGAGAGATTTTTATGCTCTTATTCTCCCCAGCAAAGTGATTAGGTGGCAGTTTTAAAATCTGCGTAGATATTCTAAGGCTTCAACAGCAGAAATACAGAGTTAGGTGGCTTAATTTAAACACACGCTGGAAGGCTTCTCTTTGTACACAGTTCTTTTTTTTTTTTCTTTTTGTTGCCAGTTACTCATAAGGCAACTACACCTGAAGTCTAGGGATGCTCACCTAGAAAAAGTTACTGGCCATCTGTTCTATATCCTTCATCTGGATAGAGGTGTCTGCAGGAAAAAGAGAAATTCTAACTCTGTATGCATGGCCACAGAGAAGCCTCTTTACAGTGATATTTTTCCCATCACATATACTTTATAGAAATAAATTTAAGGTAGGTTTTTACATAGCATTTAGTATTACAGAAATATCAGTTAGATAATTCATTTTACTTCTCATAGTTGATTACCCAAGCATATTACTTTCTTACCCTTCCCAATTCTATGCCAGCAGCAGAATCGTGCTTTAAAGAGAGTTAAGAATAAATCCAATTGTGATAAAATATTATACAAAATTTGTTTCTGTTAGCACGCATAATCTACATTATAATTCTGGGTACACGTTTCAGTATGAAGTATCTGAATAATATTCTTAGTTGATTAATACTCAGTGCCATTCAGGTACCCAACAAATGCTATAAACCTTTATTTCAGTTTTTTGTCATGAAATAATTACATGAAAAAACAAACATGTCTGAAAACAATCAGAAATAGCTTTGGTTATGTCTTTGTGTTTATGTTATTTCATATTTGAGTTATATTTTCATTTTGCTATTAATGTGAAGCTTGGTTGCCTTCAGCAGGGAAGAAAATGCAATCTGCATAATTCCCATTAGTTCTTCATTGGGGAAATGTGTTCTGATATTCTATAGTAGGTTGCTTTGTGGCTAATCATTTTTGTACTTAGCAGCAGGTGTTGCTACTGTATAGAAAATATTACACATTTTTAAAATAATGGGTATAACTTATTTCTGAAATAGGACAGCTTCAATATTTATCAATCCATTAGTTTAGCCATTGGAAAACTTGCAAAGAAATTAGTTGCTAATAAGATCATTGTTTTGCTATCTGGATTTCTATGCAGAAAGCATTGCAGAGACCTGCTCACTTTTAGTCTCACTTTTGTGATATAATAGATTTACAGGGCATAACAAACTCATAAAGGACCTTATTTACTGTATTTTTTTTTGGGGGGGGGAAACTTTTCAGAAATGACTTAGTTCCTAACAGATGAAATGGCATATGATGGAGTAATTTTGTTTTACTGGCCTTAGATAATTTTAAATTTAAGCATTTTCAATTGGATGTTCATTTAAAATTTGACTTTTGTGGATGTTAAACTTAAAATTCATATTTGCAAATGTGAACTGGATCTATCAGCATGAAACTAATTTTTCAGTGCTTGGGAGGCTGAGACAGGAGAATTGCTTGATTTCAGCAGTTTAAACTGAATTTGGTGACGAAACCATGAATGGCTTTTTTATTCTCTTTCTAGAAGAATTTTGCTGAAGCACATCTGTTTCCTCAGTTTGCAAAAGGAAGGCTATTGCAAAGTCAGCTGCCTAATAACAGATTCATGGCCAGCCTGAAGGAGATAGAAGAGTTAAGAGCACTCTGTAGACATCTGTTTCCAGTGGCATGTACATTATTTTTTCCCTTCTGCTACTAGTCATACTCCTACTTTATGTCATGTTTAAAACCAAAACTATATATATTGAGACAGAGCCTGGATGGCCTTAGTCACAAGAGTTGAGATTACATTTTGTGTGCCCAGCCAGAACATTAAAGTCAGAGTTCACACCCAGGTTCCCAACTCTCTCTGTTCTCCTTAATGTCTGTGTAAACTAATGTAAATGTACTCACCTGTCCCTCATACAATTTTAGTTACTGTGCAAGCATACTGAAGGGATTGAGCGAAATAATGAGAAAGAAATTTGAGAAAAGTCAGAAAAGCTTTTTTTTTCCCATTATATAGTCCAACTAAAGAGTAATACTATACTTACAAACAGAAAAACAGATACACACACACACACACACACACACACACACATTTTTTGTAGTTCTAGGAAGTGAGGCAAAGGCCTTCAAAATGCTAAGAAAGTACTTTACCACTGAGCATAATGGTATTTTTATTGAATTAAATTCTTGTCATAGAGGCTCGAGCCAGCGATAGGAGGAAAATACTCAGGACAGACTTGCTCAAAAGATTCATAAAATACAATTCCAATTTGCCAGCAGTACTGATGTCTTTTCTAATAATAGAAACCATGATAGAAAAGGAGAAACATGAAGGAAAATTTATCTTGACTGATGTAGAATGTATGCATATTTTCCTTGTAACTTTGAGTAAGTGCATTTGTCTGCTGGGCTGTTAGTTAATAACAAGGACAATTCGAGCCATATGGTCCTCTCTATAATGAAGTTAACTTGTTTTAAAGATTCTGCTTATATTCAAATACCTATAGATATAGTGAGTGGTTGGTTGGGAAGTAATTCTGATCAAATATAGTCCTGCCATTAAATCACAACCTCTAGTCAGACATAAACAGCATAGTAATTCCTTTGTGCTGAGATACACAATCCATTTATGTTGTTCACTACAAACGTTCATAGAATTTATCATTTTCAGACCTGAATTCACTAAAATAATTAGGCCAAATGCATGGCATTCTTTTAATCACTTTCACTATCAAATATTATAATGATAAAAACATTCACTCATATGATAGATTCATTTTCTCTCACCGTTTCTTTACTTGGGCACTTGAACTTCCCCCATGTTCTCAAAGCTCTCAAAACTCACCATACTTTTTATGTAGTTACTTCCATTTTGGAGGAGTGTGAAAGTAACATTTTAATACTTTACTGGAAATGTCCTAATTTTTTATTTTCAGCTCCAAATGAGATAACTATGAAAGGAATACTTGATTCACTTTGAAACTACATTAGATTTATCTCATTATAAGAACTGGAGTACTGATGATTACACTTATTCTGTAGCATGCAAAGTACCTACTAGCATGATAGCCAGCAGGGATGAGACGAGCTCAATTTCTCTATGTTTGATGACATAAATAAATTGTGTCTTCAGCAATATGGCCTTACCATCAGGTTGTGGAAAGTAACCAATAGTCTTGGTAACAGCCTGTGATGTTTGGTGACAGCCAAGCAGGTGTCTATGGGATCCTTTTGGCCAATGACAAATTTTCTTTTGTTTTTTTTTATTATCTTCTAAGTTTGTATATTTGGATATTTTTTTGTCTGTTTGTTTTTTAAAACAAGGAAAGAACTTAAATTTGAATACACGGAGAGGATCCTGGAGAAATTGGAAAAGCAGAAATCATATCATCACCATATAGTGTAATAAAAATATTTAAATAAAACAATAAAATATTGAACACTTTTGCACAGTGGGGAAAACAATTGGTCAAGAGTGAAAGCTACAAGTCAATGGGAACCTGGCAACCTCACTAGAAATAACAGGCTCTATGTAGTTTCCCACCAGTCAGAAGTAAGGCCTCAATAGTCAATAAACTTAAATGTGCTTCTTTCATTAGGAAGGGGAGAAAGAAAGAAAGAAAAATTCTCAATTAGTTGCTATGTAATAAGGTACAATAAGTAATTAATTAGCTTTTATCAATGAAGACTTAAAAGTGTTGCAAAGATCACTGCTCTAGATATAGGCATATTAACCTGTTCCTAACATGCTGCTCACTGAGGTTGTAAACTCCCAAGATATCTCAGATGGTTTAACGGGAATGATAGCTCATAATTTTTGTACATTTTTAGCCTAAAATTAGGAGCAATTGTTCTATAAAGAAATTTTTCCTTGCTTTGGAGGGTACAGTCTTGTTGTATAAAAATTATAACATTGTAAATGAATAATTCTTATAATGTCAAAAAATTATGAATAAAGCCTGTTTTCTTCTTTATCTTACTACATTTATTGCAGATTGTGTGTTTCTGTGATTGTCTTAGTGTGGTTATGTCTCTCTCTGTATATATTGTGTTTGTGTGTGCGTGTGTGCACACACACACACACACACTCACACACACACATTTTAACCTGTTTGTAATATGCACACATGTTGAGTTCAGAGAACAAAATGCATGAACCAGTTCTCCTTTCTCACCATGTGGCTCCTGGGAATTGGTTGCAGTCAGGTTTCTCTTCTCCATCCTCTCACCAGCCCGAGCTTATCTTTCCAGTGATGACAAGGATGATTAAATTGCTTTGGTTGTGTACTTCCACACATAAGATAGTTCTTTGATGATCCTAAACAATTTTACTATTTAGATGTAATATCTGAACATTGCAAACTAGAAGAAGCTCTATTAGTCGAATACACACATGTTTCTCTAGAAAACTCATTTTTGTTGCAGGTTGTGATTGAAATTTCATTTTATTCTTCCTTTCCTTCAAAATGTTATCACTTTTACTTTAAATATACTAAAAATACAATTTCTGTAATGAAAGTCATCTATTTTATCCTAGTTTATAAAGAAGTAATCAAGTGATTCATGGGAGGAGCCCTCACCACTCTGGAGTATGCCCCACAGTCTCTCCCTCCCTGTTCCTCTCCTTGAACCTGTATTAATTAACCCTCTTAATACATTCTAACTTTGGTTCAAGAATTCTCTTCCATTCTGTGCTATGTCAAGAAAAAAACATCTTGAAACATAAACAGATGTGTTGGTTATCAGGATTTTTAATATATACAAATTTTCTGCATGTTTTGTGTTAATACTAACTGAAAATTAAACTTTATTGGCTATATATTTGCATAATATTTTCTTCTTACATATGCATGTATTTAAATAAAGACTGGTAAAAGTTACAAATAGCATAAAATTATTATAGTTCAGTTGAAACATATGAAGATAATCAGAATCGAACCTTAATTTATTTGAGACATTCTTTTGCTAATACATTGCATTGTTTTGCTCAAAGCTTATGAAATATAGTTTGCAAAGAAATGGTGTGATTTTATCTCCAGTCACTCATCTACCTGCACCAGTGTCAGCTGGATTGTTACCTTTTCTCATGCTAAACTCATTCTATTAAACCCTTGATTGTTTGTTAATTATTGCCAACTAAAATTTTAATTTGCTCCAAAATTGCATGGTGAACATGGTGATTGCAATTAAGTTTATATTAGGAATTGGCACTAGAGGGAGCTAAGGAATTGTATCATTTGTGTGTTTAGGGAAACTGAACATTCATTTAAAAACTTGTATTTTTCTCAGAACCTGCTGATTTTACAAATATGGCAGCCATGTCTCAGCAAATTATAAGCAATAATGAATTAGTTAATTTTCTTTAGTGAAAACTGCTATGGCAAGATTATTAAATTACTGTATTTCTACTTATTGAAAGTAGCTTCTAGTCAGTAAATTAGGATTTCTAAGACTCTTTAGGGAAAGGGATTATTACTATTATCCGTGTTCATCATTGTTTTGGCCCTCACAAAATTAAAAATGCTCAGAGTACCTGTTAAAATACAATTTTTTTGCTCCTAAATTTATACTTTGATTAGGAGGTGTCCTTATTGAATAGCATCTCTGTGTAAACAGGAAACTGATTTTATTCTCATGGAGTATTCTAGGAATTTAGTTTGATTACTTTGAAGGAATGATTCAATTCAATAATATGCTTTCTTAGCTAGCTTACCATAATTTGAGTAAAGCTAAGTTAGTACTGTAACATGTTTAAATTATACATTTAAATAGTTAAATAAACTATATAGCTTCTTACATTTTCTATACTTAGTCCCAGGAAATGCCAGATCTGAAAAGGGCTTGTATACAGCCAACATTTCAAGAAATGGGAAACCACATCCTTGCCAGTACTTCATCTTGGTATGACAGGAGCAAAAGGAATGTTTACAAGTCCCTACTTTGTAACAGAGCATGAGCCCATCATGATAACAAAGCAAGGAGTAAGAATATTATTTCTATGTTAAAGTAAATGAGATTTCACTTTGAAAATACAATGGCAAAAAAGTATTAAAATGAACTTATTTTTATGGTGAAATTCAAGTAACTTTGAGTCAAAGTAGCAGTTAAAAGAGTTTAATTTTTTTCCTTATACATAAAACTTCTATTTGTATCTGGATACATTCAGATTTCTTGTGTGTGTGTGCGTGTGCGTGTGCGTGTACGTGCACGCACGAGCACACGCATGAGTGTGTTTGTGTGCCTGTGCATTCACATATATCATTTGTGCATGTGGGAGAGTGTGTATGTGTGTGTAGGTCAGAAGTCAACACTGATTCTTTAATTGCTTCCACCTTAATTTTGACTGACATTCTCTCACTGAAATTGAAGCTCATCGATTTGACTAGGCTTGCAGGTCTGTGGGATTCAGGATCTGCTTGTTCCTGCTACCCAGTTCTAGTACTATAGACATGTAGTATAGTATACAGTGATTATGTGAATATAAAATTAAAAATCCCGGTCTGCATGCTTGTGTTATAGGCACTTTGCTGACTGAGTCATCTCTCTACTCACCAGCTTATTTTCAATACGGGTATATATTAATATTAAAGGGTTGTTTAGCAATTAAATTAGTCAGTATTATGTAAGTATACTGACTAATCCTACAATAATTTTAACAGTTTATTTCTTTTATCAAAACTTAACATTCATCACAGTGTATATCTTTGTTTTACTTTAACGATACTAATTTTGTACATGTACATATAAACATATTTCTTTATACATATGTGCATATGAAGGTGAATGTAAGAGGTCAACATCGGTGGTCTCTCCCACTGTTAAAACTAACTTATTAAAAATTGTATACATTCACACAATACATATATTGGCCAACCCCCCCCCCCCCCCCCTCCTTCGAATGCTCCCTGATGCTCCCCTCCCAACCTCTTTGCCAAGTTTATGTTCTTCCATTTTTTTGTTAATAACCCCATGTCTAAATAATGCTGTCCATATGTACCTGAGTGTGTGGTCACAAACAAACTACCAGGGATTACATTCTTAATGTGAAAGAATCACTCTGTCTTTATAGCTATCAGCTTCAAACGACTCTTCTGATAAATTTGCCATCTTAAAGCTTCTGCTCTTATCCATGAAGAAACTTTTAATAGATGCATGCTATCTGTTTGAAAAAAAATTATTTTCATCAAAAAACTCCCTTTAAATTAATATATGATATTTCAGTGATAAAGATGGAAAATGTAATAAGAGTTACATATTGAATGAGACTAGCAAGTGGGATATCTCTAAAGCAGTGTTTAACAAGTTTTATTGTTCATCTAAGGATTTAAAAAAATACGGTTTCTTGTTTAGAAGATGACCCTAGGTGAGCCTGATGTTTTCTGTGGATTCTGCTTTGAATATACCAATAGTTTTCCCTTTCTTTGATCTTGATATCTATTATCTGGTTTGAAATAAGAATGGAAAGCGTCTAGGGACAGAAAAAAATGGTCAGACTTAATCATGAAATCTGAGATGTAAATAGCAGCTGGAGGGCTGAGTTGATGGCCAACACTGATATCAGGAAATAATTCTGCAGACATGAGGCCATGCACATTCATTCACCTTGCACACTATCAAACTTCTGCTCTTACACAGCAGGCAAGAAATACCATTATGTTTTGCACTTAATCTTTTTAATAGCTTTAAATATTTTCAATATCTTAATTGATATGATATAAAGGTATTTAGGAGATTGGGGAATCTACACTTTATCACAAACAGGACTGTTTTAGTGTCAGATCATTGAGATTTAGATTTCAGCTCTACCACACACTACATTCATTTTCTTAATAAATTTATATAATATTAGAGCATCAGTTTTTCTATCAGTTTAAAAGAGGGGAAATCATAATAGACACATAAATTTGCTCCATTCCCTGTTGTTTGTTTGTTTGCTTTTGATTACTGAATACCTAAAATATATATATATATATATAAAAATAATCAGGACATTAAATACAACTTGCTTTGGTATGTAAAGATCATCAATTCCAATGTATTACTGGCAACATAGAATATTTTTAATTATAGTTGTATATGATGGGAATGAGTAGTTTTTGAGACATAGAGCATAAAAGAAAGCTGAAGAATGTTTTGCTGAAATAATGTAAAGCTTCAGAGCTATGTGAGATATTTGGAATTTATTCTTTTTAAAAAAATTGTAGTTAATCTTTTTTTACAGTCCAGATTTATCCCCCTCCCGGTCCACCCTCTGAGTGTTCCTCATCTCATCCATCCTTCCCAAACCCCAGTCTCTATGAGGATGTTCCCACCTCCACACACTTTCCATCCATTCAGACCTCCCCACTTGTTGGGGCCTCTATCTAGTCTCTTGATTTTTAGGTGCATCTTCTCTCACTGAGGCCAGACCCAGCAGTTCTCTGTTGCATATGTGTTGGTGGCCTCATATCAGCTGGGGTATGCTGCCTGGTTGATGGCCCAGTGTCTGAGAGATCTCAGAGGTCCAAGTTAGTTGAGACTGCTGGTCCTTCTACAGGATTGCCCTCCTCTTCAGCTTCTTCCAGCTTTTCCCTAATTCAACTACAAGGGTCAACAGCTTCTGTCCATTGGTTGGGTGTAAACAATGGCATCTTACTCTTTCAGCTGCTTATTGGGTCTTTCAGAGGGCAGTCATGATAGATCCCTTTTTGTGAGCACACCATAGCATTAGCAATAGTGTCAGGCCTTGGACCTTCCCCTTGAGCTGGATCCCACTTTGGGCCTGTCGCTGAACCTCCTTTTCCTCACGCTTTTCACCACTTTTGTCCATGCAGTTCTTTCAGACAGGAACAATTATTGGTCAGAGTTTTTGACTGTGGGATGGCAAGCATATCCCCCCACGTTATGCCCTGTCTTCCTGCTGGAGGTGGGCTCTACATGTTCCCTCGACCCACTGTAGGGCATTTCATCTAAGGTCCTTTGCTTTGAGTCCTGAGAGTCTCCCACCTCTCAGGTCTCTGGTACATTCTGGAGGGTCCCCCAACCTCCTACCTCCTGAAGTTTCTCTTCTTTCTGCTGGCCGTCAGGGTTTCAGTCTTGCTGTAATTTATTCTTTAGGAAGTTATGAACACATAAATTATGAACTGAGGCACAACATGAAAAAAAATGTACTTTTTCTAATTTTAACTCAAGTTCTATTTGGAGAAAGATCAGTAGAAACATTTTTCCTCTGGTCAATATGGGTGGATTTTGAATTCATTATCCAATCTAATAGAAACAGAAAGGGACAACATAGACAATAACTTTGAATTCAAACTTCTGAGAATTAGTGACCATTTGAACCTGAGGTATGAGTTCAGATGCTTTGATCTAGTTCAATAGTAAAGTCTACTGAGTATTTAGAAAAAAAATTTTAAAAAAGAAATTTAATAGGCAATGATGCCAACTTTTCTGTACTTCTTTTGGTTCAGGCACAGATGGCTGCTCAGATACATAAAGGCATTTCCTAGTATGGTAGACTATCTGTTCCTTGTGTTTCTTTGCTAAAGTAAGAGAACTTCTGAGAAGTTTCACAGTCACTTTCTTATGTTTAGCCTACCATGATGTTCTAAATGTGCTCAAAAACAACCACTAACATGAGAGGGACCTCAAAGATGGCTAAACTCCTCCTCCTGGTATAATATATTCAAGAAGACTATCCCACAGCATAAGACAGCTGCATTAGTATCCTGTCAGTAAGACCCGGGCTGTGTTGAATATGTGGTGGAAGAGAATGTTACATGTATAGTATATTAAGGTCGTTGACAATGCCTGATTTGGATGGAGAGAATTTGTTACAATGATAACAATATGTTCTTGTTACATATTTATTTAATGTCTCTTCCTAGAGTGCACATTAACATGATATTTGTAACCATTTGCATTTAGATCCCTGTATTTTTCCTTCCATATTTTACCTTAGAATTTTGAACAGCATCAAGCACATTGGAAGTTTTCAAGGAAAGTGATTTCAACATTTTCCCCTGAAGGTCGCATGGCTTTTGTATAAACACCCAACAGATTTTTTCTGGATTTTGATTGTTTGTTTTAAACATTTGTTTCCATAAAATAAACCAATGATTTGCCTCAGATCTACCTCTTTCTTGTCTTTTAGTTTTTCTGTTCATAAGTTTTTCTCTGAAACAATGCCTGATTATCTTATCTCAATTAATTCCCTGCCACAAACTGTTTGATATTTACTTTAGTACATTTCCTTGCACATTTCCTTAAAGGCATTTACTATCACAGTTAGTAAATAGATGCAATGTAGGCAAGCATAGATAGAGAAATGCCTACTAGATCTTTATTCAGACAAATCCCATCTCGAGTTTTATAACAGATACACCTGCAAAACTCAGTGAAGTATATGTAAAGGGATCTTCTCTGTGAATAATGGTTCAGGAAGGAGATGTGCATGATGCTTTGTTTCTAGTTTGGGAATCATAGAAAGTGATCTTAATTAAGCTAGATGCTTGAAATGTGGCATTTTCATGAAACATAAATTCACATTCCAATAAAATATTGAGGAAGGTAGGCTTTCAAATTGGAGACATAGTATGAAGAAGAAAAAAATAATGAATGGTAACAGAATCTTATGTAAATATTACTTGAGGAAACATTATAGAAGTCAATGCCATTAGTCAGCAAGGAGTCTTTATACTACTACATTGTAAGTACCTAGAGGTTGTTCATTAGACCTTATGGATTACCCATGCTTTCACTTTTGTCCACTTCTTGAGAACGTACATTTATATTGAATTTTAGATTTCACTTCAAACAAGCAAGGAAACAAAGATGCCAGATTAGATGACAATGTAATAAGGACCTCTAAATATTAAAGATGAATCAAGGGTTAAAAAGCACACCATAGCATCAGTAATAGTGCCAGGCACTGGAGTTTCCCCTTGAGCTGGATCCCACTTTGGTCCTGTCTCTGGAGCTTTTCCTCAGGCTCCTCTCCATTTCATTCCCTGTAGTTCTTTCAGACAGGAACAATTGTGGGTCAGAGTTTTGACTGTGGGATGGCAACCCCCTCCCTCATTTGATGCCCTGTCTTCCTGCTGGAGGTGGGCTCTATAAGTTCCCTCTTCCTACTGTTGGGAAGGGGGATAACATTTGCAATGTAAATAAACAAAGTAACCAGTATAAAAATTTTTTTAAAAGCAGCTAGGAGCCTTTCTTTCTCCTAAATTACTCTCTGACAACTCTTGGGTACAGAGGTTGCTTTAGTTCTAGGAGCTGTTGATATGAGATGGTTTCCTTGGGCATGTGCAGGATGGTGCTATAAGTTCTCTGTTCCTCAATCCTGTTCCTGCCTGTCATCTGAGGGATATTTCTGGATGTGCATATCACTGGGAGCTAGGAGTCCCATTGCCATGGAATTTATGAGTGCTTATGTTATGTTTAGATTAGACCATTAAAAACATGTTATATTGAAAATTTCCAAACATTCACAACAATAAAGGAATTAGTTTTAAAAAACTAATTAAGCACAATGATTATCTGTACCTACACATAGTAAAGTTAATCATGCATAATTTTCTTGGTATGAAATGAAACCTATCGCCTGTTCTCCTCATCTTTCTTTTATCTCAAAGTTGAACCAGCATTATGTTATCATTGATGTTTATTACACATTATTTTTAAATTTATATACTTAAGGCACTGTAATAATTTAAATCCTACAAACTGTTATTCCATAATAAATTAGTTAATACTATTTTACTCAGAGGCTAGCCATTAAAACAGACTCTAACCTACTGATTGATTTCCAATCAGAAAGATTTTTTTTATAAATCTAGCCAGATATCATTATATATTCATTAAATCATTAACATATTCAATTTTTTCTCAGATAATCTCAACCAAATTATTTCTTCAACACAAAGATTTTTCTATCCTCACCTCTCTCATCATTATTTGATCATCTCTCCAAACATCCATGTCACTTTTACCAAGTCAAAGGAAATATCTCTGATTGCATCAGATCTTACATGAAGTTCTTAAGTTTTGATTATGCTAATAATGATTATATAAGATTTATCATATATTTGTCTTATTATTTTAAAAATGTTTTAAGATTTATTATTTTTATTTCATAAGTATGGGTGTTTTGCCTTTGTTTGTGTGTGTGTGTGTGTGTGTGTGTATGTGTGTGTATGTAGTACATGTAGAGCCCAGAAGAAAACATTGGATCTCCTGGAACTGGAATTAACAAATGGTCATTACTTGCTATATGGGGGCTGGAAATTGAACCCAAGTCCTCTAGTAGAGCAATCACTGGTTTTAACTATTGATCCATCTCTCCAGCCATTTACAATTTTTTGTATAGTTTTGCTTTTTGAAGAACTTTGCATTTGTGAAGAGAGTTTATTAGATGTGAACTAGCAAATGCCAATGATGGTGTGCAAAGTTATAAATAAGCATGTTTCCTACTAGCAAGTCTTTTCTTTAATTTTCTTCTTCTTCTTTTTTTTACTTTGGAAGTCAAAAAATAATTACAACTTCTTCTTCTTCCCTTTCCTCCCTTCTCTTTTCCCCTCCAAACGGTCCCATAGAGCTGACATTGCTTACAAATTCATGACCTTTTATTCATTAATTGCTATTACATGCTTATATGTATATACAGATGTATTCTAAGTATAACCGACACACTATGTATAATTCCACTTGCATAAACGTTTTCAGGGCTGGCTATTTGGTGTTGCATACCTTGCGGTAAACATCAGCTCTCACATCAAACTTCCTCAGCAATAGAGATACTCCATTATCCAACTCCATTGGATACTGGAAACCTAGCTAACTATTCAATACTCATGAAGCAGTAGATATTAAGTAGAACATATAACCACTGCTTTACTAAACCAGGAAAATTCTTAACAATAATTTGAACGTTGATCCTTTTACCCAGTTAGGTGTAGCCTTCACAACTCATCAAGAAAGCAACTCTGCCCCCACTATACAACACTCCAAAACCAATTGCAGAGTTGGGGATCCCAGTTCCAATGCATACATATATAAAACACTACCACACCTACAGCTCAGGGAAGACTGCCAGTAAGAGAGTTGGCAAAATATTTGAAGAGGCAGAAGTTCAAGGACTTTGCAGTGAGAATGCGTCTCTTTAGAATGTCAGAAGTTATACACATAAAGTATCACAAAAATCACTGCCTAAACATGAGCTGAACAAAGTCAACACTAGCAGACAGGCCAACGTGTACAGGAAAAGACAATGAAGCACCAACCCTATAACAAGATTATAGGCAACTCAGGGATGCTGAGGACAGGAGAAATAGTCTTCCTCAGTAAAGAACACCCTATCCAGACCATAATGTGTTGGGAGCTGAAGCGGAGCTGAAGCAGAGCTGAAGTCTTCATGCTGCTCCTGGAAACCTGACCCCACCAAGCTTGGCTCAGCCTTGAGGTACCTTCTGAGAACTGGTCACAATTGTTTGAAGATTAATTGTTCCCCATGCTCTGGGAACTGGCCATTCTGAAGATCGATGAGCCAGAGCAACCAGAAACCACAACCTCCTTGCTTCCCATTCCTCCCTTTGCCTCATTCCCACCACTCCCTTTGCCTCATTTCTGCTTTAAAAACAGCCTATGTTTCAAGAATAAATGAGACCTTGACAAGATTCTGCTTGGTCTCGCTCCTCTTTCTCGCCCGTTTTTCTTTCAGGCTTGGTCCCCCTTGACCCCATGAATAACAAGGTCCTGCAGGGCGGGACAAGTGGCGCCCAATGTGGGGCTCGAGGTACGGATCTCTGCCAGATGGACCCCAGCCCAAAAGAGGAGAAGCACCGGCTCCAGTGTAGATTGAGGACACTCCTCACCGCTCATGAGAAGTTTTCGTCCTCGGTAAGTGATTCTGTCCGTCTCATATAAAAAATGGGCCAGAAACTCACTAAGGAAGCAGTCTTCATTAAAGACTTAAAAGGAACACTCAGGGAAAGAGGAGTTAGAGTTAAGAAAAAGGATTTAATTAGATTTTTTATATTTATAGATGGGGCCTATCCCTGGTTTATAATAAATGGTCCAGAGATCCACAGAAAAAAATGGCAAAAGGTTGGAAGAGATCTTAATGAAAAATTGGAACGTGAAGGACTGGATGCTGTCCCTGCCACCGTTTTTTCGTATTGGGGACTGATCAGAGACATAGTTGAGGCTGAGTCTTCTGACCCTGACAAACAGCAATTACTGTCAGTGGCGGAATATTGTCTCTGCCCTCTGTCCACTGCAGGATCCTTGGTCTCCCTCCCAGAAAAATGTTCCAATACACAGGCCCCTCCGCCTTGTTATTTTTCCTACCGCCTTTTCTCCTACTGGTTTGCTTTGGCAAGTCAAGCCCTTATTCTGGGTCCATTTACCAGCATCCCCCTCCCGCGTGCTGCCAACCTACCCACTCCTAGTTGCTCATCCTTAAGGCTTGGTAGAGAGGCTGCCCTTAAGCTCTTCGGAAAAGATCCTGATATTATAGTCCTCCCCTATAATGCCTCCCAAGTCCAGTGGCTTATCCAAAACGAAGATGATTGGGCCATTAATTGTACTTCTTTTCAAGGCACCATGGATAACCATTACCCTGCTGATAGGTTAGTTCAGTTTTTACAAAAAACGCCAGTTGTTTTCCCTAAAAGAACAAAACAAAGATTTCCCCCATTGTTGGAGCCACATTAGTTTTTTCTGATGGATCTTCTTCAGGCATGGCTGCTTTTAGTATTAATGGAGTGGTCTCTCACTTTATGACAGCCTTCATTTCTGCACAACTTGTTGAATTGACAGCCATTATTAAAGTTTTTGAGATGGTACCAGATGTGCCTTTTAACCTTTATACGGATAGTGCCTATGTGGCCTCCTCTGTGCCCCTCCTGGAAGTTGTTCCATATATCCGCCCCTCCACCAATGCCTCTCCCTTATTCTCCAGACTACAAAAATTAATTCTTGATCATGAGGCCTCTTTCTTCGTTGGGCACATTCGCGCCCATTCTGTATTGCCTGGACCACTGTCTGAGGGCAATGATAAAGTAGATCAAGCCACTCAGATAATTGCTTCTGCGCTTTCTGTTCCCCCACTCACTGCTGCACACCAGGCCCATGACTTACATCACCTTAATGCCCATATTCTTAGGCTTAATTTCAGATCTAACAAGAAACAAGGATCGTTCCTCCCTTTGAAGATGTTCCCTCCGTGGCTTCTCTTCAAGGCCCTGTTGTGCTTCAGTACCATGAGCAGTCCTCCTTCACCACATCAACTTTTTAACTTTACATGGGTAATTCTTAATGAGGCAGGAGATATAGTTAATTCAACCTCTCGGCTCTCTACCAATATCCCGTGGGGCCCCTTACAGGTTGATCTATGTGTGCTGGCCCTTGGGGCTCATTACTATTGGGATTATCGGGACTTCTTTGTGCCACAACAAAAGCCCCCCAATCCTGTCTCATGGCTGGTTTGGCTCCCGGGATGTGGATCTCAAATGAAAAGGTCCCTCTTACAAATGGTCCCTATATATATATGCCCCGGGGGACATCGAGACCGCTCTCTTAACACAAAGTGTGGTTTCTCTTCTGATTATTACTGCACCTCCTGGGGTTGCGAGACCTCTGGAGACACTTATTGGAAGCCCTCTTCCACCTGGGATTATATTATCCTAAAGAGAAAAAAATCCTTCCAGATACAACCTTGGTAATGAGCCCCTCCCCCTCAAAGGGGAATGTAAAGATCAATGGTGCAATCCTCTTTCCATCATCTTCAATGACGCTGGAAAAAGGGCCTCCTGGGACAATTCCAGAGGTTACGAATGGGGATTGAGACTCTATATGTCAGGGCGTGACATCAGCCTTACATTTAAAATTAAGCTCATAAAGACACTTCCACAGGGGCCTTCAGTAGCTGTTGGACCTAACACAGCCTTATGCCCTGGCCCAAACAGCGCCTTGGTTGGGCCTCCTAAACCACCAGCTGCCCCCTGGTCGACCTCAGTCCCTTCTGCTACCACCCTATTTCGACCCACCCTTCCTATGGGGCCCCCCTCATCCACTAATGTTATTCTCAAGTTGGTCAATGCCTCTGTTGAGACCCTAAGACTCAACAACCAGACAGAATATACAGAATGCTGGGTCTGCTGTTCTCCTCGCCCTCCCTTCTACGAGGGGGTGGCTATTCTTGGTGACCCCTTCTACACCAATGATACCAACCTGTTGAGATGGAGCAACACCGGGAGTCATGGATTAACCCTTTCCCAGGTCTCCCGATTGGGTCTCTGTTTATTGGCCCCCAAAATGGTCCCTCCTTATCAGTTAAAGGAGATTTGCAATCAGACAATTACAGTTAATACCACCTTTCAATATATCCAGGCACCCAATAATACCTACTTTATTTGCTCCACGGGACTCACTCCTTATGTAGTTTCTGCTTCTCTATTGATATATAGGGATTATTGTGTTTTGGTTATTCTTCTTCCAAAGATCACCTTTCATCATGCAGAAGAGCTGCTTACGTTTTGGGAGAGGGGTACAATTCGCTTAAAAAGAGAGCCCATTACAGCCATTACATTGGCCATTCTTTTGGGCCTGGCTGGTGCAGGGGCAGGAACAGGCATAGCTTCCTTAGTTACTTCCACCCAACAGTATAATCTACTTTCTTACAGCTATTGATAATGACATTCGTGAGTTACAACAAGGGTTAAAATACCTTAAAGACTCTGTAGAGTCCCCGTCAGAGGTGGTTTTACAAAACAGAAGGGGACTAGACCTCGTCTTTTTATAAGAAGGTGGCCTATGTGCCACACTTAAGGAAGAATGCTGCTTTTATGCAGACAAAACAGGGCTAGTTGAGGACAGCATTGAAAAAATAACACAGAGCCTAGAAGAAAGAAAGAAAAAGAGAGAACAGAGCGAAGCTTGGTATCAAAACTGGTTTTCCACCTCCCCCTGGCTTTTTACACTGCTTCCTAGCCTCCTGGGACCCTTCGTGGGCCTTTTATTGCTTTGTGCGTTTGGCCCTTGGGCCTTTAACAGACTAACTAATTTTGTTAAGTCACAGATTGATTCTGCTCTCCGCAAGACCGTTGCTGTTCATTACCATCACCTTAGTGCTCAAGAATCCACCGAGGATCTCCCCCCTAGTCCCTCACCCAGTGGCCTACAGTTCTCAGTCCTGGCAAAAGAAATAGAGACCCCCTGGTACCACAGATTGTTGAAGCTTTCCTAAGGTGGCTCTCTGAGACTCCCAACAACCCCTTTGAGGCCATAGCTGTGGGACCAACCAAGGACAGGCAACTCATCGCCACCCCCTGGTCTGTGATGCCAACAATGGGTGCCACTCACATAGCCTAAGACAGGAGCCTCACCAACTGCCATGATGGTCATCCGATGATGGGAATATTGTGAGTTCATTGTCTGGGTTGCTCATCATGACCTCAGGAAGAGGGCCATCTCATTACAACTTGAGGCCTAAGACATGAGACCTAAGACAGGTGGCCCACCGACTTCATTTTTACTAAATACAGAAGGGGGAGATGTTGGGAGCTGAAGTGGAGCTGAAGTCTTCATGCCGCTCCCAGAAACCTGACCCCACCTTGGCACAGCCTTGCGGTACCTTCTGAGAACTGGTCACAATTGTTTGAAGATTAATTGTTCCCCATGCTCTGGGAACTGGCCGTTCTGAAGATCGATGAGCCAGAGCGACCAGAAACCACAAGCTCCCTGCTTCCCATTCTTCCCTTTGCCTCATTCCCACCCTTCCCTTTGCCTCATTTCTGCTTTAAAAACAGCCTATGTTTCAAGAATAAATGAGACCTTGACAAGATTCTGTTTGGTCTCGCTCCTCTTTCTTGCCCATTTTTCTTTCAGGCTTGGTCCCCCTTGACCCCATGAATAACGAGGTCCTGCAGGGCGGGACAATAATGAAATATTTTGATGCTCCCTTTGAAACTTCTTTAGTTTCTTAGAGAAGCTTTCAAACATATCTAACCTTTTCTTTAAAAGCTCCTGCACCTGTGTATTTCAAGTTCAGTAGAGCACCAACCTTGATGAGATTATCACATAAACTAAAACAAAACTTTCAGAAATTGTTTATCAGATTTACTTGAGGTGGGACCTGCGAATGTACTTAATGGTTTTCTATATATTTCATTTGCACTCATGCCAATGTTGATTTATGGACCAACATTTGTAATTTTCTTAAGAAAATATGATAGTACTGACCTTCAACTCCCCCATATCTAATTTATATAGAAGTCATCAAATTCACATATTATATAGTGAAACATTAAACATATTTTTCATATTGCCTAGGCATACATATGTGAACTATAAAATAAAATATATTTTAAAATACTGCACACCATGCAAAACTTTCAACTAGAATAGAGGTTTTCAACCAATGTGTACCAAAACATTTAGGGATCAGACAATTTTTCTTTCAGGGATTCTTAGGACCACCAGAAAACATAAATATTTGCATTATGATTCATAACTGTAACAAAATTACAGTTATAAAGTCAAAACAAAAATAATTTTGTGGCTGAGAAATTGTAAGAAAAGGTTGCAACATTAGGAAGGCTGAGAAGCACTGATGAAGATAGAAATATTCCTCACTAAAACCTATTCTTTTTGAGGATATTATAAAATGAAGCATCTGTGATGTTTGTTTTACATCTTTCTATTATTTCTTCTACTTTCTTCAGTAAAATTTTATTGAATACATTATCATCTACTTGCTACTCAATTTTCTGGAACCATCTATAATGGAGGCCTAAAGTTGAAAATATCAATTATACTCCTGTTCTATTTGCATGTATATATTTTTTAATTTGGACAGTTTTGCAATATTTAAGAATCTATGTGCATTTTTACACTCTTGCACATCAATGCACATGCATATACACATGCATAAACAATCAAGTTTAACGATACGTTCAGATATAAAGTCACAAAATTCTAGAATGTCGATAGATTTTAAGCAGTTACCACAATTAGTATTATGTGCTACAAAAAAAAAAAAAAATACGGCCACAGGTGCTTAGTGATTTACAATATCCCATAGTTGTTGAGAAAAGACTACATTATAAAAGATTTCAATAGTATGAATATTTTTATGTATAACATTGGATTATAAATATTTTTTAAATCACATGTATTTAATTTTTATTAGGTAGATATCTGTCATTTACTGCAACATCAATGAAAATTCTGTGAATATATACAGTCAAAAGAGAAATAAATCTAGTGATTTTTTTCTTATGAAGTACAAACTAGTGTTATATTGAAGAAAAATTACTATTGTTAGCTAATTTTGCAAGTATATAGGCCAAAGAAATCTATAATGACAAACCTTTGAAGCATGAGTGATGTGGAAGAGTTATGGATATTAATTCAGTCTTTGCATGTGGTGTTCAGTGAAATATTAAGCTTTAGAGTCTGTGTGGGAGTGTATCTAAATATAGTTGTTATTTTGCATTTTTATTTTGCAGCTTTTCAGACATATTCATGGCAGGGGAAAAAAATAAAAATGCGTCTGCCACAAAGGCATAATTCTCAATTGTATGTTGTAGGGTAATTCTTCAGAGCCAAACCTCAGCACAGGGAGACAAAAGACACTCTGCTAGGTTATCTTCTGACCAGTTCTTTCCAAATTTCTTTTCTTCTGCTGCAGTGATGTGGGACATCAGCAACCATGTTTATGTAGAGAGGTCAACTTCCATGAAGAAGTCTTACATGGACTGCAACTGATTAGTTGGATTTGCATGTACCATTGATTGCTTATCTGATATTCTTGTCAACAGTCTGTTGTACTAGTAGAATGAGGAAGTTCAATTTTAAAAGCATAGATAGAAATTGGAAATTTTTGAATCAAGAATTCAAATTTGATCCAAGAGTATTTTGTTTGGCTAACATGCTTCTTGAAGACTTTAAAGTATTTTAACATTTTAAGATATTTGTATATTCTTTTCTTCATCATTTCACATTCTATTTTAAAAGTGTTATTTTAACTGCCTAATACTGAAATTTGGGATTGCAGTGCTGGTTAGATGGAGACCTTTATGCATTGCTTACCACATATGTATTGCAGACTCAGAGGTTTTGTTTTGTTTGTCTTAGACTAAACCCTTCGTTTTTAGATTTTACTAAATAGAGGTAGAAAGATGAAGAAATTTATTTACAATCATAAGCAGAAAGAAAAAAATGAAATTTAACATTTGTATCAAAAGTGAATTTTATCAGGTAGTAAGGGATATAAAGTTATTGAGAGGCCAAACCTACTCCACCTTGGGACCAGATTCCATCTAAAAATAAAAGCCTGAGAATTTGACCTGTAGCAGAACCCAAAGCTGCACTCACATACCAGAAAGGACCCTATGGCTTGTCCTTGGCCAGAGTTACTCCCTAGCTACTTTGATTAGTGACAATTAATTAAAGATTAGTCTGAGTTTTTCAGATGTACATTCTTTCAAACCATTCATAAGTACATACAGTCTTGCTTCAGAGCACCCACCTGTCAGTATACCGTAGTTATTCAATTAGATACTTGCTAGGCTAAACTCCTCTCAATTGCTCACCATTTCCTATGAAGCCTTGTTCCTCTATGAGCTTGGGGCTGCATCCTCCCATTCTGCTGTCAGAGAAGGCAGTGTGGACCTATCCCGCGTTTTTAAATAAAGACCTTAATACAATTGCGTCCAAATCGGCTCCGTGGTGGTCTTTTGGGGTTCAAAAACACTTCCTGGCACAACACTATCTCAGCTGCAATTCTGATTTTGTCAATGGAAAAGAATGATTCTTATTCTACATAATAATGTTAAGTAGGAAAGAAATGTAGACTGGGAGTCCAGTGCTGGTTTGCCTGGGTCAAAACACATAATCCCATTGGTCCCAGAAACCTTTGACAATATTTAACAACACTGCCTCTGTATTAGTCAATACACTTAGTTACTCTGAGTAAACAGTCACACTTGCTTTTTTCTTTCACAAATTGCAAGAAGATTCTGAAATCAATTTGATACCCCAGTTCTTATCATCCCTTTCAATAGGTCATAGAAAACTTAATGAGTCACAAAGACAAAAAGACAGATATGTCATTTCACATGGATTAGGTTTCTCACTGCTCTTTGTTAGCTTCTGCATTCAGAAGATTACTAGGTTCCACTGTTTAGAGATCACATGGATGTTAGACTTGAAATTTCCCTAGAAGGTATATCAAGGAGATTCATCAGATTCACTTAGGTTGTGCAATTATTACTTAATATAATGGAAATGAGACCTGTTGTCTATGGATCTTGGAGTATGCCCAGTTAAAAATTATTCAGTTTCCGTTAACTCCTGGAAGGAGGTGTTAATGGCAGATGAATTTATCAATAGAAATTCACAGAAGGTGTCTGATCAGAATCTCAGGAGACTGATAACTTGGAATGTAGTACTCAAATAAAAGGTGAAAAATATTTTAAATAAAACACCAAGATGCTTGTTACTATAGATATAAGATTATATAAGATTAAATTTCTTATCTGTAATTACTGAATGTCTATGAATCAAGGTTTGAAGTTAAGCCTCATAATGTTCTTATCTACATATATACAAAGAGATGATGCTTATTTGATACACACATAAATCCAACTGTTTGATGGATTATCTAGTTTTAATATTTTATGTAAGTAATGTTTTCTATCATTTTCCCAGTCCCATCTTTCCTCCACCCTCTCTCTTCCCCACAAAGCCATATCAGATTCAAGACTTCTTTTTAACTATCATCACTGCATATATATGAATAAACATAAATATATTTTATGTCAAATTAGTGTTCCTTTCTGGGGCTGATTATTTGGTATTGGAAAGCGGTTAGAGAGTTCTTTCCTGGGGAGAAATTTTCTCTTCTCAGTAGTCTTTAATAGCCAATAGTTCTACACCTAGGAGTGGGGCCCCACATGATTTCCCCTCTTCACATGGGCTTATCAACTGGGGCTGTCACTGTTCAGGTCTTACAGCCTTACTATTGCTGAACAACATTCATGAGTGTAATTTACCTGTCATATGTAGAAGACTCAATCTTGCAACAGACAATATGGTCCTTTGAATCTTGTATTCTTTTCATCCAATTTCCTCCAGTATTCTGTGAACCTTAAGCATAAGAGGTATATTATAGATCTATCCATTAGAACTGGGCAGTCCATGGTTAGCAGTTCTCTGCATTTTTATCAGTAGTGGCTTCCTGCAGGTGTCTCCTACATCTGAACAAAATCTCCTTGATGACAGGCAAGACCTACACTTATTTTTTGGTATAAGAATAATTTTTAAGAATTAAACAAACAAGTGAAAGATCTGTATGACAAGAACTTCAAGTCTCTGAAGAAAGAAATAGAAGATGACCTCAGAAGATGGAAAGATCTTCCATGCTCATAGATCGGCAGGAATAATATAGTTAAAATGGCCATCCTGCCGAAAGCAATCTACAGATTCAATGCAATTCCCATCAAAATCCCAACTCAATTCTTCATAGACCTAGAAAGAGCAATTCTTAAATTCATATGGAATAACAAAAATCCCTGGATAGCAAAAACTATTCTCAAAAATAAAAGGACTTCTAGGGGAATCAGCCTCCCTGACTTCAAGCTGTACTACAGATCAGTAGTGATAAAAACTGCATGGTATTGGTACAGTGACAGGCAGGTAGATCAATGGAATAGAATCGAAGACCCAGAAATGAACCCACACTTATGGTCACTTGATCTTTGATAAAGGAGCTAAAACCATACAGTGGAAAAAAGTCAGCATCTTCAACAAATGGTGCTGGAAAAACTGGCAGTCTACATGTAGAAGAATGCAAATTGATCCCTTCCTATCTCCCTGTACAAAGCTTAATTCCAAGTGGATCAAGGACCTTCACATAAAACCAGATACACTGAATCTAATAGAAGAGAAAGTAGGGAAGAGTCTCAAACACTTGGGCAGAGGGGAAATGTTCTTGAACAGAACACCAATGGCTTGTGCTCTAAGATCAAGAATCAACAGATGGAACCTCATAAAATTACAAAGCTTCTGTAAGGCAAAGGACACTGTAAATAGGACAAAACAGCAACCTACAGATTGAGAAAAGATCTTTACCAATCCTACATCCAATAGAGGGCTAATATCCAATGTATACAAAGAACGCAAGAAGCTAGACTCCAGAGATCCAAATAACCCTATCAAAAAATGGGGAAGAGAGCTAAACAGAGAATTCTCAACTGTGGAAAGTAGAATGGTCAAGAAGCACCTAAAGAAATGTTCAACATCCTTAGTCATCAGGGAAATGCAAATCAAAACAACCCTGGGATTTCACCTCACACCAGTCAGAATGGCTAAGATCAAAAACTCAGGTGACAGCAGATGTTGGTGAGGATGTGGAGAAAGAGGAACACTCCTCCATTGCTTGTGGGAATGCAAGTTGATACAACCTCTCTGGAAATCAGTTTGGCAGACCCTCAGAAAAATGAACATAATACTACCTGAGGACCCAGCTATTCCACTCCTGGACATATACCCAGAAGATGCTCCAACATGTAATAGAGACACATGTTCCACTATGTTCATAGCAGCCTTATTTATAATAGCCAGAAGCTGGAAACAACCCAGATGTCCCTCCACAGAGGAATGGTTACAGAAAATGTGGTACATTCACACAATGGAATGCTACTCAGCTATTAAAAACAAAGACTTCATCAAATTCGCAGACAAATGGATGGATCTTGAAAATATCATCCTGAGCGAGGTAAAACAGTCACAAAAGAACAAACATGGTATGTATTCACTGTTAAGTGGTTATTAGCCCAAAAATTTGAAAAACCCAAGAATCACTTCGCAGCAACAGTAGGTCTAATTGTGAGGTCCCAGATTGGAGAAAAGACTGAAGGAGTTGAGGGAGTTTGCATCCCCAGGGAGGCAGCAACAGAGGCAACTGGCCTGACACCCCCTCCCCCATACTTCTTTAGACTGATCCACCAACCAAAGAATACACACGGAGGGACCCATAGTGCTGGCCACAAATGCGGCAGAGGAGGGTCTTTTTATCTATCAGGGGGAGGAGAGACCCTTGGGCCCAAGTGTATTAGATGCCCCAGTATAGGAGAATGCCTAGGAGGGAAGACAAGAGTGGGTGGGTGGGAGAATACCTCCATAGTGGCAGGGGGAGGGTGGAGGGAATGGGAGGTTCCAAAGAAGAGATCTGGAAAGGGGAAAACATTTGAAATATAAATAAAATATGAAAATTAATTAAAAAAATGAATTAAGTTAGAGATTATACTGATTTAGTAACATAGTTGCCCTCTTGGTTGCATGGACTCATCAACCATGGGTAGTTGGCTAGGTTAACAGTACCAGACATGAAGTCCTTCTTATTTAGAAACCCTTAACTCCAGTTAGCTACTTGCTTGCTGTCTCCAAGATAAAAGAGTATACAGCAGATCTCATGCTGTGCTGATCATTGTTTGTAGGCATCCCAGTTGGGTAGGACAATTGACATGGAAGCTTGTCAATACTTAGATGTACTTTGAAGGTAAATTTGGGGTAAGATCCAGCTCAATTAAACAAATTTCTGAATCCAAAATGTTCTGAATCCAAAATGTTCAGTATCATAAGCAATCGGGGTTATCTTCAGATTCTGGAATGCAGTCTCAACAATAAATATTTTTATTGAGCTGAATGGACTCCCTTAACCAACAGCATTAAAGGTTTCCTGTACCAGATACTAGGGTTTTTGTTAGTCTGTGTTTCTTGAGAGGAGCAATATCACCCAAACTGGCAAGACTTCATTCAGTTCATTTAAATTTGACCCCTGCTGCGCTCTCTCTCTCTCTCTCTCTCTCTCTCTCTCTCTCTCTCTCTTTCTCTCTCTGACACACACATTCACACATATACATGGATTCCATTTGAAAAATGAAATTTTAAAATATATAAAATCAAAATTTGGTTTATGCAAGGTATTCTACAGTACTTAATTTTTATAACAGAAATTACCTTGAGTGCATGCACACATACTCAAATACAGGCAAAACACATACATTTCTAATAACTTTCTTTTGTTTATTTTAATTTGTGTATGAGTATTTTGCCTATTTGTATACATTTACAGCATATATGTCTCTTGTGCACACAGAGGCTACCATTGGATCCCCCAGAACTGGAGTAACAGATGGTTGCCAGTAACCATCCAAGTTCTGTAATTTGAACCTAGATCCTCTGCAAGAGCAAACAGTCAATAATCTAACTGCTAAGCCATTTCTCCAGCCTGATCACATACACACACTTCCAACTGAACTCATCTGCTCAATTAAACTTTTAACGAATAGCATCCATCTTCGCTATAAGATCAGGTAAATATGGTTGCTCTGGAGTCCCACATTAACTCTTTAGTGTGTCCTATTGTGGGAGTCCTTTAATCTCTGTTCTTCATCATCATCCAATTTTGCTTACACGTTGTGCTGTTGCTGTTTTTTTTTTTTTTAGGTTTTTTTTTTTGTTTGTTTGGATTTTTAGCTGGGATCTTGATTGATAGGAAGGCAATACTTACATATATTACTAAACGATGGAGCAGATATTTTAGAGGGAGGCCTGAGGAAAAACAACAATGACACCTCCTTTAAGAGGTGATTTTCTTCCTGTTAAAATTGGGATTAACAAGCATGATGTGGATGAAGCCTGGAGTGTTTTGAAACTGCAAACTAACAAAGTTGAGTGATTGAAAGCGAAAGGTGAAAGACAGAGCCTGAGGACACTTTGAGGTCATAAAGTGGTGACTGAACACCTTTTTGAGAAACAGTTCCACCTTCAGAGTAGCATGGAAGGAAATGTTTAAAGACATTGGCTTAAAGTGAAAAATTATTCACAGCAGGGTAGGTCATTAGAAAGGTGAAGCAAGCCACTAGATCAAGGCTGGCAAATAGATTTCATCTTGATTCCTGGTCTATTTGATTTGTGGTAGTTGTGTGGAGAGATGCAGACACAAGGCCTAAGATTTTTATCTAAATCCTATAATTTAGCACCCTGTGATTGATCAGTGATGGCGATGTGGGCATGGAAATGTGAGTTACAGGCACAGCTTATTCAATGTTTCTTTCATCACTGTATTAAATATCCTTTTATGGTTAGTTGAGTACAAGGGTCTAAATCTGAGTGATAGACGTTTAGCTCATCAGTTTAACAACTTGATCAGTGAATAAGAAACTTTCCCCCCCCCCCACCCACTCTTGTCTTCCCTCCTTGGCATTCCCCTACACTGGGGCATCTAACACCCTTAGGCCCAAGGGCCTGTCCTTCTCATGATAGCTAACAAGACCCTCCTCTGCCACATATGTGGCCAGCACTATGGGTCCCTCCATGTGTATTCTTTGGTTGGTGATCCAGTCTCTGGGAGCATCAGGAGGTCATGTCAGTGGACACTGTTGCTCCCTCCATGGGGCTGCCAACTCTCTCAGCTCCTTCAATGCCTTCTCCAACTCCTCCATCTGGGACCTCACATTCAGCCCTGCGGTTGCTGTGAAGTGAATTTTGGGTACTCCAAAGTTTTGGGCTAATAACCACTTATCAGTAAGTACATACCGTGTTCATTCTTTTGTAACTGAGTTACCTCGCTCAGGATGATATTTTCAAGTTCCATCCATTTGCCTGCGAATTTGATGAAGTGATTGTTTTTAATAGCTGAGTAGTATTCTATTGTGCAAATGTACCACATTTTCTGTATCCATTCCTCTGTAGAGGGACATCTGGGTTGTTTCCAGTTTCTGGCTATTATAAATATGGTTGCTGTGAACATAGTGGAACATGTGTCTTTATTACATGTTGGAGCATCTTCTGGGTATATGTCCAGGAGTGGAATAGCTGGGTCCTCAGGTAGTATTATGTTCATTTTTCTGAGGGTCTGCCAAACTGATTTCCAGATATGTTGTAAGCAGGGGGAGGGGAGGGGATAGGGAGGTTTCAAAGGGGGGATCTGGAAAGGGGGAAACATTTGCAATATAAATAAAGTATCAAAAATAAAATAAAACCATCACTCTTAAAAAAAAGTATAATGCCCATTAGAAATGTAATTTTAAATTTTCCAGAAATATATTTCATGACATTCTTTGTAAAAAAAAGAAGAAGAAATAAAAGAAAGAAAGAAAAAAGAATCATTTGAGTCCTTTCCATCAGGGATTTGAGTGTTGTAAAGAGACCCAAGGATTCAACAGTTTCCATAAATGTCTTTAGATGTTAGTTGTGAATAAAAAAGAAGCAGGCATATTAACACACACACAACATTTCTCTTTAACCTGTCTATATACAGCAGGTTTGATGGCATAACAGTGGAGGTCAAGTAGAGACTCTATCAAAGGGAATTTTACAACAGGACATGCCTAGTTGGAAAGGGATCTCTATTTTTTTTTTTAATTTTATTTCCATTTTTTCTTTCTATTTTTATTGAAAACAGATTTTTGGTACAATAGATTCTGATTATGTTCTACCTTTCCCTGACTCCTCTGAGATTCCCTCCTATTTTCCCTCCCATTACCATCCACATTTTACTGTCTTTCAGAATACAAACAAGCAGAAGCAGAAGCAGAAGCAGAAGCAGAAGCAGAAGCAGAAGCAGAAGCAGAAGCAGAAGCAAACAAGCAAGCAAGAAGAAACAAAGAAAGAAAGAAAGTAAATAAGATAAGATTAAAACAAACAAACAAAACCAAACAAATCAGAATAGAATAGACCAAATAGAAAAAAAAGCATTAAAAAAAGCATAAGAGACACCTATTAACATAGAGACATACATATTCCCACATGAAGAAAGCTTATAAAAACAGAAAACCAGAAGTCATAATATGTATGCCAAATGACATGTGAAGATAAAAGAAAAGATGCCTTCAAAATATTATGTGCTATCATTGAGTTTGTTTTGTGTTGGCTATCTACTGTTGGTCATGGGCCTTCTAATTTTTTTGTTAATCATTTTATTCACTTACATTTCAGGTGACATCCTTCTTCCCAGTATTCCCTTCGGAAATCCCCATCCCATCTCCCCTTCCCTTTGCCTCTATGAGGGTGCTCTTCCAATCACTCACTGTGAATGAGGCTGTGGTCTTTGTACGCACAGTACTTTGTCAGAATTTCAAAAAGCCATGCATGAGTAATTTATTAATATAAGCTCTACAAGAATAAGCAAAGTCTGTAGTGGGTGCCATAAAGTGCCCAGTCCTATCTAGAGCAGAGTAGGACAACAATCCTTCTCAGACTTAGGCTTCTTTAAGTAGTAAGTTCCAAAGTTTCAACTGATTTTAGAACTAGGATATAAGTGAGCAATCAGTCAAGGAGATCAACATACCTAGCTGAAGAAATACCTGCTCAGGTCAGCATAGGGGCATCAGGGAAGAGATTGCTACTTACAATTGATATTCTTATATATGAAACTATGTACCTGACACTTTACTGTTTATCTGTGAGCTATGGGAAATCACCCTTAGATTATAACTGTTTTTAGTGGTCTTTGAAGGCAAGTGAATCAGAGACCATTATAAAATATATAATTTCAATATAAAGGGTTCTGGGAAATACTGAGTTATTTGCTAGCCCATGTGTTCCCCATGTGTGTTTTTGTTTGTTTTGTTGGTATTTTAGACAGAATCTCATAAAGCCCAGGCTGCCCTTGAACAGGCTATCTGCCTCAATCTCCTGTATATTGGGATTATCAATGTATGCTGTCACCTCTTGTTTCAGACCATGGATGTTGTCAAAAGAAGTACATTACTTTACAGAGGACAAGGAATACCATTCAAGAATATTTAGTAGAACCAGCTGCTGAAACATATTCCTGGTATAGTCTTAATGGGTTCTAGTCACTTTCTAAGGTTATGAAATTTGTTTAGGATATCCTAATTAAACTTAACAAGTATTCCTTATCCAGAGTAGCTCACTGGGCATGATTGGTGATTCTCAGACAGAGAACCAATGTGCAGTCTTTCTCTGTGAATAAGAAAGGTAGGGCTTTTAGAAAATGTACCAATTCTTTAAGCTGAGGTTTGATTTAAAAGCAAGTCATTCCATAAAATTATATCATCATACTATATAGTCAATTAGGGAAACACACTCTGTCTCACAGGCTGAAGAGGTCCATGACTGTGAATGTAGTAATATGTGAGCCCCATCTCTGGGTAGGTACCTGTGTTTGAAACTGTGTAGTGTTTTTACATTTACTGGACCATTTTATAAATCAGTGAAAATGGGCAATTTTCTGTTTAACAATGAATGCCAATTTTATAAAATCATTCTGCCTTCTTGCTGAAGAAGTTCCATGCTTGATCATGATTAGAACTGTATTTGCTTATTTTAAATATTTAATCTTTAAGTTTGGTTATTTGTATGTCTCTGTGTCTATGTTTCTTTGTGCACATGACTGCAGTAACTGCAGAGGGAAGATAGCATTAGATTCCATGGAGTTGATGTTATAGAGAGAGACAGTAGCTGACATAAGTGCTGGGAATCAAAATACTTCGCAGGAATAGTATATACCCTTAACTACTGAGCTATCTCTTCAAAATCAGCAACATAGTAATTTAAAATTCATATTAATGTTGTCATAACTATGTTAACATTATTTTTACTTGAAGGGTAGAAAGTAATACTTTTTGTTATGCCTCTTATTTGGTTAATCTTGAACTGGCTTTATTTCATTATTTATTATTTTAATATCCATTATTGAAAATGAATCCTTTTCTCATAAATAAATCCTAATTACAATTTCCCTTCTTTCTGCTCCTTCCAGTTCATCCCTCCTTCCACTCACTTTCTGTCTCTCATTAGAAAAGAAAGAAATTCTAAGAGATAACAACAAACCATAAATTAAGAAAATATAATAAGATAAAACAAAACCCACCACATTGAAGCTTGACAAGGTAAACCCACAAAAGGAAAAGTGCTCTACCAAAAAGTATAAGAATCAGAGATCTACTCTCTCACACACTTAAAGAATCTTATAAAAATACTAAACTGAAAGCTATAATATATTCTTAGAGGACCTAGTACAGATCCATGTAGGTCCTATGCTTGCTGCTTTAGTCTCTTTGAGTTCATATGAGCTTTGCTCAGTTGGTTTAGAGGGCCTTGTCTTACTACTGGGTCCTCCATCCCCTCTGGCTCTTACGTTCTTTCTACCTCCTATTCTCTAGGGTTTCTTGAGTTCTGAGGCAGGAGTTGATGGAGTTATCCCTTTTCAATTGTGTTTTCCAAAGTTTCTGTGAAATGTCTGGCTGTGGGTTTCTGTATTTGTTCCCATCTGCTGCAGGAGATGAGTATAGCATAATATTATTAGGATTCGTTTTTATAGCACTAATTATTTTTGTTGTTTCTTTGTTTGTTACACTAGTAGTATTTGGATTCACCCTGGGTATTTGAACTATCTAGTCTCTAATTCTTGGTCAATTAAGTGGTGACAGAGTCGTAGTTCTATCTCATGGAGTAGGTCATAAGTCAGATCATACATTGGGTGAATATTCTCATGAACTTTGCGCCACCACTGCCCTAGCATATTCTCCAGGCAGGACAGCATTGTAGATCAAAGAGTTTGTGGTTGGGTTGGTGTTTATGTTTCTCTTTTGGTAGTATGTGGAGTAACTTCCCGTACCAAAGACACTGGAACGTATACCCTGTTGTCACTTGGGTGACCAAGAACCAGACTAGATAGCTCAGACCCAAGGTGAAACCAATTAAGTTCCATCTCATGGAGTGGGTCTTAAGTCAGATCAGACATCGGTTGGATATTCTCACAAGCTTTGTGGCACCATAGTCCTAGCACATTTTCCATGCAGGTCAGAGATATCCATGTGTTCCCCTATCCCCTCCTCTATACCTAACTTCGCTAGCCCATAGATTGTAGCTCAGTTATCATTTATTTAATTGCTGGTATCCATGTATAAACAAATACATACCATATTGATCTTTCTGGGTCTAAGTTATCTTCCTCAAGGTTTTTTCTAGTTCCAACTATTTGCTTGAAAATTTCATGAGGTCATTTTTAACAGCTGTTTACATTTATATCAATCATGTAAATATATCATATTTTCCTTATCCAATGTGCTGTTGAGGGATGTCGAGGTCGTTTCCAATTCCTGGCTATTATAAATAGAACAACAAGAAACACAGTTAACCCAACAGTCATTGTGGTAAGAGAAATCATCTTTGGGTATATCCACAAAAGAGGTGTAGCCTGATCTTAAAGTCAAATGGCTTTTTAAGGTTCAGATCACATTCTTCTGTATTGTGCACCTAAATATATGTTTTAATAAAACTTGAAAACTATATTTGATTTTTTAATTTTGTAGTCATATTAAATCGACAAATAAAAATTTGTAAATATTTATGAAAAATAAGATGATGGTTTGATATATGTATATCAAATATATATCATATCATATATCATATTAGTTACATTTACCTAATTATAATTGAATATTGTAAATTGTTATCACTTGGTTACTTAAAATTTAATTTGTTAGTGGATTTAAAATATACAATGTTAGTTAATATATGTAGTCATCATTGTGGACAATAGATCTTATGATTTTATGTTTTGTTCTAAATGAATGTATATGATTTTGAACAAAAATCACTGATACCATGCTATGGTATTTCTGATAACTCCCACAATGACTTGCTGACATTTTGACATTTTACATTTGACTAAGATCAGGTTAGATGGCTTACCTTTGTTGCCTTCATTTACTTAGTACACATCTTTAAGGTTCATAAATATTGTCACAAAATATAACCTGCAATTTAAAAAGGCTAAATAGTATTCATGTATATAATTTCTATATCATTTGATCTGTGTAGACAATATCTTGAAAAGCAATCTGTGACATCCTGGTAGAGGAGTTTAACTGGCTTGTTTTCTTGACAGTTAGAGTGAGCTTCGGGAAACAAGGTTTTCCATTATTTAATATTTCAACTGATGGCCTATAATTCATATGATTTCTTGAAAATGTTGTAAATTTGGTAATTAAACACAGGAAAGAAAGAAAATTAAAAATTATCAATTTCCTAGGGAATGCTCCAATTGTCTCCAAATATTTAATAGTTATTTTTCTTATGGTTGGTTAATATTTGACCCTAGCAATGTAAATTCTTTTTAGTATCAGAGTATTTTTCTTTCTTTCTTTCTTTTCTTGTTCTATTAATAGTGATGTGCATGTATAACTTGTATTGGATACCATACAAGTTAATTGGCATAGGTACTTAAGCACAAAAGCTTGGAATTTAATGAATGTCTGAAGGAATATAATCTGTAAATTTATACTGAAGGACATTAGAGTTACAGTACAGGTTTTTGAGTGACACAGAAACAAACAACTAAAAACTGACACAAACAAGGAAACAAAATCCACGAACAGTGTACTGTGGAGTTTACAAGATGGAGAAAGATGGCTAGTGATGTGTCCATCAGGATTCTCTATAGCTGTGAAAGCTAAATTCTGACTTTTAGCCTTGTATTCATTATAATTTAATTATTATTGATATAAATTGTGTTTTTAAAAGAAAATATAACAAAAACTTCTGATATGACTAATATGCCTTGAGGTACAAGATATGATATAAGCTATCAATTTAACTTCGCAAAATTCTTTTGTATTTCTCTAATATTCCTAATATAAGTAAAAATGTTTTTAATTACTTCTCAAACATGCATAGAACATCTTCAGGTGTTCTTACAGTTTACCTATACCATCTTGCTTATTCCAAGATCGATTTGTAATCATATACGTGTATGTGTCTTTTGTGGGTATGTGTTTGTGAGTGCAGATAGCTGCAGATTTCAGAAGAGGAATCGGCATTATAGACAATTATCAGCCAGTCTCCATGGGTGCTGAGACACAAATTCATTACACACCCTGTAAGAGAAGTAAGTGCTCTTAATTGATGAGCCATATCTCTAACCCTTCGTTATAAGCTTATCTAATTCTCCTTCAAAATGTCTTACTAAATGAAACTCTCATTTCCACACAGTGCTAGACCATTGCATATGAAATTATACTCAAGTTCCTCTCCTGAACTTTCTGACATTTAATCTTCTCTCTAATATATAATATAATATAACATAATATAATATAATATAATATAATATATTGAATTCTATAGAGATTTATGGAATAAAAATCATTTTCATTTTTAAGAATGAAGAAAAAAGACATTTTTCTATGCCTCCTCCCGTCTCATCACATCCTGTTTCCCTCCTGCAGCTGTTCTTTAGCCCATTATGGACCACTTGTACATTATTGACTTCTTTGTTTTGTATCTTTTTATGTGGAAAGTTTTAAGCTATCAAGACTAAAGGTGAGGAATTTAAGTAAAATTTGAATTTTTACCATATATGCATCTTCTCTGAAATTGTTAATAACTATTTAAAACATAACCTTATAAATCAAGAATTATGGTGCGTGATTTCAGTGGATTTTTCACAAAGGAATAAGATAATCAGACAGTGGAGTTAGCTCAGTGCTAGGGACTTGCCAGAGAGGTAGGCTTTGGGCTCAGCCATTCCCTCTGGAATTTGTAGACTCAGTGTTCTGAGTTCCATTTACTGCCTCCAAGAACAGTCAGGTCCTTGTTTTGCCCAATTTCTACTAGGCCAGTCAAATGTGGAGGCCCTCCATCATGCGCTGGCCATGCGCAGCTGTTTCTTGTGGTCTTTTCCCTATCCCAATCCTGGAGTTTGTCCTGGCAGGTCGGGAAGGAGTGTGGACCCGGTATCCTTCAAACATCAGAGCTTTGGATACTGGGTGTAACTGCTCCTTGAGTTCTCGCCTTTGTGTTCCAAGCACTGGGCAGCTCCAGGGGAAAGGAGTAGCCTAAAAACCTGCCCCTTTCTCTTCCTATCTCAGCAGTAACAGAAAGTAGAGGTAATGCTAGCCCTCAAGCAGTCCAGGCCACCTGAAGCTCTTGGCAGTTTTGACCTAGCGGCGGTTACAGCTGCCCCTTCCTCTTCACTAGGAGGTACATACCGATCTGCTTTGATTTGTCTATATTCAGTCATTCTATTTCCTGTCTCTCTAAGAGGAAAGGATGGCAACAGCTTTGGGTTGGAGAGGGCATCTGTGGTTGTTTCTAATGGGAAATCTCTCTCAAGAGATGTTCATGCAGGCTCCCTAGGGCCCCATGCCAGTGCCAGACTGGTTTCCATGGAGATAGGGTACTGAGGCACCTGTGAGGTTGGAATTGACTCTACCATGGGAGATCCCTTCCACCAGCCCGCAATCCTTAAGCAAGCAGCAAGTGCTATAATGCCACAATTCCACCCAATTCTGGGTCTATTAGTCTCAGGAGCTATTGTCTGCTAGACAGGGAGCCCAAAGACGTAAAGGTGCAGTTCCTGTTTAAAGCAGGACTGGGGATGTGTGTGAATGAGCCCACCACCCTAGGAGGGTGGGGAGGCACGTTCCTTCCTTTGCATAAACCACACAGCTCACTTCATGGCAGCACTGTGACAGCCAGTATCAGTCTGTGTGAATAACATAGTGGAGGCTTTAGACCATTTACTGTCACTATACAAGGGACAGGAGACAGGATCTTCTGCTGACTCTGGCTTAGCCTCCCTCCACAAGAGGTCACATTCTGCTGAGGAGATGCTCACTGAGTCTCCATGAGCTCCAGATGAGAATTCCTCCACTGACTATCACATACTTTGGTGGACGGCCTTCAGCTGATTCTGTCTTCATGTTTCACAGCTTGTTTTGACTTGGCAGGCTCCTGAGTGTTCAGAGCTGCACTGTGTGTACTTACTGCCCCCGCAGCAAGCATTCTTCCTCAATCAGGACCCTCTCTGAGCGGAGCTAGGGTAGAATCCGTCAGCTGCTCCTGACTGGTCTCCTTCTCATCAGTTCCATCCAACTCACTGGCTGTTGTCACTATGTCAGTCTGGTCATTGCCGTAGCTCCTGCTGGCCACTAGCACCTGCAGGCCTCCCTACCTCTGCCTGTCTCTGGAAGAGGAGATCATTCTGCTTGCCCCTGGAACCTCCACTTCAAGCCCAAGCCCCCTTTTCCCGTGCATACTGCATTTTCTTCAGTGGTAATCACAGGCCCAGTACAGAGTCTGGAGCTCCAGGTAGCACAGTGCTTGCCCTCCAAGCTGCACTGTCCAAAATAATTTTGGAATATCCCTTCATCTTTGCTGCCAATAAGCATTACCTATACAGAATTATTTCATACACATTTGTTCAATCTCCGATTCCCATCAAGTGATACAAAGAGGAACAAGAAAGCTATTTAGAGAGGCATAATGGACTCAAGGCAGAAGAGACACACCCAGTTTAAGAATCAACATTTTTCACACTGGGTCATAAGCATATCTGTTCTTCTCTCCTAAGAGAACCGATAAGGAAACTTCTAAGGTTGTTCAATCCACAGTAGTCGAGAACAAAGACAAAGCCTCTCAATTCAGAAGCCACCCGGTAAATGAGAATCTGAGGAAGCTTGATATAGAAAAATATGTATTCATTTCAAAAATTCACATATTCTGTAGGTGTAGGCCCTGTGAAATTGCTACTAAAAAACATTAGAATTTAATTCTGAAGTTATCACTGTAGAAGAATAAAATGAATGAGAATTTTAGAGTAGGGGCGTCAAAATGCATCCCAGTAAACATCCTGGGGCTCTTTTAAGTTTGCTTTTATTCTCAGTATTCCATTTGTGTCTGGAGTAGTGACATGCATAGTTACCAGTTTATGAAACTATCTCTTGCACTCATATACAAAGAACGTTTGTTGGGCCTCACAACAAAGTTAAAGAGCAGATGAGTCCATTGAAGACTATGTATCTAATCTGCAGTGTCAGGGTGTTCTCAGCCTGTTTAAATTTAACCTGCCGTTGTGAGGACCTTACTTTAGATTTCATGTGCAAGCAGCCTTTATAATTTAATATAATGTATAGTTTTAATCTTAAGTCACAATCTCATTCATGCCCTTACCCAGTATAATACATGTATGTTATATGTGTATTGTTTTAATCATATGTTGAAAATAGCCAACTTAACAAATATCTGCCATAAATGTTTGAAACAACATGCAGATATAGCTTGGTAATGGATGTTTGCAGTACCGTTTGTTTTCTGATCCCTTCAGGTCTAGCTAGGTTAATGCTTCTTCCCTTGTAAAACTCTGTTGTTGATTTCTGCAAACCATCCCTCATTCCTTCACCATGCCATGGTTCCTGAACTTCTTGTTTCTGACCCCGTGTTAGGGACAGTCACATGATGGACAGCACTCAAGCATATGGCACACAGAGATGGCAGATAGGACAGTAACCACATGATGCTAACAGGAAGAAGACATGGGAAGAGAAGGAGTAAACTTATATTTGGGTCTGTTCCTCATCCAATTAATCCAATAAGTTTGTTTCCTTTACTTCATATGACATCTATACATTTTGGTGCCTTTGAGAATATCCTTAACGTGACAGAGTGACAACCTTCTTGCCTTAGTTGGTTCCATAGACATTAACATAGAGAAAGTAATCAAATAATTTTTAGCCCTTTCTTATTAACACGAATGCATCTTAGAACATGCTTTGCAACACAATCTAAAGAAATCAACTTCAATAAGGAATCAGCACACACATTGATATATGTTTCACTTTAAGTGTGCAGATTTAGTTTTAGGATACATAGCAAATACCTGATGAGTCCATCTCAACTTACACACAACCAATGACCCTTATTATTGATTAACCCAAGCAGTCAAAACAATCTATGGAGCACCTCTCTTCCTCTGGAGGAGATTCTATACTGACATAATTATTATGATGCTGAGTGCTAATCGTAATGCTACTACTACTACTACTACTAATTAAAATATAATGCTTAAAATAAATCCATATTGCTAATTGTTTTACAAGGCAAATAATGAAAATATTTTATTTTGTTTCCCTAGAATATGTACTATTCTGCATGTCAGAAACAAAGGCATGTTCTATATTCCAGCAGAAGCCTTAGAATCTTCCTATTACCATAAATTGAGCAGCTGGTCTCTAACGTAAATATTTCTGAGATCTCACTTCATTTAATAGCTTCTGTTAGTATGTCCATTGTTAACAGGAGTATGATTTCACTCCAAGAGTACAATCATGCTTTTCCAACTAGAGATGACATTGTCAGAATTTTAAAAGGTAGAATGTGTTGCTTTGTTCAGCTCTAGACTGGCTGCTTTCTGCTCTTAAAAGTTTTTTAGGAAGTGAATTAATGTAATAGTTTTACAGTCTGTATAATGTAAAATAGACTCAGATTAAGCTAGCAGACTTGTTATTTGACAGTTTATAAAATATTTTAGTATCTTTTTGGCAGTAGCAGTTCGAATGTTGGCAAATGTACACATTGCTTGCAGTTTTAAAATCTTGTAATGAGTATTTTCCACTGTAATAGCACAGAACTGAAATTTGGATAAACCACTTAGACTTGTGAACTCTGACATGCCTGGTAACAATGTCTTTGTGAAAGAATTTTGTCAAGTATGGGAGCTCCTACTAATAGCACATCCATCTTTCTGCACACCATAAATCTTAAGAAAATTTCTATTACTCTGCAATTTGTCTGGCTTATGCTATTTATTAGCCATTTTATTCTGCTGCTTTAAGAAGTAATGTGATGTTCATTTTATTGCTGGTTCAATAAATTGTTAATTATAATGCAGTGATTGCAGCTGACGTGATTTAAAAGCCACATTAGCACTATGGCATTAAGTTTTAACTATTTTACCCTTCAATTCCCTGTTTATACAATACTAAAAGGAAAATAGCCTCAGACTAATATAAAAAATGAAGGTACTTATATCTATTGATCACATGACACATTAGAAATTCATTTTTAATAAAGGTTACACTTTTATCTTGAAAAAGGTTTGGTGAACAATACACAATGGAACACTTAAGAGAAAACATATTAGGCTAAGAAAGTAAAATACAAGTGAATTTAGTTATATGTATATCAATATTTTTTATATGAACTCTTAAGTAAAAAGATGATGATTTTTGTAAGTACTTGTTCTTAACAGAAATAAAATACAGTTGCTAACATATGAGCACCGTGGCTTTTGAAGAACATTTTTTGCTTTGATTCCCAAATGGTCAACATTGGAGCAGTAGAGAGCACTTCTTCCTTTCAGGCTCAAAAGAACCAAAAACTTTCTACTTTCTCTCTTGCCTAGAACGTGTGAGATATTAATCTTACATTGCATACCCTCCCAGAGCTTTTTAGTCACACTCTTTGAAACCCAGAAATTGTGACATTCTTAGTACCATACATATTAACAGCCCTTTATGTACTGATCAGGATAATTTAAAATGCAAATTCTGTCTTTTCATGGAAGATTTTAGAGAAGCTTGCTTGACCACAACCCTCTTAACATTCTGCACATTTCAGCATGATAGTAGAGATGGGGTCAAGACCTTGCAGAGCTACTCTATCCATTTGAATGCAGTAGACTGCTACAGCATCATTCTTTTCATACACATAAATGAGTGTAAGGTGGGCATGTTCATTAATTCTGGAAAAAACAGACTTTCAATGACCTTTACATATTGTCTGAGACACAGGGAAAATAAGAGGGATTTTCATTATTTGGGTTCATTTGTGACTCCTGTTTCACCAGGAAACATAAGAAAAAACCAACTGTTCCATCCTTCAGTTGAAATATTTTAAAAATTTTACTCATCAAATACATATTAAGAAACTTCTGTGGTACAGGAATTCTTTTCTTTTCTCTTTATTTATTAATCATTTTATTTGTTTACATTTCAAATGTTATCCTTCTTCCTGGTATCCCGTCCACAAAACCCTCAACCCATCCTCCTTCCCTTTGCATCTAAGAGGGTGCTCGCTACCCATCCACACACTCTCCCCTCACTGCTCCAGCATCCACCTTCTCTGGGGCATCAAGTATCCACAAGACCAAGTACCTGTCCTCCCACTGATGTCAAATGAGGCAGTTCTCTGCTACATATGTAGCAGGAGCCAAGGACTAACCATCTATTCTCTTTGGTTGGTGATTTAGTCCCTGGGAGCTCTGGAGGTGTCTGGTTAGTTAATATTGTTCTTCCTATGTGGTCCTCCGTCTCAGTCCAATGGTTGGCTCTGAGTATCTGCATCTGTTCTAGTCAGATGCTGGCAGAGCTTCTCAGAGGACAGCCATGCTAGGCTCATTTTCTGCATAACAAGCGTAACTTGTGAGTGATGTACATATGAACTCATGTTTCAGAAAGGGCTTAGAAATTTTCTTTTGATTATTTTCCCTTTGGCAACTAAGCATTGATCAAAGAATTTATCAATGTAGCTTTCCGTTCTGTATCATTGGAGTTCTTTTATCTGTTTTGTCTCGTTCTGTTATTAAAAGTCTATTATAACAGTGATATAATTTATATTCATTTTAATAAAGGAATAATCAATTCATTATCTATTTTATAGACTCATGAAATTTTAACACTAATACATATATGAGGCATGTAAGCCATATTGTTTCAAAATCTTCAGTGTTCTGACCGTAGTGAGATATTTCAAATCAGGCAGATCTTTTCTATCAACTTTCTCAGTGGGTCATAGAACCTGAATTTACTGAAATCTCTTTAGATAAAAAAATTGTTGTTCTTCCTCCAATGTTCTGATGTGGAAGCTCAGGGCTAGGTCAGGATTTTGTGGCTACACAACTCTTCTCCAAGTTCCTGTTAAGCATTTCAATGTTGTGGGCTCAGCATTCTCTGCCCTCTTGTCAATCCTGCCACAACTGGCTCACCCACTCTCTTGTATCTCAGGTAGGGTTTTAACTCCGCATAGAGGCTTTGGTAGTTTTTTGTTTTCCAGTGGAGTGCACCTTAATCAGAAATTACCTTACTCAGTGCTTTACCCTCACTCCCCTATTACAATGAAAGGTCAGTCAAGCATGAATTTTGCCCTCAGTTTTCATAATTGCTTCTCTGTTACGCCACAGGCTTTGGGAGGTCAGCGTATTATTGAATGAGTGAATGAATGAGAGAATGGGAGTGCATGTACAAGTGACAATATGACTGCACAGTAAGATCTTGTCTCAAAAACCAAGATACAACAAAGCAGTCTTGAAGTGCATCATTTATCCTTGAATTTCACATCGATAGATAAAAAAAACCCTGAGAAACCAAACCAGTAATAGCTAAGTGGCTGTGATGGCTACACTTATAAACTGGATCCAGCCATAATAAGGAGATTAATACAGTGCATCTCAATGCAGACCCCTGAGGATGTTTGCTAAAGACATTATCTAATATTCCACAGTCCAGAATCCAAGGGAAAGAAAACAGGAAGAAGCAGGAACATACAAGTACAAACCCTCTCTGTTCTGCTTCCTGCACAGCATGAGGTGAGCAGCTCTGTACCACTAGAAATTCCCTTCCATGGTGCTTTGCCTTGCTATATTCTGCTGCAATGCCGACAAAGGCCATGCCCTAAAACTTTCCTTAAATGGCCCTTTTCATGCATTTACCATAGCAGTAGAAAAGTGTGAATAAGATAGTCATTTTCAAAACCATAGATGTGAATTTTTCTCGTGAACAAGAAAATTGTCATTTTCTTCTATGTTAATAAGTTTTCCTTGCATTTTTCTTGGTTCACAGAGAGCAAAAGTGTATAATGGTTAGAAATTATTTCTATCATGGCTTTAGTTTAAGCTTGAGGCAGAAAATCTCTTGAACCAACTGCAATCCAATCTGGCCTGTCTAATATTTATGATAAAACATTTACTACAAAGTATTCTATTTAATGGAAAAACTTAGGATGTGTCGTTTCCTGGATTTTTATATTGCTTCTTCTCTGCACATTTTATAGGATGAGACATGGAGTGTGAACAAAGACTCCAGCTATTGTATTGCATATTGGTAATGTGTTTTCTGGAGACAGCATATATCATTATTGTAATTCATTTTTTAATATGTTAGTAGAGAGAGAGACATGTCTGCATTTGGTTGTCCTTTTTTAGAAGGATGTTACAAGTGTGCAGTTCTATAACTTGCTTGCTTAACAATAAACTAGGCCACTTGGATCATTTTACTATAGTACATTTGTGTGGAAAACATCTGGAAATATACACAGGTATCCAAACTGCTTTAATAAACTAAATAGAAATAAGAACTTTCTAATAAAGGCTTTTTGTAAGATTTTTGATACTCCCCCTATCTGTGACAAAAGAAAAAATCAAAACCACAAAGACTGGACACATGCATTGTACAAGGTATGACATCTGCAAAAGTTTGGTCTGGTTCTTCCTCCTGACACCATGCTCCCAAAATAAGACTCAGACCCAAAATATATAGGCTTATCTCTGACTAGATCATAACTCAATATAACCCATTTATTCTGATCTTCACTCTGTTATGTGGTTGGTTACCTGTGCTCAATTACCATGTGTCCATCTTGTCACATCTTCCTGGGTGAATGTCACATGCCTGACATTATCCCTAAATCCTTTCTGCTGCCTATTGTCCCATTTACTTTTTCTTGCCTAAGCCATAGGCCATCAGATTTATTATTGAAATATGCCACATCCTTAGAGACATAAGATATTCTCTCTACAGCTATCCATTTTAGAAGTAGAATAAAGTGACTCAGAAGTCAGGAAAATATATTATCACTAAAACCACTAACATGTTAACGGTTCACATCCCAGGTTAGCATTTTTTCCAAAAAATAAAACCAGATACAGATGAAGGTTTGAGGACAGCTAAGAAAGGATGCAATTATTAAATACAATTATTAAATACAATTAATAGGAATACACAGCCAAGATGGCAAATGAAAGAAATCTATGTATTCAGTAAATGCTTATTAAGGAGTTTCTATTGTTAGCAGTCAGATAGGAATTCTCTAAAGAGAGACCATGAAGGTCTATATTCTGATCCTATTGGTTAGTTCGTTATCAATGTATTGATGAATTATAAAGCTTACTATCATCATTTTTATTCTTATTTTAAGTAATCATTCTTTACCAAGCTGTTTTAGGTACCAGGAATAGGTACACTGAAATAAATATTTATTCACAGATATTTTCAACATTGACCTCGTCTTCAAAACAAGACTTTAAAACATGCATATTCATCTATTACATTAGTTTTCATTACCTATGCTTTTAGATTATTAGCAATCATCAGAACTGATCCCATCAATACCATTATCTCTTTGAGCTGTCTTGGATATTATAGTTCTTCATGAATGTAGCAAAAAGCATACTCATCAATGAGTTGTGGATGGCAAATGAGGATTTATTTTTGCATTTGTCTTCTGTGCATTTGTCCATTTTTTGAACAAAAATACAAAGAAGTGTTATGTATTGTATTTTTCTTTAAATCTTTTTTTAAAGTCTAGTTGTTATCCACCTCTTGGTCTGCCCTTCAATTGTTCTTCATCCCATTTCCTCCTCCCTCTTCTTGAAGATGATGTCCCCACCCCCCATTCCACCTAGCTATTTTTTAAAATAGGCATTTGAAGATAAAATACTTAATATTGACACATTACCCATAATTATTAAGCTGTCAGCATGACCATCAATATACACTCTAACCATTTTAGTAAGAAGAGAAAAAGCCTATTACACATGGTAGTCCTGCAGGTATAGTGCAGACTGTCATATATCAAAAGAATGAGGACTGATAAAAAACAATCTGGTTTAAAGCTTCTAGTATATGTGTGTAATATAGATATGAGATGGTGAAGACATTTTATATGAATAATTATATAAATTTTAACCATTTCATATACCATTTATTTTATAATTTTATCAAATTACAGAATATTTTTATCATCTCTGAAATGTCTTTTTCCACTTTGTAGTCAATTCAAATGCTCACCAAAATAAAACCTTATTTCCTATTTCAAGTATTTTTCTTTTATACATCATTCATGATGGTTCTAGGAATGAATCTGAGTACAAGAGAGCTTGCCTACCATGGGTAAAGCCCTCGCTTTTCTCCATAGTGTAAACAAAGAACCTACTTCATGTCCACTTGAATGGGTATCCATTTTATTACATACAGCAATCCAAACACTGAATAATCCATGAGATTAAAAGTTTGACAGATCATTCATGACGACTTTTATGACTGTCTATATCAACAAGCAAGTTTGATATCTACTTTTCGGTAATTGCAAATTAAACAATGTTTCTTAGAGAATAAGTCTATTTTCTAAAAATAATACTTTATTTTGTTTTAAATTACAGTGTTGAGTTATGTATGTGGGCCTATGAGTATGGAGAGCAGCAGAATCAGAAGAGTGCATCTGAACCCCTAAAGGCAGATTTATAATTGGTCATGAGCATCTGGGTCTGGCTACTGGGAACCTAATTTAGGTGCTCTTGATGAGCACAAGAGCCTTTACAGGACCAGAATTCCTACCCAAGGTCTGTCTTTTTATGCAGCATCACATTTTTATTTTTATTCATAATGTAGTATGTTCTATCAGTTATTTCTTCATTTATTTGTTTGCTTGTTTTGTAGGCAAGGTTTATAATGCCCCCAAATTAACTTATAATCCCCACCTATGCAGGAATCATGTAACTTCCTGGAATGCTAGGAATTGTAGTTTTTAGGAAATAACAATGCCTCATGGAAAAGTAAGGTAGCCAATAGTTTGTCCTTATAAGCCCCTGCCAAAAAAATCTATAAGGCGATTTCAGCTGGAAAATTATAGGGATTAGTCCTGACCATAGTCTATCTCTTTGTCAGTAATTAATACTTAATAAATGCTTGCTTTATTGAAAAAAAAAAAGACAACACAAGAAAGGTAAACAAAAGAAAACTTACAAAAAAAAAAGAAAGAAGGAAGAAAGAAAAGAAACGAAAAGAAAAGAAAGAAAAAAAAGAAAGAAAAGAAAAGTAACCAAAATAGAAAAAAATGAATTGCAGGATGAAAGTTCTGTTTATAGTTAATGCAATTTGTTTGGTGCTAAAATCTAAGAGATACATTGTGTGGTGTCAATTCCTGCTAATTAAGGCCTCATTTTGAAATGAAGAGTAAGTTCCTAGTTTAATGCAATCTGCTTGTCATCCTTGTTCACTGATGTATATCTTTGCCTTTGTTATTGCTCGTAATCCCCATTCACTTGACGCATATCCTTACCTTTCTTCCTCCCCCTTTCATTTTACCCTTTTAACAATAAATAATTCTTAACACTCTCTCCCTCTGTGAACACCTTATCTCCCCTATAAAAAGAAATCAAGAAGCAAGTGGGGATGCTCTCACAAACCCTGACTTAGGGGAGATAGCCGACTGGCTAGCCTAAAGTGAACTCAAATACAGTTTGGGACAATTGTGTATTCTGTCCTTTAATTTTCCCTGGCGAATACCAGGATTAACAGTTTAACTATGCAGCCCTAGCTAGCCAGGAACTCTCTTAAGTATACCAGGCTCATAAAGTGCCAAAGTGTGGCTGCTTCAGTTCTTCTTAGAAGGGGGAATAAAATACTCAAGGGAGGAGATACAGAAAGAAAGTGTGGAGCAGAGACTGAAGGAAAGACCATCCAGAGACTGCCACACCTGGGGATTCATTCCATATAGAGGCACCAAACCCAGACACTATTGCAGATGCCAAGAAATGCTTGCTGACAGGAGTTTGATATAGCTGTCTCCTGAGAGGCTCTGCCAGAGCCTGACAAATACAAGAGGTGAATTCTTGGAGCCAAACATTGACTGAGCATGGGGTCCCCAGTGGAGGAGTTAAAGGACAGAAAGAGCTGAAGACGTTTGAAACTCACAGGAAGAACAACAATATCAACCAATCAGACCCCCAGAACTCCCAGGGACTAAGCCACCAACTAAAGAATACATATGGAGGGACCCATGACTCCAGCTGCATATGCAGCAGAGGATGGCCTTGTCAGGGAAGAGAGGTCTTTGTTGGATGCCCCAGTGTAGGGGAATGCCAGGCCAGGGAGGCAGGAATGGGTGGGTAATTGGGTGAGCATCTTCATAGAAGCAGGAAGAGGGAAGTAGGGATAGGGGCTTCCTGGGGGGAAACTGGGAAAAAGGATAGAATTTGTAATGTAAACAAATAAAATATCTAATTTAAAAAAAAAATTGGAATTAATGGGTGTATACCACTCTGCCTGACAAGTTCATTCCTTTTTATCTTTATGTTCTGAAATACAGTATACAACAAATTGCCCCTTTTTCCTGACAATGGGCATTTTGTGCTGTTATTTGTGTCTTGTTTCAGTTTCATAAACACAGAGGATAAAATTTGAATTTTTTCCAGCCTTTGATTATAGAAATAGAAAGAGTCTGGGCTAGGAAAATTTTAAATTCAAAATCTGCCTAGGCGACATACATATTGAAATTTAATTTCAAGCAAATAAACTCAGCCAACACATGAACAAAAATGACATCATCCTTCAATGAAACCAACACTTTCTTCTTTCCTTTAACTTTGAACTGAATGACTTCACCTTTCCACACATGACATTTCTAGAATCTCCACTCACGTCTACTTCAGGAAAGGTCAGAAGCTTTTTCCTTGTTGCAACACAATGTTTACAAGCTTGTGTAAGTTCTGAAAGCTGCTGAGCTCATAATGTTCAGGATACCAGCTGTTCCAACTCCAGCAGTGCTCACTGCCTAGATGTCATTTCTTGCCCAATGGTGGTAGTTTGAATTAGATATAGACCACACACTCATGATCATAGGGCTGTTTGGCAATGTTTAGGAGGTGTGGTCTTCCTAAAGGATGTAATGTATTAGGGCGAGACATTTTGAGAGATTAAAGCTTTCCTCTACTCTTCACCATTCTCTGCTTCTTCACTGTTTTTCGAAGTGTGGGCTTTCAGATCCAGTTCTTGCTGCCATGACTGCTGCTTGCTGTCATGCTTCCACATGAGGGCCTTTTCTTTCTCTCAAACCCTAAGCCAAATAAGCCTTTCCTTCTAAATGTTGTCTTGGTCATGGTATTTTCTCACAGCATCAGAGAAGTAACTAATACACTCATCTTAGAAATCTTTACTCTGAGTACACAAGTCTTAGTATTTAATGAAAGTTGTCATGGAAGATGTACATAGGTTTCTGGGTTGCTTTTCTTTAGGGCACCCTTTGCAGTGTGTGCTCTAAAAATTCAGTCATTTTCATGGCTCCAATATAGCTCTGTCTGACCTCATTATGGCTATTAGGTTCTCTTGTGTCATGGCAAGACTAAGTTCCTGTGCTAAGTACCAAAAGTTGGAACAAAGCCAGTGGCCATGACAATTTTGACATTATCTCACTATATTTCCTTTTTCTTGTGGACCAGATCCATGCACAGTCCCTACCAACATTTCTACAAATAATTATTCTATACATTTTTATTAGGTTTTTGCTTATGTTAGGAGGAGAATTCCTTCATTCTTGGAGTAGAAAATACAATAGTCTATAGTGTCTTGTGTATAACTCAGTAGTTAAGAATTAATTCAGCATGTATAAGAGCCTAGGTTGAATACTGAACAGGATACAAAGGCAAATGAAAAAGTAATAATTTTAATTCTAATGATGTTAATTTGACTACTGAAAATAAAGATATGATTTTAATTTGTTTTAAATTTTATTCTTTTCTTTCTGTTTACAATTTTGGAGAACATAGAACTAGAGATATTGTTAATTCTGCTGGATCTTCAGTTTAAGAATGATACAAGTTACCAGAAAGCAGAGACACAATTTGGAAGGAGACTGTAGACTGGTGATTAATTTGACCTGATTGATACTTAGAATATCTTATCTGAAAATTAATTTATCGAGGGGGAGGGTTACAGCGTTTTGTAGAAGAAATGCCAAACCAAAGTCCATAAACAAAAATAATTTGGTTTGTGAATTAAATTTCTCTCTTTAAATCATCACCTTGAGATCATAGTTCACATACTTGTTATTTATTAAAGGAATACTTCTAGAAAAATGTGTGGATCACAAAAGAAAAAAAATAGGATAAGGTAAAGTCAAGCACCATTTTGATGGCAGATATAGGTTTCAAGAATTAGTCAGCCACAGGCAGACAGGGAGGCAGCAGTGTGTCCATGCCATCTACCAAGGGCAGTGCTGTTCTGGATTCATGATCCTTATCTTTGTATATTTGTATAATCCGATGCTTTCTATTTGGCCTTTTCATTTCTTTCTTTATTTTTTTGTTTGAAAAGTCATAGAAGAATGCCTGCAAAGTTGAATGTGTGAATAAAGTTGAATATAATAGAGAAATAATCTTCCTTGGGAAAAGAGGCCCCAAATTGGTTATCCAATACAGAATGGTCAGCTATGCAAACACAAGAATATAACTAACATTACACAAACTGAATAGGTTACATTTAGAAATACATATAAAAATTATACAAAAAGAGAACATGGATTCAAGAGTGAAAATGGAGTGGTTTATGTGAGGGTTTGAAAGGATGAAAGGAAATTGAGAAATTATCATATATTTTAATTTAAAAAATAAAAGTGATTTTAAATGGTTGAATACATATCAGAAGATCAGAATTGTAGTGTCTAAAACCTTATGTTGATAATAGTTTCATCAGCAGTGGATAGAAGTGTTATGAACTAAGCCAATATTTGGTAAGTGAATAATCATTACGCTAAATGCAAATATTGTACTTAAATACAACTATCTGTGTTTATGCTTCAAACAGAGCAATCTACATCACTTCTTATTTAGTTTATGTCAAAATATTGAATACAATAGCAGGTGTATGAATTTAAGAAAATTCTAACATGATATTAAATTATTAGTATTGAATGGCTACTTATGATAATTTATAATTCTGATTCTTAAATATTTTAAAATTAGTATTTATTAAATGCCAATGTTAACTGAAGAGATATGTCCTGATAAGATTAATTGGGCTCTCTAGACCCACAAAACATTCATTTTAATAGACCATATGGACCATATAATTTATAGATCTGTGTGTCAACTTTGTATTTACAAATTTTGATGGTAGAATCATGTCAATACTGTTGTGAACATTTGATCAGCACAGAAAGAAGTTTTCTGCTATGTGTGCTCATGTATTTTATTTCATATTTATATGTGTGTGTCATGAGCTTAATTTTTTAAATTATTTTACTTGTTTACATTTCAAGTGTTGCCTCCTTTCCCAGTCTCCCCTCCACAAACCTCGAACCTATCATCCTCATCTTTGTCTCCAAGAGCGTGCTCCTCCACCCACCCACCCACTCCCACCTCATCTGTCTAGCATCCCCCTTCTTTGGGGCATCAAGCCTCCACAGCACCAAGTGCCTCTGCTCCCACTGATGCCAGATAAAGCAGTCCTCTGCTATGTATGTAGCAGAAGTCGGGGATCTTTTGGCCCATGTAAAGTCTTTGGTTGGTGGTTTAGACCTTGGGCGATCTGAGAGATATGATTAGTTGATATTGTTCTTCCTATGGGGTTGCAATCCCCTTCAGCACCTTTAGTCCTTCCCCAACTCTTCCATTGGGGTCCCCAGGCCCAGTCAGATGGTTGGCTGTGAGTGTCTGCATCTGTCTTAGTCAGGTGCTGGCAGAACCTCTAAGAGGACAGCCATACTAGGCTCCTGTCTGCAAGCATGTACTGGCATCAGTAATAGTGTCAGGATTTTGTCTCTGTGGATGGGTTGATTCCCATGGTGGTGCAATCTCTAATTGGCCTTTACTTCAGCCTTTGCTCCATTTTTGTCCCTGAACTTCCTTTAGCTTAGTTTTTGTTCCCATGTGCCTCACTTTGCTTCCACCACCACAACTAGCTTTGGGTTGGATGTCAGCACCAGGTAACTTTTTACAAATCATCAACTTTTGTTGAGAACTCAATTATCTAAATTTTGCTTATGTTTCTATAAATTGTCTTTTTAAATTCACACAGACCACACAGATTTTGTATAGTGTAGATAATACTTTAGAATCAATTAGAGACTAAATATTAACATTGACATATCTTTTATATGATCCACACAGGTGTTCTCTTAAAGAGCTCCTCACAAATATTGTTGTCAAGATGAAGACTCCCACACAGGGCAATACTGTACAGTTTACACTTGTCTTGAAACATCTGTTTTTTTCCTAACTGAAAGAACACCCTGAAACATGTTCTACTGTAGTGCTTATTCTTATGAACAAGATGAGTGTGAGTTTAAATATTGGAAATCTGATAAAAAACTGTTATGTGCTATTCTTCCAATTTTTATTTCTATTTTGATGTTACTGTGCTGTTTGGCTAAGCATAGTACTTTTACAACTTTTTCAAGATAAGAATACCAATTTTCTAACACTGTTAAGTAGATGGGTTTAGCTGATTATTAGAGTCATTTTAAAATCATCATCTTCCCTCTGCTTGCTTAGATCTTTGATTACAATAGGACCAACATCTGGGGAAAAATGGAAGGCCCACCCAATGTGTTCTATAACAACCTACTGAAAGACTGTCCATGGTCTCTCAAACCTGGAATCCCCTGGAGCCCAGTTAATCTTTGTTGTTTAAGTTATTCCTTCAGAGTGAAGACTAATTATTTGAGTCTAAACTACTGGTTAGGCAAAAATTGTAATTTGAAATTAACTGGAGATTGCATGGATTCCCAAATACTTGCGTCTGTCCTCTACTCCAGAATGTGGCACATAGCAAGTACACATCAGAGCAGTGGCACCTCAGATTCTTTTGTTACAGGTAAATCATTTTTGTCATTATTTAATGTTATAAACACTGTATTTGGAGGTATTTAATATAGACCTTTAGATGGCATTTTCACACAGCTGACAAGTAGATTTTCAGTGCCGCTTTATACTATATAAAAGGTGGCCAGGTGACATGCTTTGACCAAATGTTCCCAGCATACTAAAATACACACTACTGGAAATGACTACTCTGTGTGGTCATTTCCTGTGCTGTTTCTCAAGGATAGAGGATTTTTAGAAACTCAATTTGGTGGTAGGTTCAGTAAAGCTTCCAGCTTTCGTTGACGGCTTATACTTTTAATAAATTACTTTTGAGTAGTTGAATGGGGTGAGTAAAAACGTAAGCTTAAAAATATCCTAGTAAGTAGTTTTCCATGTAATCTAATATTAAGATTCTATAAATTCTGAAGAAAAATTATAGTAACTGTAGAAATTTAGGCAGCCACCTCTTAGTGAAGAATGATGAGCTGAATACAATGTAATGTGGTTAATAATTTATACAACTCGAATTAAGGTCTGGCATAAAAATCTAATGAAATTATATAAATGATGACCTCATTTATTTTGTTAAATTATTTTTAGATTTATGTTTTGACATTTTATTGACATTAAGTTTCATTGTAGTTGTTGACATTATTTTTTCTTATATTTGTACCCAAACGAAGGTAAGAATGGTGAATCTTTCAATAATGCTATGTTTTGAAAATCATTATTGTTAATGAAAGAACTTTTTAGAAAGAACAATGCTTTTAAAAATGAACTCTATATTCCCTGTGTAAGGATTATCCTAAGAAGCACATTGTAGGATCATTTAGACATAAATTCATTTCTCTATGCTTTGCATGCATAGTTGCTAATTTCTCATTAGGGTCAATATGACTGTCTTTGTCAAGACTTCTGGAATTCTGAGATGTTCATAGATGCATCATAAGGACAAATAGTAACCAGGATCTAAACACCCACTGTTCAAGATTGTTTTGAATTCACTTCAATAGTCTCTGCTCTTGTTAGTATTTTATCAAATTCAGTGCTCAGCCAAAGCCTCAGACAATTGCAAAATCTTGTAGATGAATTAATTGCAAAGAAAATGCAAACAATTTTATTTCTTAAAAATTATTGGCAGCTAAATTATGCATATGTGCTAAACTCTCCACTTTATAGTGGCAAGTGAGTCCCATAAAAAATGTATAGTTTTAGAATACATTTTTGAGAGCATCAGAATGACTGATAATTTTTTATACTTCCCATGATGAATTTTACATATTGCCCTTAAGAAGGGTAGAATTTACATGGATTCAAATGTTTGTAATTGTGAACAGCAGAAATCAAAGTAGATGTAAGGTGATTTTTTTCATTAAAAACATTATCAGTTCTTAGTGATGGTGCTTGTGAACTTGTATACTTTATTTTTAATACCATCTAATATTAGGGTTAAATTGAATTATCTCTTATTACTAGGAAGTATAGGCTTCATCTACTTCTTCTTTCTCTCATCTGCATCTGCTTCTTAAGCTCAGCTACACTCTAGTGTTCACCCTCTTTGCCATCCTATAGAAAAATTACAGCACCTGCATAGTTTTAATTGCTTCAAGGCAAATTGACTGCTGTTTCTTTTCTCCTGCCTTTTTTCTGTATTTGATTTCAAGAACAAAAGGCGAGACTATTGTAAAGGACGATGGGAAATGTATAGAGAACAGGTTAATGTGAGGGATGCAATAATTATATGTAACCCATATTCTTTCACAGTTCATAATTAAATCAACAGCTATATTTCCCACAATTTACTATAGTGTCAAAACAGAAGTTCATAAAAAGCAAGAGTATACAACACTGTGGCATATCCAGGGGAAAGAGTGACCATATCCTCTCAATCCCAGGTCTGTACCTTGGAAGATCGTTCATAACAATTGTTGCATTTGTATCTATGTGATGAAGATGATCTGCTCTATATGGTCAGAGTGGCTGTGACTGTGTGGTATAAGAAGTTTGACTGTGGTTTGTATCATGAATGTCACTCAGAAGGCCACATGTTAACAGAAGTTTAGTCACTGGAGTCACATACTCTAATGGTGTTTGAAAGCCTACAAATACTACTTTTTCTTCCGTTTTTGTTTTGGTCATGAGTTGAATGGTTTTATTTTTCATGTGCTCCCAACTTGATAAACAATCTTTTAATGAGTCTGATGGCTTGGAGCTGATCAGTACTAGACTCCAAAACTGACACATACAGATCATTTGCTTTTATGAGTTGGTTGCTTTAGGTAATTGTAATGAGTAAAGGATTAGTCATGTTATTTTGCAGTCTGTTTCAAACAAACAATTTAGGTCTACCAATAACCCTACATAGGAGGTTAATGAAGAAAATTGATACCAAAGAAATAATCTAGAAAATGTATAGCTTTGACCTTTTAAGTATAGTTGAATTTAGAGAAGTGGCATGGGCTTTTATTAGGGTTTATTTTAAGGTTAATAAAGATAATATTCAAGAAAAATTATAGAAACTAAAATACCAAGAATTTAGCACTAGGATGTATGAGGAATGGCTCATCCATTTTCCAACAGTTTCTACAGTATAAATTTTAAGTTTCTTGATACATATGTGGACTTTTCAGTTCATACACTCCTGCACCATGTCCTTCTTTGTATGCATCAATTACAATCTGGGGAGTGTCTTTCATGTAATTGAAAAGTATTCATAGTCAGAAAAAATCCATAATGATACAGTATAGAAATATTTCTCAAATGTTAAAACATACACAGGTCAGATAGTGTGCTTGCAGAAATGAAAATATCAATATAGTAGAAGTGTAAAAAAGAATTTAGATCTCTTATTTTAAGATGCTCCCAAGTGAATCTGATCCTCTTATGCAACAGTGCATGCTTAAAATTCTAAGATATTAACTCCTCATTGTGTTCTTTTGCTTACACTACAATTTCACTTAAATATTTCCCTTCTGCTTTGCAATTAGATTCTCTGGGAGGGATCCTGTTGCTTCTACTTGTCATCTCCTACATTAAATTTGTGATAAAGGCATTCAAAAATATCTCTCCCGGAATACCTCTCATCTACAAACATCAAAACTTCAAAATTGAAAATATAAGAGTATTCTGATCATACCCATCTCTTAGGATACTGATGACTACTGTTTCACTGTATTTGTGTGTGTGTGTATGTGTGTTTGTGTGTATGCATACGTGTATGTGTTTAAAGAATTATGCCTACCTTTGTTTAAAATATGTTAAAGTAGCAATTACCTCACAAACATGTGCACATGCAGACACACACCCAGGATTAGAGAGTAAAATGATTTGTTCAATACACTTTCAAAGTACCTTTAAATACTTTAAGAACTCCAAAACTTGTAGTCTCTATGTTTTCATTTTACATGAAAGAAAAAAGGTGAAATATATGTTATACTATCAAAAACAATAGACCTGTGTTGAATAGAAACTTTACGAGTAACTAGTATAAACTGTAATTAACCAGATAAGAATTACATTTCTATAGTGTTTAAGTTTTCACTTTTAATTTCTATTTTGTAATTATAAAATGTAAATTTTTCACTACCAAGAGTTTGAAATTTTGAAAGGCTGTATAAGTATTTGATTTGTTGAAAAGGTTTACTAAATTTTATTTAAATATCCAATTTTAATAAACAGACCATATGAATGATGCAGCTAAAACAACCTTGAATTTCATGTAAATTTCTCAATAATATAAAGTTAAAACATACTAATTCTGATTTCATATTTGCCACATAATTTCTTACAATAATTGGTCTCTTATATCCTTCAAATACACATTTGTGTATGTCATTTAGAAATATATCTTATAAAATAGATCACTAGTGTATATTTCAGAGATGAAATCTTCTTAATACCTTATGTATTGGTAACTAAACATCTATTGAAAGCACATGAAATTGGAGATACTAACAAATCTTGGAAACCATAACAGCTTTTGTGTAATCAAAATATCAAACTACCTCTCACACCTGCCAAAGAAAGGTCTAACTCTTCTTTACCATATTTTCAACATCACCAACCCATTTCTTCTTGATTTGTATGTAGGTTTCTCTCAATATGACACATATTCCACTCTTACCCTTCTTCCCTGTGGAGCTGAGCCATAACTCTGATGATAAGCCTTATGGTCATTGCTTTGTTGGGGGAGAGGTGCTAATTCTTCTGACAACCTCAAATTTGAATCCAGTGATATAATGACAGAAAGTGGAGCGGGTTAAGCACCCTGGCACCGTTCCTTCTTAGAGCAAGAATAGTTTCCCTCTGCATGATTGAAATCATGCCTATATCATCCTCTTAATGTCGGTAGTACAGTGCTTAATGGCTTCATCAGGATATATTACTTTCCTTAGCTTGGAGCTGCCAGTGAAACACAAATCATTTAGAGAGAGTAATTGTTAGAATGGGAGAGGGTTCAGGGGCTGGAGAGTCACAGTTAAAAAAAAGGGACTCGGGAAGAAAAAAAGCTAAAGGGTTTGTGGAAGTTAAGGAACAAGAAAAATTTAGTGAATAACATACTATTTTAGCTTTAAGATGGGAAATAGAATGATATTTCTACTATACTGATACAAATTTATAGCTAGTCCTTACGAACTAGATATTCTGCACATTTTATTTATTTTTCGTGTCTATTTACCCAACAAATATTGATATGATTAGAGATTCAGACTATTTTAAATGCATCATTATCAGAATGATGTTTTGGTAAGAAAACAATAAACTCTTAAAATGTGAATAAAGAGAATCACAAATTGTATGTAAATAATATGTATGAAAAAAAGAGATTCTTTTATGAGATTTAACAGTTTTGGCATATAAATTGAAAACATGTGTCCTAATGGAATTCTTTAAATGTTCTGTTTATATATCTATCTTGGTTGTGTCATTATTTTTGTGAGTATTTTTAGTTGTGAATATTATCTTATGTCCTATGAGTTAATATGGCACTTATTCCACTTGTTTGTCACTTTCTCATAAAATCAACCCAAATTTGACATGAAATACAGGTCATGAATAAAAACTGAGAGTAATCACTTTTTGCAATAATAAAAATAAAATCTTAGGGATGTTTCTATACATTTTCTGGGTGTCTTCAGGCCACTTTCCCTAAGTGAATGTTTTCAGCAGCAGCTTGACAATAAAACCAGCTTTCAGTTTGCAGATATAATGTCATAGAATATTGACATGCATGAGAATGAAAAGATATACAAATCTGTTGATGACAGCACACATCTCCCATAGACCAATATTTGACATCTTTGTAGATGATGACTTAAATAAATCAAGGTAGCTAAACTCTATAGTAACAATTGGCCTCCTGTTTCTGGGGAAATACTTTTGGAGTTCCCTTTCACAATGAGTGTGTGTGGAGAACTACCTTCTGCAGAGAAAAGTACAAAGCACTTGAAATTCTATGGCAGTTTATTGATCTTTATATAGATATCTAAACTCAAGCTTTGTTTTCATGAAAAGTTTGACGTGAGAAACAATGACATCAAGAGATCTGCTACAGCTGATAAACACTTTCAGCAAAGTGGCCAGATACAAAATTAACTCAAGCAAATCAGTAGCCTTCCTATACTCGAAGGATAAACAGGCCGAGAAAGAAATTAGGGAAATGGCACCCTTCACAATTGTCACGAACAATATAAAATATCTTGGTGTGACTCTAACCAAACAAGTGAAAGATCTGTATGACAAAAACTTCTAGTCTCTGAAGAAAGAAATCGAAGAAGACCTCAGAAGATGGAAAGATCTCTCATGCTCATGGATTGACAGGATTAATATAGTTAAAATGGCCATCCTGCCAAAAGCAAACTACGGATTCAATGCAATTCCCATCAAAATCCCAACTCAATTCTTCATAGGCTTAGAAAGAGCAATTCTCAAATTCATATGGAATAACAAAAAACCCAGGATAGCTAAAACTATTTTCAACAATAAAAGGACTTCTTGGGGAATTAGCCTCCCTGACCTCAAGCAGCACTACAGAGCAGTAGTGATAAAAACTGCATGGTATTGGTACAGTGATATGCAGGAACATCAGTGGAATAGAATTGAAGACCCAGAAATGAACTCACACACACTTATGGTCACTTGATCTTTGACAAAGGAGTTAAAACCTCCAGTTGAAAAAAGACAGCATCTTCAACAAAAGGTGCTGGTTCATCTGGCGGTCTACATGTAAAAGACTGAGAATTGATCCATTCGTATCTCCCTGTACAAAGCTCAAGTCCAAGTGGATCAAGGACCTCCACATAAAACCAGATACACTAAATCTAATAGAATAAAAAGTGGGGAAAAGTCTCAAACACATGGGCACAGGGAAAAGTTCCTGAACATAACACTAAAGGTTTGTGCCCTAAGATCAAGAATTGACAAATGGGACCTCATAAAATTACAAAGCTTCTGTAAGGCAAAAGACACTGTAAATAGGACAAAATGGCAAACTACAGATTGGGAAAAGATCTTTACCAATCATATATCCGATAGAGGGCTAATTTCCAAGGTATACAAAGAACTCAAGATGCTAGACTCCAGAGATCCAAATAAACCTCTCAAAAAATGGGGAACAGAGCTAAACAGAGAATTCTCAACTGAGGAAACTCGAATGGCTGAGAAGCACCTAAAGAAATGTTCAACATCCTTAGTCATCAGGGAAATGCAAATCAAAACAACCCTGAGATTCCACCTCACACCAGTCAGAATGTCTAAGATCAAAAACTCAGGTGACAGCAGATGTTGGTGAGGATATGGAGAAAGAGGAACACTTCTCCATTACTGGTGGGAATGTAAGCTGATACAACCTCTCTGGAAATTCGTTTGGCGGACCCTCAAAAATATGAACATAATACTACCAGAGGATCCCGTTATACCACTCTTGGGCATAAACCCATAAGGTGCTCCAATGTGTAAGAAAGCACATGTTTCACTATGTTCATAGCAGACATATAAGAATTTAGAAGAAAATGTATCTCACCATTTGAAAAATTTCTTCAAATCACTCACTACTTAAACATACTAGTTACTTTGTAAATATTTTGTAAGCATATTTCTGAGTAATATTCTAGATTTTCTAAGTATAATAAATTTTTCACCTTTAAACTGAGCCTGAAAATACAGAGGCAGATGCTCGCAGCCAACCATTGGACTGAGCGTGGGGTCCCCGATGAAGGCGTTGGAGAAAGGACTGAAGGAGTTGAGGGGGTTTGCAGCCCCATGGAGGGAGCAACTGTGTCAACCAGCCAGACATCCTGGAGCTCCTGAGGGACCCATGGTGCTGGCCGCATATGTGGCAAAGGAGGGCCTTGTTGGACATCAGTGGAAGGAGAGGCTTATAAACCTGAGGGTGTTTGATGCCCCAGTATAACAGGATGCTAGGGAGGGAAGGTGGGAGTGGGTGGGTGTGTGGGTGAGCACCTTCATAAAGGCAGGGGGAGCGGAGATGGGAAAGGGGGTTTCCAAAGTAGAAAACATTTAAAATGTAAATAAAGTAATAATAAAAAATAAAAAAAAAGTTCATTGAGAAAGTACAAGTTTATGATTTACTATGAAAAAATAAGTGGTAATTGGTACCTAAGATATAAAATGCTGTGCACAATAAGAAGCAGTTAACTCTCAATACTATCTCATTTTCAGTTAGTTCAATAACCCTTATTCTGAAGCTGTGTGTGACAGGCTGAAAGGAAGCAGCATACTTCATTCATCAACATGATTTATTGAGTGTTTATTATCCCAGAGCATAGTCTACAAAAGTGTCTCAAAAGTGAATAAAACTCAATTCTCCATTTGTAAGAAATTATCCATGTGTAGGAAAATGTGGTTGTACATAATTTGTACAACTTACAAATAAGTCAATACATCACATCACAAAGAACAATTGTCTGAATTTAAAGGAACTGATATTAGAGAGGAAAAGTAAGTAAATTGAATTTTGCTTATAAAATATAGTGAAACTACTCCATAAAAGGCTTCTTTTTATTATTAGAAGTTTGCAGAGTAAATGGTGTCTCCATGTGAATTACATTCTGAAGGCAATGATGGGAAATGGGCCAAGTTAGGGTCTTTCATGTTGTAGTGTTATTTTGTTTGATATGAAGGAACATTACTATAAATAAATAAAAGTCTAAATTTATGATGACTCAAGAGTCAGTATACAACAAAATACGGGAAGTCTCAAATGTAAAAAATGAAACAGGGGTGGACAAGGCTAAGAAAAAAAACCTGTAAATCAGAGAATGGACTGAGAAGTGGTCATGAGGATGAAAGGCTCAGAGGACAAGTTGTGAGAGCCTCACGATGAAGAAACAGGCACCAACACTTGGGAGACAGACTGAAACAAACAAGGATAGTATGAACTTTAGGACTGCATCACACTGAGGTGTCTTAAAACATATAGAGGCAAATGTTAGAACTAAGTCTTTAAAATATCAGAATCAATCAACATCAAGTATAGGGGAAGAGATAAGGTAGAATTGTTATTTGGGAGGAAACAAATACAAGTTGGAGAATTCTATAACAAAAATGTTAGTTGTAGTAATGATGATGGGAAATCATCTAGACAAGATTATCAAAACTAGAAAGCATATTAAAGTAATGGTAAACACTATATTATATATTTAAAATAAAAGGAATGGGAATTTTTCTGAGAATCTTTCATACATATATTTATATTCTTATAATCCATATATCAAGCATTTTATAAATAGGACTGAATGTCTTATTTTGTTCATAAGAGATTCCTGGATCAGCTTAATAAAAAAGTTAGCATATAACTTATCTACAGAATACTAGAGTTAATATTTGAATATATATACACATTTTGACTACAAAACCCATGCTTACTATTTTTGATATTGAAACTTGGTTTGACTATTAGTGAATACACTGAAATTCTAATAATTTCATATGTCTCATTTATGCTTTTACAAATTCTATTTTATCTGTAGATTGTTAAATTTAAGATAAGTCATGGGGAATAACCCTTTCAAAAATTAAACAGATTTCTCTAGTTCAGTGCCTATCCAAAAACATTTTCAAATAGATCATTTATATTTTTGTCTTCCACACTCATCTTTCTTTATCTTTTAATCCTTGCAACCATTTTTTCCACATAGATCATGAAAACAAATATGAGACTTTATTAGAAATATGTTGGGAAATGGTAATAAGGCTTGCAAATCTTCCTAAGACTTAATTGTGTATTCACAAGAAGTGAAAATAGCAACATTACCTAATGGTGTTTAATACATATTTTATAAAGCTCCTACTTTTATTATAAATGATTAATACATGACAACAGGATCTGTCTTGCTGCATCTCTTAAAGGTATGACTTACGAAGGGCTCAACATCATATTTTGCTGTTTTCATAACATGTTGATGGGCTTGCTTTCTGATGCTCATCAGCACATCTATAGCCTCAGAACAAATTGTTTCTTCACATTTCTATTTATTGAAATTGTACAGATTAACTTTGTACAGGATAAATACTATAACTCTTCTTTGGTAAAATGTGTTCTTTAAAATGTGTTCTTCTAGAGATATCCTATCTTTTTTCAAGAATATGCTACTAATTTGTGACGTTTTAATGCCATACATCCAGAAGGAGGAAAGAGGAACATGGAAGGGAATAAAACAAAAGGGAGAAGGGGAGGGGAGAGGGAGTTAAAATCTAACTAGAAAAGAATTAAAATACTTCAGATGCTTTGTTTTTAATGACTTACTTTCTGCATTTTCACAAAGATTATTAAAGGAAATAGTGGTTTCTCAGTAGAATTAGTATTAATAGTCTTCTAGAAGATTCTTTGTAAATGTAGGATAATTTGGGAATAGACTTATTGAGGACTGAAACACAATTGTCATCTTTGTCCAGTTAGTCACTATATAGGTTACAAACACTGCAATTTCAGATGGCCGTTATTTCAAATGCATGTATCATGTCACCAGACGTGTATGTAGCAGGACATAGGAAGTTTCAATAGTTAAGGAAGCTGCTGTGATACAAATCATCTTCCAAAGAATGGTAAATAATTGAAGAAAAAAAACATACCATTAATAAAAGGCAGATAGTACAAGCAGAGAAGTTGTGTGATCTTGGGAGAGACATCATTGAATAAAATACACATGAAGGTCTGCACCTAGTTGTCAGCAGCTGTAATAAAAATCAAGACAGTGCACTGAGCACAATTCTTTCTGAGACAAAGCTAGATGGTAAATGATTCTATAACTCATTTAAGCTGTGACTTTACCTTGCTCCTCACAGTGTTCAACTTTACAGTAGGTAGTACATCCGAAAGTTTGCAAGTTGAATAGTTTTTAGCTGTGATATTAACATCCTGAGCACACTGACATTTTGGCCTCAGAATTCTATTTAATTACAATTAATTTTGAAAATACATTGGTAGAAACTGTACTAGTCAGAGTTCTCTAGAGTCACAGAACTTACAGAATGTCTTTATATGATAAGGAAATTTATTATAATGAGTTATAGTCTACTGTTCTACTAACCTAACAATGGCCACCTGTGAATAGGAAATCCAATCTAGTAGTTCCTCAGTCCATTGAGGCTGGGTGTTTCAGCTGGTCTTTTGGGTAAGCTGGACCCTGAAGAAGTATGCTCCGATAGATGTGCTGGCAAATAAGTACAAGCAGGCAAAGAAGAATGAATCCTTCCATCCTCTACTGTCATTATATAGACCTCCAGCAGATGGTTCCGTCAGGATTAAAGTTGTGTACCACTATACCTAAATTTAAGCGTGTCTTTCCTTGGAATTTGCTCTGTCCCAGGCTGGCCTTGAACTCAAGGTCTGCTTGCCTCTTACTCCATGGATTAAAGGTGTGTATCACTGTGCCTAGACATAAACTTTTCATGGCCACTATGCCTCCAGATCTGGATCACTGTGGTTGTGCTCTCCATTTCTGCATTGTAGTTTACTCCACATACATTCAAGTTGACAGCCAGTAATATCCATTATAGATACTAATACAATGTGAAAGGCAGAGCAATTTAAATGACCAGGTTTGATATGAAACACACTCAACTTTATTGCCATGTGAAAAGAAAGTGATGTATTTGTACCTGTAACTTACTGGTTTTAGAAAATAAGAGAAATACAAACATTCAAAAATGTCCTTAGAATAAGTTCATGTAATATATATATATATATATATATATATATATATATATGCCTCATCGATGTATTAGTAAACAAGATATAAGATCTGACTCTAAAGGTAACTGAACCAATATAGATCAAAATTATTATATGGTGTGAAAAGCAAGAATAGAGCTTGGAAACAGAGGCACTAAGAATGAACAATGGAGAGTAGACAGGTTGAGATGGTTAATATACGTAATCTTAAAGTCTAGCAAGAGTATCTGTGGCAACAGACAAGGTTTGTAATGAAGCTAGTCCACAAAGCGTGACAATCCGATTCAAATTTGCTTGAGTGGTACATATTTCCCCATGTTCCACCCAAACTAGACCTCTAAAAGTGTGATAATGGTCAGTGTGATGATGCCAAAGAGCTTGAATACTAAGCCAGACTTCTGTAGAGAACGGTTATTCACTACATTATAAAACAGAAAACAGAAGCAAGACTTTACAGAAGAAAATGAAAGAAAGGAAGGCTGCACATTAGAGCACACTGAATTTACAATTATGGAATCAGTGTGTCATCTCAAGAGAAACCTTCTTCCCCAAAATAACCTTTGATGAATGCAGCTGAGAGGTCTGAAATGCCACCATGGATTGTAGCCAGATTTATGTGACCAACTGAATAGACTTATTGTGTGTTTATCTCATAGTACTGTGAGATATAAAGGAATGTATAGGACATAGGATCATTCAGCAGAGGATTAAGTGTCAATATTAATATTCTTGAAAATCCCACATTGTTTGTAGGTTAAGTTGAAAGTAGATGATATGGAAGTTTACGGAGTAAATGGTGTCTTCATGTGAAGAACATTCTGGAAATAATGATGGGAAATGGGCTGAGTTAGGGTCTTTCACTTTGCAGTGTTATTCCATGGGAAGTGAAGGAGCATTATTAAAACCAAATAAATCTAAATTTATGATGACCCAGGGGTTGTATACAATAGAAGAGTGGAAGGTCTCAACTATACAAATTGAAACATGCATGGACAAGGCAAAGAAAAATGTAAATCAGAAGAAGTGGTCATGGAGACCAGAGGACACATTGTGAGAGCCTCATGATGGAGAAACAGGCACCAACAATTGAAAGACAGACTGAAACACTGACGAGTGTGAACATTAGGACTGCATCACACTGAGTTAAGACATGTTTTCCCACAGAGATAAAAGGCAAAGTAGGAATGTATAAGCTTGACTCATTAGTCACTTCAGGATGGACTGGATGGAAAATTAAAGAAGCAGGTACTTAGAAAAGTTTCTTGGCATAACAAAAGATCTGAAACTTTGGTGACAATTTGAATGAATGTAATAGCATGCTGAACCCTCAATTTTAATTTATTTTATAGGATCAGAACACTATTTATCAAAGAACGATCAGTTTCCTATGAGAATGACTAACAGGAGTGGATTCGTAGGTCCTTAGATTATGCAACAAGAATACTTGAATGCTTGCCTTTCAAGCATACTGATAAACTCCCTCTGAGTGACTCCATAAAGATGCTTCTGTGTCACAAACAGAATAGCAATTTGGAAGATAAATTTAATAAGTGATTCTGAACTTTTGTGTTTAGAGAGTAGATTGAGCCTATAAACCTCTCAACCATTACCTAATGTCTTGTGTTATATGATTAACACATTCTTAGCAATTGAAAAACTCCCACCTTGATCTATCTGAAGAAGTAGTGTGATGATGACAGGAATAGTCAATTTAGGGATTAGAAGACACATTCAACAACAGACCAGAGAAACAACAGTATAAACTTCATTATTTATCCCCTGAAATGAAAAATCTTATTTCAATACAGAACATAAGTTAAGATATCAAAATTATAATATGTTTGACAAAGTATCAATATCTATGTGACAATTATTTAGGACATACTTTCAGTGGTAGATTAAACTAGCATGGTGTCCTCCATTACATTAATAGTGACCAAAAATATTTTACTTTTTTCCTAATCTCATAAATATGGACATCATTAACTTTGGACAATATTCCTGTTACTGTCATGTGAAGGTAAGATATGATATGTTGATGTCACCTAGTAAACAGTATGTTCAATTTAGCTTTGGAAACACAATGACGTGGTTTTATGTTTGGGTGTCAATCAGCTTTATGCAAATAAAGGTCTATCATTCTATAAAGGGGTTTACATCCAATAATGTAAATCATATCAGAATTCTTGGTGCAAAAAAAGAAAACTATCATGCTAGACCATGGGCATCCTAGCTAGAAGAGGAGAACAGAGCTAAGTAGATTAAAAGAAAAGCAATTTGTTCATTTCAGAGCCATTACCTTTTTGTAGAATACTGACTATGAGGAAATTATGTAGCTCGTTTAATATACAGGCTCTTAAATTATTAATAATGTAGATTTACATAAAGCGATTTTTCTGCTAGATATATTTTAATAGCTTTGTCAAAATAATATGGTTATAACTGTGGGTTTACCTTTGGTCTTTTGTTATTATTTTATTCAATGGCTCTGTAATGTAATTTGAGAACATGCATTGTGGTAATATCTAAGCTGTACTTTCTGCTAAGGATTGCTTTGGCCATTTCTGATTTCCTACAAAATTTAAGATTGTTTTCTTTTCTAGATTTTTTAAAACGGTACTTAGTGGCATTCTGAGTGAGTTGCATTGAATCTGTAAACTACTTTTGATATTTAATCATTTTCAGAGTAACAATTTTTGTAGGTGTGTGAGAAATGAGTTCTTCTCATAATATAATCTCTTCAACTATTTTTCACTCTCCTCTCTTAACTTTTTCCCTGGAGAGATTCTTTAGTCATTTCAGATTCCATGCTATTTTGTAAGGTTTTATGAATGGGATGTTTTTCCCTATTTTTTTCTCTACAATGGTAGCTATTGATAAAAAAAAAATCGTGGCTTTTTTTTTTTTTAAATGTGAGATTGTATCATGTTACACCAAATGTGTTTGTCAGTTCTAAGAGTGTCCTCATGAGAAGTTACTAGTATAGATTTACATCATTTAAAACTAATAATTTGCTTTACTCTGCTCCTCTCTTTATCCTTTTTATTTCTTTATCTTGTTAGTGCTTTAGTTAATAGTTTGAAGAAAATAGTGAATAATAGGTACTTGATTCCCTTCAGATTTCAGAAGATACTATCCTAATTTCTTCCAATTTAGTAAATATGTACTACAGGTATGCCAAATACATTCATTATTTTGTTGAAGTATGTTTCTTCTATTTTCTTTTAATTTCTTCAGAATTTTTATTTTGAAAATGTACTAAAAATTGTCAAAGGTTTCTTCTGCATTGATTGGGGTTATCATGTGATTTCTTCCTTAAATCTATTTATATGTTAAATTTACCTTATTGATTCACATATGTTAAATAACCTTGCATCCTTCTCCCTCAAATGAAGTTAACATGATCATGACCTCAATATGTTATTGAATAAAATTTACAAGAATATTATTAAGATTTTTGAATCAAGGAAATTGGTTTATAGTTGTTTCTTAGATATAAGTTGTGCTTATATCTGGCTTTGGTATCCATGTCATGCTAAATTTCAAAAATGAGTTTGGTATTGTTTCCTTCCTTTCTATTTTAAGGAACCATTTTGAAGACCATGGTTCAAGTTTAGCAGAATTCAAAAATGATCACATCTTATTCTGAACTTTGCTAGTCTTGGTGTGTGCTCTATTCGTAGAATGAAATCTGCTCCCAGTCATGAAGAGTGTGGCTCTCTCTCCTGTACTTCTAAGCACAAAGTGAATGCGAGCAATTTATGTAACAAAATAGTATTGAGTTCTGCAGCTCACTGATGTTTGAAAGAATCACACTCTCACAAAAACCTGTAATTTTATTGTGATGTTTGTGGGCTCATTCTAGGGTGGGATAACCAGATATGTCTGTCTGACTTACCTCTTGGAGGTAGATTTCTGCTTTTCCCCATCCTGCCTAGGAGAGTCTACTATTACTAAAGTAATATAGTTACCGTTTTATGAATATTCATCTCTATATCCATGGATAGTGAAGTTCTTACATCTATCTTACCAAAGATGCTTCATTTTGTAGCAGAAAAAAACCAATAAAGATATCCACAACTCATTTATGATCTAAACTCATAAAAGTTTAGAAAATAAGTAACCATGGGGCACCTTGACCCAAATATATAAGGGGAAGAAAGTATGTAAGAATCAGAGAACATTGGTATATGCTACATGATAGGTTTTTTTTCCTATAGAGTGAGTATAGGGATGTTGATTTCATAATCACTCAGCAATAGGGCTGCCCAAACAAAGACCACACCTATTAATCTGTCAAAATGCATTGAAGAAACTTCTATAAGGCTCTTTACCTGTAGAAAAGGAACTACAAACAATCAGTGCCTTCTTAGAAAGAGAGAATCTGGTTTCTTTGGTCTCCATTTCTTTCTTCTCTCCATATCTCTGTATTTCTTTCTGTCTGTCTCTTTCTCTATCTCTGTCTCTCTCTGTGTATATCTGTGTGTGCATGCATGCATGGATGCATGCACATACACATAACTGAAGTAAGACCCTAATTGTAAATGGTCTAACAATGTGCAAATATGGGAAACATTAATTGGATGAAATAGAATAGATATGTGTGTAATATGTAGAAGAAGTAATAAATTATCAAGGTATATTTTTACTTTTTATGCTTCTCATACTTTATCCAAAATAGTAAATTGAAACAGAGAAGTTGGACATATTGCTCAGCAATTACATTACTTTTTTCACAAGCATAAAAATTGAGTTTGGATAATCAGTAATCAGGTGATAATGCCAGTTCTGAGGAAGTATAGACAAAATATCTCCTAAGAACAACTAGTCTAACCAAATTTTTAGGCACACCATGTTCAGTGAGAGACCCTGCCTCAAAATATAAGTTGAAATGGGATAAAGAAAATACCCAGATATAATGTATTCCTTCAAATGTATGCACACACACATATCCTATACTACAAATGAAAATATATAAAGTAAAATGAAAGAACAAGAGAGGAGAGTGAATTGAGTGAGACAAAATTTTTCCTTAATTATTTTGTTGTGATTTTTGTAAAGCACAATGTATTAAATCTTCAAGTAGTGATACAGTAAATATTCATTTCAAGGTATTTCACCAAATAAAGCAGACATACAGTCATTTATCATTATACATGCCAAAACATAATGGAACTAAGAATTCATCTCCAGGACTGCTTTTCAAATATTAGATTATTATTTTAAATGTAACTTTTGATTTTTATTTTGTAAGATTTTTCTTTGACTGGTTTTCCCTTGGGGAGGGTGTTAATAGTCAAGTTTATTAGAAACAAGGTGTCATGGACCTCAGACAAGCATGTTGGAAATGATCTTGAATGATTGTATGTTTGGATACATGACCTCCCTGTAGAGCATGCTGGCCTCAACTCAGAATCCACCTGCCTCTGCCTCCCAAGTGCTAAGATGTTGGGATAATGCCACCATTCCTGGCTATTCTGGACCTGGCAATGTTGAAATCTTGTAAGGAATCCCATCTACCTGAGTACTGGGGTTACAGGCTTGAAACTGCCATAGTCAGTCAAATTAATTCTACTGAGAGTCTATACTTCCAACAGAAGGGTCAGTGGTTCAAATTCTTCATCCTCTTGCCTCAGTTCTCCAATTGCTGAGACTAAGAGTATGACTTTCCATTCTGCCTTTTTTAAAAGATTCAGATCTTGAGGTCCAGAAAGGTTTAACTGGATGGAACTGGAAAGTGGGAAATTAAAGTGAGTCACAGGTATCTCATTGATGCATCCCCATGAAGAAAATCAGAGCTTGGGGTTGTGAGGAAGGCTTATCTCCTGACAATTGCTTCTTTTGTATACACCAGGCAAAGGTGTAGATGTCTGAGGACCTCTTTGTTTGGTGGGTTAGCTCCTATCATGAGTCCCTCAAGATCAAAATTCACACCATTTTGCTTGGCAGCAAGGGCTTACCCGTCACTCTCCATTCTCACAATACAGATTTCCTGATCCATGTTTCCCTCTCTGTCTTAGCCTCTTATACCTTGGGTCCCCTTGACCAGAAGTACAGTTAGGAGCAGCTTTGGGAGCAGGAACAACACTTCACAATGGAACCATACATACCCGGACATCCAGGCTCAGAAAATCATGGCCAACAGACTCAAATTGAAGGAGGAACATGTTGAGGTTAGATTACCATTTTCAACCTTATATGCCTCTAGGTCAGTAGTTCTCCACACTGAAAATTCTTTGGGGTCAAAAAGTCTATTCTCATGGATTACCTAGTAGATATCCTGCATTCATAACACTAACAAAATTACAGTTAGGAAATAGCAACAAAAATGTTTTTGTGGTTGGGGGTCATATTGGTGCTTTCTGGACAAAAACCACAGACAGACTGCCTCCTATTTGAAAATAGTGTGGATCCTTCTAAGACAGCAATTCTCAACCTGTGGATACCCAACTCTGATTCTGGTAGGGTTGTGGGTTTGCTGAGGCTCAGTGCTGGAAAGAAGATACACCATAGCCATCTCATGGTTTCTCTGGCCTTGCAGAAGGGCAGGTGATCTTGAACTTGAGGGGCTTGCTCAGCTGTCTGGCTGCTATTCAGTTGGCATCAGGCAAAGGTGCTGGTCTGACCTGAGTTACATGAACCCAGGCAGTTACTCCATCCACTTTAACAGTAGTTAGTGTGGTCAACAACACCAGGAATGACCCTTTCCACTTTGTTTCCAAGTTTTTAGCACGATGCCTCTTATCATTACCCAATCTCCAATTGGTCCTCATATGGAAACTCTGGGGTACCTGCATTATACAAGGCACTAAGTTTAGTCCACAATTCCTAGTGATTTACCTTGAAAGCTTATAATGGAGCCATAAAATCCTTGTCAGCCTGAAAAGTCACTGTGTGTGTGTGTGTGTGTGTGTGTGTGTGTGTGTGTGTGTGTGTGTGAGAAGAGAGAGAGAGAAGAGCCAGGTTCAAGGCTGTGGGGGTCCCATACAGGATCTCAAAAGGGGTCAGGTTAAAATGGTAGGGGGTGTTTCAGGCTCATAACTGGGTCAGGGGAAGGAACACCATCCAGTCAGTGCCAGTCTCCAAGGACAATTTAGTTAAGGTCTCTTTTAGGATTCTGTTCGTTCCCTCTACCTGCCCTGAGCTCTGGGGACAGTATACACAATGGATCTTCCAATTAGTCCCCAATATCTCTGCCAATCCTTGACTTACTTTAGAGACAAAAGCCAGATTGTTGTCTGATCTAATTACCTTGGGCACTCCAAAAATTTCCTCTAATATCTTCTTGGCTACCATGGTAGCTGCTTCCTGCTTTATGGGGAAAGCCTCAACCCATCCAGAGAAAGTATCCACAAACACTAGAAGGCATTTGTAACCATATTTTCCTGGCTTAACTTCTATAAAATGGACCTCCCAATACACTTCCTGCCTTTCTCCCCTAGGTCTTTTGCCCTGTTTACTCTTGTTACTCTTGGCTGCATAAGCATTCACTTGCTGGAATACCTTACACTGTTCTGCTATCTCTCTGGCCCAAAACCTGAGTTCCATTATATATACTTTAGATCCATTAACTGCTTGGACAAGCTTTTTATCCCCTAAATAAGTCCATCTGTGCATTTGGCCAAGTAAGTCTTTTTGATTGTTTTCTGGGGAGTGTAGTTTTTCTTCTTATGTGCACCATTGCCCTTACTTCTCTAGGTAATAGTTGGTAAGGTGGTTAGCAATCTGAATCCTTTCTTCTTCAGTATATTTTAAGTGAGGCCATCTCTTAGTCCAGTCCCATTTGCAACGGGTGTCTCTTGTAGGCTCATAACAGGGATAGACGTCTGCATAGACACTTCTCTAGCCACTTGATCTGCCTGGTTACTGCCCTAGGCTGCTGAGTCTCTTTCCTTCTGATGTCCTGTGCAATGAATAATATTTACAGCTGCTGGCTTCATCAGGGCATCCAAGAGACCCAAGATTTCCAGCTTGGTTTTTATTTCTTTTCCCTCTGATGTGAGCGGTTCTCTCTCTTGGTATATACAGCCCTGTAGACACGGGCTGTGACAAAGGCATAACAGCTATCTGTGTAGATGTTAATTCTCTATCTGGCCCCAAGTTCCAAGACTTTGGTGAGGGCAATTGGCTCTGCTTTCTAACTCTACTTTCTGAGCTGATGTGCTGGGAGGTGAGCCCTTCTTTACTACTACTGACAAGTTCTCTCCTCTTTCCCTGACTTCCCTTCAGTGGTTAATTAAGATGTTTAACAGGGTAGGTTCAGTCTTTCCCATGTCCAGAAATAACATCAGTCCAAGTCCAAGAACACAGAGAAAGACAATCAACACACAGTTTGCCCCTGCCACTGGAAGAGAAACCAGGTTATACAGACAGTTTGCCCTTGCAACGGGTGCAGTAACCAGGTTATAGCAAGACTCTGTTGGCTTCCATTGATACTGTTTCTTGCCATTTCCAAAAGGAGCTTAGTCGTCCTGATTTCCTAGTGTGTGTGTGTGTGGGGGCGGTGAGGATGGGGAGGTGAGGAGTGCTGAAGTGTCTTCCAAATTCCCTATGGTCACACCATTAACACATCTGCCCTTGGCAATTGACCACACCAGACCAGAGGATTTCCAGCCAACACTGCACTTGCAAGCCAAAAGTGAAAGGAAAAGAAAGACAAACACAGACAAACATTTACAAGTAGGCACCTCTTGCCCAGCTCAGTCTTCTTCTTTTTATTTTCTGTTTTTTAAAATTGGATTTTATTTTTATTTACATTTCAAGTATTATCTTCTTTCCAGGATTTGCTCCCTCCCAGAAAACCCCTATTCCGTTTCTCCTCCCCCTGCTTCTATGAAGATGTTCCTCCATCCACCAACCCATTCCCACCTCCCGGCTCTCAAGCTCCCCTACACTGGGGCATCTATCTAGCCTTCATAGGACAATGGACCTCTCCTCCCAATGATGCCTGAAAAGACCATCCTATGCTACATATGTGCCTGTAGCCATGGATCCCTCTATGTGTACTCCTTAGTTGATGGTTTAGCCTCTAGAGGCTCTGGAGAGTCTGGTTGGTTGATACTGTTGTTCTTCCTTTGAGGTTGCAAACCCCTTCAGCTCCTTCAATTCTTTATCTGACTCCTCCATTGGGGACCCTGTCTTACTCCAATGGTTGGCTGTGTGCATCCACGTCTGTATTTGTAAGGTTCTAGCTGAGGCTCTAGGAGACAGTTATATAAGTCTCCTTTCACCAAGCACTTCTTGGCATCTGCAATAGTGTCTGGGTTTGGTTTCTGTATATGGGATGGCTCCCCAGGTGGGGCAGTCTCTGAATGGCCTTTCCTTCAGTCTCTGCTCTACACTTTGTCTTCATATTTGCTCCTGTGAGAATTTTGTTCCCCTTTCTAAGACAGACTAAATCACCCACACTTTGGTCTTCCTTCTTCTTGAGCTTCATGTGGTCTGTGTCAGTCAGAATGGCTAAAGTCAAAAGCCAGGTGACAGCAGATGCTAGTGAAGATGTGGAGAAAGAGGAACATACCTCTTTTGTTGGTGGGATTGCAAGATGGCACAACCACTCTGAAAATCAGTATGGCAGTTCCTCAAACAATTGGACATAGTATTACCTGAGGACCCATCTATACCACTCCTGGGCATATACCCAAAAGATTCTCCAATGTATAACAAGGACAAATGCTCCAGTATGTTCATAGCAGCCTTATTTATAATAACCAGGAGCTGGAAAGAACCCAGATGTTCTTCAACAGAAGAATGGATCCAGAAAATGTGGTACATTTAAACAACGGAGTACTAGTCAGTTATTAAAAACTCATGAAATTCATGAAATTCATAGGCAAATGGATGGAACTAGAAAATATCATCGTGAGCGAGGTAACCAAATCACAAAATAACACACATGGTACCCATTCACTGATAAGTGGATAAGAGCCCAAAAGGTATAATAGCCCATTCATTTCTAATGAGCGACAGAAAGAAAGTGGATCTGAATCAGAGCAGAAGTGCAGTGATAGTGGGAGGAATACAGAGAGAGGAAAACATAATCAGGATATATTATGTGTGAAAATTGTCTATTCAATAAAAGGCAAAAAGTAATAAAACATGTTCTTCAAAAGCATGAAAATTATGAATTATAAATAAGACAATACAGTAAGCTTAGTTATTACTCCAATACAAAGTAATTTTAATCATAAGAGTTCTCATGGTAGTAAATAAAAGAAGAAAAAATAGATGCTAAGCTATATTTTACACTCTGTTTGTAACTCAGTGTTTGGTTTTTTGGGGACACATATTCCCCATTGTCATTGGTCAAATTCTTAATCATGCATTGCCCATTTTTATTGGACCAATAAAACATATTTACTCTTTATAATTGTTATCAATTAACTAGTACAATCATCTTGATGAGATGTAGAATAACTTCTGGAAAACATCAAGTTATTTGAATATGAAGCTATGTTAGAAAAAAATTATTAAAGGTGTCCAGAGTAATATGATTTCACATTATCTTTCACTGCAAGCAATTAATAGCACACATGCATGCTTGTTGTATGTGTAAGTCTACATGCATACATATGTTTATATGTACAAATAATTGCAAATATAGTAAATGTGTGTATTTTGGAACAATGTGAAAATTTCAGATATCATTTATTTAAATTTCTTAACTGTTTATAGTTAAAATATATAAGTAAAATGTTACAGGAGTTGAGAAAATAAATATGAAACCAATATTATAAAGAAGGCAATAGAGAATGACATATCTAAAATCAAGAATCAAAATATATTTATAATAAAACAATAGAAATTATTCTTTTGTGATTGGGTTACCTCACTCAAGATGATAGTTTCTAGTTCCATCCATTCACCTGCAAATTTCATGAAGTCATTGTTCTTAATAGTTGGATAGTATTCCATTGTGTATATTTACCACATTTTCTGTATCCATTCCTCTGATGAGGGACATCTGGGCTCTTTCCAGCTTCTGGCTATTATAAATAAGGCTACTATGAACATAGTGGAGCATGTGTCCTTGTTATATGTTGGAGAATCTTTTGGGTATGCCCAGGAGTGGAATAGCTGGGTCCTCAAGTAATACTATGTCCAGTTTTCTGAGGAACTGCCAGACTGATTTCCAGAGTGGTTGTACCAGCTTCCAATCCCACCAGTTATGGAGGAGTGTTCCTCTTTCTTCACATCCTTGCCAGCATCTGCTGTCACCTGAGTTTTTGATCTTGCCATTGTACCTAGTGTGAGGTGTAAACTTAGGGTCATTTTGATTTGCATTTCCCTGATGACTAAGGACATTGAACATTTCTTTAGGTGTTTCTCGGCCATTTGACATTTCCCAGTTGAAAATTCTTTGTTTAGCTCTGTACTCCATTTTTTAAACAGGGTTATTTGATTCTTTGGAGTCTAACTTCTTGAGTTCTTTGTATATATTGGATATTAGCCCTCTATGGAATATAGGATTGGTAAAGATCTGTTCCAGATCTGTTGGTTGCCATTTTGGTCTATTGACAGTGTCCTTTGCCTTACAGAAGCTTTGTAATTTTATGAGGTCTCATTTGTTGACTCTTGATCTTACAGCATAAGCCATTGGTGTTCTGTTCAGGAAATTTTCCCCTGTGCCCATGTGTTTGAGGCTCTTCCCCACTTTCTCTTTTATTAGATTCGGTGTACCTGGTTTAATGTGTGGGTTCTTGATTCACTTGGACTTGAACTTTGTACAAGGAGATAAGAATGGATCAATTTGCATTCTTCTACATGCTGACAGCCAATTGAAGAGCACTATTTGTTGAAAATGCTGTATTTTTTCCACTGGATGTTTTTAACTTCTTTGTCAAAGCTCAAGTGACCATAGGTATGTGTGTTTATTTCTGGGCCCTCTATTCCATTGATCTAATTGCCTATCTCTGTACCAATACCAGTCAGTTTTTATCACAATTGCTCTATATCATTGCTTGAGGACAGGGATGGTGATTTCCCCAGAAGTTCTTTTATTGTTGAGAAAAATTTTTGCTATTCTGAGGTTTTTGTTATTCCAAGTGAATTAGAGAATTGCTTTTTCTTTCTCTCACTAATAAGTGGATATTAGTAAAAAAGCTTGGCATATCCATGTTACAACTCAAAGACCATATGAAGCTCAAGAAGAAGGGAGACCAAAGTGTGGATACTTCAATCCTACCTTGAATGGGGAACAAAATTATCATGGGAAGTAGAGAGTGGGAGGGACCTGGAAGGAAGAGAGAAGAAGGAGGGGGAAAGGGGTGTGAACTATCAGGAATGGGAGGAAACATGGGAGATGTACAGAGGTTCAAAAAATTGATCAGAAGTGTGTAGCAATGGGGAATGGGGAACTGGGAGATAGCCAACAGAAAGTCCCAGATGCCGGGAAAGCAAGAGAGTCCCAGAACCAATGGGAATGACATTAGCTAAAATACCCAGCAAGGGGAAAAAAACTTGTAGAGACCATATCCAGAGGTTAGGCATGGCCCCCCTGTTGGGGAATGGGGCCTTCCACTCATCACCAAAATTTTAACCCAGAATAGCTACTGTCTAAAGGAAATATAGGTACAAAGTAGAGACTGAGGGAAAAGCCATCCAGAGACTGCCTCACTTGGCGATCCATCCCATATGCAGCCACCAAAACAGATACTATTGCTGATGCTAAGAAGTGCTTGCTGTCAGAAGCCTGATATAGCTGTCTCCTGAGGGGCTCTGGTAGAGCCTGACCAATAAATATATAAATGATTGCAGCCAACCATTGGACTGAACAATGGGACTCCAATGGAGGAGTTAGGTGAAGGACGAAGGAGCCGAAAGGGTTTGCAACCCCACAGGAAAAACAATATCAAGCAATCAGACGACCTCCCCCCCCCAAAAAAAAAATCCCAGGCACTAAACCAACAACCAAAGAGTACACATGGAGGGAACCATAGTTTCAGCTGCATACAGAGCAGAGGATGGCCTTATCTGGCATCAATGGGAGGGGAGGCCCTCAGACCTGTGAAAGTTTGATGCCCCAGTATAGGGGAATGTTAGGGTGGTAAGGTGGGGATGGGTGGGTGGGAAGGGGAGCTCCCTCATAGAAGCAGGAGAAAGGGCATGGAATAGGGGATTTGGGGAGGGAAAACTGACAGGGGATAACATTTGAAATGTATCTAAATAAAATAAATAACAAAAAGAAAATAAGGCTGTGGATACTGTACTATTACAAAAAAGAAATTATGATCCAATTAGATCATTTCCATCCTTCATTTTTTTCTTACATGTTGCTAGTACCTCTTTGTCTTTTTCTCTAACCTTTAACTTACACACACACACACACACACACACACACACACACTGCTAACTATATAAATTTAACCAGCTCAATCTGAATAATGTTACTTATATGCATATGATGTTAAGGTTGACTAAAAATTATACTTTAAATAAATTTTCTATAATTTATTATGAATTGAGATATAATATAAATTGTGATCAAATAAGACATGTAAGCAAAGTCAACATGGTGAAAGTTGGAAGGTCTCAAATATTGCTTTTCAGGTTTTGTGAATAAGCTGAGCAAGTATGTTCTCACTTTTATGAAGTAAGTGAATATAGAGGGTTACTCAAACTTATCTGTGAAGATTCTGAGAATCCTCACTAATTCTCATTTTTCTTCACTAGTATAAAACTGAGCGAAGCTGTGGAACCTGATTTGCAAAATGGTCCGTTATTAAGTAGAAATGTTTTATGTGTAAAACATTAAGGCCATTAAATTTTCTTCTGTCAGAAAGATAGGTATGTCAGCATGTGCCCAGTGAGACACCATAATCTTCTGAGGAAAGAATGCCCAGATACCAGAATGAGAGGTGAAGTCGCAAAATAGAGAAGCACAGGAAAACTTCAGGTTGTAAAAATCATGATTTAATAGAGTAATACTAATACCATCCAAGTGCTTCTGCACAATGCAGCAACACGATTAACCCCAAATTTCTCCTCTTATGTTTGTTTTCATTTCTTTCTATCAATGTTGATATCCAGTCTCTTAATGAGTTGTTAGTCCTACATCAGAAGTAACTCACATATTAGACTCCAAGAAATGTAAAATTTAAGAGAGAGGAGATCTGTTCTTCATGACTGTATCTTCAGGCACTAAAGAAGTACTGGCACATATCAGGCATACAATATTTATTATATAGATCCAGAAGACAGAAATTATAGTTTAGCAATACTTGCCTGTATCTCCCAGGTGTACCCCTAAACCTCTTCCTTTGCCAGGTAGTAGTAAGTACTCAGTTAATAATTGATGAATAAATGGATGAAGAAGCACATTTTCCTGCGTATGATATCTACCACCTCTGTCTTTCATATCAATTCATTTATTATTCATGTTCTCATTCAACAAATATTAATTGAATAATTTCTGTTCCCAGGTTCTATTCTCTGAAAAAAGAGATGTTTATTCTCCACATGAGGGAAACCTAGTGCTTATAAAGATAAAAATTCTTTTTTCTGTTGATGGATATTGATATTGATTCTAAAATGTAACTATTGTGGAGAGTGCCACTATAAAGAGTGTATATGGGAATATATAGAATGCTATTGGCTAGTGGAGTTTTATTCAGTCACAAAGGATTGCTGTCCTTACAGGAAAATATGTAAGAAAGGAGATTATTGTGCTAAAAGAAATATGCTAGAATCAGAAAGAAAAAATATAACAAGCTTTTTTATTTTCTTCTCATAGTTAGATTCTAGAATTATAAAATTACACAAGCTTAGCTTACAAGCTTACACATTGGACAAATGTAGAAAGAGAAAAGGGTCAGAAGGTGACTGGCAGAGGATATGTAAGGAGTATAAGGGGTGAATAAGGTTAGAGTACATAATACACATAATTTTACTATTGAAAAGATAATTTTAGGGATTAGTATGGAATTTAATTTTTAAAAAATCCTAAAATTCTTTGAAGTGATTTCCTGGTGGTTGTTGATAACCTGAGCAGGTCAACTTGAGCTCAAATAAATATAAATCACGAGGTTAATTTTTCTTCCTCTTAATTTAAATTTGGTTCTATGGTTTCACAGTAGATGCTTTGTTTGCATGGGTCCTAATATGCCCTACCTGGCACAATCATCAGTGAAAGAATTTTTATGCTTTTTTGGAACAAAAAATATTACATGATAAAACATTTTTATATGATTGAACATGATGTAGTATTATTTGTTTTATTAAGTATTTATACATATTATATTTATAAGTAGTAATAAGAATTAATAGAGATCCATGTGTCTTTTAATTATAGTTGAATCATTAAAAAGTTTCAGTATTACAAAGCGTTGATAATGATATTTTCTATTTCATTTAGATTATTTCATTGTTGTAGATACTTGTGTGTGCCTACAGGTGTATGAATCTAGGCATTTGTAATCAGAGTGCAGGTTTAGTTTCATTTTCCTGCTACCACTCTCTAGATAAGTGTTAATATTACACAATGAACTATTTAAACCAGTATAGTACGAATCATGCAACATTTTATAGCTTGATTTTGAATAACTATTTCCAAAAGAATACATCATTATTATCCTCAACCATGTACATGAAACTAAAGAAAGTATAAAAGTATTTAACAACCACAATGTAGACTATATAATTTACTTATAATATATTTAATTAATTAAATAATAAATTGAGAAATGAAGGAAAGAGAGTATATGAGAATAGAGATGACATGAATTATTATTGTGGAAAGGGAATTGCACTGGCCTGCGGGAGTTCAGCGGGAACCTGGGTAGGGGGCAAAAAAATGGGGGACAAGAGACACGAAGAAGGAGAGTAAGTCTTGTATTCTGATCAAGCTCTCCAAATTTTATTTCAGGAAAGTAGGTTATAAAGACAAGCAAATGGAAGGTTACAAGTGGCCTAAGGCCAACCCACTATCATAGCCTGCTTCCTGGGAAATACCAGACATTCTTTCAATTCCTGGGCAGAGACCTCAAACATCCCTACTTAACCTAGCACTTTAACTGACTAGTCTTCACAGAACAGCGGGTAATTTCTTGGGTTTGGCTCCTGGCAGGGAATTATAGTTATAGTCAATTGCATTAATATATAAGTTTTCATGTTTACATTGGTTCATTTTCTCTCTGTACTTTCTTTCCTTCTTATTTATTTGTTCTGGTTTCCCACCCTCCCTTCCTCCTTTCCTTCCTTCCTCCCCCTTCTTTCCCTTTTTTCCTTCCTTCCTTTCTTCTTACTTTCTTCCTCTCTTCTTCTTTCCTTCTGCTATATAAAGACCATTTCACTAAGAAGCACACATCAATCCCTTTGTCCTGTAATTTAGTACCATTTCTATCTTAGCTAAATAAATTGGTATGATTGTAGTTTTTGGAAAATACAAGCATATTGAATTGATAATCAATGTTTTCTACTCTGAGAAAACTACAAAAGAAGAGGAGGTTATTATATTTCTTAAAATAATTTTGACAGTTACAGATTACTTTGAATTGTTAGCCAGAATCTTCTGCTTATGGTGGTAAATTCTTTTCTGGTCTGTTGAATTACCCAGATAACACTTACAAATGTTGCAAAAAAATTATGTTTAATTCCAAGTTGGTATTACATTGGATGTAGTGACTAATATCCTAGAAATGTGCACTAATGAATGGCACTGAGGTTGCACTCCTGTTACAAACTACTTGTTTTTCAGTTGCCTGGTTTTTATCACTTTTTAATGATTTATCATGAGTTCTAAAAGATCATGCAATTAATCTTCCATAGACTCACCAAATTAGCCTGAAAATAATCTAACAAGTCTTTAAATTGAAAAGCAACCTTAAAGCCTTCAAAATAAATCTATCAGATTGAATCAAACAATAAAGTGTGAAGGTAGTTAATAGTACAGCAAGCTGCAAGACATTTCCATTGACCTCACTGTGGACCCCCTATCTCAACATCCTGGGGCTGGGATTACAAACATGTGACAGACTCTTCCAAACACAGTCAATTTTGTTACCCTAATTTTGGTTTAGATTGAAGTATTTTGATATTTGGTAGACTTAATGTCTTTTCCAGGTGTCAGCCCAGGCTTTGGCCTTCAATCACTCTTTCTCTGGGCTTGGTACTTACTTTGCATAAATATTTCATCTTCTTTGATACATGTGTATATTATAATTCACTGTTTCAGTTTTTTCAAAGTTTTTTAACCACTTTGAAAAAAATTTTGTTTAATAGTCTATGTGTAGAATAGAGTTTGTCAACTTCAGCACTCGGAGTAGTTTAGGCCATAGAAGTCTTGGTTGAAAAATCTAATTTGAGTACTTCAATGTTTATCAGTATGTATACCCTATGTCTGCTAGGTCCTACTTGGACAAACAATAATACCTCCAGATATTGCTATATACATTTTGGTAGGGAACGGAAGAGAAAACTAGATATACTGGAAACCATCTGGTTATATTACTTCTAATGTATTCATGTTGTTGAAAAATATTTGAAAAATCAGTTTGACTTGGTTTTATCTGGGTTTAAAAATTCTAGCACAGTTATCAGTGTGAAACTGTTTTTCTCAAATATAGAAAGGCCACATATAATTTTTTTCAAGATATTTAAAAATATAAACAGATCTTATAATGTTTCCATTACTGATATAAGAATTTTTTTTTTTTTTTTTGTATACTACCTGGTAAAATGTGGATGTCAGACGTAATTGCTATTCATTTACCCTAATTAGGATAACCTCTAACAAAAAAAATTTTTACTTTGTCATATTAAGGTAAAACTAATCAAATTTCCAAAAACTCTCTAGATTCTTAAACTGTGTGATTCCTGATCATGTTTTACCCTGTTATATTCAGCTCATACATTAAGGATTTCTCAATTAGATTTTTCTTTTTTTCTTGATTCATTATTGTAATAATATCATAGATTTTAAGAGGAAGCTAAAATTTTTAGTAAGTTGCTTATCACAAACATTTTACCATTAAAACCTCTAATAGCCAGAATTGTAAAACATTGAAGTGAATTTTACAAATAATATGAGAAGAATGGACTAAAGAGAAAAATCCATATCTCCAATCTTCCCATATGCTAAATACTATGATTATATTTATTTTATTTTATGTGTATGAGTGTTTTTCTCATATGTATGCTTATGTACTATATATTGGATGAGTGCTCAAGGATATATACCAGAATAGGGCATTATATTTTTTGAAACTAGATTTATAAACACTTGTGAGACATCATGGGCTTTTGGTGACCAAATCTAGGTTCTCTGAAAGAACAATAAGTGTGTTATCAGCTGAACCACCTCTTCATCCTCTGTTTTATCACTTTATATATATATACAGTGAATATCTCTATATCCTAAAAAATAATAGAGTAAATGTTGCTTGCTTATTATGGTAGTTACATAATGGCTCAAATGATAAGAGGATTGAATGTTTGGAAATTGAATGGATCCTTTACAGAGGTCCCATTATAATATGTATATCAGCAATATACAAAATAAATGAAAAAAATATGATCAAGAAAAATTGCTCAGCAGTTAAGAATATTTGATGTTCAAAGTTAAACCAGAGTTTTAAGTCATAATTATATAACTGTAAATGAAACTGGTTGAGTACCCTATAGACTTAATAGAAATATATCAAAAGCAAACATTGATAGTAAATTGCACTTCAAAAGCTGTTGTCAGGCCCAGTCTCTGACTGCCTGTAGAGCAGGATGTATCTTTCAGCTACTGTTTCAGCACCATACCTGCCTGTCTGAGGCCATGCTCTCCACCATAATGATAATAAACTAACCCTCTAAGCAATTCTACAGTTAAGTGTTTCCTTCTGTAATTTTCCTTGGTCACAGTATTTCTTTATAACAAGAGAACAGTAAATAAGGCAGTGTAACAACTTGTGCTAATATTACATAGGCCATCATACAAACAAGTAAGCATTTTTAATACAGTGTTTTTAGCTTGGTTTGAATTTACCATTCTCCTCTAGTAGTGTGCAGAGTATCTTCTAGTAGCATACCACTAGCCAGTAGGAGTGAAGGCTTTAGGTTGGTACTATTTGACATATTGACTGAAAAAAAGAATTAAGATTTACAGTGTTTTGAAGTATAACATTAATTTGGAATAATATCAAAATGATTGGAAAATAATTGAATATCAAAGATTTCTTATAATAATCTAGTATAGAATGACCAGATAGATTTTATTAATCAAAGAAACCCCAAAACACATCTATATATACATAAAAAAAAATAAAATTCCCATTACCAAATTTCAGTGCTGATAAGCCCTGAAAACATATATACAAGTAAGATTACAGACAGAAAAGGTTATATTTTGAAATATATATGTATCTACATATATGCAAGCAATAATTATTTGGGAGAAGAAAGGGCCTAAACTTGAAGGAGAGGGGAAGGGTTATATGGGAGGGTTTTTCGGAAGGACATAAAGGGAGAAATAGAATCTCAAAAATAAAAGAAAAATATCAGAGAATGCATATATGTACAAGTTCATGTCATTAAATACCTATGAGATATGTTTGAATTTATGACTTACTACAATATATATGGGGGACACAATATGTACATATTCTCACCTTTTTGATAAGGAGGCCATGTCAGATCTAAGTACAGATACATTCAAAGTCCAATGTGGTGAAACACAGAGCTTTACTTTGGGTGAGGGTTAATCTAAAAAACAGAAATTACTCAAAGACAGCTGTATCACCAAAGCTCTTAGCATGGGTGATAGTTTAAAAGTTGTTCAGCTTGCATGTAGCTCAACGAGTTGGATAATGACCTTTCGAAGCAACTCAGTTGATCTAAACCTCTTCCAGGCAGCTCATCTAGTTTTCTACTTTTTCTGGGCAACTCATCTCCTTTCAAAGTCTTCTTCCCAGCTTGATGTTCTAGAGCCTTTTCAGCTGGCCTGTCTACTCTTGGGAAGAAGAGGCTCACTAAAGCTATTTTTCAATGTTTACCTTTTGCTTTAAGTAGCTTCTCTGCAAGATGGAATGTTTCAATTTCAAAGAAAATGTGCACACAACTTTGTTGCATAAACACACACATGTATATATGTATGTATATGCACATATTTATGCCTAAATATATAAATATGATAAGTTCTTTGAGAAAGCATCTATCACTGAACATTACCAATTTGACCTGGCTAGTTTATTAATGTGCATCAGGCATCTTCCTGTCTCTGATTTACTAATGCTAAGATTATAGATGTCTGGATGTTTTAGTGGATGGTGGAAATTTGAATGTGGTGGGTAAGTCATCTCTGAAGGCAGCTTTATTTTTTTAATTTTCTCTACCAACTATGTTGGAAAGGAAGGATTGGTGTCCTATTGGTGTCCTTGAGTACATATTATCCCTGTAAAAGGGTGTATTGATTTTAATATATTATGCAGATGTAGATATTAGAGAAATTTTCCAATCTTAATTGACACCTTTAAGCACCATAGAAAATTTTGTCAAACTTGCCAGGAAAGCTGATTGCTTAAATACTCATTAGATTGAAGATTCTACATTTGTATTATTATCATCATAGAATTATACAGTTTTAAATTGAGATCAGAATAACTGGGTTTTAGTTTATTATGTTCAACATAATTGACTGTGTTTGAGTGTTGTGTAATGCTTTCCCAGATATAAGATATTGTTTATAATCCCCTCTTCATGTTTTAAATACTCGAGGACCAATAATTCTTATTAGCAATTATTGAACTCAACTCAAAGGGATCTAAAACATTCCCTATATTATTCCATTTTCTCAAGCTATATAATAACACATTATTTAATTCCTTTCTGTTAATGCTTTGACCTCCCTCTTACAAAATAGCAAGAAACAGTTAAATGTTCCAATTCCTAAGAGGTTGAGCACTTCTACAAACAAGAGTCAGAATTGAGAAAAAAGAAAATTAACGGTTTTCTGCTAATGACTCATATTAGGCCTCTTTGGTGGTCTAAAGCAATGGATTACATCTTTTTATCATTTCTTCCATCTGCCTGTCACAGAACTACGAGGGTGATTGCTAGTTTTGTTGTTAAAAAATGTCACCCTCTTTTTTTTCCAGAATCTTTAAAAGTAAACACAGGAAAAGTGGTGTATACCTGTCATTTAGATCAAATAAAACAAAGGTTGGTGGGAATACATTTCTCGTTTGAAGAGGCTCCCCTGCTGATTTTGTTTATCAGAAAATGGCAAGTTTTTGTTCCTAATGGACTGAAATTTAAATAAAATCTGACCCTGGAAATAAAAGCAGCCATTATGATGAAATAAAATTATATACTTTGGAGGAAAAAATTGAATTAGAATGCTGGCTTTCTTTGGTTAAATTCTTTTACATAAGGAAATGAGCAAGAGAGAGAGAGAGAGAGAGAGAGAGAGAGAGAGAGAAAGAGAGAGAGAGAGAACTGTTATGTAGAATGAGCTTTCTAAAAAGTCAATAATTGCTTCCAATTTAGTTTCAAAAACTTTGTCCCATACCTTACAGAACATCATGAATTACTCTGAATTTTGTGAATTTCTTTACACAGATTCCAATTAACACCCAAAGGACAAACTGATTTGTATTTTTGGTAGTTTATTTTAACAAACTGAGTTCTCAGAAGAAGTAAAATTTTGTGTGCTCTCTACTATTCTTTCAATATTGGAACAATTGAAGATTAAACTATCTTCACAGAAACATACTTTTGAACTGAGGGAAATATTGTAGCTCATCTATGATGGCATCTGATTTGAGATGAAATTCATCACAGAAATAAAGAGCTTATACATTAATATAATTTTAGTAGAGCATTTCTTAAAAATCTCAATTATACAAGCAGCTGTTGTGTTCTTCACTGAAAAGACCACTATTCTACTCCCAATTTTTCTCAGTTGCTTTGATAAGAAAACTTTTTTCCCTCTTGCTTCATGGTTCTACAGTTGAGACCTTGTAGGATTTTCTCCACCCAGTTTGGAATGCTCTTTAGCGTCATCTTTGTTCACTTTAACTTTGAGCATTCATTTTAGTGAGTCTCCATGGATGTAGCTTCTGACAATAACTGGACACAATCTCACAGAAAACTCCCTGAATCTGTGGCTCTTAAAATATTCCTACCTATTTTTCTGAAATGTTCTCCAAGACTTTGTGGAAATATTTTGTAGATACCTCCACTGCAATTAGGATCCTATGCCATATTTCCTTCTTTGGAAACATACATACAAGTAACACTATATGAACTGAATATATTATATTTAGAAATATGTATATGCATATGTATACATATATGCATGTAATAGCAACTAGTGATAAAAGAGGCCAGAAATTTGAAGGAAAACAATGAGAGGTATATAGGAGGATTTGGAGAGAGGAGAGGCTAGAGAAATGTTGCTATTAAAATATAGTCACAAAAACAACATCTAAGCTTCTCAGGAAGAACATTTTTTCTGTTGGTCTTCTAGTTTTGAAAGAACATATTTTGATCTTAATCACACTCAGGGAAACAGTACTGGTTTGTGAATTTAACAAATCAAAGCAAATTTACATAAAAGTTTTAAATTGTATTCTTTGTGAAAAATGAGTTAATATTGTTTTTGAATAGGCATACCTGCCCTTTGTATTGAAGAGAATTCCATTTGGAAATGGATAGCTAACATACATTTTATTTAAAGCTCTTTATAAATAAATCATGACTTATTTAAAGATACCATAAACAGCATAAAGTAGAATATATATATATTTATATATATATATATATATATATCCAGTTTTCTCTTTATTGCTTACCTCAGTTGAAACAAGATAATCAACATTTCAATTGTCACTTTTGCTAGTTTTTTCTCATTGAGTTGTCTTAAACATTACAAATATGATACTTAAACATGTACCTGGCTTGTTCTTGATGCTCACTAGACTCACCAGACAAGGAAGGATTCAAAGAGCAGGTCACCAGTCTTCAAGGTGATGAGAAAAAGGACTTTCTTCACCCATGGAATCATGTAACTTCCATTCTTATATATTGAAACAAAAAAGGAAAAGAAAAGAGAAAAAAGAAAGGGAGCAAGAAGAGAGAAAAAGGAGAAAGAAAGAAAGAAAGAAAGAAAGAAAGAAAGAAAGAAAATAATCAAGTCATCATAAATTGCCAGCCCACTGAAGGGCCTCTTTTGTGTTTCCAAAGGTAATGGAAATTGTCTAGGCAGGTTAAGAATCCAATGCACATATTTGTCCAGGTATACCAGAATTGTATGAGGCAGCAGCATCTATAAAGAGAACTAGATTCCCATGCATACAACAAGCTACCATTTGCTGGAAAACTGCTCAAAGACACAGCAAGGTAACTAACTAGCTATGCTGCTGCTTAGCTGACAAAACATAATGCGGGAGAACAGTGTATTGGTGATGATAGGCTCTTTGACCAAGCCAGTAGGCTTTCTAGTAAGTGTTACTTATCCACTCGGTCTGTGCCTGCTCCATATCCCATCATATTCTCTCTCTCTCTCTCTCTCTTTTCCTCCCTCCCTCCCCCTCCTTCCTTCCTTCTCCCTCTCTTCTTTTACTTTTCTTCCCCTCCACTCACTCCTCTCTCCTATTTTCTCCTCTCAAAATCTGTAAGTTTTAATTTCTTTGCCTTGTTCACCATTTCTGAATATGAATATTTTCACTAGTCTCTTTGGAGCCTATCACAAATGCCTTAGTGCAGCTAGGCTTAGAGGTTATAACGAGGATACAGCCACAACAGAACTACCTTCCAGATCAGTCAATGTCAAAGAAGTCTCTCAAGTAGAAACACAGAGATGAGGTAAACCATACATGTATGGCAAAAGTTTTGAGTTTTACATGAACTACAAAAAACATCCGTGATAGACATTCATGTATTTCACTAACCTTTTGCTTTGTAAAAGGGGACTAGAAATAGTGTCAATCCATGGAAAAGCTTAGTTTTTGTAATTTTCTGGGAGAAATTAAGTAGGACTTGAAATAAAGAAGATATCATTTTGCTTGAAACTCAGTGTCTAATTATGGAATCTACATGAATAAGATTTCACAATGTGTAAAATAGAATTCTTTTGAGATTTCATCTGAGAATTATATCTTTGGACTCTGGGAGGACATATCACTAAGATGCTTATGAAATGAATTACGGAAAGGAATTTCCATGATACACTGAGAATTTCAATGGCAGGAGGTATCCAAATATCAACTGGCTTCTTTCCACTTTTAATGATTGGAAAGATAGAATATGTGCTCATTGTTTTAACAGAACCATATCCCTCAACTATCTAGATGGAGTGATACCCAAGATTAAAACAATGTCTCCACAGTCAAATTTAAGGGATCTTGGTACCAGGAGTACTGGAGACAAGCCACAGAACATTTGACCTGGTATATGCTTTGTTTCCGTTCTCTAAGTGAGCTACTGGTTCACAATCATTGGTGCATTGCTAAAAATTGGATCTGCTGAATATTCAAACACTTATTTTTACATAGCCAAAAGAAATGGCTTATGTAAGTATCACTAGGCCAAGGGAATACTCCATTGTTTCCTGCCAGAAGAAATCACACAATGGTGAGAGCAGTGTTTGTACTACCCAAAGGATGGATTCAAATTTCAGGTTTGATTTTCTTCCCCTGGGTTTTTGTTTACAAAATCAGAAGTAAAGTGGCACATTACAAATACATTCTATCTGCTTTACAGGAGTTAGGTGTGAGAATACAATTAGAATCCATGGGACTAAATGTTTATTAGCACAAGAAAAGAGCCACCTCACCTCTGTGACCAGAGTTGTTTGATGATTTTAATCTATAGCTTATGAATTCCTTAGGATGCTCAGAAAACACCACAGCTAATCCAATTAGTTAAAGCCCAGAATGCCTTCCCTACAGATTTTACTGCCTTCTTAAGTACTTATTCAAAATCCAGTATTTCATGTACATGTGCATAAATCAATTCTCCTTGTGTGCATCCAGACTGGATATGTTCAGACTGCTTCAAATTGGACCACAACTCTGACTCAAATACATGCATGATGATTAGATTCTTATGCCAATATTTAAAAGGTAAACTTTTCTCTGATATGTTTAATACATTTCAAAATAACAATTATGAGTGAAAATATAGTAATTGCATATGTAAATTTCTCAGACTAGAAAAGTATTTAAAAATTTGTTTCCAGCCCTCCCCCCTTGTGTGTTTCCAATTTTTTTCTTTTCTTTTCATTTTTATTTATTTAATTTTTTGATACTTTAAATACTTTTCAAATTTTTCTTCTTTTCCAGATCTCCTCTTTGGAACCATCTACTCCCTCCCCCTCCTCCTGCCTCTATGAGGGTATTCCCTAACCCACCCACACACTCTGGTCTTCCCTCCTTGGCATTTCCCTATACTGGGGCATCTAACACCCTCAGACCCATCTCCTCCTGATGACTAACAAGACCCTCTAGAACAACCATTATGGACCAAAACAGTAAAGTCCTGAGAAAAGAGGAAATGCTTTGAATGTAAGATCAAGACAGGATGGTTATATAAAAGAACATCTGAAATGCCTGTAAAGTTTAAATACTTGGTTCGGTTGGGACCTTACAACCTCTATGATACCTTGTATCACTAAGGAATCTCTACACTCTGTATCTGGAGAATAAGTATGAGAAAATGTGACCTTCAGTCATGTAATTCCAGAATATGTTAAGTTATAGATGAAAGAGAAGCTGATAAAACAAGGTAAAATCACCAAATTCCCCTTTCTATATAAGAAAACTGCAATTGGGGAGATTAGAAGATGTACTGGCTGGTTTTGTGTCAACTTGACACAAGCTGGAGTTATTACAGAGAAAGGAGTTTCAGTTGATAAAATGCCTCCATGAGATCCAGCGGTAAGGCAATTTCTTAATTAGTGATCAAGGGAGGAGTGCCCCTTGTGAGTGGGTACCATTTGTAGGCTGGTAGTCTTGGGCTCTATAAGAAAGCAAGCTCAGCAAGCCAGGAGAAGCAAACAAGCCAGTAAGTTATATCCCTTCATGGCCTCTGCATCAGCTCCTGTTTCCTGCCCTGTTTGAAATCTAGTCCTGACTTCCTTTGGTGATAAACAGCACCATGCAAGTGTAAGCTCAATAAACCCTTTCTTCCCCAACTTGCATCTTGGTCATGATGTTTGTGCAGGAATAGAAACCCTGACTAGGACAAAGGGTAGTGTCTAAGGTCATAGAAGTAGTGACAGAATTAGACTGTCAACATGGTTATTTGGCACTCATTGAGGAGTTTCTGAAGCTTGCACAGGAATTCACTAGTGAATTTGAGAGTAGAGATGACGCAAATCCTCCTCACCACATACAATTGTCTCTTATCAATGTTTCAGCATCTACAGATGGATTTTTACCATAGGAGATGAAGAAAATAGATATCTTATGATTGCTGGGGAGGAAAAACTACAATTGTGAAATACAAAAACCATAAAAATTGTTAAGCTACAAACAGATAAATATTAGCTCAAAAACATTCTGAGTAGATCTAAATAGCTTACATAAGAAATTGGAAACACACTTCCGGTTTCCATTGTGGTGAGATACCTCTGCCTAGGCCACCAGGGCTCCATAGCCAAATAGCACTGGGAGAAAGCTAGCTTCCCAGGAGTGTGGAAAAGCTTGTGAGAAGGGGTAAGAGGGGCAACACTGCTCAGCTGGACTCACTCGGAATTCTTGGGACACAAGGGCTGAGGAACAGCAGGAAGAAGAAACCTTCAGGTTACCAACTGTGACTGGAGACCTCTGCCTGGGCAATCAGGGATTCATAGTCAAATAGTGCCAGGAGAAAGCTAGCCTCCAGGAGTGTGGGCAAGCCTGTATGCTCAGGACCCACCAGGAATCCCCAGGACACAGGGACTGAGGAGTGGTCTTTGGTTTCTTTCCTTGGCTGGGGAGTGCATCCTGTGACACAGGGCTTCATACTCAAATAGTGCCAGAGGAGAGATGGTATCCCAGGAGTGCCAACACACCTTCAAGCACAGGCAAGACCACCGCTTCTGTTCAAATTCACTGGATCAAGAGGAACCCTTGCAGAGCCATCAGGACACAGGAACCAAGGGACAGCTGGAGACAGGATTCTTCTGGTTTCTGTCTGCACCCCAGAGCTGACCCTGTACAACAGCTCTCCAAACACAAATTCCAATCAGAGAGAACTGGTCTTCAAGGAGTATTTACATTGAGGCTTGCAGGAGCTACAAGCCACATTCAGAGAGAGTAAGATCAGCTAACACCAGAGATAACCAGATAGTGAAAGACGAGGTCAAGAACATAAGGAACAGAAACAAAGGCTACTTGGCATCATCAGAACCCAGCTCTCTTACCACAGCAAGCCCTGGATATCCCAATACACCAGAAAAGCAAGACTCAGATGTAAAATTATATCTCATGAGAATGATAGATGATTTTAAGAAGGAAATACACCAATGGCTTGTGCTTTAAGATCAAGAATCGACAGATGGGACCTCATAAAATTACAAAGCTTCAGTAGGGCAAAGGAAACTGTAAATAGGACAAAGCGGCAACCTACAGATTGGGAAAAGATCTTTACCATTCCTACATCCGATAGAGGGCTAATATCCAATATATACAAAGAACTCAAGAAGCTGGACTCCAGAGATCCAAATAACCCTATCAAAAAATGGGGAAGAGAGTTAAACAGAGAATTCTCAACTGTGGAAAGTCGAATGGCCAAGAAGCACCTAAAGAAATGTTCAACATCCTTAGTCATCAGGGAAATGCAAATCAAAACAACCCTGAGATTTTACCTCAAACCACTCGGAATAGCTAAGATCAAAAACTCAGGTGACAGCAGATGTTGGCGAGGATGTGGAGAAAGAGGAACACTCCTCCATTGCTGGTGGGAATGTAAGTTGATACAACCTCTCTGGAAATCAGTTTGGAGGACCCTCAGAAAAATGAACATAATACTACCTGAGGACTCAGCTATTCCACTCCTGGGCATATACCCAGAAGATGCTCCAACATGTAATAAAGACACATGCTCCACTATGTTCATAGCAGCCATATTTATAACAGCCAGAAGCTGGAAACAAGCCAGATGTCCCTCTACAGAGGAATGAAAACAGAAAATGTGTTACATTCACACAATGGAATATTACTTAGCAATTAAAAACAATGACTTCATGAAATTCACAGACCAATGGATGGATCTTGAAAATACCATCCTGAGTAAGGTAACACAGTCACAAAAGAATGAACATGGTATGTACTCACTGATAAGTGGTTATTAGCCCAAAAGTTCAAAATACCCAAGAGTCACTTTGTAGCAACAGTAGGGCAGCATGTGAGGTCCCAGATGGAGGACTTGAAGAAGGGACTGAAGGAATTGAGGGAATTTGCATCCCCAGGGAGGCAGCAACAGTGGTAACTGGCCTGAACCCCCGATACTCCTGAAGACTGATCCACCAACCCAAGAATACACATGGAGGGACCCATGGTGCTAGCCACATATGTGGTAGAGGAGGGTCTTGTTAGCCATCAGGGGGAGGAGAGGCCCTTGGGCCTGAGAGTGTTAAATCCCCCAGTATAGGAGAATGCCAAGGAGGGAAGACAAAAGTGTGTGTGTGGGGGGAGAATACCCCCAAGAATGGTCCCAAGAAACAGGCTGGAGTAGCCATTCTAATATCCAATAAAATTGACTTTCAACCAAAAGTCATCAAAAAAGATAAAGAAGGACATTTCATACCCATCAAAGGAAAAATCTACCAAGAAGAACTCTCAATTCTGAACATCTATGCCCCGAATGCAAGAGCTCCCGCATTCATAAAAGATACTCTACTAAAACTCAAAGTTCATATTGCACCTCACACCACAATAGTGGGAGACGTTAACACCCCACTATCAACAATGGACTATTTGCAGCTGATATCATCATATACTTAAGTGACCCAAAAAACTGTACAAGAGAACTGCTACAGCTGCTAAACAACTTCAGCAAAGTGGCCAGATATAAAAATTGACTCAAACAAATCAGTAGCCTTCCTATACTCGAAGGATAAACAGGCTGAGAAAGAAATTAGGGAAATGACATTCTTCACAGTTGTCACACACAATATAATGTATCTTGGTATGACTCTAACCAAACAAGTGAAAGACCTGTATGACAAGAACTTCAAGAAGAAAGAAATCAAAGAAGACCTCAGAAGATGAAAAGATCTCCCATGCTCATGGATTGGCAGGATTAATATAGTTAAAATGGCCATCCTGCTGAAAGCAATCTACAGATTCAATGCAATCCCCATCAAAATTCCAACTCACTTCTTCATAGATTTACATAGGGTAATTCTCAAATTCATATGGAATAACATAAAACCCAGGATAGCAAAAACTATTCTCAAAAATAAAAGAACTTCTGGAGGAATCCGCATGCCTGACCTCAATCTGTACTACAGAGAAGTAGTGATAAAAACTGCATGGTATTGGTACAGGGACAGGCAGGTACATCAATGGAATAGAATTGAAGACCCAGAAATGAACCCACATAAATACAGTCACTTGATCTTTGACAAAGGAGCTAAAACCATCCTGTGAAAAAAAGACAGCATTTTCAACAAATGGTGCTGGTTTAACTAGTGGTCTACATGTAGAAGAATGCAAACTGATCCAATTCTATCTCCCTGTATAAAGCTCAAGTCCAAGTGGATCAAGGACCTCCACATAAAACCAGATACAATGAATCTAATAGAGGAGAAAGTGGGGAAAAGTCTCAGTCATGTGGGCACAGGGGAAAAGTTCCTGAACAGAACACCAATGGCTTATGCTCTAAGATCAAGAATCGACAAATGGGCCCTCATAAAATTACAAGCTTCAGTAAAGCAAAGGACACTGTAAATAGGACAAAACAGCAACCAACAAATTGGGAAAAGATCTTTACTAATCGTACATCTGATAGAGAGCTAATATCTAATATATACAAAGAACTCAAGAAGTTAGACTCCAGAGATCCATATAACCCTATCAAAAAATGGGGAATAGAACTAAGAATACTCAAATGGCTGAGAAGCACCATGTTTACAAATCATTTTGTAGATGACAGTACATATCATGGAAATATCTCTGCACGACAGGACATTCAAAACTTTATAGAAGAATCTCATTTTATTGAAATATTAACAAGATTCTGGTTAATATGTTAGTTATGTTATTTTTGTCTCTCTTTCACTTGACTTGTTCTTTTTCAAAATACCCTTTCTATTGGGTTTATGCTTCTTTTGGGATGTTACATGTTTTCTACAGCTCATTTCTTGTTATTTTCCCCCTAAATGCAGAGTGTCTATCATCTTGGTCTGTTAACATGCTGTGGTAGTACGAATGAAAATTGACCTCCTAGACTCATATATTTGATATATTTGAAAGTTTAGTTACCAAGGAGTGGATGTCCTTGATATTGTTAGAATATTTAGTCAGTGTGTCGATACTGGAGGAAGCATGTCTCTAGAGGTGACCTATAAGGATTTCAAAAGACCACCTCTAGCCCAATGATTGGTTTTTGTTTGTTTGTTTGTTTGTTTTTTGTTTTTGTTTTTTGTTTGTCTGTTTGTTTTTCTTACTTGGTTTGGGGATCAGGGTGTAGCTCTCTACTGCCCTAGAACATGCATGACAGCATGATTCCCACCATGATAATGGACTAAACTATAAGCAAGGTTCCAATTAAATGCCTTATTTTATAAGAGCTCCCTTCGTCCTAGTGTCTCATCATGACAATAGTAGCTTGATTAAGATAGCCCTTCCTCAATAACAGCATCAAAGGCTGTTTCCCAAATGTTAATGCTCTGTGTTAGCCCATGTGTCAATTCCATTCTGGACCAATAGTCTTTCTGTAATATATATGTAGAAATAGTGTTCCTAAGATATTTATTTAATATCATTAAAAATTCTTTTCCTTTTAGGATTCATGAATTAAACTTAAATTTACTAATTAAAAAAACCAAAATGTTCAGTATGTCATATGCTTCCACTCCATTCGGGAGGTATTAGCATGAAAATTTTCTTGATCCATTCTGATAATGCAGCTGCCATTTGATCTTTGTTTTCTAAACATGACACACCCACTGTTCTAACAAGTTAAAAACCAGATTTGTTTGACAGTATTCAGGTTCTTCTGTTGTAAACCTTCTCTAGGAAGCCATAGTGAGCATGGTTTACAGGTAGGACAGTAAATTATGGAAATGAAGTAAATAATTCATTTAGAGTAATAATTCATTTATAGATTGTGACCTATAGTCACAGTACCTTCCCACCTTTGGAGTCACAGGTGTCTGACTCTTTGAGTATCAATTTTATTCTCTTCTTTCTTAATATTTTTCTTTATAGTCCAAATATTTGATCCATATGGAGAACTCTTGTCATGATATTTGATACAATGCTATCCCTGATGTAGAGCTCCATTGTCTTCCTGATCTAACCTTGTTGCTTCTCTGCTTGTCTAGTTTAGTACTGCCATCCCTACCTCCTTCCTACTATTTTAAGAACTTGATACACTGACTTTCCTTTTAGACATCCCCTCTACTGGAGTTTCTCCATTATGCAGTTGCTTTACTTATGACTTTGTTTTGACCTTATAAGTGTCTGATAAATATCTTCTTCCCAAACTGACACTCTCTATCCCACCTTAACCTAGAAGGCCTCATACACAGTTTAGACTTCCCTTATTTCTTTGGACATGTCACTCTCTGTATGATATAGCAGATCTTATGTTTTGACTCTTTTTATTATCTAATTGTTTTTAAGTCTTGAAAAATATGGATCTTTATTCCTTCCATTTGCTCTTACTTTTTTTAGAAAAGTACCTAACCTGGATCACTAGTGAGTAAATGAGACAATATTTTTTTAACATCAGAGAAGGGCAGCAGAAATCCAGAATACTAAAAATTGTAATTTTGGTTTAAATTATCAATTGAAGGAAAAAATGTAATCCATTATGTTTGGAAATCATTTCTCCTTAAGTGTCTATTTGTGATCAAATTTGTGGAGGTCAATATGACAATGTAGACAGTTGTAGATTCAAAGACATAGTCTCTTGGAGACATGTTGTGAAGAAGAAAGATTACCATACCAAATCCTGATCTCTTCCATCAGCTGTTTCTGGCAGAACCAAGACAGAGTAAGTTGAGATTATTTAGTTGAAGCAATGTGGATATGGATTTGTAATTAATGTGAAAATATTTTTAAAATTTTTTAAATATTCAGATGGAAATTGAGAAATCTAAGTTTATACCTTGTTTCTTCCATGTTGTGTCTTCTCACATGTCACCCCATATTGCCAGACCTCAGCTATAGAAATAGTAAATTGCAAAGGTTAAATCTAATGTCTTATTATTCTACTTATTATTCTATTACTTACATAATTTCTACAAAATGATAAATAATTAGGACAGCCACTTTTATGAGCAAGAGATCCAATAATTTGTTTCTGGGCCTACAGCTTGTTTTATATTCATTTCCAAAGTGAGAACTGCTATGCATCGTCATTCTGCAGCATGCTAACATTAACCAGTGCAGTAGAGGCTGTGGCCAAGTGTTCCTCTGTCAATGATATCCATTCTGTTCTCTTGATACATTTGTAGCTGAGAAATACCACAGTTATCCAGCCAGTGCAGATAGGAGAAATGGAGGTGGAAATTCACATAGAATAAAAGATAAAAATATCAACTGCATATATGTGTTTTATATGTTTAGAAACACCAAGGAATGAGTAATGCTTATTTTTTTTTTCTAAGTGAGTCTCAAATAGAGCTGATGAAGCATTCTTGGAAGTAAGCATATAGGTAAATGAAGCAAGGACATGTTACTTTATTCAAAGTGAAAAGACTATTAGAGGCACCTAGAGTGAGGTTTCTAGACTTCTAATGTGCATATGGCATTACATGTGATTTATTCATATGCCCACAGTGAAGGGTATAGATTCATTGTACCCACTGACAGGAGAGTTTCAGTAAAAGAGTTTATAGTAAGATTTAAAAAGAAGGAGATTTTAATTAGCTGTATCAACTTACAGCTTAAAATACCATGCTGGGATAGTTTCAAGAATTTCAAGACTAGTTAAAGCAATTACTGAATTCAAGATAGTATACACTAGTTGAAACCAATGTTCATTTTGTTACAAAGAGATGAAATCAAGATTATTACTACTTTTTCGTTCCCAGAATGTGTACTGAGCAATTCTGCTTATATTCAAATGCAGTCCTTATTCATTAGAGCTTTATGTTTAATTATTTAAATTATTGTTGTTATATAGTCTATTTCTTAAAATAATATATAATTATCATTACTAATATAATTTAATGACTATACTAAAGATTTAAAAGATATCAGCTATGGTATCACAATCAAAATAAATATGTTTTGTAAAATGAAATAAAGTTTCATTAAAATAGCGTTATCTCATCATTAGACTCCTTCTTTTAATGATTCACTTACCTGCTAGATTATATGAGAATTCTTACTTCATGCTTTATATGAGTCTGGTTAAGAAGAAAACAGAAGCTTAGAAGAACAATCACATAACCCAGCTGAGCAAGGACTCCTGCAGGAAGCAAGAGCAAAGCAAACAACACAGAGGGTTTATATTTATCTGTAACAACACAAGAAAGAATTTCAAACAGCCCTAAGTGCATATTATTTTTTTATCTACTAGATCAATCCAGCACTCAGTTCTCATATAGTGCTTCTAGTAGTCTTTCCTTTTAGAGTACAGTAGCAGTTTCTTGTTTCATTTACCTATCTGATTACCTCCAAGAAAGTTTCATCATCCCTGTTTGAGATACAATATGAACAGTAGTTAATAGAGACTCATAACTAATCAAAGTGCGGAATGAGTGCCAATGCAGTACTCAGGCAGAAACAAATATCTACCTCATTCTTCTCCTCCACAAAGCATAGGAAACTAGAGAAGAGGGGCCAGAAATATGTTAATACCCAGAAATCAGGGAGAACTGGAATATAGCAGTGTCTTCTAGACATGACAAGACTTTGTGCTCATAAACTCACTGCACAGGTGGTTTCTTGTACAAGATCAAACAAGTCAACATTTCAGCACGGATGGGGAAGAAGCACAAACTGTAACCTATAGTTGTGAAGACATACACTGTCAATGGCTGTTGGGAGAGGAAGACCTATTTTTATTTTAGAGGTGTGGCCCCTGGTTGATTGACCGGGCTTCCATAGATGCGTTCACAGCTATGTATATATGTATAGCATTAATTGGACACAGCGAATTATAAAAAAGAAAAGTGGAGAATGAAGTTAAAATGGAGATATAGGTGTATCCAGAATGAGAAGGGGAGGGGAAGGGCAGTATGGTCAAATTACATAGAAAGCATGCATACATTGCTCAAATAATAAATTGAAAATATTATATTAAGAAATGGTTTTCTTTTGGAAAATATATCTTCATTTTGTTTGCTGACTATTATTACTAAGAACTACAGCCTGTGTTTGTGATTTAAGAGGTGTTTCTGTAAGTTTTGTGAGGTAATAGTAGTACAAAAGCTAAAATGAGTCTCCCCTGTGCACTTAGTTCAGTGTGGTTCCTTTCGTCCTTTTAGTGAAACTTAGAGTTTCACTAACAGCTAAACAAAGAAAACTAAGTATACTCTCATACCTAAAACTGCTGGTCTTCTGTAAAATTTAGCAATTGCTAGTGATGATGATGGTGCTAGTGCTGGTACTGATTCTGGTGCTGGTGTTGGTGCTGATGCTGGTGCTGGTGTTGGTGCTGATGCTGGTGCTGGTGCTGGTAGTACTGTTGATGCTACTTATTTAAATTTTGGAAACTATTATAAATAAAATATAAATGCCTTGGTACACAATTTAACATTTTCTTCATTTTTCTGCAGTTGGGGAATGTCTTTAAACTCTACTTGGTGAGAGTTTATAATATGTTTAAAATAGCATATATATATGCTATATAACATATATATATAACATATATATGTTATAAAATTTTTTCTCTATTTCAAAATGTTCCATAAATCAAGTAAGGTTTAACTAAAGTAGAAAATATATACAATATTTTGTTGTGGTAATACTATTTGAGGACTTCTACCCTGCTTTAGAGCATCTAGTTCCCAAATAAACGACACACATACTTTTACATTTATAATAAGCCTTAAAGCATTTGAGCTGGGCAGATATCAACTTTCTATGCTATTTTGTCTACCTCCCTGTTAATAACATTGAGCTACCACTTGTCATGTTCTTCCTGGGCTGCTCCTACTCCAACAGGCTGACTTGTATGGCCATGTAGTCACATGGCATATTCTTCCTTTTTGGCCCTCTCTCTTTCCCCTTTATGGACCCTAACTCAAACCCTAAGCCTAAGAATTGAAGCCCTGTGTATTAGTCAGGGTTCTCTAGAGTCATAGAACTTAAGGATTGTCTCATTATGATAAGGGAGTTTATTATATTGACTAACAGTTGGTAGTCCAATTAACTGAACAGTGGACAGCTGTCAATAAGAAGTCCAAATATCTAGTAGCAGTTCAGTTCCACAAGGCTAGTTGTTTCAACTGGTCTTCTGTATAAGCTGAAATCCTGAAGAAGTAGGTTGCAACAGATGGGCTAGCAAGAAAGTGCAAGCAATTGAAGAAGAATGAGTCTTCCTTCTTCCAGTGTCCTTATGTAGGCCTCCAGCAGAAGGTGTGGCCCAGATTAAAGGTGTATACCATCATGTCTGAATTTGGAATTTGCTTTGTCCAAGGCTGACCTTGAACTCAGAGATATTCTTGGCTCACTCTCCTCCAATTAAAGGCATGTACTATCTTGCCTGGGTCTAAGCTTCTCATGGTCATGTTGCCTCAAGAATTTCATATCAAGATCCAGGTCAGAAGCTTGTGTTTTCTAGCCTTAAATCTGGATCACAGATGTGTCCTTCATTTCTGGATTGTAGTTAATTCCTAATGTAGTCACATTGACAAGCAAGAGTAGCCATCACACCATGACTCCCTCTCTTCTGCTCAGCAACAATTTGTAGGCATCTTTATTAACCAATCTCAGATAACTTCAGAGGCAAAGTTTATACAATAGAATCTGGTACATGTGAAAATAGATCTTGGAGTACAGAATTTAGCATTTGAATACAATCAGCATCAGACCAACCCACTACAAACTTTTTTTTCAATAAAGTTGGAAGAAAAGTTTATTACATGAGTATTATATTTCAAAGCCTTCTGCATCATATCACTTTGTGTGTGACTACTTTTCATGATTCTATCTTTATACAGAGCATGGAAAGTCAAGTTAATATTTTCTTTTTCAAGGCTACGTTATTTCCAGAGAGTATGTTGCACCTAGAGAATATGTGTTTGTGCATGTGTTTGTGTTTGTGTGTGTGTGTGTGTAAAAAGGCTCTTGTGTGTTACTCTTTGTATGATAATTCTTTTTACATCTTTATTTTCCTCTTTGTGCAGAAGATACTTATTGGAATGAAGCCCTCTTTATAGACATGAGACCCCCAAGGAGCCTGGAGTGGTTTGGCAAAAAAGAAATCTCAAGCTTGCTGTTGAGTGGGGCTTTGGCAAGCCAACAACACTCTAATTGCTTCTTTCCACTGGCTTATACTACCCATCCCCCCTTCCCACCCACCTCTCCTTTCTTCCCAACAGCCTTTTGTGAGTCCTGACAAAAATATGTTATTATAATGAATACTGTATGGTTACAACGAGTTTCAGAGGATTTGGTAGCCAAAAAGATAAAGATATTTTATTAGTAGCTTTCCAATGGAGATAATATTTGTAGAACGGGCCTACATGTTTGTATTTTCAAAGATAAATAAAATGAATAATATCCAAACATGATAATCAACATGTCAGTTTCTAAGTACATTGGCATTTAGCATGAATGCTTGGTACTTATTCATTCTGTAAGGCTTAAAAGATAGGCATTACAACCCAGCTCCTGGGGAATAGTGTTTCTGCGTTATTTCAGTATGAACAATATCCTTTTCTTATGGCAGGTATAATACAACCCTAAGAGAAAAACAGCAAATTACAAATGTGTGAAAAGTTTTCATCAAACCTTTTGGCAGAAAAGAGCTTCATGGTCCTTTCTGCTGTTTTTCATTCATTGAGTTATTAGGCTGTATTTGAATGTAAGGTTTTGTTTATTTGTTTGTTTGTTAATTTCTCAAATTTCTGAAGTCTCCAGGGGCATTTTGTGTTTGTTCATTACTTTATATGTGTTTGTTCTTAGGATTCTCTGGAGAAAACACATGATTTCTACCACCCCAATTTTTCAGATAAACTGTTACACTTCTTTGGGATATGGACTGAGAATTTTAAGTTACCATTTTCTCAGGCTTAAAATTCAATCAAGTCAGATATTCAATTTTCCTTTCTAAAAAAGTGATCTGGACTTAAGTTCTTGTTGGGGATTTGGATACTGCAACCTTTTATATGGATTACATTTACTAATTTATTTATCACAACCTTTTTTTTTTTAAATAGGACAAGGCTTTTATTGAAACTTAGTACAGAAAGTAGAAACCCTTCAAGAAAAAGGTGACTTAACAATTGATACACTCACACATAAAAAGGTTTGGCTTTTAATGAGTCTTCTTTGAAATAACATAAAGGTAAAATGCCTCTAGCAGTAAAATAACTGTAAAAATGAGGACTACTTAGCGATATATATGAAAAGCAGCTATATATAGCATTGTACATACATTCCTAAAACACAATACTCTGAAAAAAAAAGTTGGAAAAGAATGTACACATCTTATTCAATGTGTATCACAAACCCTTTTAAACTTGAGTTTGTAATTTGAAAATTGGGAATGTTTCTTATATAATGTGTGTAAGTCTCCAAGGAGATGAGATGAAAAGATTCCCTCACAGACGACAAGATCATTGTAAATACTAAATCAGTCAGTCATCCTGTAATTTGTTCACTACTACTATGTAGGAGGTTCAGGTGACTTTTACAGATAAAAGTGAAGGCAATGATTATGGTCACTATATGTCCTTTCCCAGTTAATTTACCATGCCATGAGTACTTGCAATGATATTCTAGCACATCATTGCAGATTTATTGTGGGGAGAAGTCTAGAGGCTATAATTTGAAATATCTATGTTTTTCTGTGCTACAAATATAACTGGCATAATAGATTTCATGTTACTAATGTATATATACTCTCCAGCTGAAAACAGATGTACATCATTACACAGTATTTCCATGACACAATGTAAATAGGTAGAGGGGACTTCAAGAACTTTTGTAATAGAAATAATAAAATAATTCAGAGTAATAAATTATATTTGTATCTTTATGTCAAATATAGCAGTAACCTAAACAAATTTGTTTGCATTTTAACTTTTATTAATGACGTGCTAAACAACTGACTTACAAAAGTCCTAAAATTTACCCTGTGTTTTCACAAGCCATCAGCAGCAGACTCCTCCAGAAAAGGGTTACCTGATCTTTAGTAGTTAGCACTGTGAAAAAGAATTATGGACAGACAGCAATCTCAGGACAGGGTGCATGGACACAAAGCAGTAGATACCAAAGTAGTTCATGTGTTGTATGTACAAATGCTCAATCAGTAAGAGTGTTATGGTGATGATTATACTGAGGGTTTGAATGTAAATACATTGCAATCTCAGAGAAACATATCTTCCAAACCAACTAATTGAGAATAGACACCACCGGCCAGTGCAGAACTCAGGGGCGTGGCTTTAAAAAGACTTTAATAGATTTTCTTCACCACCCTGCTCCAGAAAAGCTGATAGGAGAGTATGTTGCACATTGATTTAACTTGATCCCCACCCAAAGGGAATATTATTAGGTAGTGTCTCTTTACGAAGGACATTTTCTTTGCTATTGGCATTAATTAATTGGTTAGTAAATATTTTTGTTCTCTGTGTCACCAAAAGTTGTTTTCTTGCATCCAATTTCTTCTTATATGTTTAATTACAACAGAGAATGTATCTACTGTATTCTAATAAACATAAACAGATAAACATGTTTCTTTATTTCACATCCCCCTTTTTAATGTGGGGGATACCTGTCCAGAAGAATCGATCTTGTTAAGGTGTCTAATCAAAATTCTTGGGCTTAGGCATTTCCATGATCCCAATTGCTAGAGAAAGCAATGCTGATTCCAGTCTCAGTCCATTTGAGGATATTCTGAGTCATTTTGGAATGGTGTTAACCCACTGGACGTCCATGATGATGATGCTTAATCCCAGAGAAAATAATTTATCTTTTTGGTGGGTATAAATTTTACCTCCCAGGGTTTCAAAGTATATCCAGGCCGAGATAATTTATGACCTTATTACTGCTCTTTGAGCTCTGCTGGTGGCATGCTGAGACTTATTTCCTTGAGGCAGAAACCTAATGACCCACCCCTTACATCCTGAACTCCAGTGGAGATTTCAATCTCTTTGTAAATCATAATGAGAAAAAAATGTTACAAAATGATTCAGGATAAATGGATTATATATTTTCATATGCCCATTTGCTTGACTGGTAAACTGTGTCAGAGAGTATTTGACTAGAGTTTTGAAGTTTATTTCTATACTTGGCTCTGAGTATCTGTGGACCATTGTGCTGTATTCAGAACATATATATACTAATTGCTTACTGAATTTTAAGTTTTATTTCACTTAAAAGACAAGTAAAATTTTACTCTTAAAATAACAGTGAGACAAAAACACAATCCCAGTTTGAGTCTAGAAGTTCTATGTTTTCAAAGAACACAAATTTCCTCTCATTTAAAAATAAAGAAATAAATGATATTAAAATATAATATTTTATAGAGACCAGCTCCAGAAAATATTATTGTATTTGATTGATGTACTCTACCATTTTCCTGATTAAAGTCTCTTTAACACAGTGCCCTCCTGTACATTACTCATGCCTATGAATTCTTTCCCTCCATGAGACCTGCAAAAGACTGTGTCTTCCGGCTGGTACATGCTCACGTTGGCTGGTTTTCACAGTTATGTCATCTGCATGGCTTTCATCATTATTCTATATGCTTGCTGCTGATATATTTCCTCTGAATAGCTGTCAGCATTGATGATTGAATTTGTTGCTGTTGTTGTTATTGTTGTTGTTATTATTATTGCTTGTGCTCATTCAGGTGAGTGTTGTCCCACCATAGAACCTCTAAACTTTACATCTCAGAGGCCACTGGCAGGTCAACTCAAACTTTTCTATCAGAAATCCCACTGGTTGTTGTTTCCAGTATGGTGAATCAGACCTGTAAACCTAGTACTTGGGAGGCAAAGGGAAGTGGATTGCTGCAAACTCCAGGATAGCCTGGGCTATATAGTGAGTTCCTAGCCAGGCATAACAACAGAGGAAGACCTTATAATTTAACTAAACTACAAAAAGTTTATAGTGTAATATGATGACCACACGAAAATTATCTGCATTCTTGAACATTGCTATGAGATGAAATCTAAATGTTTTTACTAAAGAAAAGTATGTGGGTATGTTAGCTACTTTTCAATTACTGTGATGAAGTATTCTGACTCATAGAATAATGAATGGTAAACCTTAATTGGGAAAGCATGACAGTAAGAATGTAAATTGTCTGTTCACATTGCATTCAGAGTCAGGAGGCAGAGATACACTGATAGCTCCACTCACATTCATATCTCTATTCAGTCCAGGATGTTAGGCTAAAAAATGGTGCTACTCATATCAAGGACGGACTTACCTCCTCAGCTAACCTATCTGGAGACACACATAAACATTTGCCTTTTTGCTGTTAGTATAGCCAGTATCAGTGACAGTGAAGATTAACCATCACTATCAGTTAGCATGTTATTCAGCTCAACTTCAATATTTTACAAAATGTCTGTATTTTAAAATATGTTGCACAGGTAAGTTAGATATATATACACACACGTGTGTGTGTGTGTGTGTGTGTGTGTGTGTGTATGTGTGTGAATGTATATAAGGCATTTATTAAATAGATGGCTGAAATAAGTAAAAAACAAAAAATTGAATTAATAAATAAAGTAGTTTTACTACAAAGCAATATCTGATTATCAAATGGAGCCCCTCATACAGCAAAATAGAGAAATCTTAACTTACAGTGTGAAGCTTTCCCAAGACTGCCAGGGCTACACAAAGAAACCCTGTCTTGAAAAACATATATATATATATATATATATATATATATATATATATATATATACATATTTAACATGTATATAAAGATATAAAATGAATCATTTTAAATGTATATGTACATTGTATAATGTAAACAGGTTAGAGATGTCTATTTTTTCAAAAAATTTTCTGTATGAAGCACATTTAACTTACTTCTAGGTTTTAAAGCATGCTTCATAAATATGCAATTATATACTGGGGTAACTGCTGTTTCTTGACTCTGCAAAAGCACCTCAGAACTTCTCGTGCTCTTGACTATGATGTAGTACTTTCTAACAAATCCCTCCTCTCTATCCCCTACTCTCCCCAGGTTTTCTGGTTTATCTTCTAGTCTCAACTTTCAGATCATGTATATTATACACATGCAGAGCTGCTATGTCTTTTTGATAAATTAACAATAACTTCATCTCAATTACTCTTTCATTACCTTAGTTAATCTAGATTTTGCTTAAAGATTTACTATTTCTATGGTTACAGCCCTTTAAACATTGTTTGACAAGAGGTTGTGTGATATATCTTTCTAAACTTTTACTTTGATAAACATTTCACTATTTAAATTATATATATATATATATATATATGTTTAAAAGCTATATTTTATTGTACTACTCTCACTTAACTATAAATATTCTATCTATACTTTTACCTTAAAATATTTTATTTTCTTTTACATTAATTATTTGTAATGCAGTTTGATGTAATATTGAGGTGGGTTCCATTTCCTACAATTGTTAATCTGACTGTGCTTAGATATATAATTTTCTTGATTTTTCTATATATAAAATGTGTTCTTCCAACTTTTTTCTTATTTTCTACTCTTGAAAGATTACTGGACAGGAAATATTCCTCTGTGCATATATGTTTGAGGCTCTTCCCCATTTTCTCTTCCACTAGATTCAGCATATCTAGTTTTATGTGGAAGTCTTTGATCCACTTGGACTTGAGCTTTGTACAAGGAGAAAAGAATAGATCAATTTGCATTCTTCTACATGCTAACGACCAGTTGAACCAGCACTATTTGTTGAAAGTGCTGTATCTTCTCCACTGGATGATTTTGGCTTTTTTGTCAAAGTGACCATAGGTGTGTGGGTTTATTTCTGGGTCTTCAGTTCTATTCCATTGATCTACATTCCTGTCTGTGTGCCAATACCATGCTGTTTTTATTACTATTGCTTGGTAGTACAGCCTGAGGTTAGGGATGGTGATTTCCCCAGAAGTTCTTTTATTGTTGAGAATAGTTTTCGCTAATTTTTGTTATTCAAGATGAATTTGAGATTGTTCTTTCTTTCTCTGAAGAATTGAGTTGGAATTTTGATGGGGTTTTCATTGAATCTGTATATTGCTTTTGGTAAGATGGTCATTTTTACTATGTTAATCCTGCTGATCCCTGAGCATGGGAGGTCTCTTTCCCTCTACTGAGGTATCCTTTGATTTATTTCTTCAATGACTTGAAGTTCTTATCATCCAGATCTTTTACTTGCTTTGTTAGAGTTACAGAAGTTACATTGCTGGCAATGATGTGGAGAAAGACGAACACTTCTCCATTGCTGATAGGACTGCAAGCAAGTAAAAACACTTTGGAAATCAATCTGGTGGTTCCTCTGAAAATTGGAAATAGTTCTAATTGAAGATCCAGATATACCACTACTGGCAATAATACCCAAAAGATGCTCCAATATATAACAAGGACACATGCTCCACTATGTTTATAGCAGCCTTATTTATAATAGCCAGAAGCTGGAAACAACCCATATGTCTCTCAACAGAAGAATGGATACAGAAATATATGGTACATTTGTACAATCAAGTACTACTCAGCTATTAAAAACAATGACTTCATGAAATTTGCAGGCAAATGGAAAGAACTAGAAAATATCATTCTGAGGTAATCTAGACACAAAAGAACACACATGGCATGTACTCACTGATAAGTTGATATTATCCCCAAACCTCATGATACAACCCACACATTACATGGAGTTTAAAAACAAGGAAGACGAAAGCATGGATGCTTCAATCCTACATAGAACAGGCAACAAAATACTCTCAATAGGTAAAGGGAGGAAGGGATCTGGGAGGGGGAGAGGAGAGGGAGGGAAAGGGGGCATGATCAGGTATTTGAAAGGACATGAGAGAAGTACAGAGGGTCAGAAAATCGAGTAAAAATATGTAGCAGTGGGGGATGAGGAAATGGGAGTAACCACTAGACAGCCCCAGACGCCAGGCATGCAAGAGGCTCCCAGGACCCAACAGGGATGACTTTAGCTGAAATAATCAATAAAAGGGAGATAGAACTTGTAGCAACCACCTCCAGTAGATAGGCATGGCCCCCAGTTGAGGGATGGGGCCACCCACCCATCTCAAAATGTTTCACCCGAAACGTTCCTCTCCAAAGGAAAGACAGGGACAAAAAATAGAAAGGAGACTGAAGGAAAGGCCATCCAGAGATCTCCTCACCTAGGGACCCATTCCTTCTGCAGACACCAAACCCCCACACTGTTGCTGATGTGAAGAAGCGTTTGCTGACAGAAGCCTAATATGACTGTTCCCTGAGAAGGTCTACCAGCACCTGACCAATACAGATGCAGATACTCGTAGCAAACCATCAAACTGAGCCCTGAAAGCTGAATGGAATAGCTAGGGGAAGGACTGAAAGAGCTGACGGGGGTTACAACCCTAAAGGAAGAACTACATCAAAAAATCGGACCATCCAGAGCTCCCAGGGACTAAACCACCAACCAAAGAGTATAGTTGGAGGAATCCATGGCTCCAGATACATATGTAGCACAGGATGGCCTCTTCTGACATCAATGGGAGGGTAGGCCCTTTGTCCTGTAGAGGTTTGCTGCTTCAGTGTAGTGGGATGCTAGAGCAATGAGGTGGGAGTGGTTGAGTGGGTGGAGGAGCACCTCACAGAAGCAAAGGGAGGGGGAGACGGGTAACAGGATGAGCGGTTGTGGAGTGGTAACCAGGAAGGGGGATATCATTTTAAATGTTGATGAATACTAGGTTAATAAAAAAGAGAGATTATTGGAAAATTCTATGGTTATTTTATAATGTGTAGTTCTACATTTATATTAGGATGTTAACTTTAAATCTTTCTCTCTGTGTGTATTTAAGGGTACATTTGTGTGACTTATTTTGTTTTCTTTCATTAATTAATTTTACATCCAGACTGCAGTTTTCTCTTCCTCCTCTCCTACCAGTCTCCCTCCCACTTCCCTTATCCCCTACCCCCATCCACTCCTCCTTTATTTTTCTTCAGAAAATGGCAAGCCTCCCATGGATATCAACTAGCCATAGCATATCAAGTTGAAAGAAGACTAGGCACCTTCTCTTCTATTAAGTCTAGACAAGGCAATCCAGTAGGAGGGAAGGATCATAAAAGCAAGCCACAGAGTCAGAGACAGTCCATGTTCTCTGTTAGAAGTCCTACAAGACCAGGCTACACAAATGTAACATTTGTAGGCAGCCTACATCAGTCCCATGCAGGTTCAGTCTCTGTGACCTACTATGAGTCCAGGCTAGTTGATTCTGTGGGTTATTTTGTGGTGTCCTTGACACCTCTGGCTTGTACAATCCTTCATTCCCCTCTTTCACAGGTTTCCAAAAGCTTTGCCTAATGTTTTACTGTTGGTATATGCATCTATTTTCATTAATGCTGGGTGAAACTTCCCTGATATTGGGCTATGCATAAACCTATGAGTATAGCAGAATATCATTAGGAATAATTTCACCGACTTTTTCCCCCAATTCATGCTTGGGTCTATGCTAGGTCTGTGAGATATCCAGTCCTGGGTCCTGGCTCTCCAGGCAGTGTCAGAGATGGGCTCCCAGTCATGGCATGAGTTTCAAACTGGACCATTCATTAGTTGGCCATTTCTGTGCCATTTTTTTCTACAGCACATCTTATAGATAGGACAAATTGTAGGTTGAAGGTTTTGTGGTTGGGTTGGTGTTCTATACCCTCTACTGGAAGTCTTACTCCTTTACATGTTATAACCAGTTCAAACTTTATATCCCTTATTGTTAGAAATCTTAGCTAAAGTAAACCTCATAGATTTCTGGGAATTTCCATTACACTATGTTTCTAGCTTTTCATAAAGATAATTCCAGATTCCAGTTGTTGACTCTCAGTACTCTCTCCCACTATTATCATCCCTGACCTGATCTCTCCTGCAGCCATCCTTACCCTTCATCTAGGTCTCGCCCCTTCTCTGTCCATGTTATCTATTTAACTTAGCCTTCACAGTGAGATTTATGTGCCCCACCCCCGAGCTCTCTTTGCTACTTTGCTTCTCTGGGTTGGTGGATTAAAGCATGATTATCCTTGACTCTATGGCTAATATCCACTTATGATATGTATGTATACTATGTTTGTCATTCTGTGTCTAGGTTACCTCACTAAGGATGATACTTTTTAAGTTCATTTGCTAGAAAATTTCATTGTCATAAGAACTGATTAATAATCCATTGTGTAAATATACCACATCTTATACTTGTCAGAATGGTTAAGATCAAAAACAAGTGATAGCTTATGCCAGTAAGAGTGTGGAACAAAGGGAACAGTCTTCCCTTGCTGGTAGGAGCGCAAGGTTTCTAAGAAAATTTGGAATTGGTCTATCTAAAGACCCAGCTATACCACTTCTAGGCTTATAGCAAAAAATTCTCCACCGTACACCAAGGATACTTGGTCAACTATGTTCATAGCAGCTTTATTTATAATAGCCAGAAACTGGAAACAACATAGATGCCTCTCAACTGAAAAATGAATAAACTTTGAGGTTTTTGATTTTAGTTTACAGTTTTCCACTTTATATTGAATGTAAGAACTTTCAACAATAGACTTGTATTTGTTGTGCAGTTTCTCAAATATATTGTTACTCCATGTTACAACAAACAATATTCATTTACTGTTATTATTTTAAACTTTCTAATTTTCTTCCATATAAATTAAAATGAGCACATGAAGTGTTTTTGCTTTTGATTTGTTTTGCTATAGTCATTGTTTCCAAAGTTCTGTCTCATAACATGCTCTTTTTATGTGTCTAATTTAATTAATATTTCTTTTAATTCTGTAATCTGGTTATATGTTTTTATTTTGTGAAAAAAAATTATTAACTTTTAAAACATAGTTTAGGAAGTATAGGATTTGATTTGGTTTGGGTTTTTAGTTTGGTTGTTTAATGTCCACTGTAGTAAACCTGTCTCATTCACAAATTTGGTGCTATGCTTCTGTGTTAAGTCTGTTCTTGGTACTTTTTTAAGGATTTTTTTCTCTCATCATTTGTATTTATACAGTTGGCCTTTAGCTAAATGGCTTGAAGCTCTCTAAAAGTCTGATTTCAGTGGATATTATACCTTTTTCTGGCCTCTACGAGCAATATACATGTCTGTGGTTACAAGCACACATCCACACACACGTACACACACACATAAACACACACACTTGCATATATATATAAATATATATACATATAAACATATGAATATACACAGGCAAACACTCATGAACAAAAAACATGAACTCTTGTCAAATATAGGGTTATATTTCTTCAAATATCTCTTCTGTTTCCAATTGCTACTTCTGAGATTTCATTAATGTAATATATTTCTTCATTTTGGTTTCTGTAATTCTGGAATATTGCCTTCCCAGACATGCTCTTATCCCCTGGAATTTGTTAGTTTATTTCTTTGTAATGTAAAAAAATGACTTTGGGATATTATTAAAAATATAACATCAACAAACCAAAATAAAGATGGAAAGAAGAGGTAGGGGCCCCAGAAGGGACAGACAGTGAAAATGGAAAGGTCAAGAACACAGACTATGTTGTTTTAAAAGAAATACCCAGTTTATTGAACTCACAGTCACTACAAGGTAACAACTTGGCAAGAACCTTTTAATTTATTGAATTTGTGATAGTTTGAACGGTGTCATAAGAATATGAATTTGGTCCCACAGGTCATTGATGCCCTGACCTCTGACAATATTTACATTCTACTGTGATTCATGCTGAAAATTTTACTGCCCCACCTGGGGATCTATCCCATATACAGCCACCAAACCTGGACACTATTGTGGATGCCAGGAAGTGCTTGCTGATGGAAGTCTGATAAGGCTGTCTCTTGAGAGGATATGCCAGAACCTGACAAATACAGAGGTGGATGCTCACAGCCAACCATTGGAGTGGAGCTTAAGGTTCCAGATGGAGGAGTTGGAGAAGGGATTGAAGGAGCTGAGGGGATTTTCAGCCCCATGGAAGGAGCAACTGTGTCAACTGGCCAGACTACCGGGAGCTTGGGGAGACTGGACTATCAACCAAAGAATACACATGGAGGAACCCGTGGCTCCAGCCACATATGTGGCAGAGGACGGCTTTATTGGACATCAGTAGGAGGAGAGTCCCTTGGTCCTATGAAGGCTTGTTTCTCCAGTGTAGGGGAATGCCAAGGCAGTGAGGTGGGAGTGGATAGGTGGGTGCGAGAGCACCCTGATAGAGGCAGGGGGAAGGGGGATAGGATAGGGTGTTTCTGAAGGGGAGACCTGGAAAGGGGAAAACATTTGAAATGTAAATAAAAATAATATCCAATTTAAAAACAAAAAAGGAATAAAGAAAGCTGAAAAGGAATGACTCAACTGATTCCCCCAAAAACCTTCTCTAGAGGATACTAAAATTTATTTCATTAATCTTTGCCAGTTATGAAATTCCATGATTGTTTTATTGTAAAATCACTTAATATTAAAATGTTTTCTAGATATAAAATTCATTAAAGTTCCTTCTGCCCTCCTTAATACCTTTGATTTGGTTTTTCATTTTATATACTTATTTTCATTTCTAGAAGTTTCAGCAGAGGGTTTTGTATCTTTATTCTCTCTCCTTGTAACAATAATGTACACTTTATAATTTACCCTATCCATATTTTAAGATTTTTCTCTCATAATATTCTCTTTAGTAATCTCTTCTGTGTCTTTATTTCTTGAGTTTTCTAGTTTTATTATGCACATGACAGACATTCTAAACTTTATACTACTGATTTAGAAGCTTTGGTGGACCATTTAAATGCTTTGGAGTCTTTTAAAATGAAAACTAAGAAAAAGGCAGGACAGCATTTATTATGGCAGTAATTTGGACATCAATGACAATCCATTCTGATATCAGTAATATTTGTTTATTTCAAATAAGGTTTTTCAGGAAGGGGGTAACTTCAACAGTTCTAGGCTTTTGTTTCTGAGGGGTATCATTATGACTAGAAAACTTATAAGAGTTTCTGACATATCTGGCCACATCAGTGAACACTTTAATATCCCTGGCAGAGATGCTGTGAGACTTACTTCGTTGCATTCTTTTCAACATCTGTCAAAATCCTTTTTTGTGTTACCCTTCCCATATTTCCATAATTGTTTTCTGACTTTGAGACTAGAAGGCTCTTTGTGTTTCTCCTTGAGGCATGGTCTGGAAATGGAAACTGTGCAGAAAACTGGGGGAAAGTTTTGAGTCATATCTGTTTCTTTTATTTTGGGTAAATTTCTCTTATATGCCACCTGTAGCCAAATATCTCAAGCTATTGTCTCAGTAATTGTTTATGGTGTTGTTGTTGTTGTTCTGGACTTACATTTTTAAATGGGGAGTCTCTGACCATCATGACTGGAGGCAAGCAGATATGGTGCTGGAGTACCTAGATGCTAACATGCTTATATGCAACAGGAGGCAAAGATATACTAATTAGCTATGCTGTGATTTTTTTAAACTTTAAATCCCACTTCAGTGCTATGCCTTCTTACAGTGATATACCTCCTAACCCTTCTCAGACGGTTCCACCAACTACTGAGCAAGCATTTTAATATATCAGCTTATCAGAACCTTCTCATTTAAACCACCACTAATTATTTTAAAAAGTACCCCAAAATGATAGTCTTGATTTATACTTTCTCTCCCATTGCTTAATTTTGATTAGCCAGATTATTTTATGTTTTATAATATCCTAATTCAAAATTGTTTACTATCCTAGTTTTAATTTATAAATCTCTTTAGTTTAAAATGCCACCAGTAAAATGTGCATGTGTTTTTAATTAAGGGTTTTATTTTGGGAGGAATTTAATATTTGAGTTCTGAATTTACATTAATTCAAACCCTCCCATATCTTCACATGAACCCATATACTCTCTCACATTCATGATATCTTCTGTCTGTCTGTCTGTTTATCCTGCTAGTCCATTTAGTATTGTCATATGTGCATGTGTTTTCTGAATGACCACTTGGAATAGGAAAACCTATAGAGATCTTCATAACTGGAAAAGACTGCTTCTCTAAGCAGCTATTAATTGTCCATATCATTTATTTTAAGGTTGGATTTTTCTTCATTACTTTGTTATTCAGGTTTTGTTCAGGCAAGAAAACTGTTGAGATTTCATGTGGGAACTTTTCTGTCATTTGTGGAAAACACTCTCTCAGAAAAAGCCATGGTTCTATGGCTTGCATAATCTTTCTTCTTTGACTTCTGTAATGGTTCTTGAGTATTAGGGTCTATATTAGTTGTATTCCAGATGTACCAATTGATGTTGGGAGCCATATAGTACCTCATAGTACCTTATTCTCTGTATTTTGAAAAGTTCTAGGTTTCTATAATAGTCTGCATCTGCTCCTAGGTGTTTGCCTGATGAGGGATGAGAGCTACACTTATCTGTGGATATAAGGATAAATATTTCACAGTTATAAATTATACTTGTTCTATAAACATGTAATAGTAGGGTTCTAGTGAACCTCGCCAGCCATAGTCATTGCATAGTTGTGAAAGTATCAGGAATGAGTTCTCTATTATTGAGTAGGCTTTCAGTCCAATTAAATTGTTATTGGTCACTCTGAAGTATAAGTAATACTTATAATTATAGTAATACTTATAAAATACTTATAAAAATAGTAATACTTTACTATTTCACAATAGGGAATGTCTTTATTTGCTTGTTTATTTGCTTATTTTTGAAACTATACTTTAGTTTTAATATTTCACCGTCTGTTTTTTCCTTCCAAAGCCACACGTGTATTCTCTATGTTATTTTTCAAATCCATGGTCTCTTTTATTATCAATTGTTATTGCAGGCATATATGTATTTCTGTATATGTGCATGTGTGTGTGTGTGTGTGTGTGTGTGTGTGTGTCTATTTCTAAATATAACTTGTTGAGTCTATATATGTATATGTTTCCAAAACTTACCATTTGGCAGTAGATGGCCAACTGGTGTGTTGTTTCCTGGAGAGAGCCTCTTCCCCCTATTTCAGATCTATTCAGGTATCTGTAGTTCATTGTGGAGGTTGGAAGCTTCATGTTTTTTTTCCCCATGCTGTTGGGATGTTCATTAGCACTCTCCTTGTTCAGCTCATATTTGGTTGGTTGTGTTGGTGAGACTTTACAGCTGATTCTATTATGAGACACAATCTCACACAAATGCATTGATCCTTTGATTTTTGCAATTTTCTCCTCCCTCTTCTGAATCATGCCCTGAGCCTTTTATGTGGGAATGCCTTGTAGACATATCCATTGTGACTGGGCTTCACAATTCTGCATTTTGATAGGTTATCTGTAGTGGCCATTGCCTGTTGTAAAGAGAAGTAGTCAAGATGAGGGGTAAAGACTATACTTATTTGTGAGTAAAAGAAAAAATTATCAATTTTTAGAAGAGATTATACTTATTTAGTAAATTAGTGGTTGTTGATTTTTCTCAATAGCTATGGTTTCTGTAATGCGAATTTAGTAAGCTAGTTGTCTGATACCAGGCATGGCATATGTTTTGTTAATCAGGCCTGTGCTGGTTATTTTTATGTCATTTTGATAAAGCTTGAGTTATCTGAAAGAAGAGAACTTCAATTGAGAAAATACCTCCATAATATCCTACTCTAAGACATTTTCTTAGTTAGTGATTGATGTGAGAGAGCTCAGCCCATTGTGGTTGGTAGCATCCTTGGGCTGATGGTTCTGGTTGCTTTAAGAAAGCAGTATGAGAAAACCATTATGAGCAAATTAGTAAGCAGCACCACTCCATGGCTTTTACATCAGCTCCTGCCTCTGGATTTATGCCCTGTTTGAGTTCCTGTCCTGAAATTCATCAATGGTGCACTATGATTTATAAGTAACTGTAAGTTAAATAAATGTTTTTTCCCCAATATGCTTTTTGTCATAGGGCTTCATATTAGCAATAGAAACCCTAATACAAGGTGTTAAGTCCAATTTATCCATGTATAGTAGGTATTTATTCAAGGTAATGATATAGACTAATTTCATTCTTCTACATGTGGCTGTGCTATTTTCGCAGAATCATTTGTTAAAGTGAACATTTTTTCAAGTGGGCCTTTTTGCTTTTTTTGGGCATCTTTGTCAGTTATCAGATTCTTGTAATTATAGTACTCATATTTGGACTTCTATTTGGTTGCTTTGAATTACAAGTCTGTTTTTGCTCAATGCCATGCAGTTTTTATTATTGTAACTCTATAGTGTATCTTAAAATCTGATGAGGTAATACCTCTAAAACACTGTTCTTTTAAAATCATTAAATTCTCTTTCATGTATTTGTTGGTTATAATTCTTTCTTCTATGGAATGTCTTCATGTTTTTGCAAATTCTTCTAGGTTATAAACAATTTTCCACATACAAAGAGAAAGACTCACATAGTTCATGCTGTTGACAATCTTGCTACATAGTGAAGTCTTCCCATGACCTCCTGATCCCTTTACTGATCATTCACCATGAAGGGTTAGATTGCAGGCATGTGCTACTATGTTGAGCTGGACAATTTGCATTTAAAAATGACTCATGCCTTACATACTGTACTTTAATGTAACATCATTATTATGACTTTCAAGATACAGTTACATGAGACCTGTAAACTTTAAGTACGGAAATGAATTTTCATAAGTAGTAATTATTACAGTTTATATTTTGTTCAGTGGTATGGTATTTTACAAAAAATATAAAACTATTTTTTTCTATTCTAAATAATACCTGCCAATATACTTCTGAAGTATAACTGTTTGATTGCAAGATGTTTATCCTTCTGGTTGAAGAGGACTATTATACTTATATCTTTTTAAACTACATACCAGCCTATATGAAGAGAGCCACATTCAATTAAGAGAAATTCCAATCATTAAGAACACTGCACAGTCATGACATAAAATTTCTGCTCATGTCCTGTAGGTATAGAAATTGGTGAAATACTTCTCACCCATTACAAGGGTCTCAGTCAGTTACCTATAACAAAAGGCAGAATAGCAAGGAAAAATGTAAATGAGTTTATAAATTGAAGTCATACATAATAGAGAAGCCTTAAAATTGGAAACAAAGTGACAGATGGAAAACTGTCTATTTGTAGCCTTAGAATCAATGTAAAATATACAGGCATGGAGAAATGTGATTGGATAGACGGCATATGATGTAATCATGGAAATGCGCTAGGTGGGCAAATGCAATAATTCCTACCTCCTCAGGTTGTTTTAAGCCTTTCTGCGTAGCATAATTTATTCCTGATATGAGACAAGGCCTCTTTTTAAATGTGAATTTTATGACTTACTATTACATTAGGTGTGGTAAAGAATTTTCTATGAGCAGCTCTTACACAGAAGGGTGAGAGGCATAGATAAATAGATAAATATTTTCAGGGCTTAATGTTGAAGAGGTCAGCCCAGAGCCGTTAGAAAATTCCACCAGGCCCCATAGAATGAAAGCACTCCTTCCCTCCTAAAAGAGACAGATCAGTGAGCACATAGGCACCCCTCCCCTCCTAGAAGAGAGAGGCTGATTACATTGCTCAGGAAGACCAGAGGGAGGACTGACCATTGGCCACCCGCATAGAAGAGGAGCCCTTGCTACTTCATTCCCTAAGAACCAATCAGTTTAAAAGTCACACTGTTCTACCAATTACATTGTGCCTAGTGGCTGCTACTCTGAAAATTGTATTAAAACTGGCTGATCTAGCTGTCCGGAGTGCTCGCTTCTCCTTTGTGTGCAGGATGACCCCAGTGCTAGAACAATAAATGTCTCTTGCATTTGTATCAATCCCTGACTCTGTGTGGTCCCCTCGGGGTCCCTGGTAGCAAAGTCTCATCAGAGTCTTACAATGCTAACTTGGGAGAACATTATACAAGATTTTATAGGATCTTGGGAAAAAAGGAATTCTGTTCTATATGTATCTTGGGGAAGAAGGATAACCAGAAGGACAAAAATTAGAGAACTACTTGCCTCTACAATGCTTTTCAGTTCAAAGTACTTAGTATATGTATACTTTAGGGTATTATTTGCCATTTATTATTTAATAAAACACAGTAAAGTATATTTGCAAAATATTACCTTGGTCCAAATAGCCAGAGAATTGCCTCAAATTTATGAATTTTATTACAAAAGAAAGAATAAAAAACAATGATATGTATCCAACAACCTTCTTCCTCGACTTTCCATTTAAATAAATTAATGATATATTGGGGAATTGTTATACCTAACTACCCAATGACTGATGGAGATGAGTCTATAATTGCATCTACCTGCTCGTTTGTTCCTAGACTGGACAAAGCAGTCTAAAACACCAACTGTAGAAAACCTAAGAATAATTGAACAACTCACTTCAAAGTAGCTGTTTTGATTATTGATTTGATTTTCTGTATCACTTTGCTATTTCCTGCTACTGTTCTCTGAGATTACTTCCTAATATGTATACATATTCAGAAAAAACAATTTTTATATGTATATATAAAAAGTATATGACATCTATAATTATGTTTGTGAAACATAACTACTATAAAATAATTTTAAAGCTTAATTCTAAACACTAGCAAACCTTGAGAATTATGACTATTTCACATAGCTCACATTATTGGTAGATTTAAAGAAACTTTTCTTTCTTCCTTTCTGTTGAAATCTATTTTAGACATTTTGAAATATTTTTTAATGCATTATGGATAAGCCCATCTCTGAGAATTTCTAGTGTATAGTTAATTTCTTGATAACATTTCCTAAACAAAAGAATATTAATATCCTGAATATCTGAGGCTTGATGGAAAATGTTGCTGGTGAGTTATAGAAAAGAACATTTTGTGCATTAATGGACTCCGAGCAAAGAAAAACTCTCTTTCACAGGCAGTTCAGCAGCTCTCAGGCTTCCCCTGCAGCTTTGTTAACACAAAAATTATAAATGGACTTATTGACATTTTCCTATCCACACCAGCATACCACTCTTCTAATAGCTTGTAGTAGAGCCCACTGAATTTCACTGTTAGCAACACTTACTAAAATCAGTACTGGAATACCGAGAGGAAACTCACAGAGAGGTAAATCTCCAGCACACTGAAGTACTAAAGTCCAACTGTGAAAAGCTTTCTATGATATTTTTGTTCTGGATCAAAATGTGTTTCATACACTTTTTGTGTATTATTATAATTAACTATGGTAGCTTTGTAAGTATTTCCTTTTGCAAGAGAAAAACTGAGCATCACTTAGAGGTTACTAGTATTTTTGACATTGAGCTTTTAAGTGGATAATTATATTTATTGAGAGGTGATACTCACTTGACCACTTGGTGTTCTCCTTCAAGCTACAAAACAACCAGGCAGGTAAACTGCTTTTATTTATAATGTAACAGATATTGCTATTGTGCCTCCATTTCTCAGGCATCCTTGGTTAACTAATCTTTATTTCCAGAATCTAAAATGTTCTGCTTGTTCCTGTTCTTGGGAAATTAAAAGCTTCTACCTTAAAGAACTGAGTGATACATTATCCATTCACTCTAAATTGAACCCATTTGGAGCTATTTGCATCTTGTAGAAACCTACAGCTGAGTGCTCAGCCTAGAGGTGTAATGAGTGGTTGTCACAACACACTGGAGGTGGCCCCATAGCAAAATGATCCCCTGTCAATCCCCTCACAGGAAATGCTTTGGCAACCTGTAATTCTGCCCCAGTATTAACATCCTGCCTGGGTTTTGTTAAATGGCACTTTCTAGGAAGTAGATCTGGGGAACTTGTGTTTAATAATGTTTTAAGAGGAATATTTGATGGAAGTTTTAGAAAGCATCACATAAGGTTAACACTGATTTGTCATTTGTTTCTAATTAAAGGACCTAATCTCTTATCACTGAAGCCATGTTTTTTTATACTAAAGGCACAGATGTGAATGGAAACATATTAATGAGATGTCATACTACATAGTCATTTAGTGTTTTGTTTAACTTAAACATAGCAGAAAATGTGTGTCTAAGTAGACACATATAATGACATCCTGATAGAATTATAATTTCCTTATTTTGCATAATCTTCAGTAAAATTCACACTAGGTTCACCTTACATTGCTAAGTTCATTTCCCAAATATGCATTTTTAGAAAATAAAAGTCAAACCTAAAATACTATGTGAAGAGAAAATGTTTATTGTTAGTTCTATGAAATTAAAACTGGAATTAAATTTTAAATATTTGAGTGGCAAGGGACATTATAATTGACATGCTGTTTTGCATTTTCTGAAGCTATTTAAAATGTTCTAGATTCTATTATTTCATGATCTTGCCAAGACTTGATTGGAGATAAATATGTGAATTTCAGATCTAAGAAATGAATAGGCAGTGTGACCAGTTGCAAGATTCCATGAAATGCAACTTTCAAAAGTATCAGGCAGGTAATTGGACAAGGAGAGAACCCACAAGAAAAATCCTATTTAACTCTTCCCTGATGTGTACCACATGGCTCTCTCTATTAGCACAGCAAGAGATCTCAGGATGTAGACTAAAAACAGGTGATCTTGAAATAGTTTTACAGAGTAGGATGGCATTAAAATTAGGCATGTACATTGTATTGTCAGTGTATTTGCCAGTAGGAGACTTTAATTATTCACCGTTCTTGTTAAAGCACTGTAAAAAATATCTCCTAATGCTTCTGCATAGAATTTTTCTTCAAGTATCCTATCCTATATATATATATATATATATATGTGTGTGTGTGTGTGTGTGTAGAATCATTTTCTTTATTGATAGTTGATGTAGGAGGTTCAAATATTGTGGACAGTGTCACCCTTGGCCACGTGATACTGAATTACTAAAAAAATAAAGCAGACCTAGTGAGCCATGTAAACAAGCAATAAGCAGCATTCCTCCATGACCTGTACTTCAATTCTTGTTTCCAGGTACTTGACTTGAGGTCCTGATATTACTCCCTTTCATGATGAATACAAGTCTAATGTACTACCTCCAAGATGATAAGGTGGAGTAGGAGGATAAAAGATGATGAAACTGGGTAGGTATGGGGAGGGTCTGGAAGAGATTGAAGTAGGGAAAGAACATGATTGAAATCTATTTTATAGAGGAATTTAAGAAAAGAACTTCAACCAACTGAAAATTTCCAGAAAATAAAAATAGATCATTTGCCATGGTCAAAATGGCTTTATTCTGGACATGCAGGAGGGTTTGATATATGCAAATAAACATAATAAATCATATAAAAGTCCTTAAATAAATAAACAAATCACATGATTATTTCAACAGATAGCAAAAAGGTCTGTGACAAGATCAAATATCCTTTCATGTAAAAGCTGTGGACATCTACAGAGGGTGTTTTGAATTAAAATGGCTTCTGTAGACTCCTGTGGAGTGGCATTATTGGAGGTATGAACACTTTGAAGTAAGTGTGGCTTTGTTGGAGGATGTATGTGATAAGGGGGTTTTGAGTTTTCAGAAGCTTAAGCCATGTCCATGTCAAGTGTCACACTCTCTACTGCTTACCAATCAAGGTGTAAAACTCTTAGCTATTCAGCATCACTATGGGTGCCTACCTGCATGCCATTGTGCTTCCTTCCATGACAATAATGGAATAAACCTCTGAATTAATAACCCAATCCCAATTTAATATAATCCTTTACAAGACTTGTCAAGGTCATGGCATCTATGCATAACAATAAAATTCTAACAAAGACAGAAGTTGGTACAATGCATGGGGTATTGCTGTGTGTGATAGGCCTGATCATGCTTTTGTTTGGAGTAATATGGAGTTTGGGACTTTATTAGAAAAACACTTGAATAGTTTAAGTGGGGCTTATTGGACTAGGCTAGTAGGTACATGTATGTCTGTGGTGCTGAGAGTATTTTGAACTGTGTGAGCAAGTGTGTGTGTGTGTGTGTGTGTGTGAGAGAGAGAGAGAGAGAGAGAGAGAGAGAGAGAGAGAGAGAGAGAAAACTAAAACTACCATTAAAAGAACCCCTGTTTCAGTTAATGACATCTCCTCTGATTAAGCTACTGCATGAAAAATACCACTTTGGTTACTTTGACAGTCCACATGATAACAGATTTTGATGGTGTTCCCGACTGTACTTAGAGCACATCATGAGATGGGATATGTTACATCTAAGCATTTTATCAGTTCAATAAATTCAACTGGAATTGCATGGAGGCAAAACATCCATATCCATAAAATAAAAAATAAATTTGAAAGTCTGAAACTGATACTTGAAAAGCTTGGGGTATGCTCTAAGACATAAGTATAGGTTAAAATTTTCTAAATGCATTTCTTATTGGTCAAGAGTCATTGCTAACAATTCACAAAGCCTGTTGAGACAATAAAGCTTCTACTCAATAAAGTCAATCAATAGAAGAGACAGCCTGTAGAATGGAAAAAGAGATATTCTTGCTACCTGCACATCTGATAAACCAAATAATATATTCATAAACCAAACCATAAAGAAAATGAACAACTTTGTCAGATAATAGGCTATAGATTGGAAAGGAGAAATGTCAAGAAAAAATAATAATTATAATGAAGAATGGACACACCAAATCATTAAGTATCATTAAATAGTATATTAGTTTGTTGTTCTATTACTTTGATAAAACATTTAACAAAATCAACTCGTGTGAGGGAGTAAATTTGTCTTAGAGGTTATAGTCTATCATTAAGGAACCAGTAAGATATTTACCCAGAATCTAGGACAAGGTTCTGGATTTTTCTTATTCAGTCTTTACATACCTACATACCACACCCATTTCACTGGACATTGCTACATCAATTAGCAAGTAAAAAGAAATGTTCCACAGATTGGCCCTTAGTTCAATCTGATGGAGGCAATTACTAAATTGATGCTCTCTCTTCAGGTATGTCAAATTGTCAACCAGTGATAAACATCATAGTGATGACAGAAATAAAAATTAAAAGTAATTGGTGATTCTATCTTACCATATTCATAATGGCTATCATCAAAAAATCATATAATAAAACTGTCAATAATGTGGGGAGAAGCAAAGTAATTTACTTCCTGTGTAAGTATATTCAGTTGTAACCACTACACTAATTAGTGTAGTATCTTCAAAAGTTATAAATAAAACTACTCTAGAGCCCTGTTATCCCACTTGTGAACATATACCCAAAGGACTATGTTTGCTATCACAGAGTTACCATATCCTAAGATAGCAAGAGTTCAAGCAGTGATGTCTAAGAAGAAAACTACTCCTTTAGATTGCTTTTGCAAATCATAAAGAATTCTCAACTGATGAATATCGAATGGCTGAGAATCACCTAAAGAAATGTTCAACATCCTTAGTCATCAGGGAAATGTAAATCAAAACAACACTGAAATTCTACCTCACACCAGTCAGAATAGCTAAGAACAAAATCTCAGTTGACAGCAAATGCTGATGAGGATATGGAGAAAGAGGAACACTCCTCCATTGTTGGTGGGATTGCAAGCTGGTGCATCCACTCTGGAAATCAAGATGCTCCAACATATAGCAAGGACACATGCTCTACTATGCTCACAGCTGCCTTATTTATAATAGCCAGAATCTGGAAAGAACCCAGATGTCCTTCAACAGAGGAATGGATACAGAAAATGTGGTAGATTTACACAATGAATACTACTCAGCTATTGAAACAATGATTTCATGAAATTCTTAGGCGGATGGATGGAACTAGAAAATATCATCCTAAGTGAGGTAACCCAGTCACAAAAGAACAAACACACATGGTATGTACTCACTGATAGGGAGATATTAACCCAAAAGCTCAGAATACCCAAAATACAATTTACAGACCATGTGAATCTCAAGAAAAGGAAGACCAAAATATGGATGCTTCAGTCCTTCTTAGAAGGCGGAACAATAATCTCACAAGAAGTAGAGGGGGAGAGACAGGAGAGGAGGACAAGAGGCGGAGGGGTGAAATAGGTGCAGGAACAGGTATAAGAGGTGACAGGGATGTATACAGATGGTCAGAAATTTGAACAGAGGTTTGTAGCAATGGAGGATAGGGAACAGGGGGTAGCCACCATCAAGTCCCACATGCCAAGAAAGCAAGAAGCTCCCAGGACTCAACAGGGATGAGGTTAGCTAAAATGCCCAACAACAGGGAGAGAGAACCTGTAGAGACCATATCCACAGGTTTGGCAGGTTATCCCTGTTGGAGGAGGGGGCCACCCACTCATCTCCAATTTTTTAACCCAGAATGGCTCATGTCTAAAGGAAATACAGGGGCAAAGTGTGGAGCAGAGACTGAAGGAAAGGGATCCAGAGACTGCCCCACCTGGGCATCCATCCCATATACAGACACCACATCTAGACACTATTGCAGATGTCATGAAGTGCTTACTGACAGGAGCCTGTTATAGCTGTCTCCTGAGAGGCTCTGCCAGAGCCTTGCAAACACAGAGGGGGATGCTTGCAGTCAACCATTGGACTTTGCTCAGGGTCCCCAATGGAGAAGTTAGAGAAAGGACTGAAGGAGTTGAAAGGGTTTGCAACTCCTTTGAAAGAACAATATCAACCAACCAGGCCCCCTTAAAGCTCCCAGGGACTAAACCAACAATCAAATAGTACACATGGAGAGACCCATGGCTCCAGCAGCATTTGTAGCAAAGGATGGCCTTGTCAGACATCAGTAGGAGAAGCCCTTGTTCATGGGAAGGCTTGATGCCCCAGTGTAGGGGAATGTTAGTGCAGTGAGGTGGGCTTGGATGGATAGGAGGAGGAGCATCCTCATAGAAACAGGGGGAGGGGGTATGGGACAGGTGCTTCTGGAGGGGAAACTAGGAAAGAAGATAACATTTGAAATGTAAATAAATGAAAGAACCAGTAAAAATTCCGATTAATGATAGAAAAGATACAAAGACTCTTTTCATTATATATTATTATATGTACTGAATCTTATTACACTAAATCTAAGATTCAATTCCAGGAAACAGAATATGTGTGAATTTTTAGTCAAGTATAATCTGAGGATGGGCTGCAAAGAGTAAAATAAGTCTCCATGTTTCATGTCTTAGTACAATTAGGCTCAAATGGTAGAGAATGGATATACTAAAATACTCCTGAGCCTATATCTAGGTAATAGACCACATATGATTTTTGTTTTCTTCTTGATTTTATCTATCTTCACTTGGTTTTATAATAAGTTATAAAATACCAGTTGTAATACAATATATTTAAGAGTCTAGTGACTTTTTAAAAATTCTGTAAAGAAACATATCTAATATTTTAAAAATATTTAAAAATATAAATAATTTCATAACCACACATGTAAAGCAATCAGTATCAGTGTGAAATAAATGTTTGTGTCATGAATAAATCATCAAGGCTGAAAATGAAATGTCCTTTTGGAAATATTGATAAAACAATGCAATCACTAGTATTTTGGAAAGATGCATATATTACAGGGGATTTTCAAAAACAGTTTTTAATTAATATTTTTACACTTAATTTTTTCAACTTATTCTCTTTATGTCCTGCTCATTGCCTCCCTCCTAGTCATCCTCTCCCACAATTCTTTCCCCATCTACCTCCTCCTCTCCTCTGACCAGGTAGATCCCCCCCCCGCCCAGTATTCTCCCTTACACTGGCACTTAAAGATTTTGTGAGTATAGGTGCTTTCTCTCCCACTGAGGCTAGACAAGGCAGTCCAGCTGGTAGAACATATCCCATGTACAGGCAACATCTTTTGGCATAGACCATGTTTCAGTTGTTCAGGAGCCACATGAAAGTCAAGCTGCACATCTGCTATGTATGAGTGGTAAGGCCTGGATCCAGCATGTGTATTATCTTTGATGGGTGGTTCAGACTCTGGAGAGACCCAAGTGTCCAGGTTAGTTGATTCTGTTGGTCTTTCTGTGGAGTTCCTATCCCCTTTGGGGCCTGTAATCCTTCCTCCTATTGTTTCAGAATAGTCACCAAGCCCCATCTACAGTCCAGCTGTAGTTGTGTGTGTGTGTAAGAATGTAGGCCACAGCCTGAGTAAGGAAGTCAGATTATGACTTTCCCAAGGCATTTGTCTACTGCCATTTTATGGAACTCAGAGATAAAAGTCAGGATATGAATGTTATTAGAACATCTATGTGTTCTACCTCCACCCAGGCCCTATAGCTGATTCTTTACTAGATTGTACAGATATAATGTGAGATGCTAGAGAAAATATCATTAGTTATTAGCATTGTGAGAAAAGAATATATCCTTCTTCCCAGTTGTGAAACTCTGCTGAGATTAAACACTCAGCTCTTAACTCTTCCTGTCCCACTATTCACATGAGACCTTCTGAGAATTTTAGCAGCCCCTCCTTGACTGCTGTCTACCAGGAATCTAATTTCTGATTGAAAAAAATCCCTTAACTCAAGAAATTTGATAAGATTCTTAGTTACACATACTGTTGAAAAGAAAAAGGTTAGAAATATTCTCATAAAAATATGACTACTTTTTTCCAAAACACTTTATATGTAATATATAAATGTGCAATAGTCAGGATGGTAACTATCTTCTTAATGCTAATATTATGTTCAGAGGAAAAGGACTTTAGTTCAGGATCACATATACTGTCAAAAGTGTATTAAATAATTGGTCGGCAAAAGTAATGATTTAGAAAATATCTTTACATATAATCTACAATTTGTGTAACAATTATCAATTTTTAATTAGGAAGAGAAGGTAGAAAGCACTAGGTGAAAAAAATTAAGAATAGTAAACCTATAGTTTATGTGACAGTTATATTTAGCGATGACCTCATGAAGAAAAACTGTATTTGAAATAAATAAGAGGCAATAAATAGTGTGATGAAAACATTTCTGTTTTTCTTATATTTTAAAGGAAATGAAATGATTAAAAGTAACTATATCAAATAATGGAAACTATGAAAACATTTTACCCTTCATCATATGAACTTAATTTTGGATATTCAATTTTAAACATTAATACAGCTTGGAAAGTTTTCTAGATTGTTTGAGATAAATGACAGCACAACCTTAGAGAATAAGAGAGTACAATAGGAGGCCTAGTACAAATAAAAATTAAAAGTTATAGCTTTTGTAAACATCAATAATATATATGTATACGTAGAAATATTTGTTAAAATAGTTTTCTAATAAATAAATCTAAAATACTTAGGCTTATAAAAACAATTTGTAAACCATCTGTAAGCTAAAGAGTATCTTTAAATATGTAAAATATTATATTAAGTGGTAAAAATATAGGAGATAATTCAAAAGGATATTCAGAGCTTCTTATATGTTAATTCTCACTAATGCATTTTATATATATATATATATATATATCTTTCATTATTATAAATGATGCACCTATACTAACCTTATAAACTATAGGATAGAATAATTATGAAGTAACATTTAGAAGCACAGATATTTTAAGTGTTTTACAACATACCCTAATAGAATAATGAATCCATAAGAACATATCATTGAAAAATAATGCCTCACAACCTCTGTATCCAGACAGAGGTTATATACCCTTCCCCATGGTATGAGTCTGCCTTTCATGCAATCTTTTTTATACTTAGATATTGAAATTGTCATATGACTAACTACCAGCCCTTCTGTGACTACCCTGTCAGCATTGCAACTAACCTCTTGCCCTGCTCTAGGACCCACTCTGTCCCCAATCAACAGGTTCCTCACATGCCACTTCCAGCTTCTCCAAAGAACAAGACATATCTTTGTCCAGAGTCTAGCTTAGTGTATCTGCCTGATTCACCCTTCTACAATACTCTTCCCACTCTCACATCTAGCCTCAAATTCCAGGCTTGGATCATGATACAAATTGAAAAATCAGAAAGAAAACAAATAAATTTTAGAAACACAGGAACAAACAAAATCCTAACTAATTCAATGGCATGAATCATTAAAAATTAGAAAATAAATCAATGGAATAAACACAAATAAAAAAAAAGGATCACTGAATCTAAAAGTGGGATTCTTTGAGAAGATAAAATAGACTGATGGACCCTTGGCCGAACTAATTGAAAGAGAGAGAGAGAGAGGGAGAGAGAGAGAAAACTGAAACTAACAGAATCATAAAGAAACACAGAAGCATTGCTACAGAAAACAAAGTGATTCAGAATATTATATGGGGGATATGTTAAAACCTTGTATAAAGTAGGAAATACTAAAGTAAATTAGTAAATTTCTAGAGTCAGCCAGACCACCAAAATTAAAACAAGAATAAGTCAAGAACCTAAACAGACCATAACAAATAAGAGGATTTAAACAGCAATAAAAGCCTTCCAACTAAAATAAAATTCAAGTCCACATGAATTTACTGCAGAATTTTACTAGGCTTTCAAAAAAAGATCTACAGCTAATGCTACTTAAGCTAAAACAAAACAAAATGAAACAAAGCAATCCAACAACAACCTCAAAAGAGAAAGACCATTTCCAAACTCCTTCTATGAAGCCAATATTATTGTTTTATAAAATTAAGGTTAGGCACAACAAATAAGAAAACCATACCCCAGTATCACTGATGATTGATACACCCACTCTCAATAAAGTACTTAAAATAGAGTAAAAACATACGACAAAACAAAAACATCATTTATTATGATCACATTGGTTTTTAAAACCTGAAATATATGATTCAACATATACAAGACAATAAATCTCATAAGACACATAAACGGACTTAGAGGCAAAATTCCATGATAACCTCAATAGATGTAGAAAAAGGCTTTAACAAAATCCAAATGCCTTCCTGTTAAATCCTAGAGAATGTAGATCTAAAGGGAACTAACATCATCATATATGGAGAAAATATTGGTGCAATTCCACTAGAGTCAGGAATAAGACAGGACTGTCGATGATCACTATTTCTTTTCAGTCCTGTGCTCAAAATACTATTTGGAACAATAAGCAAAATAAAATAATTTAAGCAATACAAATAGGAAAAGAAGTCATCAAATTATTCCTATTTGACATATATTTAGAGATTTCAAATTCTATTGGGAAACTAGAAACCAAAAGTTCAGCAGTGTAGCATGATACAGATTCAACTTGGACATATTTATATACCAACAAGTAATATTCAGAGAAAAAGATCATGCACACATCCTCATTCACAGTAGCTTCAATGAAAATAAAATATCAAGGAGTAAACCTAACCAAGGTAGTAGGGGACCTCTACAATGACAACTTTGAAACTTCAAAGAAAGATAAAGAGACTAGAAAATGAACAGACATCCCATGCCCATGAATTAGGAAAGTTAATATTGTGAAAATGACCATTTTTCAATGCTATTTGCAGATTCAATGCAATCCCAATACAAATCCCTATCTCATTTTTCACAGAAATGAAAAGTCTCTATAAAAATTGTATAAAACCCCTACAAACCCAGTGTAGCCAAAACAACACTGATCAAAAAGAAGGATGTTGTGAGATTACCATTCTAGATCTTAGGATATACAACAGAGCCATAGTAATAATCATAATAAAGTACTGACACATAGACCAATGGAATAAAATTATAGATGCAAATCTGAGACCAAAATAACTTTAGCCATTTTTTCTTTGACACAATTGTCCAAAACATACTAGAGTAATAGTGATCAGCCTCAGCATAGGACAGGGTCCTAAGGAAGGGGTATTTGGGAGCAGTGGAAAAAATAACTCAAAATCAATGATAAGCTGCAAACTGACAGTCTTGTATACTTCTGGAGATAACTCACCAGACAGCTCTCAAGGTAGCTCATGGGTTTTCTGACCAAAATCTTCTCCAAGCAATTCTCTCTAGGTAGCTCTCTTTTGCAGACCAAAGCCCAGTCCCTTCTAATATATCAATCCAGCCATTTACTTAGATTCCCTTTTGATTATTCCACAAATCAGCATTTTATGACCTTAGCTCCTTGATTCTTAGAAAAGGACAGCAAGTACCTCCTTTCTTTTTCTTTCTTTCTTTCTTTCTTTCTTTCTTTCTTTCTTTCTTTCTTTCTTCTTTACTAGAGATCTGCCTGCTTTTGTAAACACAAATGATAAACTCAGCTGGGTGGCATCCCACCCTGAGATCCTTACTTCTGGGTGTTCCTTTATTAATTAAACTATAGGCCTTGTTTTTAATTATTTCTTTCTGTTTACTGACTCAGTGCAACTGCCTCTGTTCTTTTGGGTCCATGAAGCCCCTCATATAATTCATATTACAACCTTATCTTTTTCATAGTTGAGAAATCCTGTTTATATATTCTTGAACTCATGTTTTCCAAGTTCTTTCTCACAGCCTTAAGGGCTGTCCTGAAGGCCACAGCAATACCATTTTGCTGAGGAACATTAGATATAACTCCATCTCCCAGAATTGTGCTGCTTCTGATTATTGTGGAGTCAGTAATCTTGGCAGAGAGAACATTTCCCAATAACCTTGGCAGGGAGAACATTCCCTGATGGAGAAATTTAAGGAAGTATATACATTATTATATAAATAAACCTTATGGCTACAGCAACCATCTTCACTCAAAGAGACCCACACCCTGTGGGCCCTGCTCTAGGGGCAGGAACCCTGTCATGACATCTCTGCCTTGGCCATGTGGAAGCTGTTACTAGAGAAACAACAACAATGAAAACAACAACAAAACACCCACAAAACTTATCTTCATCAAATGATTTTGGGAAATCTTAATATCACCATGTAAAAGTATCAAAGTATTCTTAAATCTATACCCAAGCAATGAAGTCCTATGAAGGCTCAATTCCCCAGTGTAGAGGCAGAAGCGGGAGAGTGGGAGGGAAAGCACCCTCATAGAAGCAGAGGTGGGGAAATGGGATAAAAGGTTTCTGGAGGGGAAATTGGGTAAGGGGATAACATTTGAAATGTAAATACATAAAATATTCAATAAATGTTACATAAAAAACAGATGTTTCTGAGCTGATTATATTTTTTTTTCTTGAAAACTCTATTCTTAGTTCCACTCCCCATTTTCATTAGGATGTTTTTTTCTTGATGTTCATACTTTTGAGTTATTTTTATATTCTAGATAGTGACCCCAGCAGATATGTAATATTAAATAGCTGTTTTCTGTTCTGTAGGTTGTCTGCTCACCCAGACAATGATGAATTTTGCTGTACAAAAGCATTTTAGTTTCAAGAAATATCAATGATTGTTTGTATTAATGTCTGTGTTGTTGAGTTTCTGTTCATAAAGTCTTTTCAAGTGACACAGAACTCAAATGTATTCTCTACATTCTCATCTATCAAGTGCAAATTATTAGGGGTTTTAATTAAAATATTTTCACAAAATATATCTTGATTATATTTTCCTCTGTGCAAACTTATTCCAGACATTTACAACTTCTTTACCCAAATTCATTATGATCTCTCTCTCTCTCTCTCTCTCTGTCTCCAGACAGCAAAACAAAACAAAATGAAATTTAAAACACAGAAAACAGAAATATGACAAAAGAATGTCAAGTCAAAGAAAAAAAAAAACCACCACAACAAAAATGAAAAGCTCCTGACACACAGATGTAGTTTGTTTTGTGTTTTGTATTGTCCATTATGCCTATGTCCTAGATTGTAGTTGACTAATATACCTATTCAGTTATACTTCTATCTCCCAGAAGATAACATTTGCAAAGAGCTTCTTGGTGAGAGATGGGACTATGCAGTCAGCCACTTCCTTTTTCAGTGTTGAGATTGATTTTGTCTGGTTTGAACCTCTGAAGGTCTTTTGTCTGCTGCCATAGTGTCTGTGAATTCATTTGTACACCAGTACTGTTTTATTTGTAAGACCCAAATTTCTTTGAAGTTATGTAATATTTCATTCTTCTTCTTCCTGTTGATAATGAGGCTCCATTACTAAGGACAATATTTATATCATTGAACACAGACAAGCCAAGATATTGCTCAACTAGAAGCTTTTCCATTGCTGGCTAGCAGTTATGGTGTAGGAGGGTACCCTGTACACTAACAGAGGAGAAAGAGAACCATCAATATCACCCAGGTACAAATCTTGTTACCTACAATAGTAATCTGCCTGCAAGATATAATGGTGCAATCATAGCCAAAATTTTGTAGGAATACCCTGCTGCCTTTAATTTGAATTTCAGTCCTACTGTATTAAATGAAACCCATACCTAAAAATGCTAAATTGATCAAGAACCTGAGTATAGATTGGTCATGGGTCTTGGGGAAAACCTACTCTGCTATTATTCCTTTATAGCAATGGTACTCATGTTGTGGGTAGCCACTCCTTTAAGGGTTACATACAAGAAAGATATTTACATTACAATTCCCAACTGGCAAAATTACAGTTAGGAAGTAGGAATGAAATAATTTTATAGTTGAGGGTCTCCAAAACATGAGGAACTGTATTAAAAGGTTACAGCATCAAGAAGGCTGAGAATCACTGTTCTAAAGGAATTGTCTTAGGATTCTTATTGCTGTGATGGAACACAATGAACAAAAGAAATTCACAGAGAAAAGGGTCTATTTTAGTTCTAGTTCCATAGCAGTTCATCATCAAATTAATGAGGGCAGGATGTCAAGCAGGGCAGAAACCTGGAGGCAGGAGCTGATGAAGAACATAAGGAGGAATAATGCATACTGGCATGGTCTTTATGGCTTGCTCAGTTGGATATTATTATTATTATTATTATTATTATTATTATTATTATTATTATAATGGATTCACTTTACATCCCAATCACTACCAACCCTCAAAAACCTCCTTTCAAGTCCCTCCCCTATCCTCACACCCCTTCTCCTCTATAAGAGTAGAGACCCCCGTTGGTATTCCCCCCACTATGGCACATCAAGTCCCTGCAGGGATATGTGCATCCTCTCCAATAAGGCCAGACAAGACAGCCCATCACCTGGGATTTCTTAGAGAACCCAGCACCACCCAAAATGTACTGGTCCCTTCCCATTCAATAACTAATTAAGATAATACCCTACAGCTGGATTTTTTTTTTTTTTTTTGCTTTTTATTGGATATTTTATTTATTTACTTTTCAAATGTTATCCACTTTCCCAGTTTTCTCTCTGGAAAATCCTTATCCCACCCCTCTTCCCTGCTTTTATGAGAGTGCTCCCACACACACACACCCACTCCTGCCTCCCCACCCTGGCATGCCCCTACACTGAGGAATTAAGCCTTCACAGGAACAAGGGCCTCTCCTCCTATTTATGACTGACAAGGCCATCCTTGCTACATATGCAGCTGGAGTCATGGGTCCCTCCATGTGTACTCTTTGGTGGTTTAGTCTCTGGGAGCTCTGGTGAGAGTCTGATTGGTTGATATTTCTGTACCTCCAATGGAGTTGAAAACCTCTTCAGCTCCTTCAGTTCTTTCTCTAACTCCTCCATTGGGATTCCCATACTCAGTCCAATGGTTGGCTGCGAGCATCCGCCTCTGTAGTTGTCAGGCTCTAATAGGGCCTCTCAGGAGACAGTCATATCAGGCTCTTGTCAGCAAGCACTTCTTGGCATCCACAATGGTGTCTGGGTTTGGTGTCAGTATATGGGATGGATCTGCAAGTGGGGCAGTCTCTGGTTGGACTTTCCTTCAGTCTCTGTTCCACACTTTGTCTCCGTATTTCTTATGGAGGCATTTTCTCAGTTGAGGTCACTCCTTTCAGATAACTGTAGCTTGTGTAAAATTGGCAAAAAATTATCCATCACTGGATCATAGTAGAGAAATTACTTCTAACACCATATTGCTATTCCTACAGATCTGTACACCAAATCTTCATCAATGTTTGGAGTAGATGGGAACTAATACAGAAACACAGAACTGGACACTTGATCCATTTATGTTTAAGTTTTGTAAAGAGGGGGGCATATAGTTTTATTCTTCTTTATGTCAATACCCAGTTTGACTAAGACCTTTTGTTGTAGATGCCACAACGTTTATTTATGGCCTCAATTTTAAAATCCAAATAGATACACCAATGGACTTATATGTGGGTCCTTAATTTTATTCCATTGGGTAATATGTCTCTATGTGTCTAGTACAGTGGTGCTTTTTATCAATAAAGATTTGTGGTATAACTTGAAACCTAAGAGGGTGCTATCTTTAGATATTTTCTTTATTATTAATGGTTTTTGGGGCTCTAGTGGATAAGTATGCATTGTTTAAACATAAAATTTAGTATTTTTTCAAATTATGTAATTGTGATAGAATTTTGATGGAGAGTGCATTGTATTCATAAATGTCTTCTGGTAGAGTAACCATTTTTACAATAATCTTGTTGTTTCAAGAATGTAGGTCTTTCCATCTTCTGACATCCTTTATAATTTCTTTTTTTATTGGATATTTTCTTTATTCACATATCAAATGTTATCCCCTTCTGAGGTCCCCCCACAAACCCCCCTATCCCATCCTTCCTCCCCTTGTTTCTATGAGGGTGTTCCCCGACCCACCCACTACCACCTCTCTGCACTTGGATTCCCCTACACTGAGGCATATACAATGAACCTTCCCAGGACCAAAGGGCCCCTCCTCCCACTGATGCCTGACAAGGCCATCCTCTGCTATATATGCGGCTGGAGCCATGGGTCCCTCCATGTGTACTTCAATATAGGAATGGATACAGAAAATGTGGTACATTTACATGAAAGAGTACTACTCAGCTATTAAAACATGATAAATTCATGACATTCTTAGGCAAATAGATGGAACTAGAAAATATCCTGAGTGAGGTAACCCAATCACAAAAGAACACACATGGTATGCACTCTTTGATAAGTGGATATTAGCCTAAAAGCTCAGAATACCCAAGATACAATTCACAGCCCACATGAAGCTCAAGAAGAAGAAAGACCAAAATGTGGGTACTTAGGTCCTTCTTAGAAAGGGGAATAAAACACTCGCAAGAGGAAATATGGAGACAAAGCGTAGAACAGAGACTGAAGGAAAGGCCATCCAGAGACTGTCTCACCTGGGAATACACCTCATATTCAGTCACCATACCCAGAAAATATTGTGAATGCCAATAAGTGCTTGCTCAAAGGAGCCTGATATGGCTGTTTCCTGAGAGGCTCTGCCAGAGTCTGAACAAATACAGAGGCAGAATTCTCACACCAAACTGTTGGACTGAGTGTGGGGTACCCGATGGAGGAGTTAGAGAAACGAATGAAGGAACTGAATGGGTTTGCAACTCCATAAGAAGAACAACAATATCAACCAATCAGACCCTCCAGAGCTCCCAGGGACTAAGCCATCTCTATAATTTCTTACACTGTCCTTAAGTCTTCATTGTGCAAGTCTTTCACTTCTTAGGTTAGGTTTATACTAAGATATTTTACTCTTGAGGCTATTGTAATATAGTTGTTCCTCTACTTTCTTTTCTTTTCTTTATTTTGGCATGCATTTTCTTTGCATATAAGAAGGCTACTGAATTTTGTGTGTTTATTTTGTAACCAGATATTTTTTAAAAGGTGTTTATCAGCTATAGGATATTTCTAATGGAGTGCTTTGAGTGAACTATGTATATAATCAAATAGGACTTTTTCTTTTTGTTGTTGTTGTTGTTTTTTTTGTTGTTGTTGTTGTTTTCAAGACAGGGTTTCTCTGTGTAGCCCTGGCTGTCCTGGCACTCACTCTGTAGACCAGGCTGGCCTCAAACTCAGAAATCTGCCTGTCTTTGCCTCCCAAGTGCTGGGATTAAAGGTGTGCGCCACCACTGCCAGGCTAATACTTTGACTTTTTCACATGCTATTTATAATACTTTTATCTCCTTTACTTATCTCATTGCCTAGCTACTACTCTAATGGTATATTGAACAGGAGGTGGTATAACTGACATTCTTATCTTGTTCCTGAGTAAATGATTTGACTTTTTCTCTACTTAGCAAGATGTTGGTTGTAAGTTTATTGTATATTCACTTTATCATGTTGACTTACATCTTCTGTATCCCTAGATATCCTAGGTTTTTATCATGAATCATTGTTGGATTCTGTTGAAGATCTGTTCTTCATCTCATGAGAGAACTATGTTGTCTCTGACTTTGACTATTTGTGGATTAGATTATTGGTTTATAAATGTAACCATCTTTGTATTTTTGAAATAGAACTTTTCATCATGGTGACTAATCATTTTGATATATTCCTAAATTCTAATTGCAGTGATTTTATTGAGGAAATTTTGTAATTGTATTCAGCAGAGGACTAGGCCACTACAGGCCTTGTTTATTTGTTCACTGTGACCTTGTAGAGATATTTATCCTTCTCTTAAATTAAAATAATCCAGCCAGGCAGTGGTGGTGCACACCTTTAATCCGAGGACTCAGTAGGCAGAGGCAGGCAGATTTCTGAGTTTGAGGCCAACCTGGTCTACAGAATGAGTTCCAGAACAGCCATGGCTACACAGAGAAACCATGTCTCAAAAAAATAAAATAAAATAAAATAATCCTTGTAGTATCTTTGGTAGTGTTGGCTTTGTATTCATAAATTCCTGTAACCTATTTTAGTTATGGAATTTTTTAAATAAATTTAAATAGAAAGCTTTCCAGGGTATAATATTCTGCATAGATAATCATTTTCTTTGGGGAGGGTGTAATATGTCCTTACAGGCCCTTATTAAATTATTAAATATTTCTTTAAAATAATTAAGTATTATTCTGACAAGACTGTCTTTATAAATACTTTCATCTTTTCTTCTTTGCCACTTTAAATTCACTTTCTTTACTACATGCTTTTAATACTTTATAATATATAGTAAAATGTTTATGGTTTTAGTTTTGAATATTTCATTTTCTACAGGCCCTTTTTACCTTGACAGGCATCTTTTTTCTCTGAATTTGAAAATTGACATTATATGATTTTACTAAACATATTTTCTATGTATCTGCTACAATTTTCTTCTCTATGTCCATAGTTTAGAGATTATATCTTTTTATGGCCTATAAACGTTATTATATTGTCTGTTTCATACATGTATGTATTTATGTGTGTATGTGTATGCATGTGTGCATGTTCATGTGTTTATATGCATGTGTGTATACTCATGTGCGCATCTCTTATTGACCTTTATTGATTGTTCCAATTTCTGCTTTGTTTTCAATCTATCCTTGACTCTCTCTTCTCAACAGGATGCATTCTGTTGGTGATGACTTTCCCTATGGTTCTTAATTGGTTTATTGGACTTTTCAATTCTAACATAATTTTCATTTATGTTTTATGAAAATTCAATTTATTTATATGTTTTTAATGAGCTCCATTATTCAACTCATTTTCTTTTTTTCTTCTTTGAGTTGTTTGGTTATAATTGCAATAATTATTTTGAATTTTTTCTCTTCCCAGTGCTCCACTGGGTTACATTCTTTTGAGATGTTGGCCAAGGGAGTCTTGTATAGATCACTAAGCAACCCAGGCTGAAGATAGGACAGAATGTTGCTCTTTGAAAACTGGCAGTGAGACCCCATTGCCAAAGACAACATTTGCACAGCTTCATTCAATTTTTAAATACTCCTTAGCAAGTCACAAAAGAATTCTTAATCTCAGTAAGGTAGGACATTGCAAGTCACATCTCAGTTTTATCTACTGGGAGTATTTTGTTATCATTGGATTCAATAAACTAGCCTTAAAATGACCTTCTCCTACCTCAAATCACCAGAGAGTTATTAAATATAATGTTCCAGGAAACAATGTATCCTTACACATCACTACCTGATTAGTTACTTCCTGGTCAGTGGATGGAAAACAATCCTGCTATATTTCAAAATTATTAAGAATATTTTAAAAAGTCACAAAAGCATTTAACTTAGAAATCAGAGAGGAAAAACTAGTTCATAAACAAAAACAAAATAAATATTTAATGAGAAGTTCTGAACTTTGGTGTTAAAGAAAATCAGCTAAAATTTAAGGGATTTTTTCCCCCTGGTTTGTCATGGAAAAGAACAAAAGCATTATTGCTTTCCACTGTACAGTTGAATACATGTCAGAGATGGTTTTCTTCTTATGAGGTATCAAATGTATACTGACTTCAAAATAATTCATAATATTCTAAAGTTAATATATGATTTGGGAAAGGAAACCTCAACATATTTGAGGGCACATAGGGTAGATGGCAAAAAAGTAAATGTTTTCTATCTTCTAAGTCAGAGTGACAAAAGAACACATAAAAATGAACACAGCAAGGGTATAACAGAAAAATATTTTGATAAAATGCAAATGCTTGGTTTCTAAAGAGTCTAGATAAAGTTGGCAAATGATAACACCCATAATGTAGATGAAGGCATTAATTAATAAACCAATGAATAAAGTCTATATTAAAATAGCATGAATTTGCCAAGGTTTCAACATTTTAAGACTTTATAGATTTGAACATTATGTCCCAGGATGCATTAAATAAAATATATGTACTCTCCATGCTTTCTCTAAGATTAGGCTCCTCACAGTCTAAAGCAAACTAACACTTCACTTGAAGACAGTAATTCTCTCATGGTCTAAGAAGTCAAATTATATATTTGTATTTACAAAAGCAGGCAATGTATTCATATCTATATATTTAATATTATGTGTAAAATATATTAATAGTTTTCAGCTTGATTTTCTAATGAGTTGAAATCTCAAAATCAAAATTCCCTACTATTTAAAACAATTTCTACAGGAATTTGGTCTGGATAACAAAAACAATAGGCAGTTTTGTCTTTTAGGACAATTTCTTCCATGAAATTCAAAAGCTTTGTAATATTATTACTTGATGAGTACTACGTTCAGGATCATGTCAGCTTTTTCTGTTGATAATTACTCTTAGCTAATGTAACTAAGTGATTAGAATCTTAGGGTATGTTGCTGCCCAAGGTGGGGTAAGGGCTATGGCAACATAGATGTCATCTGCCTTGTTGATATACTAGCTCATAGTGATATAGCCTAAGATTTTATCTTTAAGTCACAGTAGGAGTATTTATTTTTAAATTATTTTCATTTCCTCTGTGTAGGAATTTTCTTAACATAATTGCAGACTAGTTTTTGTCTATACCATATAAAAATGAAAAGCCTAAGGTATATTAATGTAAACTTAAATTATGCCTTGCAATTGGGGTCTGTATTGTTACTTATTTTGGAATGTAGGAAATTTTAGGTTATATGCTGTGGTGATTTGAATACAGTTGTTTCCCATAGATTCATGTATTTGAATACTTGGCCATAGGGACTGGTACTATTAGGAGGTATGATCTTATTGGAGGAAGTGTGTCACATAGGTTTTGGGGATCTCCTATGCTTAGGCTCTGTCTGGCCATCTGCAAAGGCATAGTCTCCTTCTGGCTGCCTAAAGAACACTTAGCTCCTTCCCCAGCACTGTGTCTGCCATGCTTCCCACCATAATGACAATGGACTAAACATATGAAACTGTAAGCCATTGCAGCATAAATGTTTTCTTTTTTGAGAGTTACCTAGGTCATAATGTATCTTCACAGAAATAAAACCTGAGACATATATATTCAACTCAGCTCAACTAATCATGTGTGAATGTATGGTACTATTTATAATTTTCCTAAAAGCAGAGCAAATAATGAATTAATACATTTTTAAAGTGAATGTTATATAATTAAAGGACCCAAACTCTTGATATCAAAAGTAAACCAATTAAGGCTGTCTTCTGAGTGGCACATCAGAGACCTATAGCCTGGGCCATGTTCTGCTTTTACCATGTAGCTTAAGAGAAACAAGGACTCAGTTTTCCTACCTGTACACCAGTGTTTATTATTGAATGTGTTGATTCTGAAAATTTACTTAGACTAAAATTGACCCATGGTAAATTTTCAGTGCATGTCTAACTTGGTGGAAGGAGTAAGATAGGTTTTGAAAAGGGCTTTTCATTTAATTCTTTGTTTTCAATAAATATGTATATGTAAAATTACTGGGATTTTTGGAAGATGGAAGAGTATCTTTATGAATAAGTTTGTTCATATTCCTCCTTATTGGGGATAGCAAGTAGTAGCATGCTCTTCTTTTTTCTCTTTCAGTTTATGTCAACATTATTTTTAACCTTTTTATAAAACTATTTATATGTAATTCGAAGTCCACTTATTGGTGACAGGGATTGTTGAGTGAAAGTGTTTTGCTATGCGGTTGATAGTTCTTAGATTTCATTAGTCTCCAATTTTTCAAGTGTGGGAAACTGTCTGGTTTCTTCCCTGTTCCTTTAGTACAAAGACAAATAATCTGTCCTTTGGTTCCTGACAGATCACTTAGTCACAATTATCTTGCCTTAGATTAAGTATATCTGTTGTGTTGAAACATGCCCTTGCACATTATAAACACAATTTACATTTTTCTCCTTCACTTTAGAACTGTTTTGTTAATAGTCATAATGCAGTCCCATAAAGATTTTAATTCCTATGATATTTTACTTTAAAAGGTTTAGGTAGAATTTTGAGTTTGTACGTATAAATTTTTTTTTCCCTAAATAACCATATTCTAATTTCTACCTACTAAAATCTATATATTAGATTTTATGGAAGCCTTCTCAAAACCAAAAGTGGGTCATTCGGATATACATTTTTATGATTGTTAGTATGATAATGTCCTCTGTTTATTTCCAAATTTTGCTATTTTAGGTTATGTTTCTTATATTATCTCCAAACTATCATTTTTATTGTAGTGAACACTTATGAGAGAAATACTTTTCCATAATTTCTTCTATCTCTGAATACTTTATATTTCAAGATTTTTATATATGATGAGTATTTCCAAAGCAATATTTAAAATTATATTCACATAAAAGTATGTTCAGTCTTAGTGTTTTACAAGAATTGCTGAGTGTACTACTTTTTCAGGCAAACAGTAAAATAAAGCTATTGTCTTATAGTATAATTTATTTTCTAAGACTGGTTATTAAATTAGATTTGTCTTTTATTAATTTTTTAGTTTTTGCTCTTTTAAAATTTGTTCTTCATTAGGTTCATTTATCTGTATAATTTATAGTAATTATTCTCTCTCTAAATTCTTATTGTCCCCTTCCTATCTCTCTATAGGCCCCTCTTGCCTACAAATCTCTTTCTTACATTCATGGTCTGTGTGACCAAGGGTTTGAGGACATTCACTGGAACCTAATAGGGTCATAAGAAATTACAAAACTAAAGATAGTGGCAACTCCCTTGTATCTACTGTAGTCATTAATTCAGTAGAAATGAGAGAGTTTCTAGGATCTTCTCCTCAATTCCTGACTGATTGTTGCCAGGGCTAGTATTGTTATAGCCCAGTGAATGTAACTATATTTGTGATTATCTCATGATTGCAAGGGTCATGTCTTGCCCAGGGAATGACATTGTTTTGCTATTTTCTTTATATTGTAGCATGTATATTCTTCACACCTCCACTTCTGTATATTCCCTGAACTTTAGCCGGGGTGGTATTTTAGTTGTTTAGGGCTAAACATTCAGCTGTTATTAGTTTTCAACATCATGAACAGGCATGATTCTCTGACTTACTGCTTTGCATTTCAAGATACTTCTCTAACCAAGGCTGAGAATAGCTATTATCTTTATGTATTAACAAATATCTAAAAGGAAATTTGATGATACACAAATCTAACTAAAGGACTCTAAGACGTTCTTCTTTTGGACTTATTTATGCACAGGTATGATTGTTGATTGGGCTTTTTGAAACAGTCATGGATTGTCTTCTGTGGATTAGATTCTAAACTTGAGCAGGGACAATTGCCTACTGTCTTAGCTAGGGTTTTAGTGCTGTGAACAGACACCACGACCAAAGCAACTCTTACAAGGACAACATTTAATTGGAGATGGCTTACAGGTTCAGAGATTTAGTCCATTATCATCAAGGCAGGAACATGGCAACATCCAGGCAGGCATGATGCAGGAGGTGCTAAGAGTTATACATCTTCATCTGAAGGCTGCTAGCAGAATACTCACTTCTAGGAAGGTAGGAAGAGGGTTTTATAGCACAAACTCACAGTGACACACCTACTGCAACAATGCCACACCTTCTAATAGTTCCACTCCCTGTGAACACATATAAACCATCACAGTTACCTCAAAGCAGTTTGTTACCTCAAAGCTAGCTAGACCAGGCCACCTACCTGCCCAGCTAACATAAGCTCTTGGTAGACTTGTCCCAGTTGACACCACAGTGAGGAAATAACTGGTGATGGAAAAAAGAGGAGTGATGGAATAGTGGAGCAGAATGTGCACTGTGGAGAGGTCAATCTGGTGACATGATAGCAATGATGGATGAGAGAGAGCTGAGGTCAATGGTGGATCATGCCTTTGCCCAATGATAGTGTGCCACACAGCTCAGAGCTTAAAACATTGAAGGCTCCACCCCAAAAAACTTGCCCAGGTGTGGGATCACTGTAGATCTTGGAGAGACAGACGCCTAAGATAAAAAAATAGTGTATTTTCTAGATTCGATATCTCTAAAAACCATTGTTTACTGGGATGCCGCTGAGGGCCATGTGTCTGTCAAGCCTAGAATGCCTTAGAGTCTGAGATAACTGTCAAGAAAAGCTGCTAACTACATATGGAACCAGCCCAGAAGATAAAGTGTGTTGCAGCCATCAAAGCCGAAGAGAGTTAGAGATCTGAAGAGCATTTTCTTAAAGAGCTATTTTCACTCTCCAGAGATCTCCAGAAAGTTCAGCTCTCACTAAAGAAAAATTCTAAGAACTGCTATCACTCTCTGCTAACTCATCTCATGTAAACCAATAGCCCAGGTTTTTTATATATGTATTGATTCAGTTATTTATTTTAGATTGCATTTTGATTATACTATAAATCAACATCTTGTAACTCCAGATCCTTAATTTGTAGGAGACAGCAAGCACACATTTTCTTTTAACATTGCAAAAGAATTCAAAGATCTGCCTGACTTTGTTAAACACACACAATAAGCACAGGTCCCACAGTTGGTTAGTACCCCATCCTGAAATTATCATTTCTACCACACTTGGGCCTCACCTTAATCTGTCCCAGAAAACCTTGAACTGAGGAATTTGTCTGCCTTTGTAAGCATAGACCAAAATAATCTTAGCTGTGTGGGATCTTCTTCAATCTACACTCCTTAAACCACTTTGTCTCCTTCCTTTGTATGTTTCTGACAAGTTGGCTCATAGTGTAGTTGCCTCTGTTCCTTTAGATTCATGAGGCCCCTCATACAATTCATATTGCATCTTTATTTTTTTTGCATACTTGAGAAATTATATATTTTTAAATCCATGTTTTTAGAGTTCTTTTCCACAGCCTTAAGGGCTTTCCTGAAGGAACCAGCATTTACCATTTTGCTGAGACACTAGCCACATTTTCAGTCCATAGACTTGTGCTATTTCTGATTATCATGGAGTTATTAACTTTAACAGGAAAGGCAAGCCTTGAAGGAGGAACATGATATATGTACATTATTATACAAACAAGTCTTATGCACCCACAGCAGTCATGGACACTTGTGGAGGTCCGTGCCTGCTAGTCCTGTCCAAGGGGCAAGAACCATGGCATTTTTTTTTCTTTGCTCCCCCAAGGCCATGCCAGACCTGGCACTTCAAAGCAATGGTTACATTAACTATGCTAGAAATATTTACCAGGAATGGGGGTATTGTGATAGCCTGACCATGCTTTGGTTGAAGGAGTGTGGATTTGTGGACTGGATTAAGAAAGCAGTGGAATATGTTAAGTGGGGCTTAATGGTTTACACTAGTAGAAATATAGTGTGGAGGGTGGTTTGAAATGTGGGGTTCAAGAGGTTTCAGAAGAGACAAATTTTAGTATGTTGCCTAGACATCATTTGCATGATATTTTGCTGTCTGTCAGATGAATCTGCCTCTATCTTAGGTAAAGAGATTTAGATTTATTGCAGTGGCAAGGAAATCTCAAAGGAGCTTACTGTGGTTCACCCTTATGAAGAGTGTTTTTGATGAAAGGCAGCAAGCTAAACATGAGGAAATAAAAAAATAATAATAGATGGTTCAAGAATTAAAAGAGCTCCAGGAAGTAGAATGAAGCTAAATTCTGTGTTTAAGGAGAAAAACAAATTAAAGATATTAAATGGAAATAAGGGAGAGGTCACCTTGGGGCAATATCCAACCCAGCAAAGTTTCTATCTTTTGAAATGTAATTAAAGAAAAGCTTATGTCCAGGTATGGTGGTACAAACCCTTAATCCCAGCAGAAGGATTCTCTAATCTGGTACTCAGGAAACAGAAGAATGTAGATCTCTGAGTTCTAGGTCATTGTGGTCTACAGACCAAGTTCTAAGCCAGCCAAGCTTAGGCAGTGAAGAAATCTTTGAAAACAGAAAGCTAGTGAAAATATAATAGAACAAGAGGGCCATGTTCCAGCCCAGGCAAGCAGCAGAACTTGACAGATTTACCCACATGGTTCTGGCTTTACAGTTAAGAACAGAAGAAACTGTTTAGTCCCTCCCAGACTAAAAATGTATCAGGGATGTCCATGCCTGGAGGTCCAGAGAGGCCATTGTGTGAAAAGGGAAATAGAATCTCCCTCCACAACTAAAGAATGTCTTAGAGTCCAGGTGTGTAGTAAGAGTGGCCCTGAATGAAGGCCCAAAGGGGCTGTTATGTGAAGCTCTAAAGGAGTAGCCTAGAATGCCTTAGAGACTGGGATTCTTGTCAAGAAAAGCTGCTAACTGGATATAGAACCAGCCCAGAATTAAAAACAACAACAATAATAAGGTGTTTCAGCCAACAATGCTGAAAAGAGTTGGAGATCTGAAGAGCATATTGACACCAGACATGGAAATGAATACTTGTAGTTTGTCCAGCTGGTTTTTGGTCCTGTCTTGCTCCACTGTTTCCTCACTAAGCCCCCTTTCCTATGTTTTGGAATGGTAATATATGTTCTGTGTCATGATATGTTGGAAGTATGTAATCTGTTTTATAATTTTGATATTATAGGTTTTACAGCTATAGAATTTCATGAATCTCAGAAGAAAATTTGAACTTTGGAATTATAAACATGATTGAGACTTGATAGGCTTCGGAGACTTTTGAAGTTGGACTAAATGCATTTTTGCATTGTGTTATACATACCTATGGTGGCCAAGAAGTGGAATGTGGTGACTTGAATGACCCCCATAGACTAGTGTGTTAATGCTTGGCCGATGGGGAGTGGCACTATTAGAAGGTCTGGCTTTGTTGGAGAAGGTGTGGCCTTGTTCAAGAAAATGTCACTGTCGGGGCAGACGTTGAGGTGACATATATGCTCAAGCTCTGCCCATAGTTTATACCCTGTCACACAGTCTTATTCTATTATCTTGAGATCAAGATGTAGAACTCTCACCTCCTACTCTAACATCATGTCTGCCTTGAGTCTATCATGTTTCCCACCATGATGATAATGGATTGAACCTCCAATTAAATGCTTTCCTTTATAAGAGTTACCTTGGTAATGGTATCACTTCATAGCAATGGAAATCCTAACTAAGACACTAACCACATTGTTTATTGTTCTTACGGCTTCCACTAAATCTCTAAGGAGGTATACTATATTTTGTACTAAGAAAAATAAATACACATTTTTGTGTATTTTTGTTTATTTTTTGTGTGTACATTGATATGCTTAATTATAGTTCAACTACTTATCTTATTCCTGTTTTCTAAAATGCATTTGACTCTGCTATAGTGGATGAGGACAAAGAGTAATGCAAAGAGGAACTATGGATACAGAGGTCTGAGAGTTGGTATGATTGATTTGGAAGGAAAGTCTATCTTTCTATGTTAGTTGCACCAAATTAGGATTTCATATATAGCAAGTTATTTTCTCTGACCACTCTCTCTGAGTCCCGGAACACAGATAGACAGAAAAATCTAATTTTCATAGCCATAAATCTACAAAGATAAATTTTTGAACACTAATGAAAGGTTTTAGTATTCGGATTCAAACCACAGAATTAATCTCTGAACTCCTCAGTGTGTGTGAAATTTCTTAATTACTGAGAGCATTAGAACCAAGTTATACAGAAGCTCAGATAGAAATACATGCAGAATTGTCTACTATGGTTTGGTGTCAGGGACATATTCTAATATTAGTAATTATAATTCTGGACACAAGAATAGTATATATTTTTCCTTTATTCCTCTACATTTTCTATAGCAAGAACAGGCTTTCCCATCTATTGCATTAAATTATTCTTAAGCATGTTTTTAATAACAGGCTATGTTTGTGGTTTTGTAAAAATAAGAGAGTTATCTCTTGGTATTCAAAGGATATTAGTGCTAAAACCCTTGTTGATGTCAAAATCCATGGAGGTTTGAGTGTCTTATATAAAATAGTTTATGTGTCTACAACTTCTGTATATGGTTTGATTGTCAGGTATCTATGTACAATGTGAAAAGCACATAACAACTATACAAATAGTAGCTAATATCTAGTTTTTAAGATATGAGGAACAAAATGTCTACCTATGTTAAGTACATGTTTTTTAAATACTTTCCACCATTGGTTTAGTCAGCTAGTAAACAACCAAGGTAGGGAGCTCCCTGTGCTTTACAGTGTATCATAGGTTGTCTGTGCAATTTTACACATGAGTGTGTGTGTGTGTGTGTGTGTTTGTGTGTGCTATAATTCACACAATATCTTTATTCAGTTTAGTTTTCTTCTGTACAAATTTATTTACATTCTCATCATGAAAGAAAATCAAAATATAAGTTACCTTCTAATTGAAAACCTTGCAAGAATCTTGTTATCCTATGATCCTCTTTCTGATATAGACTGACTAGAAACAAATTAGTCAATCCATTAGATGTATTCAATAGGATCTAAAGCAGCAGGCAAAGGTTAGTGCTTTCTAATTATGATCATTAGCATCTCAATTTCTGTATTTTGGTCTCTTCTGGGTATTAGAAACTCTATTCTACTGATACTAAAATGCTTAGACTGCTTTGGGAATTGACTTGGGATTGTCTGAGGAACATCCACCACATTCAATATAAGCATCGATTTGCTGATGTCTATATTAATGTATAAAAATTTTGAACAAAAAAACAAGTTGGAATTTTGTTATATTTAAGGAACACTCTCAGATTAGGTCCCTGCCATAACATGGCAGATGCTATTTTTTAAGCTTTAGGTAGATTTTCCTCATGTAACACCAATGATTAAAATGTATGGCATTTGTATAATCTAATTAGATGTGAAATTCTAAGTCCAAAAGGACTTAATAAAGAATTTTTCATTATTATTTCTAGGTCCACTGTTATTATCTTTGTCATATTAGATGATGAGCTATTAATAACATTGCTTCTCTTTTCACCAGTAATAAGGGACTTTAAAATTTGTGATTTTCATTTTAAATAAAATTGAAAGTCAATATATGTAGTATATTTTTCCCCAATTACCCACGGGCTTAAAAATAAACTCTAAGTGATGTACTCAGGATGTTCAATTAAGAATTCTTCCTAAGAAGTGGATTGAGTATAAGCAATCAGAATGTCTTAGTGGAGGAAAAGCATTCACTATATTTATTAAGCTTAGTAAAATATGCCCTTGGGAAGCAAAGGATGCCTTTGTTTAATTTCAAAACCCTAGCACTTTACTTCACAATTCATTCTCCCTCTCTTTCATTGAATTCAAAGGAAGGCATCCGTTTTTCATTACTTACTTTAATAATGGTTTATAATATCCTCAGTGAGGTAAATTGTATATATAAATGGCTACAATAGAACTTTCCACATTGTATCATGAACAATTTCTAATATTTTTATGCTTTCTGAGATTATCTATGTATCTTTGGGTATCCTACATATTATATTAACATTTTTCATAGTATTACCTAGTGTGATGTTCTAATGTGATTTAAAATTGGGGTTTTCATTTCTTATTAAATCTGAGAAAACAGCAGGAAAGAAGAAGGATCTAGAAAGATTGCTAATGCTTTGTTTCTATCTGAACAACATGAATTTAGATGTCCCAGGATTATTTTTCCAAGTAAAAGTAGTCTACTGTTGTTAAGATCAACATTTCAATTTTTCCACACCAATAAGCATTTATTTATACCCTACTTTTCAAGTTTCTCATCATTTCCCTCATTTGCTTAAAGTTAAAAAAAATTACTAGTAACTGGAAATAGGACACAGAGATCCAGGAAATGTAATTTGGCAATAAATGCTGTTTTCGAAGTACACTGCACGGTTTGTGGATAAATATTTCTTTAATGTGTGTAATTACTGGATCAGCAGAATAAATGTGGTCATGTCCTTGTAATTAATACATTGTCAAAAGTTCATTTAAGTATAATAATTTTACTGGGAAAGTGCTGTCTACATGTTTCCTGCAACAATTTGTTAAATTAAGTGCAATAAATATAAAACTACCCTTAAGAATCTCTTTTGAAGCTCCTTTTCACTACATCTTTAAAAAAAGTTTTAAGTCTCCCTCACATGCATTCTCCTTTACTCTAGTCCATTTTCATTCAATAAAATGTCACAGTAGACTTTTCTATAAATAACAATTCTCTGAAAAACATATTTTAAAATAAATTTTAGCTTACGTTGACAAATATTTATTCAAGAATTATGAAAACTGACATCTGACCTTGGACTTAATATTAGGCACAGTTAAGTCAGGCCTAAGTAACTAAATAAGTAACTTCTGTAATGAGTTGAACATTTACTTATAGAAGAAAGTCATTGCCACACAGAATTTTAGGGCTACAATTTCTGCTCGTTGTGGCCTCTTTATTTTATAGTTTTGCCATGTCACTCCAAGCTGCTGAAGCTCTTGATAGAAGGTTGCCCAGATTCTAATCACAGAAACAGCTTGGGCACATAGGACACATGACAAATTAAAGGAGCTTTCTTTATGATCATTTGCCTAACAGTCTAAAAAATCAGAGTTTATAGTGCTTGACATTGTTACCTATGTCAAACCTGTAGCTGAAACAAAGTTCTCTAAGTAAAATGAAGGAAAAAACAAACAAACAAACAAACCAACAAAACAAAGCATACTCAAGATGGTCAAGAAAATAGTGTAGTGTAGGGAAGATGTTGCTGGAAGTGGCCTGGGCTGACAAAGGCCTTTGACTTTTCATTTAAGTAACTTTTGGATGATGGGAAAAAGATGAAACCAACCAAGTAACAACCGGTTAAACAGGAGTAAAACAGGTGACATTGAGAATGGACCACTGGTATGCCAATGAGCATAGGCTGTTTGTATCATGAACATGGTAGTATCTTCATGTCCTCTGTGTTTTCTGATTTATATTCATATAAACAGTATTTATAATAGTTCCAGATAAATATTTCAGTGTGTGTGTGTGTGTGTGTGTGTCTCTGTGTGTGTGTGTGTGTGTATGTTTATGTGTGTCTGTTGTGCATCTCCATGTATTTGAATTTCAATCAATTTTTTCACTGATTTCAAATAGGCCTTTATGGTCAACCTGCCCACAGAAGATTGACTCAGCTTTGAGAAGGTAGCTACTTTGCAGTTAGATTACACCTTCTGTTTCTACATACATTCTGTCCTGAAGTAGATTAATTTTCCTCTTTTGTTCTTCCAAAGTGATGCTAGATCAAATTTACTTGAAGTACTAGAACATGACCGAAAAAATTGAATATTTAAGATTTATTTGAATTTTCTTGGTAAAAATATTAAAATTTTATATTAAATATTTGCTTACCTAGATATGTTTTAATCTTTCTCCACCATGATTAGTATATCATAATTAATATTTTACAGATATATGGACCTCTGCTCTCTTCATATGAAACTTTTCTCAGTTAATACTTTGTATTTTATCCAAATTCTGCTTCTTTTACGTTTTCTATCCAGAATCCTTAGGAAAACATCCTTCTCCTCTTATTTTGCAATTATGTAGAATGACTGATGTGTAGTCTCTCCTTTCCTCACAGTGAAGTCTGATGGACAGTGCTGAACAATTTATAAACACGTTTAGGAAATTGCCTAACCAACAATTAGTATCCTCTGGTATAAATTATATACCCACCTATCTGCAAAAATACTAATACATTTGTATTAATCCATTTTATATTGCTATAACCAACTACCTGAAGCTGTGTACTTACTATATATGAAAATGCATTAAGATCATGAAAAATCTAAGTCCAGACACTGCCATTAGTGTAGCCTCTGTTGATAGTGTAGAGGCTTGATAGTTGATTTCATCATAGTGGAAGCATGAATAAGATGGAATAAAATCAAGTCAGAGAGGCTGCCTGAATAAGTTTCTGGAAGTAATTCGCACCTGATAACAATAATGAGAAAAGTCCCAATGATGCAGTACCCCATGCCATTCTAGTTTCCTCCTCTCTTAAGACAAACACTGTTGCAACTACCATTTGAGGGTATATTTAAACCTTAGCAGACAGAAACTATAAATATCTTGTGCCTTTTTGCTGTCCAGATCTTATTGAAGTAACCCTAGGAAACACATGGAAGGGAAGTAGGAAAGGTGACCCAATATTTTGAGGAAACTTAACTCTTGATAAGCAAAAAGACACTGCGTTCAGTAAGAACATACAGGGTGTTAATAACCATGAGTTAATGTAATACTATCCCAGCATATGAATTTATAGAGAATAGATTGTTTAGAATTCAGAAGCTGACTTGAAAAGATGTTTTGAGAAGTTAAGTAGGTGGTTACAGCCTTTGCTATGAGCAAAGAGTGGCCATTTTAAATTTAGTGGATTATGGATATAGACGTCAAGGCCACCAAACTAAGCTTCTGACTGCTTTCCTTGCATGCGTGCTTTGTCCTGCTTATTCCTCTATTCATGTTTTCTCTAAAGCCATGTATTTGCATATGTGGTCTTATTGTTCCCAATGTAAGGATTTAAACTCTAACAGATTGACGTTGCCGCTGATTTTCCTTCCATTTAGTCTCCATTGCTCTTTACCTCAGCTCAGTTCATGTTGGATTCATCATCGGAAGTTGAGGGAGTTTCTTACTTGGAAATAAGTAGAAGGATAGTTTGTGCTGTATTAATTTGGGTGTGGTAGATTATAGTTGAGATCACACAGTGACTTCTAGGACCTTGCCAAACAGCATCCAGAATATGACATACTTCAAACCATATATCAGGTGAACAATGAATTGATTATCTTTCAGTGAGTGTTTTGACTTTTCTTGTAGCTGTGACACACAATCTGATAGAAGCCCTGTTTTAGGGTTTAAGATGGTTCTGTTGATCATTGGATGGAAAGGTATAGTGGCATTCATCACAACAGTGGCATATATCTAACCTCTTTGGATTCTGGCTGATCAGAAAGCATAAAGATAAAACTGGAAGTAGAAATGATAACCAAAACACACTCTCGGTGGGCTGAATCTGCCAACTAAGCCTGGGTACTCTTTAAGTCTGTATATAGTCTCAATTATACTTAATGGGATCTAGAATCAGCAGAGAGACAGACCTCTGAGCATATCTGATGGGGCTTATATTGATTAAGCTAACTGAGATGCGAAGATCCTCACACCATGTGGGGCTTGGAGACCATTCATTGGACTGAGATCCTGGATAATATAAAAAGGAGAAAGTAAGGTCCCTACTGTATTCATCTCTGTCTTCTTTCTGACTACAGACATAATGTGACCAGATGCTTTAAGCATCAGCCACTGTTACTCGCTTTCCAGTTATGACAGAGTTAACACTTGAACTTGGAGCCAAAATAAAAACCTTCCTTCCTTAAACCTCTCTTATCAGAATATATTAGGAAAGCAACAAGAAAGTTACTAGGACAAAAAAAAAAATTGGAGGAAGAAGAAGGGCCAGAGTTCTGCCAAAACTGAAGATGTTCTTCCTTAGATTTGGAACAAGCACACTGGAAGAATGTGGAAATGTCTGGCTAATAAAACTCTCAAATACTGGAAGCAGAGCTTCATGGGTAATTCTACAGAGATCTTAGAAGAAAAGAAGCCTGAAAGAAATGTCATTAGGTACATGACAGATAAGGTCTCTGAGGGAAACAGGCTCCTGTAAGGAACAGGGATGCATATGTTATATTGGCAAGGAATCCTGTTCCATTCTGCTGTGTCTTGAGAACATCAGTGAAGTTGACTTTGTAAGTAAAGAAGAAGTATTTGTTTATATACATTTATTTATTTACTAGCAGAATAAATTTCAACACAGGAACCCTTAGGCAGATACTGAAGAATGTTTTATTGAAGAGATGAGCACCACTGAAGACAGACTTCCTTGTGCTTCAATGGGACAATAGGAAAAGTATCCTGAGGGCAAACCCCATGTATCTGAGGCTCCATTTGTGAAGACTCTCATTCACTTGCAGTAAAAAGCCTGAACTAAAGGAATCTGCTGCTGCTCAAGGAACCAACTTCCTAGGTAATTGTTTCTGCTGGATCAAAACACAGAAGATGGTGCACCTGTAGTCCACACAGGATACTTCTTATACTGGAGACATAACTTACTTGGTAATGACATTCATATGATATTGATTTTGCAGGCATGGGGGATGAAAACCTAAGAGTGTGTCGTGAGATCTGTGCTTATGGTTTCAGAGAGCAGATGAAGCCAAGTAATCAGTTACAGGGACAAAGTTCTAGAAGGAGTTCTGAGAAGCCATTGTTCAAAGCTGTGATGGTTAAACCCAAATTGTGATGGAGGTCTCATTATGTAATAGAGTCAAGGACCATCAAGTGTCTAATGACAAATGCTACCAACATTGAGTAGAGCTTGTCTAAGAGAGAGGTTATGTGTTACAGTTGCTACCAAAATCCAAAGAGTCTAGCTATTTTATCATGAGCACTAGAAGCTGGAAATGGAATCACTAGACTTTGCATTTGAACTTCTGGATTTTATTTTGTCTTCTATTGAATTATTCCTTGCACATCAGTTATTCCAACTTAGAAGAAGGATGTTTATTTTGTGTCTTGGTTGGAAACTTTGATTTATTTATTGTAATCAGAGGAGATAATTTATAGATGAGGTATGGACATAGATAGCACTTTTAAATGTTGGAATTATTAAAGACTATAGGAAGCTTTGAAGTTGGAGTATATTTTATATTATGAGAAGATGACGACACAATGGGCTCAAGGCATTAAATGTTATGACTAAAAGATGACAAATGTTTGTTGTCAAGTTGACAAGAGGAGGGTTTGTGATGAATAATTTCAATTATTTTCCTGAAAGCTAGAATCATCTAGGCGATAAACCTTTGTGCATATTTTTAGGAGAATGTCTTTATCAGGTGGGTTGAGGTAAGATGCCCCACTCACTGTCTATTACAACATTCCCTGGCTTGAGGGTCTGAAACATAGAAACTAGAGAAAGTGGGCTCAGTACAAGTATCCATTTCTCTTCTTCCTGACTATAGACACAAAGCATCCAGATGATTTAAACTCCTTACCTTTCCCAGCATGATGGATTACACCCTGGAACTAGGAGCCCAAATAAACCCCTCCTTCCTTAAGTTGCTCTGTAAGGGTATTTTATTACCTTAGCAAGAAAACTAACTAATATAATCCTACATCTCAAAAGGTTTCACATCTCGAGAAAACAGTTCCCAGCCGTTCATTCAACTTTTCAAACTGCTCAAACCTGTGAGTCTTTGGAGGCTCACATTCATATTATAACAGCAAACATGAAAAGATTTTTAAAATTATCTTTATTTTTTATTAGAAATTTAAATTTAAGTAGACACCCCACTTTTATTTACCAACTCCTAGTATTAGATAATTTTGTGTTTAATTACTGCCAGCTATACTGATCCAGAAAGCTTTATTCTCACCATTGAACAAAGCCAATCCAGAGGTGCAGTTCCAGAGGTTAAAACAGAAAATGATTATGGTCTATGGTGCCTGCCACTGGAAACAGTAAGTATGGGGGAGAAACAACATTCTGTATTTCCTAAAGCAGAAGTGCATCCGCAGAAGACTTTCCTAGTCTTATAATTTTAATAATAGAAACAAAAAATAATAAAACCAGCTGTTAGAAATGCTTCTGTCTTTGAAAACAGTCTCTAAAATTCACATTATATTCTCCAAAAATAGCAAATTATGATTTAGGTAAAACTTTTCTAAATTACCAGTTCTAAATTAAAGGCACAGTATTCTAAATATTCTTTTAGCACTTCACTATATTAAAAATCAGAATCATTAACAAATTGTGAAGACATGAACAGATTATCAATGAAAATATAATACTAAAATATGGGAGGAATGTTTTAAAGATTTTATTTGTTTATCATATGATGCTTGAGAATGATATTTGAGTGTTCTAGTTTTAAACAACTGTTTGTATTTGCCTAATGTATGGTTCTTTATAAAGAGGAGGACCAATGATATAAAATCCAAGGCTTAATATGTCAGCATGAGAATTATATAAAAATCTGTAAGGTCGGGTGGTACTGTACTTGGTCTTTCTTCAAAGTGAGTTCTAGGACAAACAGGAGTTGTGCTTTCTGAGTCAGGGACCAGCATCCTTCCACCATGGCACTTTGCCCCATTTTCTTTTTGCCATTATGGCTTGCAGTAGAGGATTACATCTTTTTCTTGCTTGAGTGGAATCAGTAGGAATGTTGTCAAGATTAAATGTGATAATTACTGCATTATAACTCATAGAACAGATTGCGAATAAAACCCCAGGAAGGACTGAATAATATTACTATTATTATCAGTGTTATCATTAACCCAAAATGTAAATAACATAACTCAATAAAGATAAACAAGCACAATAGGTAGTTTGCAAGAATCACAATCTCAAATATTGTAAAATTATTTTAAAGCCTTGTAAAGCATGTTTTAATGATATTTGAGAGAAAGAGCGTCACCTTATGTGCCTCTCATTGTACAGCATTTTGGGAGAATTGTCTAGTAGGTATTTTTTTCTTCCAGAACTTGGATACTTTTTATTTATTTTTTTTACATTTTTTAAAAATTTAATTTAATCTCCTTTTTACACAACAGATTTTATTCTCCTCCCAATCCACCCTCTGACTGTTCTCCATCCCATACCTCCTCCCAGCTCTCTTCTCTCCACAAGGATGCCTTCCACATCCTACCCCATAAGACCTCTAAACTCCTTGAGGCCTCCCATCTCTTGAGGGTTATGCGCAACTTCTCTGACTGAACCCAGACCCAGCAGTTCTCTGCTTCTTTTTAATTTGAGCAAAAATTTGAGGTCAGTTGTTGGCCACTGGGATTTAACAGAAAAAAATTATTTTCAGGCTAATGATATAAAGAAACCTCATCATATAATGTCCTTTTTGTCAAACTATTAAAATATAATTATATTGCTTAAAGTTGTATTTGTTATAGTCCCAGTAATCACATCTTCATAACAGAGCCAGGTGTACATTTAAATGACTTGCTTGATATCATTAATAATGTGTAAAGCATTTGAGAGAAACATTCACTATTGGTTCAATTGAACATGTGAAATAGAGAAAAAATGTCATTTATTGAAAATAAGATACAAAGAAATCACCATAGAAGACAAACTAGATAGATTGTTCTGACATTTCTGTTTTATCACCTGAATATTTGTACTATTCTCAGAACCCTGAACATCATGGCATTTGTCATTGGGGTTGTGGCTGATAACAAATGGCTAGTATGTTATAACTGGGATTCAGAGCACATAGACTGAGATCATGAGTACATATTTCCTCCTAGAGTTGGTATTTTACTTTTCTAAGTATAAGATGCCTTGGAGGGTCACCATTCTCAAACACATTTGAAGTGGTGCTCTTTACTAGTTCTCAAACATTGTCAGTACAAGAACAAATGCTTAGCTAAGGCTCACATCTATCACTCCAGTTGGTACATATGGTAATTTTCTCTAAATTGGCTCCTTTTCTCAGGCTACTGTATCATCCTGAGATATTAAGTTTTTAAATTGGCTCTTCCCACCTCTTTTAACGTTAGATGGCTGATTGCTGTCACATAATTTAATGATCTAGTCCAATCTATACAATGACAGTGTAACATGGGTAAGATAATTGTAGATGGATTGCATTCCATTAATCAGTTGCCTTTTTGTTCTTACACGTCCTCTTGCTTATCACTCAAGGAAGAAAATTGTCTTTTGACAGGGTGCCATTGCAGTGTCTTTACTGTCCAATAACAGCAAAGATGAGTTTTCAAAAATTAAGTGAGCATGTTCTAAGGAAGGTGGAAGTTAATTAAATAACATGTTTTATATGAGTAGTTTTGAGAAAAATTAGAAGTTTATCTGTATTCTTAGAGAATCAGCTGTAGAGACATTGTATATATTAAATGACTAAAACAGATTCTCTCATTAAAGATACACAGATTGATTCAAGGGACTGTCCTGCATTGTGAAAGGATAAAACACAAAAGACAATTCTAACACCACTTGATATACTACCTTCATTCCATTCACTTCAGAGACCAATGACCATTTTGACATATAATATTTTAAAGATAGTCTCTTCACTTAAGGTCATATGCTATTGTGGTTATAACATATGCACCTTTAAACATTGTAACCTCCATAGCCTAGATTAATCCTGAATATTTCTTCAACTAAATCAATACTTTTTTTTAGGTTAATTCAACTCTCTAAATAAGGTCTTCTTATTGGTGGACTTAACTAAAAGAAAACCTCTGCAAGGAGAGGCCACAACTGAATGAAATAGCAAATTTCATATATTTATAATTGTGTTAAAACTGGTTACTAATATGACTATAAAGAACTTTCTTATACTTCATATGAAAAATATAGTCTTGACTATTTTAAATTTAATTTATTTTGAGGGGGTAAACAAAGATCGATTTGAAAATTATATTTTAAAATACTATGTCCACATAGTTACAATTTATGTAAAATATGCTCTTAAATGCCTTATCTCATGGACTTATTATCTTTCCTTTAAGCTTTATGGTTTGGATTTGCAAATATAAAACTTTAGTAGACTGTTCCTCCAATATATCTTGATACAGAGGTTAAGAGAGAAGGATTTTTCTTTTTTCTTTTGATATTATAATAGATATGAAGGTTATTCTCTGTTCCCCTCTTTTGTCAAGGTCTGTTGTATATTATGGGTTAAAAATGAAATATGAGAATAACTATGAGTTAAGAATGTGTGTTAAGGACAAAGTAATGGCTCTGCTATTAAACCTAACAGCTGTTCTTCTAAGACTTGGGTTCAATTCCTAACTCACATGGAAGCTTAAAAGCAACTATACTTCTAATTCTGTGGAAACTAATGTCCTCTTTTTGCTTTCATAGACAGCAGGCACATGGTGATGCACATATTTATTTATATACGTACACACAAAGGACTTGTACATATTCAACAAAAATAAAATAACTTTAAATAACAAAAGTACTTTTTTTGATAGTAAATTGAAGGCAAGCTATCATGATTGACACAGACTTCTTAACATTTACAGAAGCAGATTAAAAGTGGAGAAAGAGAACTATGAAGTTATTTCAATGTTAAAATTATATATCTATGATAATTTATCTTAGAAAGTAGCTAAATAATTTAATATCTTACCAACTTGGCTTTTGTTCTGTTTAAGCAAAAGCAAATATTTTAGATAGAAATGATCAATAAAAAATGATCAGATTGTTTCTTCTAGTTATCTCTGTTATCATAGAAATCTTTGTCTATTCATAACTCCTACTGCCTTCTCTTAAAACACCTCCATTCTCATATAAACTGTAAAATGGGACCTCTTGGTGGAGAGCATATTCTTTCGTTTCTTTTCTTTCACAGTATTCTAGTTTTTCCATACAATGAATAATGTTAAGTCTCTTTAATAAGCAGGAACGCTATCATGGCACTGAAGTGAAACAGAGAGAGGCTGGCACCAGCTTATGGAGAACTTTATCAAACACCAGAACATATGAATGTGGAAGACTGAATGATCAGAAGTGGGCTTTAAATCAATTTTATTTTCATAGTTTTAACATCAAGAAGAGTTGTTACTTGTAAACTAATTGTTATGCAACTTAATGAACTAATTAGGAAAATCAGTTGCAATAATAGTATTGGTGCAAACTGATTTGAATATAAAAAGTAGAATTAGAATTCTACTATCAAAGTTTTCTATCTAAGCAAGCTATGTAACAATGCCATTTCAAGACATGCTCTTCATAAAATTAATCATAAGTGGTTCTTCCTTCACAGCATCTGATTTCTGTAATCTATTTATCTGTGAATATGACATGCTGTGCTATTGTCCTTGAGACATTTCTGCTGTGTCTATATGTATGTTTGATGCTTGCCAGGAAGATCTGAAATGACACTGCATAAACTGGCTCCAGTATCATGTCTCTTTTTGTTTCATTTACTAAATGAATGGCTGCCATACAGATATGCACACTAAAACCTCTGCTCAGAGACCACACTTGGGCTGGCAAGAGAACCACATTGGTTATTTAAATAACAGAGAGAGTTGGAGGCCCTGAAACAAATTTATGCGCAATAAAGAAATGCAATCTTATTGTGGCCAGGGCCAATTTTTTTGTTCTAACATTTGTAAAAGATGAAATCCTAAACTCTAGGAAACATATATCACCCAGAGATCTTACCTTTTGTTTTCTAAATTGTGCATTTTTTTTTATATAAGTGAATACTTCCTTCAAGAATCATTGGGTAATTGTTTTGATAGTTAAATAATTTTGGATCTTAGTGATGCAGTACTTATGTATAAAATTTAAGTCATCTGCTGTAAAGAGAAACTTCAGTTGTTCATGGACTAATGACACACAGGAAAAATGGGTGTCAAAGGGGAAATTTCATCTTCTCAATACTCCTTTCAGTGATAAAATACAATTTGTATGATTGTAAAGTAGCATTGTTTATTTTTCCGGTCAAAAAGTCACTGTCAAATGTGTGTTTGGGAAGGAAAAGCAGTGCTAAAACAAATGTATCTCTGAGACATATCTAGGTTGTTTTAGAAAAGGGAGAAAACCTAGGGCAGTCTGTTAAAAATGAACATTTCCAATACAATTTGTCACCCATGCATAAATCTTGCTGACATTTTCAGTCACTTTAATAGCCTTCCCATTTTATAAATCAGTATGAACTTGCACGGTTGCAAAAAGTGTGTATTTTGAACATCTCATTTGCATACTTTACCAAAAGCCAATGAGGCAGGGGGAGCAACACTGGTGATCGTAATACGTGTTTGGGAAAAGGCAGAGAGATCACTAATGGCTTTGCCTTTAGGGATTTCTGTACTCCATAGGGAACGAAAATGAGAAATATTTTTCAAACAGCAGGGGTAAAGGTTTTAAAACTAGAAACACATGGAGTGATAAAGATGTTAGTGCCACAGGGCGCATAGCAGGAAAAATTTACAATGTAAAAACTGTAATTTCAGCATTAGGAAGTAATAATCGTGTTTCATCATTGTTATTAAAGCATGACCCTTAAAGTCACATAAATTAGATATAAGTTTCAAGAGAAGTTTATTAATCTTTAGCAGGAAAGTATTAGGAAAGTTTATTATTGGATGGGGTTTTCAGGAGATTTTTTTTTTTTTTTTGATTGCATGGAATTGGAGGAACGTGAGTGTGGGTGCTGCTGTGTTTCAAGGAAATCTATCATTGCAAAGAGTAAATAAAACTTAACTCACTATTATCCAATAGGTATAAATCATGCCTACATAAAGCTTTTATTCCTTTAAATTAGTGATTTGAAGAGAAAACATGCACATGAGGAAAAGGAGAGAGCTGCTCCACCCGAATTTATATACTTGTTATCAATAAAAATTAGAACTAAATTAAAGTTTACTTTTAATGTGAAATTCATGACAAATAAACATTAATTAAACCTGTTTGGGGGCATCTCAAATATTGTAAAACGTATCCTTAAATCATGGAGCTTTATTAGAAGCTCTAGAGGAAAATTGGTTTAAAAAAGAATACGAGTTATCAGTGGGCATCAATAATAAAGAACTCTATAGAAAACATTATTTCTTTAGAATCTAATTTGTTAATTATGAATAGACTTATTTTAATGAATAAACAGTATATAGGCCAAGTATGTATAATTTCAAATCCTCTGCTTTAAAATTTGTGAACTCTTCCAGAATTTTTGTATAACTCAGAGCAAAATCTTAACACATTAAATAGTAAAAGAAGATCACCATCCTTTCCAGATAATTCAATTTTATATTTATAATTTAACATTTGTTAAACTCATTTTCCTTTATCAATTGGGTTTAACAACTATGTATTAAGATAGCATGAATAATTAAATGTATGAAATATAATTTCAAAACAGCAAAATCTATCAATAATTATCAGCTGACACAATGCAAAATTGTATTACCATGAAGTCATAAATATAAATTCTGGACATCAATAAATTGTTGAGTTACCAACTATAAGAAAAGTGGAAGAAATAAAAAACTGTTTTCTATAACATGAGCATAGTTTTTTAGTGTTCTCATTTACACTAACACAGCACTCCTTATAAGAACTCACATATATACACAAAATATCTTATATTTTATAATTATGCACATATCATGAAAGAAATATATCTTTTAAGAAAGAATGACACTATTATGCTTTGGCACATTCAACAAATGAACCATAGATCAGTAAAGTGTGGCTAAACAGAAAGCATAGAGAATTTAACTGAATGAAAACTTAGGATAATTCAAAATTAGATTAATTAAATGCAAACAAGTTCCAATAAGATATTAAGCTTGTATATGATACCTCATTTCAATAATGTCTATGGATGATTTATTCAATAAGTACTCATTCATAGATGTTGCTTATATTGTTCTGGTATGATTAATGACTTTAAAGATTTTGTGATGTATTCAAATTTTTTTTTCCAATAGGCTAAGGTGACATTTATATTCTCTGAAATGCAGCAGCTCTTCATAGCAGGAACTAGACTGGTTATCCATATTATTCAAAGGCATAACATAGTTCTCACTGCATTATGAATTTGATCCAAGAAATGCAAAATGTGTCAGCGATAAGAAATTTTCAAGAGATGGTCAGAGGAATTGTTTCGTTAGAAGTTCATAGAAGGACGACAAGAACTGAGGCATAACCACCATACTGTTCACAAATCTTTTAAACTAAAAATTATGAAAATGAAATTTCACAGAAAAGCCACAGAGTGAGGTAAAAGTATCTCGTGTTTGAAAAAGAAAAAAGAATTGGAACACTTTGTACAATATGAATAAGGTTAGAATGAGGAGGGAAAATCACAAGCAAAAGAAAAGTAATACTGAACGATATAAACGCAAGTTCTTACATTTCAATTTCAGATCATAAAAAGAAATTATCGTTAAGCCTTTATATAGGAAGGTGAGTAAATGTCTGTAAGTAACAAGAATAGAGTAATTTCAGAATTTTGCTCATATTCAGGAAGACAGAATTTAATACAAACAGAAACATTGAAAATATTGTTAATTTAGAAGTAAATGAAAGGAATTGGTTTCCTTGAAACGTTCTATTTCTGTTTTTTTTTTTTTTTGTCAGCTGTTTCATAGCATTTCTATTTAATATACAGCATCTTTCAGTTGTCCCAGTGTTCAATCTATTCAACAGAGCATATATCCTAAGATATGGACAAATTCACGTTTTAGGATTTAATTAAATTTCAGGAAATCCAAGATGTTTTTACAGAATGACAGTCAAGTTCTTCTTCGTTATGCTGCAGTAAAAAGTCTTCATCAAACTGATGCCCATGCTTCTCTCCACATGACATGCTATTTGTAGAAAGGACCTATAGCTCCCTATTCCTGAAGAAAGAGTTAGAATGTATTAACTTATATAGAAATGGGGACAGTGTAGACGCAGCAATATGGCACATTATTTGGATAAATGCAATTAATAGGATAGTAAGGCCAAATGTGGTAGCTGATGCTTTTAATCTCAGCACTGGAGACAGCACTATCTACATAACAAGTTCCAGTGATGCAGGGATACATAGGGAAACTGTCTCAAAAACAAACCCCAAGCCATAAAACTACAGACTATCAACTCTGATAGAAACAAAACTATTTCTTGGTAACTTTATCTACATTTTATCAATGGTTTTAGCCTCTTCACAGATAGGGTATGAGGAGGTGGAACAGTAGCCTTTGCTGGAAGAGAAATCAGTACTTCTAATTCATTAAAGGAATATGTGAATGGGGGAATCTCAAAAGAATTTTGCAGGTTCATATTATCCAAATGAGTTTGTTGGAAAGAGAGGAGATATGAGTGCTTGTAGCCCACTAGTTATCCAGGATACTCTGATCTCTTTTGTCCTTCATGGTGATTGCTGTACTAGGACTCACTCTGCCAGGCAAGTTCACCTCCAATTCACTGAGTTCAGATACAGGACAAAATTCTACCATTGGAACAGGCAGGGGTTTGACATTTCCCACTTTCATTGAAGTTCCCAACTGTGTTCATCCTACCTTTTGCCTTATGGTATCCAAGTGGTCACCTCTGAAAACATGTGCTTAGGTGTTAGCTTATGCAAACTGAGTAGAATGTATTTATATATGAGGTTACACACACACACACACACACACACAGAAGCACATACACACACCACCACCACCTCACCACCACTACTAACAAAAACAACAATAGTAAAAGCAGTAATTAAAGAAAAGAATGCCATGAGTTTGAAAGAGAAAAAGCAGAGAAGAAAAGGTACAACAGAGTTTAAAAGGAGAAAAAAAGTAAAGATGTAATTATATTCTAATCTAAAAAAAAATAACTCGTACTTCTTATATCTCAGAAAGCCACCTGTTGTTGGTAGAGGCTGTAAGCTCAGACTGGATCTGTAAAAGTTCTAGGAGTTCCTGGGACACAGGAGAGCAGGACATTAGTTTCTATCACTCTCGTATGGTGTTATTTAGCACCACAGTCTAGTTTTCTTAATATGCACTCTCTAATAAACTTTCTTTTTAATTGTGTTCTTTTGCTTTCCTTTCTGAAAGTCTGCAGTGAATTAATGTTACTTACAAAGTTTAAAAAACACTGATCGTACCTTTCATATGTTTATATTTCTGCTACTTCCCTATTATATAAATGGATAACTAACAAAGGTTTGTTGAATTTTTCCAACCCTTGACATTTTTAAGACTATATCTTGTTCCATTCAAAATGAATATTATTAGGATAACAAACAAGAGAAACATTTTGGTAAGTGTGTAGGTGTAAATTTATGTGCAATATAATTACCTATACAAATTATATATACATATATAATATGTGGGTGTATGTATGTCCTCACTAGATCATGTCAATTAAAGTATTTTTAAGATACAAATGAAAGGTAGAATATTAACATTCAAATCATATAATTTGATGACACTTTACTTTATCTGGGCCATGAATATGTTCATTATGTTGCTTGCAAAAATTGAAATTTTGTTGAAATGACCAATCTGACATATGATAGCTGAAGGATAAAATTAACTTAATAGTTATTCCATAATCACTTGGAGTATTTACTGTATCACTGTTACTTGTAAATATTTTGTAGGATATTCAGATATGCAGACAATTAAAACTTTTCAAATTGATGGTTTCAATAATTCTTTTTCCATAATGCACACGCAGTTTGGCAAAGAACAGTCTTTGATGTGTAATGACAGTATAATTTTCTACATATTAAAATTATCAAGAAATTGCCTACTGTCTCTGATTACTTAGGAAAATAACAGAATCACAAATGACAATTACTTAACTGTAACTCAATTTCAACATTGAGAAAAGCTTCCAATCTGAAGGCATCCCAGGATAGTATCAGCTGCTTAGAGCACACTGGGGTGGGACACTGCGCCGTAGATTGTAAATGTAGCAACCCTGGCAGAGATGAGCAGATTTGTCACTCTAGACTGACATAAATTTTGTTATGGAATTCTCTAAATTCAGTTAAGATTGGTGGAAAAAGAAAAGGCAAGGCACTCATATCCAAATTTTCACTAATAATTTTGGATTAATTTATCAAACAAAACTGAGCAGAAGGCACTGGATTTTATGGATCATCTAAGAGTAAATGATCCTCTTGATGTGAAGCTCATGAATTGGATATAGCAGATGAATATGTTGGGAAATAGAATATGCCCTGGTTGATATTTCTGACATCACTATAGTTCTATTTCTAGTTTAATTGATTAAGTAATTGATTCATCAGAAAAGTTTTGAAAGTGCAATGTAAAACTATCTACACTATGTGTTAAGTATAAAGTATACAGACAAATACTTGGCATGCTTTAGGAAATCTAAGGAGAAATACTTTCTTTGGCAATTATCATCTCTAGAGTAGACAGATGTCACATGCAAATTAAGACTATTCAATTACTTGATAAACAGATTAATCCAAATGACTTGGTAGAGTCTCAGACATCCCCCAGGGACAGTGGTTAACTGTAAGTTAGGAATGAGAGTGAGGAACTCTATCATACCTACACTTTAGAGAAGTGGTGAGACAGAGAGTGTCTTTCCTAGGCTTAACATTTCACAGTGGTGAAAAAGGCATAGGTGTAACCGGAAAGAAACAGAGTTTAAAACAAGCCTCTTTAGTTCCACATGCTTTTCTACCTTTCACTGGCATGGAACGATTAGCTTCCTCTGTGAAAGACTGCAACATAGTTGCAAACTACATTACAGAGACAGAAGAAATGCAGTGCTGTTGACAAGGGAATGTAGGGTGGACTGCCTGGCCTCTGACCTCTGATCATCGAAGGTAATGAAAGAGGAGTTATTAGTTCTTCTCACCTTTCAGTTGGCTAACACTGGCTCTATACTCCAGGGAAGACTGTAGGAGGCTGGCACAGAAGCAGCACATAAGGAAAGAGGCTATTCATTTAAAGGCATTAGCTGCAGTAGCATATCACATATCGCGATTCCATCTGTTCTTTGCTGCAGAATTTATACAGAGGCATCTTCTTTGGCTCTACCTATCTTTGGATTATGGGAAGTATTGGGGTGGCTTATTTAGATTTGATATCTTTACTGATCTCTATTATATTAACTGTCAGTGCAAATATTGCTTCTATTTCCTATAATCTTTCACTATTCTGAATCTGAAGCACCATAAAAATACTAATTTGGTCATATGAAGAAGCTTGGAATTATCAGAAAGTACTTTAGAAAAGATGAAGCCCAAATTTTCTTTCAGGTTTTCATATATGGAAAATTCTATAAAACTGGAGTATCAGCATTCATACACAGTGATGTATGCTACCATGCATTTGTAAGCCCCTTATGTTGTCCTACAAGCTTCTCATTCTTCTTACTGTGCTACAAAAAACAGTTTAAGAACTCTGATCTCTGACCCAGGATTGTAAAAACTCAGAAGCTAATTTCATATAATTGGGTGTGCTTTCTTGTTGGGACTGCATCAGCTTGTGCTCAGAACTCTGAAAACTAAATTTAGTAGTTCTTAGCAAGGTTAGGTAGAATAATCCCCACAGGTGCTCTCACAAGAATCAGGCTCTGGAGTCACTTTTTCCATTAGCTGTGGACATTTTTAACACTTCAGGCAGCTGGTTCATGGAGAAGAAAACATTGCAGATCTTTTACTAGGGAGAAGTTTAATTGAATCTAAACCTGAGTGTTCTCCTATTTCTATGGCACATCTGTCTGGATGGCCCAGAATGTAGACACTTTGAACATGTTAAACACTTTCAGTTTCGTAAAACTATCTCAACAAGGTGTTTGAAATTTTAAATATTTCATCTGAATTACGTAATTACTAAATATGCACACATGCAAAATCAGGCATCATTTGTTATCATATCTGAAGAGTCTTTTTTAAAAAAACTTATTTGCTATTTTGTCTATTTACATTTCAAATGTTATCCCCCTTCCTGGTTTCCTTTCAGAAATTCCCCATTCCACTCCTCCCATTCCTTCTATCTCCATGAGGATGCTCCCTCACACACACACCCATTCCTGCCCCACCACTCTAGCATTCTCCTATGCTGGGCATCAAGCCTTCACAGGACCATGGGCCTCCTCTCCTTTTGATGCTGGACAAGGTCATCCTCTGCTACATATGCAGTTGGAGCCATGGTTCCTCCATCTGTACTCTTTGGTTGGTGGATTAGTCCCTGGGAGCTCGGGGGGGTCTGGTTGGTTGATATTGTTGTTCTTCCTATGGAGTTGCAAACCTCTTTAGCTCCTTCAGTTCTTTCCCTAACTCTTCCATTGGGGTCTGCTTGCTCAGTCTGATGGTTGGTTACAAGCAACCACATCTTTATCAGTAAGGCTCTGGGCAAGCCTCTCAGGAGACATCCATATCAAGCACCTGTCACCAAGCACTTCTTGGCATCAGCAATAGTGTTTGGGTTTGGTGGCTGGGTATGGGATGGATCCCCAGATGGGGCAATCTCTGGATGACCTTTCCTCCAGTCTCTGCTCTACTTTTTGTACCTGTGTTTCCTTTAGACAGGAGAAATTCTGGGTTAAAATTTTAAGAGTAGTAGATGGCCCCATCCTTCAAGCAGAGGCCATGCCTGATCTCTGGATATGGTCTCTACAGGTTTTCTCACCCCTTTGTTGGGTGTTTCAGCTAATGTCATCCCTGTCAGGTTCTGGGAGCATCTTGGTTTCCTGGCATCCGGGACTTTCTGTTGGTTACCCCCAGTTCCCCTTCCCTCATTGCTACACACCTCTGTTCAATTTTCTGACCCTCTGTACATCTCCCGTCTCCTCCCACACCTGATACTGCCTTCTTTTTTCCTTTCCCTTTCCTTTCAAGTCCTGCTGACCCTCTACTTCCTGTGATTATTTGGTCCACCTTCTAAGTAGTAGCATCCACACTTTGTTCTTCCTTCTTCTTGACCTACATATGGTCTCTAAGTTGTATTATGGGTATTCCGAGCTGTTTTCCTAATATCCACTTATCAGTGAGTGTATACCCTGTGTGTTCATTCAGGATGCTCTTTTGTTTTTCACTAGTTGCTTTGAGAATTTCATAAACTTACACTAATCCTCGTCCTAACATTAAATAGCAATAAACAGTAACCTATTGTAAGCAATAAGATTAGACCTGAGTTTTATGTAATGGTTGATGGATACTTGTGGTTTTGAGACAGAGTTGTGCTCTGTAACACAGGTGGTCCTAAAACATGCCATCTTCCTGGTTCTCAATTTCAAGCACTTAGATTGCAGATCTGCATCACTATGCAGGTGCAGGTCTATAATCTTGATTATTATTTTTAAAAGGTCCTTTTGTGGAACAAAGAGGAATAATATTTTGTATATATGCAGAAAACTAATGTACATTTGTATCCAAGGGTTCTGGTGGGATATATTTATTCTGTCATTGTTTTCCCTTCATAAGAGCAAGATGTTTATCTTCTTTATTAAAGTTCTCTTTAAAAGTGTGTTGGGAGATGGGTGGTGGTGGATGGATATTTGTGTGTGTGAATGATTATTAACTAAAAGAACCAGATCATGTGATTCTGGAGACTATGAAGTCCTTCTTTTATTCTCTCTGCAAGAGTACAGTGAGGAAAGAGAGTGGTGTAACTCAGAGCAGTTCTGAGGGGCTGTGAATTAGAAAACTACTATGACATGTTTCAGAGACCTGAAAGGTAGGAGTTTGCATATCCACATGTAAAGTCTATGTTTCAGCTCAAAAAGACAGCATTTACCCATCCTACACATTCATGTACTTTATAGATCCTCAATGGACAATATATCTACTCATGTTCATAAGAATAATCTTTTCCCTCAGTTGACCAGTTAAAATACCTGTCTTTTAAAGAGCATAGAAACACCAGAAATAGTACTATTATTATGTTAGACATTCATTAACCGTGTCAAGTTGACATAACATTAATCATCACATCTTCCTAATGCTAGATATGCAAAGGGGACTCCATTAAACAGGTATTTGTTTGCCTCTATGTATTGCCCGCACAAAGTGTGCCATGGGAATTAATTCGACCACAGAGCAAAACTGCTGTGCTATCTGCTTGGAAATCAATGATTTACTAAATGGATCAGCTATTGTCTTTTCCCTGGCAGTATGTTCTAGAACTGAGCTATTTCTTTGACCTGCATCTTGTAATAATAGTAAAAGGCAAAGAAGGATCTTAGTTCACATAATGCAAAACAGCAGTCATGATAACCCTAAGCTAGTAAAGATACTACTGGGCTTCGAAAGTATCATCTAGGAAAATCTTTTGATTACAGAAATGTTGTCTAACCTCTTTTACACTTCTTAAAACATATAAAAACTATATGGTAAGAATTTCAATTTCAATTAATTTCAATTGTGTCAGGCAATTAATGAGAAAAACAAATTAAAATCAAGATGTGTCCTATAGTTCAAGCACATAAGGGGTTGTTTGTATAAAACAGAAAATGAGGATTTCATCCTATGACCTTCATGGTCTTACCTTATACCTCCCTGCGACTGATATGGTGAGCACACCTGTTTCCACATGGGAACACAAACACTCTTCTAAATCATAGGATGGCTTCTTTTTCTTTTCATCTGCTGTCTTCAAGCCATTCGGAGCTAACGTCAAATACCCTTGTTTTATGAGTAGTCTGCCCAATTTACCTTGGGCATTTTAATAACAAGCACAATTTGTAAGACAGCTTCTTACTCTTTTTCACTTCTTGATGATGTGTTTCAGTGTGGTTAGCTCATCCTTCCAACTACCCTTGACCCGAAGAGAACTAGAGTAAAATATTGATCATCAAAGCTACGAAACCAAATTGTTCTATTGCAACATCACTGAGGAATGTACATTAGAAAAGAATTGCTAGAAGCTTTTAAGTTGTCAGAAAGGGCAGGATCCATATAGATAAATTACTATGGTTTCTTTTTTTCTTTTCTTTTTTCTTCTTCCTTCCTTCCTTTTGAAAATATTGGCAAAATGTTATTATAAATGTACTATGTAAACAATAATCCCTAATAATTTATAAATCAACACCCTGATTTATGTTGGGGTTATTTTATCCATCATTTGTGTATGTGAATATGTCTTAACTCATTCAAGTTTCCCATGCCAAGTGTCTGTTTGTTTTATCCTATCATTTTGTTTGTTTATTTTTTAGAGACAGGGTTTCTCTTTATAGCCTTGTAGACTAGGCTGACCTCGAACTCAGAAATCTGCCTGTGTCTGTATCCCAAGTTCTGGAATTAAAGGCATGCACCACCACTGCCCAGCTTATCCTATCCTTTAATTGATTAATTAGTTATCATTTATATTTATAATATTTTATTTAAATTGTATTTGATAGTAAAATATCATTATGATGAAATTTGCTAAAGGAATGCTTGTATTGAAATAATTTTCAATATATTACTAAAAGTTTAGGACTTATAAGAAAGAGTAATGAATTAAGCTGGTAATGTCAGTATGTACTTTATTATTTTTTAATAACATTAACATACATTGTAGCACTTTTTATATGCCAGGAATAATTCCAACAACTTTACATATGTTATTTTTTAAGCTTTTAAAAAAAATAAGCCTACTATTAATATGTATATTCATGTACATGGCTACATAGAAAATTTGTTCCAGAATAGGCAAGGATATACAGAGATACGTTATCTATAAATAAATAAATAAATAAATAAATAAATAAGTAACCAGGAGAGGGGTTATTACATATAGCAGCTGCTCTTCTAGAAGATCTAGGTTAGATTCCCAGCACACACATTTTGGATCAAAGTAGTATGTAAGTCGAGTTTCAGGGAATAACAATATCATTTTTAGTCTCAACAATCATGTTCATGCTTCACAGATTGACATGTAGGCACACCACTCACACACACACACACACACACACGTACACACACATACAAACACACACTCACACACACAAATTAAATTATAAACAAAGACAAGAAAACCAAATGAAAGTTATTTTAAAAACATGGAGCAATCAATGGAGAGTAATTCCTAATTTTTCTTGTTAAAAGCAGTTGGCATTTAAAAAATACTACCTATTTATAATCTAGAAACACATAAAACTATGGAATATAAGGATTATTAATTTTTCTGATTCTTTAGTTACTTGGGTTGGTGGCTTGACTTTTTCATCCATGTTACTAAAGGCAGGTTGGCAGATTTAACAACAGCACACATTTTTAATTATGACACTGAGGAGAAGGATCTCTGTGAATTTGAAGCCAACTTGGTCTGCATGGTCATCTCTCAGTCAGACAAACTTACTTAGTATGACCTTCTTTCCAAAAAAGCTACTGTTAATACATAGGCAGCTAGTACCAATATTTTTAGAATATATTATTTAGTATACAATGTTATTAGTATGTTTATCAACAAAATTTTAGCACACTACAGTAAGCAAGGACTGCCTTTAATGTTCTGATTTTGTTCCGTTGGATTGCTGTCTCCAATGCATTGATGAATATCAACCAGCTATGTAATATTGAGTTTCTGAAAGGCTAGGAATCTCCTCTTCTAATTACAAGGCAACCCGTAGGGGGAAACTGTCAAAGACCATTCTTGCTCTCACTGTTCAGAATCTCACAAAGACCAAACTACACAACTCTAACATATGTGAGGAGCACCTAGGTCAGGCCCTTGAAGGCTCTCTGGTTGTCAGTTAAGCCTGTGTGAATCTCTAGGAAACTAGATTAGTTGATTCTGTGGGTTTTATTATGGTGTTCTTGACCCCTGCCCCTGGCTCCTATAATCTTTCTGCCTCCTTTCTGCAGTGATTGTGGAGCATAGCCTAATGTTTGGCTATGAGTCTCTGCATCTATTTTTTTCAGTTGCTGAATGAAGCATCTCTGATGACAGTTGACCTAGGCACCAAACTATGAGTATAGGAGAATATCATTAGAAATCATATTCACTGAGTTTTTTTTTTTTTTTTTCGCTTTGGCTCTTCATATTTGTTTCTTTCTAGGTCTCTGGACTATTTATCCTCCGTGTCTTGGCCCTCCTGGCAGTGTCAGGGGTAGTGTCCTTCTTGTAGAAAGGGTCTCAAGCTGGACCAGTCACTGGTTGGTTATTCACAATTCCTGAACCACCTTTAGCCAGGCACATCTTGTAGGCAAAAGAATTTGTTGAAGGTTATGTAGCTGGGTTGGTTTCCCTAGCCCACCACTGTAAATCTTTTCTGGTTATAGGAGATAGCCAGTTCAGGCTCTGTATCACACATTGCTACGAGTCTTATTTAGGATGACCTTTGTAGATTACTGGAAATTTCCATTGCACTAGGTTTTTAGCTCTTTCCTGAGATGACTGCTGATTCCAGTCTTCCTTCTCCACACACTTTCCCTCTACCCCACCGCTATACCACACGTGATCCCTCCCATATTATCCAAACCCCTACTCACAATGTCTATTTTATTTTTCCTTTCCAAGAAGATTCATATGTTCACACCTTGAGCCTTAGTTGGCATTCATCTTCTATGGGTCCATTTTTATAGCATGCTTATCTTTTACTTTACAGCTAATATCAACTTATATGTGAGTATATATCACATTTTTCTTTCTGGATATTGGTTATCTCACTAATATAATCTTTTTTAGTTCTATTCATTTGTCAGCAAATTTCATGATGTCATTGATTTTTATAGCTGAGTAATAGTCCATTTTTGAAATGTTCCACATTTACTTTATTCACTCATAGATCAAGGGACATCTCTGCTATTTTTAATTTTTTTTTTATTATGAAGAAAGCTGTTATAAACAGAGTTGAGCAAGTGTTTTTGTGGTATGTTGGAAGCATCCTTTGGTATACATCAAGGAGTGGTATATCTGGGTCTTGAGGTAGATGGATTCCCAATTTTCTGAGAAATCACCATAGTGATTTTCAATGTAGCTGTACAAGATTAAACTTCCACTATCAATGGAGTAATGTTCCCCTTGCTCCACATCTTTGGCAGCATGAGCTCTTACTTGGGTCTTTGATCTTAGCCAGTCTGATGGATATAAGATGTGATCTCAGAGTTATTTTTATTTACATTTCCATGATGGGTAAGGATGTTGAACATTTCTTTAAGTGGTTCTTGATCATTTGAGATTACTGTCTTGAGAATTCTCTGTTTAGGTCTGTAAACCCTTTTCAGTTGTATTATTTGGTTTGTTAATGTCTAATGCTTTGAGTTCTTTATATATTTTTGTATTTTATATCTTTTATATATTTTCATAATCACTTGTTAAAACATTCAACATAAATTATTGTCTAAAACATGTTGGAATATTGTATCAATATATCAGTCTATCTTTTGGGAGTATACCAGGAATGATATAGCTGGGTCTTGATGTAGAACTATTCCAAGTTTTCTGAGAAACCATCAAATGGATTTCCAAAGTGGTTATACAAGGTTGCACTTGTACCAGCAATGGAGGGTTGTTCCTCTTGTTCTCCATCCTCACTAGCATGTGCTATCATTTAAGTTTTTGATCTTAGCCATTCTGATCAGTGTAAGATGGAATATCAATGTTGTTTTGAGATGCATTTCCTTGACTTTGAACTATTTTTTTTCAGTGCTTCTCAGCCATTCAAGACATCAGGAAAATGGATGGATCTGGGGAATATCATCCTGAATGAGGTAAACCAGACCCAAAGGGTCATACATCTACACACTAAAAGTGGACTTTAGCCATAAAATACAGAATACCCATTATATACTCCACAGACCCAAAGAAACTAAACAAGAAAGAAGGCCCAAGCAAGGATGCTTGAATATCACTTAGAAGGGGGAATAAAATAGTCATAAGATGCAGATAGAGGAAGGGAATTCAGTGGGAGAGGGGTTGGGGAGGGGAATGGGTATTCAGGATCAGGTGGAGAGGAACATGAGAGATGGCCAGATGGCCATGAGAATGAATGAAAATTTGCAACTGACAAGGTGGGGACGTAGTAAGCTGCTAGAGGATGTGCCAGAGGGATTAGGGGTGGAACCTAAGAATCAATAGGGGTGACCTTAGCTGAGACTCACAAAAGTAGAGATATGGAACCTGAAAGGACCACCTCCTGTATCCATGAAGGAACTCCAATGGAGCGATAGGGACACTAACCCACACACAAAATTTTCAACCCTAAATTTATCCAGTCTACAATACATGCAGGGAAGACAGTGGCGGAAGGGGATAGAGCAGAAACTGAGGGAATAGCTAACCAATAACTGGCCCATCTTGAGACCCATCCTTTGGGCAAGCCCTAATTCCTGTTATATTAATGTTACTCTCTTATACTTGCAAACAGGAGTCTAGCATGTCTGTCCTCTGAGAAGTTCCAGCCTGCAGTTGACTCAGAGGGATGCAGAGACCTACAGTCAACCAGTGAATGGATGGTGCTAGGGGTGTCTTATGGAAGAAATAGGGAAGGGTTGTGGGCCCTGGAAGAAGATAGGAACTCCAAAGGAACACCAACAGAGTCAACTAACCTGGACCCTTGGGCTCTCAGAGACTTAACCATCAATTGAAAATCATACCTGGGCTTGACCTATCCTCACCACCCAACCCCCCACCCCACCCCTCACACATATGTAGCAGATGTACATTTGGTCTTCATGTGGGTCCCAAACAACTGGAGCAGGGGCTATCCCAAAAGCTTCCATAACATGGGGTTAGAGGCAAGCCTGTAGAGCATTTTCTAAATTATTAATTGATTAGGGAGGGCCCAACCAATTGTACTAGATGTCATGCATGGGTTAGTAGCCAACACATTTTGAGGAAGCCTTGAGAAGAAGGCCAGTAACAACAGCCTTCTATCAACTCTGCATCAAGCTCTGCCTTAAGGTTCCTGTCCTGTTTGAGTTCCTGCCTGATTTTCTTCAGTGATAGACTAAGACATGGATGTGTAAGCCAAATAAACTCTTTCTTACCTATAGTACTTTTAGTGACAGTGTTTCATCATAATAACAGTTACCTTTACAAAGATAGAAATTGGTACCAGAATTACAGGATATTTATGTGACTGAACTGACCATGCTGTTTTGGGGAGCACTGTGAAAAATTTTTGGACCTTTGGCCTAATATAGTCATTGACATCTTCAGTTTTATGAGCTTTTCTGTGAGTGTTTGGAAAATAATGCTGAGCTCAGTGCAGATGATAGAGGCCTGGGTTTTAAATGTGTAGAGAAAGTTTGAGAGTTCTGTAAATACTCTGTACTGTTTCCAATTTTAACTCAAGAATCTGTGGTTCTTGTTTGGCCTAAAGAATCAGCTATAGCTAATGAGAGTTCAGAACTCCTGGAAGTAAATGGATGCTGGTCAGGTAGATATAAGGAAATTAATAGTGATTAAAAAGGGACCAGAATCATTGAGGTGAAATTTTCTGCACAGTGTTTCATAAGAGTCAGTTCACAAGAGATGTGTGCCTGAGGTTGCCAAGGTTGCCTCATCCTGGAAGCAGAACTTGGATAGTATAGGAATCAGTCAGGTGGTGCTGGTTTTGTAGGCAAAAAGGAGTCATGAAGAATACCTGAGGCTTGGCACTGGGAGAGGCCAGAAAATGTCACTGGTAAAGGTAGAGCCCCAGTAGAAGGTGAAGGCCTAAGATTGAAGGTGTCATGCAGAGAATTTGAGCCTTGGAACCATGAAAAGAGCCCAGGAGAAGTTATTAGTGAATGTGCAACTCAGTTTCAGCAAGAGACCTCAGCCTTTTGGAGATGCTAGTATTATGGCATGACCCCAATACCAGTAACAGCTGTGGAATAGAACCATTCAGGAAAGAAAGACAAGATGTCTGTTTTAGTCAGGGTTTTCCAAAAGTAATAGGACTTATAGAATGAAACATTATTTATATATAGAAATGGATTTATAGAATAACTTACAGACTGTTTTCCAGCTAATTCAACAATGGCTGGCTGTAAATACAAGTTCAAGAATCCAGTAGTTGCTCATACCATGAGGCTAGATGTCTCAGCTGGTCTTCAATACATTTTAAAGTCCCAAAGAAACAGTCTCTAATACCAGAGAAGAAATGAACTAGCTAATGAGAGAGAGGAAAGGAAATGAGGGGTTGCTAAGTAGGTTCTAGGACACAATTCAAGATCTAAATTAAAAATTAATCTACCAACCTTTCTTGTAGCTGGCTCTGAGTCAGTGCTGACAATTTTTTCCCACTCAGTACATGAGAATCACCATTACTTATCTATTTCTGAAGTTTTATCTGAAGACATAATTTATAGTGAATTAGATCTCATACAATAATTTCTAGATATTTCATTATATAATTACCTATTCTATATTACTCCACTTTTTGCACAAATACAGCAATCCTGGTGGAAATTCACATGAATCTGCCACAAATATATATGTGGTTAGTGGATACCTGTCACAGTTACAATCTACAACTATCTAAGATGTCATATTAGTCTTTCACATTGAAATAGAAATTATAAAATCTTCTTAGCATCCTTTAGATACTTTTCTTTGTATACACAAACTATGGTTTTCAAACCAAAGAATTTCCTTCTCAGTAAAATCTATTTCATCACATTGCCAGTATTTAAATTATTCTGAAGATATACTAACAAAATATCATAGAATAGATAGCTGGGTAGTTGCACCTATGAATTCCTAGCAATCTAAACAGCATGCACAAGACCTGTACAAACTCAATCCAGACAAATCCCAGTACAGGGCAAGGGCAGGATGAATAGGTATTCCATACCTGGCTGAGGAGATATTGACAATTGAAAGGTTCTTGCTGTGGGAGAGTCAGTTTGTATAAGAATATATCCCCTAAGTAGGTCAACCATGTTCTAGGGTTGCCCCACACTAAGAGTATTTGGGCTACCTCACAAACTGAACTCAGTGGACTTAAAATATAGAGAACAGGAGATCAGGAGGTTTTGTGGTGGGTAGGCTGGCATGTTGGATCTGGGGAAGTTTGTGAAGGGGGAGTAAATGTGATCAGAATACATTTTATGAAATTCTAAGAGAATTAAAAATTATGATTAAAACACTTTAGAATATTCACAATATTCTACTGAGTTTTTCCCTCCTTAAACAGCCTGTCTATTAAGGGGTTAGAAGATTAAGGATTTTGAAGAGGTTATGGAGAAAATGTTGCAGTAATCACAGTAGGAAAAAGTGCTGAAGGTACATAGATTCTCATAATTAAACTGAAACTTACAGCTCAATTAAATGTAAGCATCGTTATGCATGAAACATCAGCAAGTACCAAGAGACTAATAAAAAGAACTGCTATTGATGTTAATTGGTAAAGGTAAGAGATAATATAGATTGAACCAAGAATTTCAAATGAAATGTGAAGAATGTTAGGACAGGAATTCAGTACACTAAATAATTACTCAAGGATATATTCACTACACAGAAAAGTTATTCACGGCTTCAAATATATACATTCCTGCTTATGGTGAATTAATGTCTTTATTTTGAGGAATTTAAAGATGTGTGTGTGTGTGTGTGTGTGTGTGTGTGTGTGTGTGTGTGTGTGTTTGTGTAAGCCTGTGTGTGTTTGTCTGCCAGTGGATATTACTTACCAGGTGGCACTGATGAATTCCAAGATATTCATATTCGACAGCATGTACACAAAGGAGACCATTTTAATGTTTTGAATTAATGACAAGATTCATTTTGGCAGTGTGTCCGGTGAAATATTTACTTCAACACATAGATGGGGAGGCAGGCATGGTGGCTCACATGAGTAATTCCAGTACCTCAAACCGTACTTGAGGACAAAGAGAATCTTGAGGTTGAGATACAAGGATAATTGAAACTACACAATTTTTAACTTGACTTGGCTTGCTTCAGGCATAAATAAAATACTTTTTGATAAGTATATTATACTATGTATATTCATACATATCTACATTATACAGATATAGATATGTAACAAAAGTACTTGTTTAATTTCCTGTTTTTTGTCTCACCATTTCAATTTACTTCTTTCTTTTCTTCTATTTTCTTTCACACACTATTTTCCTTTAATTTTCTTTGCACTTGATATAATTATTAACAACTAAGACTATACTGTGTCTTAAAGAAAGCATAAGTAAATACATTAAAAATTTGCAAACTTAACTATATCTTTCAAGTGTTATTTATATGGTCTCATGGGTAAAATTTTTCAAACTGTTTCTGAACATTTATTTCATTTGTACTTTTAAATGTTAATTAGCTTAGCTAATTTTAAGTTTTCATGTCACTATCCATGTTATAGGTGAAATTTGTTCTAAAATAGAAAGTTTTGACCTTTTAAGCTGGCAAGTGATTATAAAGGCATGATGGCATTTGGATATGTGCTTGCATCTAACAACGGGTTATTTCTTGACTTGCTTTTGCTGAAAAGTCGTACTTTGTTCCAATTCAGTAAATATAGAAGGCAAGATTGTTTTCAAAGAGTGAAATTTTCTCTGCATCAAAGAAATGGGTACATTATGTGGTTTCAATAATGATACAAGTTCATTGCTTAGCTTTTTATGGCATATTTGTGGGATTCATGTATTTACTTTTTTCATCACAAAATATTTGACTGAGTTATTTAAGAAGGTAAAATTAATCAAAATCTTGAAAACATGACATTTTTATTTGAAAGGTAAGGTTCTTAAGTTGCATGTACAACAGAAAGAACTGCAAAATCATGCTAGTTTATCATGTTAGAATATTTTATTATACACACAGAACACATACCTCACACATTCACAATGAAATGTGTGCTATTTTATAGTAAAGTTTCAGGTATGTCTTAAGACAGATACCAGTATATAATATATTCTAAGGACATTTTAAAAGGTAGGTATTTAATTCTTTCACATTAAATTTTATTGTGCATGTAAAAATTAATTTCTATACAAATTGCATGAATGTGTGATAATATCATCTAAGTGCCTTGTACCTAGTTATATGCAAATAAATTACATATATTATAAATTTTATTAGAATATATTACATAAATGTATATTTTTAAATATTTGCTGTTCTGAGGGAAGGGCATCAATACATTTGAAGAATAAAGGAAATAAATATGAAAATGAAACATAGTTACTTACCTAAAAACCTTCAGTTCTGGCTATATCTACCATTATCTTATTTCTTTAGGTGAAGTGAGGCAGGAAAGACACAGAAAAATATGAAAGAACTTGTTATAATGAATTAGCTTGTTATGATATGATGTGCCTTTTATACTTATACAATATATAATTTGATGATTTTAGGGAAATTGCCTTGACATTTTAAAGATATACAGTGGTTTCAATTTTTAAAATCAAATAGATTCATTGTTTTAAATAAATAATTGATATATTTGATTGATTAAACAAATAATAAACATTTCCTATTAGTGTAAATCTGTTTCCTATTAATTTCTTACCTGGTCTCTAAAAATACTTCTGTTACAAATAAATAAATATTAAATAAATAAATAAATAAGAACACTCTGTGCCACTTGCCTACTAATTTCACAGCTGCAAGCTTGGAAACATGTTGAGAGAAACTATTAAAATACTTTAAAGCCACATGGGATTATTAAAAACCCGAATGAGTCCTCTAAATCTTTGGGACGACTGTTCATCAGTCGTCTTTTTCCTATAAGAATTAAAATAAACGCTCTCCAGTTTTCTGGGACCTATGATTCAGAGCTGTTAGTTCAGCACCACTCCTGGAGAGTGGTCAGGGGGATATATTGGAACATCCGAAAAGCGAGGAAATTAGCCAAATTCATCATTTGCTTTTAATTTTGCATTTTCATGCAATTCATTCCCCTTACTTGTCTGGCAAGACTGAACTTATCTTAAAAGTCTTAATTTCGTTGGGTTCGGAATAAATTATGACGCCTGAAATTCCTTCCCAGGATGAATAACACAACACGGCCTGGTGCTGGGGCTTACTAATGAGCTGCTCTGTGGAGGTGGAAAAACAAAAGCTGCTCGTACTCTCCAAGAAACAGTAGTGAATGTTGAAAGTAACCAGTGACTTGCTTCACATTCTCTTAAATGTCACAGGTAAGTACTGTTGCACAATTCATCAGTGCATTTGGGTAATCTCTTGCCATAGCACCCTGACTTCAGCAGCATCTGTCTAGTGACCCTTGTGACCCTGTGTTAATATAGAACCCGTCATTGTCAGGAAGTATGAGATGAAGGAAAGGATAGACAGGCAAATAGATCAAGTGACACAAATGTGTTCTCTGAAAGAAACCTGCACCCGCGCAGTTTTTGCTTGTTTGTTTTCTTTGTTAGAGTTGGCAGAGACACCCTCTGAGTGTATTGTTGTTTTCCTTGTACAAGAAATCTAAATAGAAATTGCACATTGTTCTAAAAGTAAAACTAGTGGCAAACTTCTATGCAGTTTCTAATTCTATTTTTGCTGTTGCTTTCCTATCAACATTTTCCTAGCTGTAATGCCTGGTATTTTTCCTCAGTTACAAATGAAACCATATCGTAGATTTGACAACTGTGTAGTGTAAGGCAAATATTAGCAGATAACTGAGAGTAAGAAAGAATAATATAACATCATAATTTTTGTTTTTTTAAGTTACTTATTTTTATGTGAGTGTCTCTGAATGAGTATGACAGTTGTGTGCAGGTGTCTGCACAGGTAGAAGACAGCATCAGATCTTCGGGAGTTGGAGTTACAGGTTGTTATGAGCTTCCCAGCATAGGTTTTGTGGTCCCCAATGAGGGACATAAGAACTCTTAGCCAGTGAAGCATCTCTTCAGGCCCTTCAAGCCTTTATTGATGCTGACATGAAGGGATTTTATTTTCCTTCTTTTTGCCACATGAAGTTGGTGAAGCTGTATCTCTGGGTCTTTCCATTTTATCATTATGCCTTTCAGCCTAGAAATACAACATCTTCATCACAAACTTGCTTCTCAATAGCAGCTACAGGAAATAAAATGTGTAAATACACTAGGACAATCATAACTTTTATAAAAAAGAGAGGAGAATGGTAGTTACGCAGAGATATTGATTAGTGGATACATAGATACAGAGAGGGCATTTGATTTTTATTTATTATTTCTTCCTTCAACATTGGAGGCTTCTTATCCCAATAAAATTTGGAGGAAAACCAAGCATTATACAAGGGAATGCAGGAAAAGCATTTTCAGTAAATTATATTTCTGAGTCCTACATTATCTCTTTTCACTTGTCTCTAGTGGGGTGAACACACCTATGCCAGGATGATGACCCTTGAATAATGACAGCTGTACTAAACCCCAGTACAGGTCTCTTGATGTTCAAGATAACCAATGCCTCTAGAGCAAATGGAGTGCAGGACTGGTCTTCGGAACTTCTGACAATTTTAATTCCTTTCAATCTGTTTGTTATTTTTTAGTTGGATAAAACTTATAATACACACAGCGAAACATTACAGACTCAGACACAGTACCGTAGTTTCACAAATACTAGAATGAGAAGAGATGCTTTAGAAGACTATGCTATTTCTTTTCTTTGCCTAAAGAAAACACAAAAGTTCAGTCAACTCATAAATATAACACAAGTTTTCTGTCCCACCCCTTCTGCCTCAAGTGCACAAAAAACAAAGTGGTAATCTATCTCGTTTATTTCTTTGAAAATGGTGTTCTTAAAGTACATCTTGCAGATAGATTATCTATCCCTCACAGCAAAGCTTCACAATGGGAGTCTAATAATTGCTCTTTTTCTAATTTCACTAAATGAGTTATAATTATTTTATGTCTGTTTTATGGTTACTGAATAGTATTAACCTAAACTCTAATTATAATATAGCTTTCAAAGAAATGTATGGACACTGAATTGATGAACAGCCAGCTTGTAGAGGAGCATCTCATAAAGCAGACATGCAGCTCATAGTTTAAGAAGAGCATGTTAAAATTCTTGATCTCCATTCATTTGTGAATGGAACACAATATAAATTCATTAACTTTATATTTTTGAAAAACAGACAGGAGCTTGTCATCATGATTAATTCAGATAAAATAAACCTACAATCAAGCTAGTTATAGGTAGATACCTCTGCTTTGTACTGTACTGAAATGTGAGTGTATCATGTTCTTCAATTCATCGGTCCTTAGAGCATTTTATTAAAAAAAAAAAAAAAATCCTGTTTCCAAAAGTAACTTGTAGTATTACAGCAAACAATCCCTAGGATGTTGTAATAGCCATTTTTATTTTAAATTCTTTATGTTAATTGTTAACTACAGTTGATCTTTTTGTATGTCATAAAGGAAAGACAAGACAGTGTATATTTTCAATTAAACCAACTTCCCTTCCTGTCCCTTCTTTTTCTACAACTTTGCTTACCTTTCTGGGACTAGGTCTTACTATGATGTCTAGGTAGACTTTAAGCTTCATGACAAAGAAAGTGGCCCTTTGGCTTCTGTTTCCAAGTAACTATAACCTACATGTATATATTATACCACCTTACTAGTCTAGTCACTGAAAGCTCATGTTTGAAAACATTTGCACATATTTTAAACTGAAAACATTTGCAAGTTAATTGGATTCCTAACACAAGTGCATCATTACTATAAATTATTTTCTTTCAATAAAATAAGTGGTATCTAAATTAATCACCCCTTGGTCAGTGAAATACTTGCAGCTACTTCAAAAATGTTGACTCATGCATACATATTTAATTCAGGATTCCTATCACATTATTTCTTTAAATTTAGAGGAGAGGTTCAATATTTAGAGATTTATAGATGTGTGTGTGTATGTGTGTGTTTGTTTATTTGTTTGTTTTCAAGGGGTAAATCTGTGCACATGCATGTACACAAACAAGTGGACAAATTTGGGTGTTATTTCTCTGGTGCTCTGCTTTATGGGCCTAATGGGAGAAATTTTCTCACTTGCTTAGAACTGACCAAGTAAGTATGATGAATAGCCAGTGAGTTCATGAAATCCTCCTATCTGTTTTTCTACAACTGGGATTGAAAATCTGTAGCACTGTGATCAACTTTCTTATGAATTCTGTGGATTGAACTCAAGCCCCTATGCTTACAAGATAAATTTTGTACTGACTGAACTCTCCCCTTCATAATCCCCACAAGATTAAACTATTTTTTTTAAATTCTCAAACATAGTCTACTAAAATCATTTAAAAATTGGATATAATTGGTCACTATATGGTAGTAAGAGGGTCAGTGTTTGTGCTGCTTAATAGCAGAAACTGAAGTACCTTTGAAAGTAAATCTTTCAATAAACTACTTGATAGGATATCTTCATTAGGGTTTCTATTGATCTGAAGTGACATCATGATCATGGCAATCTCTCTAAAAGAAAGCATTTAACTGGCCTGGCTTACAGTTCAGAGGTTTTACCCATTATCATCACGGTGGGAAGCATGTCAACATGCAGGCTGGCACAGGGGTGGAGATGTAGCTGACAGTTCTACATCTGAATCTCTAAGCAACAGGATGAAAGAAAGTGACAGTGGCCCTGGCTTGAGATTTAGAACCTCAAAGCCCATCCTCAGTGACACACTTTCTCCAACAATGCTACACCTACTCCAACAAGGTCATACCTCCTAAAAGGGCCTCTCTATCCTACACATGTCTACTGGAGCCATTTTAATTCAAATCACCATGTAGGCTATAATTAGACTTACCTTAATTAAGCATGTCAAAATGACTAGTATCCATCTTCAGTATTTACCTATGTTGACAGTATTCAAATTATTTGATCCAAATTCATACTATCTCATTACCTATGGAACATCAAGTATCATTTCTAGCAGTATAACCTTAATAGAGAAAGCTATAATTTAAAGATCTTATAAGTCATATTAGGAAATGTTTGTGGTTATATTTTATGAAATGTAGTAAAATAGCATCATGAGTATTAATATTATTGATGGAGAAACATTTGCACAGTGTTAAATACAAGCACACTTAAGGACTTGTACTTAAGCAATTTCAACTTAATGCATCCAAAGTTGGTACTGAATATGAATCTGTAAATATCATCGTGCTTCTTAGCAATAAAAGTTATATTGTTCATGTTCACATGTCCAAAGTAACTCTGTTGTGTGTAGCTTTTCACTACCCCTCTTTAGCTCTAGGAAGCAACCATGCTACTAGTCTCCTCCCAGCTTCCCTTGAATCCATGAAAAAAAGACACACACAGTAGTTCCTTTTCAACTTGCCTTTAGACACTATTAGTTGTCCCTTTTCAACTTGCCTTTAGACACTATTGTTGAGCACTACTATCTCCTGCACAGAAGGAGGAGTTGGAGAAAGGCCTGAAGGAGCTGAGGGAGTTGGCAACCCCATGGAGGGAGCAAAAGTGTTCACTGGCCTGACCCCCCCAATGCTCCCAGAGATTGGATCACCAACCAAAGAATATACATGGAGGGACCCATGGTGCTGGCCACATATGTGGCAGAGGAGGGTCTTGTTAGCCATCAGGGGGAGGAGAGGCCCTTGGGCCTGAAAATGTTAGATTCCCCAGTATAGGAGAATGCCAAGGAGGGAAGATGAGAGTGGGTGGGTGGGTGGGTGGGGGAATACCCCCATTGAGGCAGGGGGAAGGGGGAGGGAATAGGGAGGTTCCAAAGGAGAGATCTGGACAGGGGGAAACATTTTAAATGCAAATAAAGTACAACAAAATAAATACATAAAAATAAATGTCTTCTCCTTACACACACAGAAAAAAGAAAAGAAAAAGTATGTCCTTGATAATATTTTTATCTCCACTCCTCCCACCTGCCCCAGGCTTCAGTTGGTCAGTTGAACCAAATCTCTGATAAACATCTCTGACCACCTGCCTACAAGAGGGGTCATAACCCACTGCTCCTCTCGAGACCTCACGTGGCTGCCTTCCTCTCCTCTCTCCAAAGCATGGCAAACTCTGTTTCTCTTTCCTTGCATCTCTCTTTTACTCCAGGGACCCAGAAGTCCCACCTGTACCATCTTCTCGGCAATTGACCCATGACTTTCTTTACTGAAAGGTGGAGAACCAATTGGGGACCAGGACCTTAGCATCAGAATCACCTCTACATAACTCTGTTTTTCTAACAGTTGTAATAGGTTGATATTACATTATTTGTTTAAAGAAAGACTCTCCTAACCTTCAATATAGTCTATCAATTATTTAACCAAAGCTGGAGAAATGTTAAGTGCTGAGATATTTCCAGAAGCATCCAGTCTTGCTTTGGGGATTGACATAAACATTTGATTTTTGAACACTGTATTAGTGTATGAGATGTTTGTAGAGAAAGAACATCTATTTCATCCAGAAAATCATTTTTAGGTCATATTTGTAAACCAAAATACAGAATTTAGCTTTTATTTATTGAAGAAGACTTGTTTGGGCTAAAGATGATAAAATAGATTAGGAAAGGAGAGGGAGTCAGCAAGAGAACACAATCTCTCTTCTATCTAAGACAAATTGATGTATACAAAGGTCAAGCCTTTTGGTTAGTATTTGTTTTTCTTCACTGTTGGATAAAAGAAAAATGAGAAGTCTGGAGTGGGCAACAGAGTTTCATAGTCAATTATTTGATCACTTCATCATTTACCAGGATTGAAACTGTATTCCCAGTTTTGAGGTTATAATCATTGTCAGAAGCTGTGTTACTATGAGGACTTCCCTGCACAAATGATAAAATTCAGTGTATGGATGTAATAAGTGGCAACTTGATCACTAAAGACTAGAAAAACATACTTGGTGTGATGTGACTTTTTTTTGTCCTATCCTTGTTTTAATTTTTAAAGGCTGGCCAAGCTGACATATGCTTTGACAGATGGGCTTTTTTGTTGATAAGAGAAAAAAGTATAGTCCAATACCATTGCAAATATTTGACATTGGCATGAAGGCACCATTTGGCTTCAGTGTAACCTTTTGACCCCTCTTGATTCACAATACCTTCCAAAATGAGATTATTTCAATAGCTAATAATTTGCTTATTCAATAAATTTCTATGTTCTCTATGCTCTTTTATGAACATATCTATGTGATGCAGAAATAACTTGAAAGAGTTCTATAATAGCAACTCATGCTGCTTGCATTTTCCGATTACCATGTAAGCTGGGTTGTTTTCTTTTCACTAGATTAGCAATAAAACAACATCTGGGTCTCTTGAGTTTATCATTTTTGCTACTTTAATACCATTTGGGCATCCGTATAAATTCAAAATGGGCTTCCATCTGCTGAGAGCTCTTCATTGTGTTTATTTGGTATTCTTTACCTCACGTTCCAGTCCATAATGCTGTACTACATTTTCACAATTGTTATTTTAACAAAGCTGATATACAGTATGAGAACCCACACTGTAGTTACACATGTGCTCAGTTGCACTTCCGTACAGGTGTTCTCTTCTCAGGACAGAACATGACCTTGCTGAGAAAGATGAAAGAACTCTTCAGTTGTCTGAATCTATGATTCAATGAAAGCAAGACGTTGCTAAATGTATTCTTTGCTTCTTATCCTAAAAGTTAACAGAGTTAAACATCACATGAATCATTGCATTACCAGTACAGTTTAATGGGATTAAGAGGAAGGAATCACATGAATCTGATATGCTCATGTGGAAGTTATTAGCTCATTTTCACATATTTCTACTTTTCTTTTTCATCCCTTTAATCATGATATACATACTTTGGTATGGACAGAAAAAGGAACAAACACACTATGATTTTGCATTAAACTGACACACTATCTTAAATTCATATTAGTTACTTAGAGCACCTCTATTAGGAAGCAGATATTTTCTGATTGGGTATCACATCTTACTATAACCCAGGACGGCTATTGAAGTACTTATCCAGGTACTTCTGAAAAAAATGATTGATCTCACTTATTGGTGTAGGATGATGCATCTGTAAAAGTTTAAACTAGATGACGTATTTTAAAATGCAGCCGTACATAAGACACAGTAGCACTGAATCCAATTCCCTAATGTATATACATTCAGAAGTAAAGTGTCTGACTGCTATGTAGGCTGAAACTGTTTTATTCTTATTTAGATGCTGAAGTTTTTAGTTTATGCAAAGAGAGCAAAGTAAAACAGAAGTATAACTTAATAAACTGCAGAGATTCAGAGGTTTGAATTCTGCCACTTAAGTGTAAAGACTGATCTGTCTTCATGGATTATAAACAGCTATCAGTACAGAAAACCTGTAGATCATTTTGTTTTCATATTATCTTAGAGTTACTATTGTTGTTATAGAATAACATAATCAAAAAAAAATCTTGAGGAACAAAAAATGTACTTGGCATATGCTTCTATATCACTGCTTATCATTGAAGGGACAAGAACTCAAGCTGTACCTTGTGTTGGCCTACAGGACATTCCTCTAGTCTCCTCTCAGGGACCTACAGCTTACATTATCACCTCCCACCATTGCCTACTGATGCCAGCCCTGAGCCCAGTGTGGCAGCATATAAAAAAGCCTGTACGCCCCTTTCTCTCACACATTCTCTTTTTATCTCTCTTGTTCTGCGTGTTCCTAACCGGCTGATCTTCTCTTTCTGTCCTTCTTTCTGTCCTTCTCTGCCCCCAGGACTGATTTCATTTATCTGCCTCTATCCCCTCTCAAGGTTCTCACTCCCCTCTCCTCATCCAAATAAACTTCCCTTATACCAGGCCTATTATGTGGCATGATTTTTCAGGGGGATACCTTGGCATGTGCCTGCCAGGTACCCCAGCTACTGCTTCATAATGCCACAACAGGCAACCTGGCAACGGCAGGCAGACAATGGTGGCAACTGATGCCATCAGCTGCTGCTTTGTCCCTGGGTGGAGCCCAGCAGAATTGCCTGTAAGCCAACAGTTTGAGGCAATAATTGACAAAGAATGTATGGAGAAGTGCTACTTATGGGTTTCTTAGCCTGCTGTCTTACAGAAACTAGAACCACCATCTCAGGAGTGGAAGCACCCATAATATGCTGAGTCCACCCTAACCAATCACTAATGAAGAAAATGCCCGATAGGCTTGACTAAAATTTTATGGAGGCATTTTCTCAACTGACTTTGCCTCCTCTCAATTGATTGTTGTTTGTGTCAAATTGACACTCAACTAACCAGCACACATATGCTAAGACTTTCAAAGAAATTAAAAGGTAACATTGTTAATCACTTGAAGAGTCATTCTAAGTATTTTGAAATCTCATAATCATGTAACCATAGAATTTTAAAAATCAGATACAGTGTACATTTTTATAAAGTAACCCAAACATATTTTGACCCGCCCAGATACTGCATAACAAAGTTCTTTTTTGGATTATTTTTGGTTATTGTTTATTTTTAGTCTTCTAATAATCTCTCCTACAGCTAATTAGAGAATTTTGTATTACATAAATCTTAGATGCTCATGATGATGGACACGTTAAACCAATGACATTTCTATCCAGTGTCACCTGTGCCATGAGTCTGTGGGTCACACTGTAGATGAAAAACACAATTTCCCTTATAGTAAAATGAGACTAATATTATTCCATGGCCCAGAACTGTTAATGGCAGTAATGTAGTTAAATGTGATAAAATTCATATCATTTGGGATGTAGTAAGTACATAAAATGATTGAAAACATTTAATCAGGAAAATTTACTATATCTCTAAAAAAAAAAGTTTTGGTGGCATTCAAGCAATATAGTTCTGTCTCATCCCATAACATCATGGGAACTCTACGCTGAGCAGGTGCATCTGAGAATATAAGGTCCTTTTTCCTGCAAGATCCCCAACAAAGCATATTAGAGTATATCCCTACAAGCCTATCAGGCTTTCTATAATTCTCACAACTAGATTCAATAGATAGTTCTTTCATTTTTAACCTTTTAAATTGTTGAGAATTTAATAAATAAATACCATGAATGCTGTATTTATATCTTTTATACTTCTGCCATCTCCCCCCAGTTCTTCCTATCCATTTTCCATTCATATATATATATATATATATAGAGAGAGAGAGAGAGAGAGAGAGAGAAAGAGAGATGATCTATACTTATACTAGAGAGAGTAAATAGCATCAAAGAGGTTTTATCTTGATATTTCAAGGCTCTCATTAAATATTGGAAACAACCTACAGACTCAAGATGCAAAACCCTCAAATTACCATTAATTAATACAGAACATTATACAATACATTAAATAAAATGTGTTGGTCAGCAACAGAAAGGAAAATAGAACTGATATATGTTGTGGATATATATTAATGGAAAACATCTTTAAAGGATAGATACTGTCGGGAGGCAGAGGCAGGCGGATTTTTGAGTTTGAGGCCAGCCTGGTCTACAGAGTGAGTTCCAGGACAACCAGGGCTACACAGAGAAATCTAGTCTCGAAAAACCAAAAAAAAAAAAAAAAAAAAAGATAGATAACTGGAAATATATAAACTGCTCATTATTGAAAAACCATAGGTTAAAAACATAGACCATAGTACTGAAAGCATGACCATCTGGGGAATTAGATTGGTGCTAAGAAAATGCTTACTTTGGAAGTAATGACGATGTTTAGAATCATATTGTGATATATGCACAGCTATGTGAAGAAACTCGAGACATTATAGGTTGAATGATAGAGTAGGTAGAGCAGATCTTACTAAAGCCATTAAGATGCTGGCACTGAAAGGACAAATTACTAAATATTTACAATAGCTGGGTACATTGTTATATAAATTATGATAAATATAAAACTTCAAAACCATGATCTTAAGAATAGTTTAACTATTAGTAATAGTTTATTTGCAGGTAACTTATTTATTGGAGTAAAGAATGAAAGATGAAGACTCTTTGGGAAGAAAATTGTAGTTATACCCAAATGTAGAAGAGCTATCCTGCAGTTGCACCAAACTGCTTGTAAGCTGTTGGATCACAGTAATCATCATTAGCACCAATGTTTCCAGATGGTTTAGATTTTTATTTCTCATGTAGGGATATTTAGTTTTTGCAGCCACATTAATCATAATAGGACCATATTCCATAGCAGGAGAATACCACCAAATCATGTTTTTTCTCAATTTTCACACTATAAAGAGAAGTCCAATTTCAGCTATACCTTACCTTGTAACAGAAGTTTGTATTTAATATGCTTTCAATTTTCTAATAATAGAGTAATATCTAATAATAGAGTAATAGAGTAATGGTAAGTATGTAATAAATGCTGAACCATGTCAGTTATTTTCTAAGTATGACAAAACCTGTACTCTTGTTTCTATAGATAACAAAGCAGAAAGAATGATACTCTCTTTCGATGAGTAAAAACAGGTTGTGTTTTGCAGTGTCTTGCCATGTAAACAAACCCTTCATTGTTAGTGCAGCTCAGTAACTAACTGGAAATTGATATTTTCCTTATCAGCAGAACCATATATAAATATCTATGGTTGTCCTAATGTGCATATGTTTAAAAGTGGGGACAATGGGTCATGATACATGATTTTTTTTTTTTTCTCTATAACTGAAGACTGAAGATCAAGAATGAAAGTTCCCTCACTTCTATGCAGTAACCCACTTTGGTTCAAACTTTTCCCAGTATCTTCTTACTCCCCATTGACTTTTTATGCTTCACTGTCCTTGCTTTAGCTTTCATTATTTCCTGTGATGATCTGAGGATTCCCATGTGTCTCTGCTGAGGGTGCCCTCTGTTCTGCCGCCCACCTCTCTGATCCTCTTTGAATACACATTATTTTTCTAATGTAACTGCTTGCAGTTTTTCACTAATAGCCTTGAACCCTGTCTGGATGATGGCTGCTAGCCATCAAAAACATAACTGGAGGTGGGGTGCAAGAATGGGCTGCTATGTTAAATTGCCTCCTTCCCTTCCTCTGGGAAAGGACCTTAACCTCAAGCACTTTCAGTCAATCACAGTCCAAGAGAGAACCTTGACAATGTTCTGCAGTACTGATTGGTTCCATAAAATATGCTGGCTGGATGCAGAAGTTGAGTTTCTTTTAGCTTATTTCATAATAAAGGGCAATGCATTGCTGTATTCATAGTAATTCAAATCTGACACAAATAATACTGCAAATAATTACAATGACCTTTAACTCACCTCAAATTTAAACAAAGGTTAAGCTGCCCTTTACTAAAGTAAATATTTGCTGTAGTCAAATAAATGCAGACACCTTTGGAGAGCAGAATACATTGCCAAAGTAAACGAATCTGAAAATGGTTACAACGGAATAATTTTAAAACACAAGGAATGCAGGACTCTTCAGCATAAACACCATCCAGACATGCAGCGTCTGCCATTATTAATTTACCTTAGAGTGTTTCCAGTGTGCCTCCCCATATGCTTGCTGGGAACTGTTGCTTGAAATGTCTGTCCAGGAAGACAGATTTCAAATAGAATTATTACAAATGAGATAATTTAACTCTTTTCTTCATACCTTGATGCAGTAAATAATTTATACTTTATTCCATAACCACAGAACAAACCCTCAAACATCTAAGTGGCTACCAAGAATAACCTGATGCTGAAAACATAAACCACAAGACAACACTAACTGCCCCAGGAAAGTAGCTGATAAGTTTATGAAGCTCTTACTCCAACATTTAGCTGTTAGTCAGATAAGGACCAGGTACGCTCTAACATATTTTAATTTGTTTAGTCTATGTCTCCTTCAAATAGCATTTACAAAAAGAAAACATTGACTTGGGAGGGGGGCTTATATCATGTGTAGATACTCTTTAATTTTAAAGTTTACTTAAAAAATAAATACACTTTTTGGTCCAAGAGCTAACGATGTGTTGACTTTCAAAAAGAAGCCATCAGCTTGTTATTACAATTGGTACTGCCTCCAAATTCTCTCTTCATTAAAATAAGGCCACCTGATTTAATTAGAAGACTACAGCATGCTTATAATATTTTTGGTCACAATTAAAATGATGTGTCTCAAGTAGGGATTAAATTTACATTTAATAGGATGATAATTGTATTCTAAAAGGAAAACTAAGTTCATTACTTTTGGTTTCTTTCATGGAAGTTTTGCAAACTCTGTTATTAAGGAAAGACCCAAGATGTTCTTAAAGCATTGTTATGAGCCTTAATTAATGGGTTTATTTTTAACTTTGTTTTTGTTTGTTTCAGTTGAAGCCAATCCCAGGTCATAGTAAGCCTCTTCCATGTCTCTCTTGATTCAGAAAGTTTTCGTCATTGATTTTTTTAAACCTGGAAGAAATGTCACCTCTTCCTGAAGCCACTGGATCTGAAATCTGAGGCTGATGTGATAACTGGTGAAACAGCTGCCCATCATGTCTCTGTGACAGGTACTGTCTTAGCTGGGGTTTCTGTTGCTGGAAAGAGACACCATGACCAAGGCAACTCTTTAAAACATTTATAGTTTTATAAGTAAATGGTTAGCTTTCAGTTTAGAGGTCTCCTCCATGATCTTTCTGATGGGAAGCATGGTAGCATGCAGGCAGACATAGTGCTGGAGAAGTGGCTGAGAGTTCTGTATCTGGATCCACAGGCTGTAGGAAGAGAAAGTGGCAAGCTTCCTCCAACAAGGTCATACTTAGGCAAACAAGGCTGCATCTTTTATTAGTACCACTTCCTGTGTCACTATGTGGGGGCATTTTTATTTAAATTACTACAAGTGCTTTCTTTCTCTCCACTGAAATGATTGGCACTGCTATTGGTGGAAAGGGATGAGGATGTGGGAGTGGGAATGAAAGTATCATCTGGTCAAATTACAAACAAGTGAGGGGTACTGCCTGTATCTTTCTGTGTTGTGCCCTCACATCTGACCTATTGACCTCCTTCTAGAGAGATCTTGATATGTTTGACACCCCTGTTTCTCTCCAGAAACATGTTCCAGGAAGAAATCACCTCTTTAATATGTTCCTGGAGACCATGTATAAGTAATAAAAATTCAAATCAAAACATTTTACATTTTATAGGCTTTGTGGTTATTGTTATTTGATGTTTAGCTTTGGTTGGTTGGTTCAATAGATTTTTATTTTTCTGAGGCAGAGTATTAGTATGTAGCTTTGGGTGGGTAGAAACTCAATAGTTCAAAGCACCCTCAAACTTTTGAATTTATACTTATTTAATACCCTGTAGTCTAAATTCTATGATTATAGATGGGTACCACCATAGCTGGAAAATACTGAATTTTAGAAGTTAAATGAATGCATCCATTAGACTGTAGTGCTTCTTTGTAAGATTTGGAATGGAATGAAAGAAGACATCTATGACACATTATTTAATTTAAATTAAAGCCTTCCACGTTTTTAAGATCTTTATGTTCCTTATGAAAAGAGTACATTTTCTTTATTTTTAAAAACTGAGATCAGGGCTGGAGAGATGGCTCAGTAGTTAAGAGCACCAACTGCTCCTTCCAAGATCCTGAGTTCAATTCTCAGCAACCACATGGTAGCTCACAACCATCTGTAATGAGATTGGATGCCCACTTCTGATGTGTCTGAAGATTAGCTACAGTGCATTTATATAAAACAAATAAATCTTAAAAAAATAAAAAACAATTGAGATCATGTACACCTTTCTAAGAACATAGATCATAAGCAAAGTTTAAAATTCAAACCATGTCTATGCCCCCAAGTCCCCAAATGCAGTTTATAAAAACAATGAGTTCTATGAAGGTGGCTTTTGAGTTTTCAGTTAAAATTGCGGACTTTATTAAACTTTATGTTTACTTGCCAATTCTTCCTACTTCTATTAATTTGAAATCCTGTCCAGCTTTTTGGCCTATATATTAATTATAAAGCCTTTGAAAGAAATCACCACAGGTAGATAGCTGGATAGTGCCTGACACATTAGTTTAATCTACTTTTCCTATGTTAAGATAGGACATTAAATGCATTAAATATTGTATTTAAAATACTCATTATTTCTGACCAAACTTCTCTATCTCATTAGAATATTATAGACTAAAAAGGAATTAATGGGGAGGTTAGAAGTATTAAAAATAATAGACAGGATGTCTGGAGCTAGTAATATTGGGCAAGGCAGGGCTCCTTTGAAAAATAACTGTCTAATTCATGAGAAGAAAGGTGAATTATTTCCTGAAGATGAGTAAAATTCATTTCACTAGGCAAACTAAGGGGATTCAAAGAAGTAATGGGATACTTCAAAGTTATGAGCTTTAAAAATGAATCAGGAGCTTTTGTTTAGTTGTTTATGAGGGAAGCCACTACAAGTAGTGAAAAATGTCCTAAAGACTATTAATATCAAAAGAGAAAAAAAATCATAATGTCAGTGAGCCCGACATGGGAAAACCAAGCAACAATGTAAGTTGGAGGTTTCGGTGGGTATAAGTCCCTAAACAATTTTCTCTGGGCCAGAATGTGGATGCCTTCTCTACATGCTATATGAATTGAAGCAACCAAGACTTAAAATCTGAAGAAAATTTTCAGTTCTCTTGGAAATAAATATAGGCAGAAGCAATGATATTTAGTAAGGAGAAGAGAATTCTGAAACAAGATACTATTTTCTATTTGTACAGGGACAAGAAACTTGATTGGCAAGAACCATAAAAACCCTGTGCGGACCTTCTTTTCCAACTTCCATCTTTTCATAACTACCTAGCATATTTCACCTCACACCTGATGTAGATAAACTTTGCAAGGTTTTTTGTTTGTTTGTTTGTTTGTTTTCCATCCGTTGCTTTGGCATTTACTTTGGAACACAGTGAATCTTTCTGTTTCTTCTTAAGCTGTTTTAAAATATTTTGTGTCCTTTCATTCTCTCCCACTTCTCCAAGACTATTCTTTTCAAATCAGTATTCCATCATATTAAATTTTTTAACAATCATCTCAGATACACATGGGAACAATGCAGGATATAAATTAGTTAATCAGTAAAACAGATCTGGGTATGTTTGCCCCTCACAATACCTGCTTGCCAACTGAACGTACTACAAGCCTCATTGTACTATTTATAATGAGTGACTGGGAAGCTCTGGAGTCGGTAGCTAATAGGAAAGACCTTGCCCACTCTTATGGCTTATTTGGACTACACAGAATGTTTAAAGTATGAGTTCATTGCCAATCTCTAAGAATGGGAAAGGTTAACACAAAACCCAAGTTCCTAAAAGAATCCCATTTTCTAAGTAAGGCTGCAGTAAGGCTGGAGCCCTAACTACTTGCTGCTATTTGGTCTCAGTTCCTGCTACCTCTCTTTTGTTTTTTTCTGCATTGTTTTTCATTTGAGCTTAAGGTTTTACCTCAGTGAGTTATCATTATTCATCGCCTTGTCTTACTATCAATAAAATAAGAATATTTTGCTATTATTGCTGCTTTCATTTGCTTACTTTTTTCCAGAAAAACAAAACCAACAGCAACAACAACAACAACACCAAAAAAAAAGGGATAGACTTCCTTAAACTATTTCTGTGCATGCACTGTAATCTCATATATGGGGTAATATTTGAAAGGACTCAGTCCTTCCAAATCAAATCAAAAAGTGAGAAAGTAAATTCAACAGAGGTTCATCAACTTTGTCTTAGAAATTCTTATTTGACCTTTTATTCTAACAATCTTGGTTATCTTTTCATTAGCCACGAGCAAAGGTACTGTTCAATGTAAGCAAAGTAGTAAAGGACAAACTGTTGGAGCATGTACCACACTCATGTGCGGTGCATGTGCCCATACATACACAGACACACACAGGCACACACAGAGAGACACACATGCATGCACACACATAGAGGCATACATGTGCACACACATGCATGCACATGCCCCCTCCACATACACACAGGCATGTGCACACAGAGACACACATGTAAACACACACACACAGGCATACCCACGTGCACACACACATGCACACATACAGGCACACACACACATAGAGATATACATGCATGAATACATACACAGAGGCATACATGTATACACACATGCATGCACACATCCACCCACATACACACAGTCATGCACACACAGAGACACACATGCACACACACACACAGGCATACCCACATGCACACATGCACGCACACGCATACAGGCACACACACACAGACATACATACATGAATACACACACAGAAGCATATATGCACACGCATATGTACACACAGGCACACACTCACAGAGACACACATGCACACACACACACAGGCATACACATGAGCACACACATGAACAGGGATGCCCACAAAGCTGAAACCACAATTAGATTAAACTCACCCTGTTGGCCCCTGATGCCCTCTCAGTGCTGTGTATTTTCTGAATTTTAGGGCCATTAATGTCATTTTATTGTTTTTGACTACTAACAAGCTCTATTTTAAATTTTTACCAATATATCATTGCCCCTTTCCAAACAAATTACATGCATTTCTTCTTCCTAGCATTTTAGTCATGAAATGTGTCTATCTTTCCTCCTTGCAATGTATGAATAAGGTAGAAAATCCTTCAACTTGGATATAGCCTCAACTGAGATTGCTAGGAAATCAAAATATAATGAATGAAATAAAAATCTAGAGGACCAAATTGTCTAACTTAGCAAAGGAAGAAGACATCTTTATTAAAGGTTGAAGGCGAGCATGTTTCTGTCTTCATAAAGGTAAGCGGGCATGATCTGGGAAAGTATATGGATGCTTCTGATGCTTCTCAGTAATTTTCGGGAATAAACGATCAGACAGACTGCATTTTATTAATGCTGAACACTTGTTCACATTCTCTGTGTGATGAAATATATTAAAATTAATTAAATACTGTGTACCCCACATAAATTGTGTGGGGTATGTCAGAATTATTTAGTATAGAATAATGCTCTTACAATCTATTTTTCTGAATTCTTATGTCAGAAACAAAGACTGAATTTATATCTAAATATTTTTTTCTCCAAAGGTTAAGTGTGAATGTTCAAAAAGCATACATCTTATATTATCAGGAAGTTTCTTATTATAAACTAACACTCAAGGACACCACTGTTTTTTAATAAGCTTGGGATGTGAGGGAACTTGAAAGTAAGGACTGCCTTAGTTTAAGGGCTTTTATGAGCCACCACTAAGTTGTTTTCCCTTTGACTGTTCTTTGGTTCTTGTCCTGAAAGGAAAGTTCATTCAGTAGCATCAAAGTGGATGCTGTCCATGGAGATCTGGAAGGGAATCAGTAGCAGGGGGCTCGCCTCAATGTATGAGGTTCACCAGGGATGTCACTCTTCAGAGACACAGTGGGCAACAGGGAAGCAGAGGAAGTTTCTGAATGACCTCACAGCAGGAGACCAGCAGTCAGGACTGTAATAATGGTTTACATTGGCAGAACTCCACTTCTGGGGTGGTCCATAGTGACATTGTCAAGAATCTCTTTCATTAGTACTGTGAATACTGCAGGAACAAGTTGGTTGAAAGGTGAAAAGTTAGAAACACTGCTGTTTTTCATGGTTCTGGAGAAGGGGCGTGCACTTAGAAGCTTGTAAGCAATGGATTTTGAAAGAAAATGCAAAAATGTTTCAAATCTTTTTCTTGAGCCCTCACAAACAGTGTATGTGGCTCCTCATTAACAAGCCATGCTTGCTCAGTCCTCTTGGAACTGCGGCTTCCTTGGATAGTGTGGGTTTATATTGCTAGCAAATCACAACTTAGTGAGCTTCAGAGATTCAGGCTTAGGCTACTTGCAGCAGCAGTTTTCAAAGCAGGAAAGCAAATAGTACTCAAAAAATCAGAAGTATGTTTATTTAATCCAATTTAATGATTAATAATTTGTGAACTTTTCATTGTTATTTAAAGAATTAAAGATTTGCATCATGGTTCAACTCCATGCAAACTTGAGAGTGGCACTGTTCCCACGTGGCGTGTTTCTTCCTACTCAATCCTTCAGCTAGGAACAGCATAGCCCTCGATCTGAGTGGAATCACTCCTTTGTTCTAAGTGTACACTTTAGTGTTGTTCATCCACAAATACAATAGAGGGAAATGGGAAAAGAAGATAACTCACATGATATAGAGCAGTATAAAATTGACAGGCATGTCATATTTTTAGAAGGATTTTACATTTAAAGAAATCTCAGATTTAGCAGGTCTTCAAAAAGATCAAAATCTGCTTACAATTTATTGCCAAAAGAACATCCTTTCAAATGTGAATAAGTGGCATTTTAACTATGTCCAACTTAATGACATGACATCTTAACAGTAATAAATAATGCTAACAAAGAAGTATTTACCTGGTTTGACTTGTAATGATTGAGATATTAACGGTACACAGCCCATTATTTGAAGTTGTATTTAATTTAACCTGAACTCACATTTTTACTTCAAAACTCCATTTGCCATGTATAGTTGGATAACAATATCAGTAAAACCGTGTAGGCTGACTTGTTGTTATCTACTTCTTTGTTCTCCAGCCCTCTAATTTGAATCTAGGTGTTGAAGGTTTTCATACTGCTTCCTGCTGATTCCAATTTTCTCTGGAAAGTCCAGGAACCTCAGTTTTATAAAATCACAGATTCCTGCTGTACCTAGAGCTTTGCACTGGTCTACACACACTTTTCTCATTAGCCACATCTCTATTTTTCTACTGCAGTTTTTACTAGAAGAATCAGCTTCCTTATAAGAGCTAGGTAGCCACAATATGAAAACGAGGATGTCTTGCAGAGAGGGGATAAATAGTTAATTGCTATAAAATGTTGGTTGCTTACTTGTTGGCTCATGCTTGCATCTAGCCTCAGACACTTTTCTTCTCCAAGTAGCAGTCAGTAGATCAGCCTTTATCTCATGATGTTTTAGACAGCCATTTTCTTCCACTTAGTTTCTCTAAACCAGTCGTGGGTATAGTCTCGGTCTTTCAAGCATACAGGCTTCTAGTTTTGGCTTCCAATACTATGAGATTTCAGGGGGTTAGTGTTTCCATTGCTGTAATTAACATACATTTAACCTACATAGAGATCAGTGACATGAGTGTAAAGGAAGCCAGAGGTGACATTATTACTGGGTTCCTACACTTTCACACTGACATGAAACTTGCAATTTTGAATATCTGAGCCATAAAGAGGTGAGATTTATTTAAATTTTTTTTTGTAGTTATAGGATTTTAAAACTTGGGAAGAAGTATGAAGTTACATTTTCACTAATTTTTATTTAACAAATGGTTTTCAATGTCACTGTACATTGGGTAAAATGAAGTCAACCAGATACCTAGGAAGTAAAATGCATGCTGACTGTTTTGGTTTTTTTGTTGTTGTTTTGTTTTGTTTTTGTTTTTGTTTTTGGCCTCAGTTAAACAACTTATAACAGAGGAGATAGGATTCTCATGAGGTAACTCATGATAATTCATATATTATTTAAAAATATTAGAGAGTCGATATTCTTTTTTTTTCAGGAGGCAGAACCTTTTCTTGTATCATCTTTTATAGCTAACCTTGGCTCTGGATAGGGGCCTAAGGGATAGTATTCCCCTTCCTCCTTAGGCACAAATCCATGATCATTGTGTACTGGGGCTTTAGGCCCTACACTCCCAGTAACTCTTTCTCCTCCATGGGCCTACCCTCAAAGCTCAGCCAGAATTGGTCTTCATGGACTTGCTCCTGCTGGAACACCTGCGTCTTAAGCACTTCTACAGTCTGTGTCAGCCAGACCTTATAGATATTGCTGCGGTCCTTTCATTCCTCACCAGAATGCTCAGAGGATCGCTGCAGTTCTGTACCATTAATATGACTGTGCTGCCAGGATCTAGCCCCAGCCTGGAAAGGGTAACACAGTACTGTAGCACTTCACCCCTTAGGTGGGCCAGCCTCTGCTGGAAAGCTGGCACACTAATCTTCTGGGCAATCTGCTACTTCAGTTCTGACACAATCATGGTGTTAGTCAGAGACACCAGGAAATCATAACGCCCCAGCATGTTCACCTTTAGGTTCGAGGCCATGGCTCTAGGCTCTAGCACTAGGTTCCCCGGACCTTAGGAGTTTGCTTCTCTCAGCTTTCTTTGGTTTTAAAATAGCAACAATATTGAGAAAGACAAGGTAGAAAATTATTATTAAGAGTCCAGAATGTGCAACATATATTTTCAGATTTGTAGTTGGAGATGAAGCAACTGCAGTTTCTAATAGATCGACATTTTGAGATCAATGGTTATGAACAAATAGTTTTATTCTTTCTCTCATTTATGTGCAGGTACATAGATGCTAGAATAATATATTCTGTAATAGTATAGTTTTCCTACAAAATACATGGGTTTTAGGAGAGTACCTGATATATCGTTCAGCATAAGAAAATTCCTTAGCAAAATAGCAACATTGGGCGCTTTAAAGAACAGATTTTTTTTTTTGTATTGCCCAATGTAACTTAAGAACAATACATGTCACAGTACTTATAAGGGAATTAGTGAATTTCCCATAGCAATAGCTTATTACCCATTTAGGTTTTATACAACATTTCACCTTCAGAACTAATGTATAAATATGCATGAACAGATATGTAGATAGATGTATATACTGCATCACATAATATTATAAATATGAAAATATATATATATATGAAGATAGATAGATAGATAGATAGATACATACATACATAGATAAAACAAATTTATTTTAAATTTCCTGTATTTCAAAAGAAAGTGCTTGGTCAGTTAATATGATTATGCTAGATATTAATATAAGTAGACATAAAGTTAAGACTATGTATATATAAAATACAATTTAATTTTATTATATATGCTTCATATATTTTAATTAAAATATAAATATATGAATTTCATTATATATTCTTTATATATTTAATTAAAATATAAATTATTCACCTTCCTCCCACCAGCCCCTTCCAACTTCTTCCATGTATCCCACTCTCAAATTCATCACATTTAAATCTTCCCCAGTTATAATTGTGATGTATGCATATGCATAAATTTATAAAAATGACTTCTTGAATCTGTTTTGTTGTCTGTGTTTATACGGATTCTGGGTTGACCACTCTGTACTGGAAAACCAATATAAGAACTATCCTTAAGGAGGTCCATATCCTCTCTCAGCTGTCATCAGTTGTCAGTAAACAAAAGACTGAAAAGAGAAAAGAAAGGAGGAGAAAGGCGGAAATGGAGAGGGAGAATGAAGGTAATAGAAGGGAAGAATTGATTGAGTTATTTTTCAAGGTTACATGTTAATCATCTTCGATGGGCCTCTAGGACATAACCAAGGTAAACTAAAAGAAGGACTGAGTTGACTGGTTCAAAGTCTAATTCATATAACCACGTGAGGAGTTCCTGAGCACATGCCAGACTACAAAAATACTATCCATGTTGTTTACAGTGGAGTTAGTCAGTTTATTAGCTAGAGTGCTTCATTATGTATTAAAAAAAAATTGCCAATGATAGTCTCCTAGTCAAAATAAACAGGCACAAAGTGTTCTGCATGCACAATTTGTGGGGAATAGTTACTTTGCTATTTATTTAATAATTGACCATAAATGGAGTCAAAGTGCAAAGGGAAAAACTAAAAAAGCAGCCCACTAAGGGCTTTTTGAAAGATTGATAAATAATGTGGAATCTCAATTAGGCTGTAGAAGGAATGCAGATATTAAAAATTTGGTCAAGAATCTAATTAGCTGGAGGTAATTAAACAGGCTCACACGGGGTCATTAATCTTTTCCATAGACCTTTGATGTTTTGCACAGTGTCTTCTAGTCATTAATAAAATTCATAACACTCCACTTTGTGCTGTTTTATCATCGTGTTTTTTACTCTGTAAGAGCATAGAGCAAGTGTCATTATATCACAAGGACCTTACTTTAGTTAATTTCTTTTCTTCCCCATATACTTGTTAGGATTAACCATTTAGAAAACCAGATGAAAAACAAAGGACACAATTAAATATATACTTAACTTTAGTAAATAGTATAATCTTACTATTTTGTTTTATGGTTTTTATAAAATAAGGTCCGTGCAAATGTCTCTGCAAAAGGTAAATGATTTTAGAAGTGAATTTAGTTATCAGAAGACGTACAAAGCCACATATTAAAGTTTTAATTCCTCAAAGATAGGGTTACTTAATACAACAGACTAAAAAGGAAATTATTGATCAAAAATTATACATTGAATAGCAATGGATCAGGATGCATTTAATAGTGCATTATTTTGATAAGTTTCAAAGTAATGACATTCAGAACAAGTTGGATTATACAAGATAAGGAAAATGCATACTCTTCCATTAGAAAATATGATTCGTATGATGGGGAGAAAAATACTTATTGACAGAAATGTAACATTTTTGCATATATTATTTTATTTAAGTCTTTAAAACAAAAGAAAATTGTCATTTTATTTGAATTAATTGTATTTATAATAGAGCCTGTTATTTTGGAACCCATTTTACATATACCTGGGTAGACCATATTAGATTAGCAGAAGATGCTAAAACAGATTCATTTATTCTGAACATTTGACTGTAGGGATCCCATCATATAGTGGAATTAAAAAAATGTATAAAAAATGTATTTTTACCTGAAGATACATGAAGACTTAAAATTTATTCACCATGGAAATCCACAGATATGATATCTGCAAATACATAGCATGCAAAGCATTATGTTATATGCATTGATGTTTTAATACAGTGCTTGTCAGCAAACCAAAGAACCCATGCTTATTTAATTAAATTCGCCTAAATTTGCTTCCAGATATTTAGGACTTTAAGATGTTAACATCTTTGTTCAGAATCTGTAGGTGTTTTGTTTTCAAGGTTTATATACTACAAATAATTACCAGTAGTTTTTAAAAAAATAATAATAAAGAATATCTGTATGATATTAGTCCCTGTATAATATCACATAAAATATTGTAACAAATTATGGGATTTAATAACAATACATACATCTTTTTGTTTTTGCTTAGATACTAGGAAGAATTAAGTTTAGAAAAAAAATGTCATAAGCATCATAAAAAGAAAGATCTTATTAAAGAAAAATATCTTAACTTTCATTATTTGTACGTTATATAAGATTGAGATACAACCCATTTAGCATAATATGAGGAGATAACGTATCAACCTCATGTACAAGAAGGAATCACTTAGAAAATTCCATTTGAAATCCCCAGTCAAAATTAGAAACACTCACTCACATTGATTAAAATTTAATAGTGATTTGACTAATCAGGGTGTTTATTCTAAGCAATTACATAGTATTGCTAATTGTTAATTTGTATAGCTTTGTTATTCTCATTAATCTAAAGCAGGTTGAGTTTAATGACTAGAGGAATGTAAATAAAATAATAAAGTATTTAAATTTTTTTCACTGGCTTAATACCATGGAGGAGTAACCAAAAATAAAATCAAGCTAAGTTTAGATCAGACTATGAGATACAGGCCACCTGTGATGGATTTTCTGCATTTCATTTGTGAAGTAATTATCTGTCTTGTATGAAGCCCCAAACAATAATCTATTTTAAGCAATTTAAAATAACTTCATGTAATAATAAAAATGTGTGCAGGGTTGCTGGTAATACTGAATTCAAGTAAAATTTGAAATGGAAAAGCTTACTTAAGATGTTTATATGCCTTTGTGTCTGTGTACTGGGTGAGGTTTTAGGCATGCCACTTTTATTGAATATTTTTCATATAGGAGATACTGCCTATCTTAGAGGAAAAAACAAACAGACCACATATTAATGCAATTTATCATCTTGTGGCATATAAAAATCTTTAAAAGTGGTTTTAAAGCAAAATGATTTAAATGTAAATAAAAAATCTATGTATTTAATAAATAATATCAAAGCTGTGTTTTTATGGATAAATAAACTACATAAATATTAAGGCACTAGACATTAGCTATTTGAATATTTAGGTGCTTTACATACAATGGTTATGTTAGCTCACTGGATATTCATATAAAATTTAAATAGTTTGCTCAGAAATTGAGAACTGTGTAGTTTGTTAGAGAAGTAAATATTTTCTTTGTTAGGTTCATCTGTATCTTTTAGTCCGGGGTTTTTGCCTCTTTCTTTGTATAAACATTACCTAGGAACAAAGCGGGAGCACATTTGGATCTGATGGAAATCTGAGGTTCAATACTAACCCCCAATTTCCTGTTTAACTGTAAGGTCAGTCCCCAAACAGCAGGGCATAAAGAAATACACAATTCAGGACCATTATTATATCATTTCCTGTCCTCTCTCCATCAACTGTTCCTGCCAAAATGGCTAATCATGACCTATTTTCATCAAGTAAGAGTAGCTAAGAAAAGAAACATGCAGTAGAAGAAATCTCTTTCCTAAATGTAGTTATAAAATCTGGACTTAAGAGGGCAGGAGATATATATCCAAACAACAGAAGATGGAGAAAAACGCTGAGAGAGAAAAAAAAACATCCTTATATTTGAGTATATGATAAGGTGATTTATCTTCAACAAACTCTATAAATCCTTTAGTTACTTTGACACCATGATTAACTGGATTTACAATATTAGAAGTTGTGGACATTCCTAACCACAGTATTCAGCTTACTTCATTGAATTTGAATTGACTATGGATTTGTTGTTGTTGTGTTTTTGTTTAGATATTTAAATTTTCTGGAAGTTTTTGGATTCATCAGGAAGAGGTAGCTTAACTCTGATAATAAGTTATTCATCTTAACTATGATGATCATTTGTAGATATCCAGGAAAATCTGTCAATGAGTATACTGCACAGTAACATTAGGGCAAACACATGTGTGTGTGTGGGTGTGTTCACTCTAGCATCTCTAATAATGTGTTCAAATAATTCTGCAAAACGTTCAGTGTAATGTCTATGGATATTTTCAAATTTATTATTCATTTCATTTCCAATTTCATTATATGTGTTTAGAAAAACTTTTATGAACAGTAGGATACTTCACTTATTCTGACATGCTTTTAAAATCCTATTCAGCATGAAATTTAAGTTGTAACTATAGTAGATACTATATAAAATTAAATATTTTTTCAAAATTTTTTATGTATGTCAGTGTCACTTCACTAACTAAACACCATAAAAATCAAAATAAAAAAAAAAAAGTGAACAAACTAAAATGTCCACATTCCATAGCATTTGAAATAGTTAGAAAGCTGTAGAGAGGGATATATATATATATATATATATTTGTTTTTTTTTTTTTTCGAGACAGGGTTTCTCTGTGTAGCCCTGGCTGTCCTGGAACTCACTCTGTAGACCAGGCTGGCCTCTAACTCAGAAATCACCTTCCTCTGCCTCCCGAGTGCTGGGATTAAAGGTGTGCGCCACCACTGCCCAGATGCGAGGGATATTTTGAGACAATGGATGGTTATAAAGGGATGAACACTGGACTTATTCTCATTCTGAAGAATGTCACAAATCCTTCCCCTTCTCAAAGTGTAAATATTCCCATCTCATTGATCATTCTGAACATTGTCTACTTCTCTCAGGAAGACATTAAACAGCAGAATAGTTTTAGAGGCTTGTCTGCCAGGATCTAAGAATTATGAATCACTTTTAATTCTAAATTTACAAGATGAACTTTAGGCTACTCCTGGACTTGCCTTGTTAATGAATCGCCCTTTTAAAAATTCCTTATATTTGAAATTATGATTATATCTCGTACTTGTTCTTTGCTCCCCCTAAAATGTCCCATATCCAACTCATTACTCTTTCAAATCTAAGTAATTTTTACTTCATTAATTATTGCTACATACCTTTATATTTATAAATACAACCTGCTCAGACTATATAATATTACTCATATGTTTGTTTTCATTTGATACTGGATAATTGATTGTTGACACTTCTTCTCTTAGTGTCATTCCAAGAACTAGAGAACTTCTGTGATATCTGCATTCAGACTTATATTTGTTCTTACTAATATCAACTTACTAGAAATTTAGAGACTTGAGTGGTGACCATCTCTGATACAGAAGAATTTCTTAACAGGCAATCACAATATTCTCTAAGCTCTTATGCCTTCATATGTAGCATTTCCTCAGTAACATACTTTGGGCCTTTAATCAGTAAAATGAATTTCTAAAACAAGGTGTACCTAGCATTTTCTATATAAATATCATACTCATAAAATATTCAATTTGTATAGTTAAAATATTCTACAATTAAATTAAAATATTTGTACTTACTGATCTAGCCTTAGGAATTCTGAAAGGCTTTGGATTATATGGGGCATATTTAGAGTTTACTATTTTTCACGATGTCTCTGAACTACTTGGCTCAGGACTAAAATTACATTCATAGTATCAAACATAATTGCCATTTTTCTGCATGGATGAATCTTCTGCAAGAGTTTCAGTACTTGCTAAAAGGTCAGATAAGTCCTTCTTTTTAGGAGGTGACTTTTTGACATTTGCTTTCTAATATTTTTAACTTCCTGAGATATAGTATATGGGAATCACTGATCACCCTAGCAGATCCTCACTCCACCTTTTCGTAGTGTGCTCTATCAACCCTTTTTCTGAGGAAATTAATCAATCACCACATATGAAACAAACAATGGCTTATCTGAAGGAGATACCGACCTAGACACTGATGATGCTCTTTATTATACATCCATCTTTGCCTCTAGAACTACAACTAGATGTAAAGACGAGCAGCTATGAGAAGTCAGGTACAAAGTCTGGACCAAGATATGCTACACCCCTAAAGATCTTAATGAGCTTTCTAATTAATATAAACAAAATTTTGAGAATATGTGTCCAAATGGATATTAAAATGGTCAGACATTAAGAGAAATATAAAGCTGGATTAGATTGAATTTGTTAACATATGTCCTTGGAGCTGAAATTGTGAGTTAATGTTACAGCTGAGATTATATTCACGACTCTGTCCTTAATAATGGGAGGTCTGAGAGACATGCCCTGCATTAAATCTAAAAGAAAGAGATTTCTGAGAGACGTACATAAGTTATTGATCTTTTATATATGCTATATGTGACACTGCTTACTGTGATGGTTTAAATGGACTGGATCTAATTAGACCTCATAGTACTAAAAACCAAAGGCACTACTCAGTCACCAAAACCAAGATGAAGACATTAATTATAACAGACATCATAGCAAAACAATGTTCAAAATTCTCTTACTGATATAGATCTTTGACACTAACTCATTAATCATAGTGATTCCAGAAGTGAAATAAACAATACTACTGTGACAGCTTGTTTTAGTTGCCAACTTGATGCAATCTAGAAATATCTGGGAGGACAGACTTAATGAGGATTATCCAGATTTGATTGGACTGTATGTATGTCTGTAGTGGGTTGTCCTGGTTACATTAAGTCTGGCTGACTCACATATGATGTGAAGCATCATTTCCTGGATTTGAGTTCTGGACTGGAAAAGAGTAGAGAATATGAACTGAGTACAAGTATGTATTTATTAACGACTATATGTTCCTAGACATGACATGATCCAGTTCCAACCCCATAACTTCCTTGCTATGGTTGATTGTAACCTGGAATTTTGAGAAAATAATCAACCTGTTCTTTAATTTGCTTATCAGCAAGAACACTAAAAATAGGGCTACGATACCTACCAAGACATTTCTCAAGTTGCATAAGTAGAATAATTCCACAAGAAATAAATTAAAGAATATTCTAAATGACCTTAACAACCAATTTCTACAGTTAAATAATTTTTCAGACCCAAATCCTCTAATGAAAGGGAGGATGATCTTCTAGAAGAAAGATCTTACTGCCACATGAAAATGTTTACTTTTAATACTTCTTTAATGCTTATTCCAAAGAGCTATTTAGTTACTTTTGGTTACTGCTCTAAAATACTTTAAGTAAAAGCAATTTATAGAGGACTTTTTGGGGTTGCAGTTTCCCAAGAAGTGTCCATAAGGTCTGGGAAGGCATGGGTACAGGTGGTCAATGAAAGAAACTGGAAGATCACATCTTAACAGATCACATCAAGCAAAGAAGATGCAGGTTGTTTGAGACTATAAATTTTCAAATCCTGCCCCAAGTACTTTACTCCCTCCAGCAGTGTCCACAACTTCATCAAAAAGTACCATACATGGGGTGGAGAGATGGTTCAGCGGTTAAGAGCACCAGCTGCTCTTCCTAAGATTATGAGTTCAAATCCCAGCAGAAACACGATGGCTCACAACCATCCATAATGAAATCTGATGCCCTATTCTGGGGTGTCTGAAGAAAGCTACAGCGAGCAAGCAGGGCCAGAGCGAGAAAAAAAAATGTCTGAATATGGTTACAATGTAATAAATAATTTTCTTTTCCAAAGTACCACCACTTGAGGACCAGGTGATCAAGAACATTAGTCTATGGGAATATTGCATATTCAAAACTCCACATCTCTTACAGCTTTCTACATAAATAACCAAACATTTTTGGAAAAAGAAATAATCAGAACTTTTGGAGTCTATTGGATAGTGGCTTTAGCTCTGAATTAACATTGATTTCTGTGGCCCCTTAACAACATTGCTGACTTTAGCTAAAGTAGGGAATTATGAAAGTCAGCTGATCAGTGGAGTTTTAGGCAAAGTCTGATTCATTGTGGGGTACAACAGATCTTTGAACTCACCCTGTGGCTATCTGTGGTTATTTCTATAATGTCATAATGAATAATTGGAAGAAGTACACTTAGAAATTGGCAGAATCCCCACATTGGTTCCTTGCCCTGTGGAGTGAGTGCTATTATGGTTGGAAAGGTCAAGTGGAACTTAAGAGAGTTGTCTCTGCCAAACCAAATAGTGAAACAAAATCACATCACTGAAGGGATTACAGGTTAGAGAAGACACATGGGATTTTAGAACACTGATCTGTAGACAATGATTCTCTTTTCAAGAGATAGTTGTTATTTCGCTATTGAGCTTTCAGTGTAAACTAAATTCTTAATTGTAAGTTTCCATGCAACTTGAGCTCATGGATATGGCCTGAGTGAGGTGAGATTTAAAATTACAGGAGGTTGAATTAGCACAGCAGCAACCTATCATTGAACTGAAATGTCACACACCTAATCAGTCCAGAGCAGGTTCTCAAGGCAAAATAGTATTACATGAATTTGTTACATTATTGCATTTTTCTGATACAATACTTATTACCTCCTCATATTTATTTGTGCTTTAACAGACATGTGATATGATCAGTGGCTGGAGGAACAAAGCAATAAAGTGAGATTTATTAATATTTCTGCATGTTATAGAGATACCACCTAGAACTGGAGAACTGGAGTATCATAGTACCATTCTAGGACAAGAGTAAAAGTCAGAAGTGACAGAAAACTTCAGTCAGCAGAACACTGGGCACTGCACGTGGCTGTACATTTTTCTGGTAAGGGAAAAAGACCAACTGTGTGAATAATTTGTGGGCAGTAGCCATTGGTTAAGTTGGACAGCTGGAAATTTGTGGGGAAGATAACTAGAAAATTCATAGGAAAGACATTTTGGGAAGAGTCATAGGGGTAGATCATTTTAAATTTGCAGACAGTATAATGATACCTGTGTCCCATGTAAATGTATATCAAAAGGCAACTTGAAAAGTACCTCACAGACACTAGATAGGATGACTCATTTTGTCAATAGTAGGTAACTTCTTTCCCTACTCATCCCTGTCATAATCCAATGAGCCCATGAATAATATAGCCATGGTAGGAGAGATGGAAGTGATTCATGGGCCCACATAAGGGCACTTCTTTTCACCAAAGCAAACATAACTATTATTGATGCTTAGTGATAAATCCTCCTGCAGAGACTGGTACTTAACTCATAAAGTGGCATAATTCCCTAGGAAAACCATTCAATGATCTGGTGACAGGTTGTCTATATTGTACAGTCCTTTTGTGGAAAGGGCAAGCATTCTGTCTTCCACATAGATTCTTATTCTGCAAGTGGATTTGCCTTTTCTGCACATAAATCCTTTGCCAAAGCTACTATCTGAGAACTTAGAGATTACTTTGTCCTCCTCATGTTATTCCACATAATGTTCTTTATGAACGAACAGTTCACTCCACAACCAAAGAAGTGCAGCAGTAAGCACATTCTCATGGACTTCCTAAACCACATTTTCCATAAATCTCAAAGCAGCTTTCTTGATAAAAGTATGGAATGATCTCTTAAACCTATAGTTACACTATCCAGGAATGTGGCTTAGTGTTTAAGAGCACTAACTCATTTTTAATAAGACTCAGGTTTAATTTCCAGCACCTACATAGTGGCCCACAACTGTCTATGGATCCTGTTCAAGGGGATCAAATGCTTTCTTCCTCCCTCTATGGGCACAAGGCACACATGTGACACACACACATAAGTGTATGTCTTGCACATATACCTTAAATAAATACTTATAAAATACATCTTTATTAAAGTAGACTTATATTACTCCCCTCTTCCCTTTTCTTCACCCAGCCCCTCCTGTGCATCCTCTCTCAAAATCTTCCTAAGCTTCCCAACTATGAACAGAAAAAACCTACTGATTCAACTTTGTTGTTTGTTTGGATATGGACTTCAATGATGAGAACTCTATATTGGCTCAGGGAACACAGCAGAAATTTGGACAGATTGATGATCTAAAATACCAGGAAGTCTCTTTTAAATAATCTCTTGTAGAAATAGCTCCATAATCAAGACAAGAACAATGACAAGATCAATGAACACGTCAATATGGAAGAGGAAAATTTCATTGGGACCCCTCTTTAGACAAAGACTTACAGGCAAGTACTGACTGCTGCAACAAGAAAAATTAGCCTCTCCTGTGGATGAGCCACCTTGTTGGTTGTTCAGTAATTCTGTTTGTAAAAATATGTATCTAAAGCATTAATTAGGAGACAATAAACTAAAGGGTTTTTGAAGATTATCCCAAAGGGGTACATGCTCTAAATCTGCGTTTGCTACATGGTAGTGTTTGGTAGCTAGAGTTCATGGGTCCAGGAATCTGCGATGAAAGTAGTAATTGTATCACTCACTATCAGCCCAGTGACTCAGTAGGCAAATTTTGCTTCCTGTTCCTGTGACATTCTCTTCTGCTTTTCTAGAAATTTTGATGCCATGGGGAAAATGGAAGTGGGAGTCCTTCTCCCAGGAAGTGTAACAAACACTCCATTGATGAGCAAACTCTTCCTGGCCACTTCGCATTCCTTATACTAATGAGTCAACAGGATAACAAAGGAGGTACAGTGTTAGCAGAGGCAAATGACACAGTCAAAGGGAAAATGGTCTGCTTTTTTACAATGCAGGAAGGAAATCTATTTCTGGAGAGCAACAGAGGCTTTCCAGTTCTCTTGGTGTTACTTCATCATGTGATTAAGGTTAGTGAAAATTATAAAAACCTAACTACAGCAAGAAGATAAGTGGCCCAGACCCTTTTAGAATGAGGGTTATGTATAAAACTTCCATGCATAGTACCAAGAAACATTCATGTTCTTGCTGTTGGATGATAGAATAAAGAGTAGGTAGCAGAAGAAGATAGTTGTAAACAACCGGTAATGCCACTTGACTATTTACAGAAATAGTGTGCTCTGGGTGTTTCTGAACTATTTTTAAAGATGACGTTTTTACACACAGGCATCTGCATTAAGTTTATAGTTGTACATGTATTCCTCTGTTTTCTTTTCTTTTGTTTTTTCTTTTGTTCTTTTTTATTCATGTAGTATAATGCTGGCTGAAGTAAATGTAGTTTTATCTGATTTACTGATTTATATTTTCTGGGAAAGAGTAGAACATAGTATAACAAGATAGGTATAATTATGGCATTTTTATTCTTTTCATTTGGAAACTATTTATGAAATAAAATAAGTTGATTGAGTGAGTGGCAAATTCAATAAGGATAAACTAGTAATGGCCAAACTTGGCTGTCAGTTTGAATGGCTCTGCCATCTGCTAGAAAGCGAGCTTTCTCAACAAGTATTTTATGACATTTCCTGAAATAATTTGTTGAGGTATGACCCTCTTCCAGAGTCGATAGCACCTTCTGGTTGTGGCCCACATATAAAGACATGTGAGGAAAAAGCAATGATAATTTTCACCTATATGTCTTTACACCTTGATAGTAAGTTCATCCACTCTGGTGCTGTCCTTGCTGACAGCAGAACCCAGCACCATTAACCCTTCAATAGGGACTCAATATTATATTCTACATGATTCCTTCAAGGCTCCATTTTTTGCTAAGATTCTTGAACCATGTAGTGTAGTGAACTCTGAGAGTACTCTATGGCATAAAATATCTCCATTGTATAGACAGTCTTGTTGGGCTAAGTTCATTATGTTAATTCTGTTATTTTATTCTAGACTAAACAATATCAGATGACCTTCCATTGTTTTTTTCTTTTCAAAGACTCTTAGTTTAGCTGCAGATGAGTACATGTGCTTAGAATACCCATTATCCTTAGGATAGTTACATGATTATACAGATACAAGAGAACAGTTTTCTTTTTTTCTACTTTCTACTTAAAATAAGCACTAAATACCAGCTGTGTCGGCATGGCTTTTTTCATCACGTTGACTTTCTACTTTATCAAGTAGCGTTCAAATGTTATTTTCAAAATGGGAAGACTAAAACCACTGACCCTAGTCACATGGCCATATTAATTAAAACAAGCAGTTAATTAACACAATGATTTTTATTTGTGTACACAGGTTGCCTCCCTCTAAGGCCAGGTTCCAGAAGTTGGCATTATAGGTGAGGAAGACAAGGTTTCTATAACCTCAAGGATAAAGAGTTTCTAAATGGGGGGGGTTAGAGGGCAAAATAGGTGGAGTTACTGGAGCAAAACATAAGCATCGCAAATTAGTCCTACAGACCTGTTGAAGAAAATCATGGTTGTATGATGATTGTATGGTGAGCATAAAATCAAGATAGCTACAACATCCCGTTTGAAACCAAGGTAGTGTTTCAAGATGGTTACTAACTGGGGAGGAAAAACAAAACAAAGGAACAACAGCAACAACAAAAAAAACATGATTGCCATACCTGAAACAGGCAATTCAGAGTCACTTGCAGTTAAGGTTTCAGATGACGTATAGCCTACTCCTTGAGAAACAGAAGTTTATTCATAAACAGGAATGAAACTAGTTTGTTTTTATTACAACATGGGTTTTAGTCCTAAGATTGAAGCAGGCTGGGTTCTTTATTCCCCTTTGTATTTATTATATGCCCTTGTCAAATCTTTGATAAGATCTTAGTATAGTTTATTGGATTGGGGGGGGGGAATTGCAGTGTAATAAAAGATTCATTGCCAAGTAATAAATTATACCTGTTTGGTTGGCATAAATAACAAATATTTTAAGATAATATAATTTTAGTATACCAATATGTATTGTATGTAGCTATTTTGTACCTTTTGGTAGGGAGTTTCCTTGGACTTAATACACCAGAATTTTATTGAGGATATGGGGCAATGTCTTTTCTCCTGTAACTAATTTCTACTGAAATTAGGATGCCATTGTCAGGGGCCATAGAGTCTGAAGAAGCTTAGGAAAATGGGCATTCATTAGAAGCATCTGGTTTGCTTACTCACTGTGAAGAGAGGCAATGATCGCATAGACTATACTGGTTTACAACAGTTTCCAGCAAATCCAGGGCTTTCTGGTTTTGTAAGGGCTGGCATGCTGCAATCACTTTTGCAGAAGTTTGTAGTCTGCATCTGATTTCTGGATGCTCTCTTCCAGCTCAGTGGAATTCTACCAATACAAATACAGACTAGAGATAGAAGTTAATGATACAAGTAGCTAAACGTCGGACTGAGTACAGGGACTCCAATGGAGAAGATAGGGCAAGGACTGAAGGAGCAGAAGGGGTTTGCAACCATACAGGAAGAATCACAATATCAACCAACCAGACCTCACGCTCCAAAGCTTCCAGGGACTAAACCTCCAGCCAAAGACTACACATGGGGGGTACCCATGGCCTCAGCTGGATATGTAGCAGAGGCTTGCCTTATTGGTTATCACTGAGAGGGGAGCCCCTTCATTCTGAGGATGCTCAATGACCCAGGGTAGGGGAATGTTAGGGCACTGAGGCAGGAGTGTGTGGGAGGGTGAGGGAGCATCCTCATATAAGCAGGGGAGGGGGAGGGGATTGTGTTTGTGGAGGGGAAACAGGGAAGGGGGATAACATTTGTAATGTAAATAAATAGCACAACCAATAAAAATGAAAAAAAAAAAGAGAGAGAGAAGTTAATGATAAAGAAGTTAAAGAAAACGTTTGTATTTGGAACTTCTGTCTCATAAATAAGCAATAGTTAGGAAAGCTTAGGCTATGGATTGGCAAGAGTACTTACTTGAAGTCCATTTGAGCTGTGAAAGATGGATAAACATATTTTTTTTTTACTATTTACTTTACCATTATTTGAAATCCATATTGTAGAAAAGGTAATGTGTTTGTTGCAGCTGGAGTAGACTCACACCTTTGAGTCATAACAAAATCGATTTCTTTCTGTTTTAAAAAAAATATATAATTATTTGTTTCTCTAACTAGAGGGCTGGATAAACAGATTGGACAGGGATGTTTTTAGTGAAAATAGAATCTTTAAGTTTATATTTAGAAGACAACCAGATGAAATTTAACATCTTGACCTTAGGACTGATAGTAGTATTCAGTGCTTTACCAGTTTGCCAGAATTCCATTGATCAATGTTAAAATTGTGAACTTCTGATACAATATTATAATTGCTATTTTAGTATCTAAGTCATTTTCTTAGATCCTCATAATATATTTGGACTTTTTATATCATCAGATATTTATAATATAAATTATTTTTAGACCTTTGTAATTTATATAAAGCTTAAACTGTTTTAAAAAAAAATATGTGTAGCTTCATTAATTGAAGGTATTTTTAAATGTAGATAAAAAACTTGCATATTCCCCTCCCTTTGCTTCCATATAGGAGAAGTTAAAGTATCACTCTTTCTCAGAGTAGAATTCCATACTGCATGAGGAGCTCAGGGAACCCTACAAAGGTGGGGAGGAAGGATTTTAGGAACCAGAAAGGTCAAGGACACAAAGAAAATATACACAACAAATTTACAAACAAACAAACAAAAACAAAAACAACTAACCAACCAAACAACCAACCCCAACCCGAAACCAACTAATCTAGGCTCACAGTGGCTCACAGAGATTGAATGAACAATCAGATATGCATATATGTTATACTTGTGTGTCTTGTTCTTCTTGCGGGACTCGGGGCAGTGGGAGAAGGGGCTGTCTCTGACTGTTTTAACTGCTTTGGGGACCCTTTTCCTTCCACTGGTTTGTCTTGTTCAGATTAAATACAAGTGATGATGTATAGTCTTACTGCAACTTAATGTGCCATGTTTGGTTGATAACCAAATTACCCAATGATTTATTCCTAGATATACAAACCTGTCTGTAAATTTGCCTTTTTTTATCAGGCAAATCGGGGAAAAATAATGCCTTGTTTTTATATGTGCAATGCATTGACTAGGCAGTTGCTGTTAAATTCATGAAACTACAGTGAGCCCTCAACACCATCAGAAATTTGAAAAGGACAAATTATAGGGCAATATAATCCAAATGGCCTATGTATCAATTAAGATGACAGAGACTTACCCTCTACCAAGATCATTGCCCTAGGCTCCGCTGGTTTTAGTGGATTTATTGGAGGCAGTGGTTGTAGGACTTTGAATGTTGCATAAGGCCGCATTATATCTTCAGGTAGTACAAAGGACAGTATTAGCTTTTGGCTGCCAGACTCAGGTCTGAGGAATTTTGCTGTAGAGGACAAACCTGGTAGAATGGCCTTACTTTGATGAGGCAGAGTAGAACAGTCAGCCAAACAGTGTCCATAGTTTGTGCAAGGCCCTGGTGACAGGTGGGCTTGAGGCAGTTTGTTGAGTAGTTAGTATTAACATAATCCAAGTGGAATCTTCATTCCCCATATTTCTTCTTTGAAGTCCTTTGGGCTGTCCCTAGGTGGTAGAATAGTAAGCTTTCTCCATTAAACTTTTCAGATGCCATATTCAGCAGATCTCCAAAAAGTTTTGAAGGCTGTCTATTAGATATACCTGATTTCAAATAAAGTTTACTTGGTTTTAGTTACTTGTTCCATGTTTAACCATGAAAACATACACAGGAGTTTAAATAAACCTTGCTCTTGTAAATTAATTCCATTTGTAAAGAATTTGAACATTTATAAGGTGATAATAATCTACATGTCTTAATTACCTTTAATAGTTTATATAAAGTTAGTAGTTTTTATAAGTTTAGGATTCTCAATTTTATCCATGCTAATTTTAGCCTTAAAAAATACAATTCTTAAGTTGAAGCCATTTTAGTATCAAAATACAACTTTAAATCACAAATGCAGTATGTAGAGAGACTGGCAGATTTACTTTCTTGGTCCTTTCATGGTGCACAATTGCAGAATATCATAGTTTCTTGTATGATTTAGTTTATCAAAATAGCTAAAGCTTAACAAAATTAGTCAAGACAAGAAGGCTAGACAAATAATCTTAAACAAGTCTCTGTTAGAGTGAATAGACTGTAGGATAGGAGAAATAGGTTATGTGTTCTGTATCCGAATTTTTAGGTCATTGTCTTGCTGTGCCATAAGATAGGACTATCCCAGTTTTTGGTATTTATTAGTTGTGGCCCTAACTTAGTTGGGCAGCAAGATTGCTGGGTATTTGGGAGTCCAATGTAAACATGTGTCTTTTTTCTTGTGGAGACTTTAAACATAAAAAGCTTGTTTTGGTTTGACATATTTCAGTTCACAAAAACAGTCAGGCAGAACTACAGGAGTTAAGAAACACATTCAGCACATTTGAATGGTTACCTAGAATGAGAGAGACATTGCTGAATGTATTTTAATCTTGTTAGCATTACCTATGTGTTCTTCTAATTATTAACCTTCTATTATAAGATTTTTTGATCCTTTACTTACAATTCAAATGTGTTCCCCTTTCCAGGTATCCCCTTTGGAAACTCCCTATCCCCTCCACCCTCCCCCTGCCTCTATGAGGGTATTAGCTCTACCCACACACCCACTCTTGTCTTCCCTCCCTGACATTCCAGTATACTGGGACATCTAACACCCTCAGGCACAAGGGCCTCTCCTCCCACTGACGGCCAAAAAGGCCCTCGTCTGCCACATATGTGGTCAGCACCATGGGTCCCTCCATGTGTATTCTTTGGTTGGTGGTCCAGTCTCCGGGAGCACCAGGGGTTCAGGTCAGTTCACACTGTTGCTACCTCCATGGGGCAGCAAACTCCCTCAGCTCCTTCAGTCCCTTCTCCAACTCCTCCATCTGGGACCCCACAGTCAGTTCAACAGTTGATGTGAATTGAATCTTGGGTATTCCAAATATTTGGGCTAATATCCACTTATCAGTGAGTACATACCGTGTTTGTTCTTTTGTCACTTAGTTATTTCACTCAGGATGATATTTTTCAAGTTCCATCCATTTGCCTGTGAATTTCATGAAGTCATTGTTTTTAATAGCTGGGTAGTATTCCATTGCGAAAATGTACCACATTTTCTGTATCCATTCCTCTGTTGAGGGACATCTGGGTTCTTTCTGGCTTCTGGCTATTATAAATATGGTTGCTCTGAACATAGTGGAGCATATGTACTTATTACATGTTGGAGCATCTTCTGGATATATGCCCAGGAGTGGCATAGCTGGGTCCTCAGGTAGTATTAAGTATTATATTCATTTTTCTGAGGGTCCACCAAACTGATTTCAAGAGTGGTTTTATCAGCTTGCAATCCCACCAGCAATGGAAGAGTGTTCCTCTTTCTCCACATTCTTACCAGCATCTGCTGTCACCTGAGTTTTTGATCTTAGACATTTTGACTGGTGTGAGGTGGAATCTCAGGGTTGTTTTAATTTGCATTTCCCTGATAACTAAGGATGTTGAACATTTCTTTAGGTGCTTCTCACTCCTTCAAGTTTCCTATGTTGAGAATTCTCTGTTTAGCTCTGTTCCCCATTTTTTGTTAGGGTTATTTGGAGTCTAACTACTTGAGTTCTTAGTATATATTGGATATTATCCATCTATTGAATATAGGATTGGTAAAGATTTTTTCCCAATCTGTTGGTTGCCGTTTTGTCCAATTGACTGTGTCTTTGCCTTACTGAAGCTTTAAGTCAACTTTTGTTACAGATTCTATAGATTTTGAACCATATCCAATAAACTAATAAATACTGAGGCATACAAAGCCCACATAATAATCTTGCCCTGACAATATTCATATCTTAAGTCAGCAGCTGAAGCTTGGTCTCGCTCACAGCGGTACCTATGTTCTGGCACAGAAACCCACATAAGATATGGAAAGATGGAAAGGAACCCAATACAAAGAACCCCAAGTTGAATGCACAAGAACAAGCAAAACAGAAAACAGTACATAGAAAAAATAACAATAGTGACAATGAAAACAGCAATTAGGGTCGTCCAATGGTTCACCAGTTTGACCAAAGAAAATTTCTTAACAAATTGGAGGCCTTCTCAGTTATGTCTCTGCAGAACTAGATTTTTAATCATGGTTCTCTAGAGTCACAGAACTTATGGGTAGTCTCTATATAGTAAGGGAATTTGATGATAATTTACAATCTGTAGTTCAGCTCTCCAACAATGTGCAGCAGCAGCTGTGAAGGGAAGTCCAAGAATCTAGCAGTTGCTCAGTCTCACAGGGCAAGCAGTTGAAGAAGAGGGAATCTTCCTTTTTCCAATGTCCTTATGTACGTCTCCAGCAGAAGTTGTGGCTGAGGTTAAAGGTGTTTACCACCATGCCTGGATCTGGGATACTAGATGTCACAGAAAAAAATTAAAAGCTTCTATGATTTACCAGAATGAGTCTTCCTGAAAAAGAGAAAGCTGTGCTTTCTGTTTTCCACTATTTTGATGGGGAACATTTGCTCAGGCAGTCTTAGGAACTGCAAGCATGCCTTAGGGCCTTAGAATGTTCTAAGGTATATACTCCCAAGAGAACAGCTTTCCAATTCCTGAGGACCATCGAATTCTGAATTTGTATATTTATATATATATATATATATATATATATATATATATATGACAATGATAATTTCCTTTTTCAATGTTATCATCTATACATGTGTGTGTGTATGTGTACACACACACACACACACACACATACACTTTTGTGTGTAGTCTGCAGCTGTGTGGATAAAAACCTTAATAAGCTACAATTTTTTACATATTAAGTATATGTATATTCTTTAGAGAGAATTCTAGAATACAAGACAATAGAAATAATTCAAATAGATTAATCATAATGTTTAACAGCAAATTTGCAAACTGTATAGGCAATCATACAATAATTGTGTACAATGGTTAATAGTGTGTTATGGTGTTGAAAATATGATTTGAAAATATGACTCATTACAATTTCAAATTCAACTAATTGGCAAATAATTTGTTATTAATTTAATAGTACCATAATTAGTATTAGTTGAATATTTTTAATATCTTATTTTTTGATAATTTCATAAAGTATATTTTAATCATATACTCGCTTTAGTCCTTCCTATAACTCTTCTCATATCTATCCAACTCTTTATTCCAATTTATTATTCACATGGGAATACATGTGAACACACTGTTTTATAAACATATGAAATACTTAAAAATGTATACTGTTTTGAAGTATCATATTTAGCCATACACCTCATCCATAATTCTAAAGACAATTATACTTTGGAATAGTGGACAGATCAGTAAAATGTGCATCTACACATGGGTGCATACACTAAACAAAGAAATAAACAATATCATATAAAATCTAGAATGTGGTATTCTGGAATTGATAGTATCCTGGAGAAGGTATTCCAATAGAGTCTGCTTTGGAGAATTGTGAGTTTACCGTACACATGAAAATAAACACAGACCAAAAATGCTATCTTAAACAAGTAACTATCCTCTTTAAAGAAACTGGTGAAAACTGATTTGACTTGTCCATCTTAGCCCTCAAATACCACTCTGTGTTTAGGCAACTGAATGTTTATCTCTTTTAAAAAATTAGCCATTTAGTAAACTTAAATTTATTTCAAATCCTCCTTGTTAGCCAGTTCTAAAGCAAGTAATGAAATACTATGCAGTACTATAAAATTTAATTTTAAATGTTTTTTTTTTATTCATCCAGGACAAAGGAGCTTGAAATTGTATCTTATGTCAAAGAGGCCTTTTAAATATATGTAAAAATAAAGGTAGTTTTTAGTTCATTTTATCTATATCTTACTCATACACATGTAGATGCAGAAGATTTAGATGTCTTCAAACTCATTGCTTTGGAACAGCTTAACATTCTTTCAAGAAGTTACATATATACCATGTTCATTCTTTTGTGACTGCGTTACCTGGCTCAGAATGATGTTTTCAAGATCCATCCATTTGTCTACGAATTTCATGAAGTCATTGTTTTTAATAGCTGAGTAGTATTCCATTGTGTAAATGTACCACATTTTCTGTATCCATTCCTCTGTGGAGGGACATCTGGGTTGTTTCCAGCTTCTGGCTATTATAAATATGGCTGCTATGAACATAGTGGAACATGTGTTTTTATTACATGTTGGAGCATCTTCTGGGTATATGCCCAGGAGTGGAATAGCTGGGTCCTCAGGTAGTATTATGCCCAATTTTCTGAGGGTCCGCCAAACTGATTTCCAGAGAGGTTGTATCAATATGCATTCCCACCAGCAATGGAGGAGCGTTCCTCTTTCTCCACATCCTCGCCAACATCTGCTGTCACCTGAGTTTTTGATCTTAGCCATTCTGACTGGTGTGAGGTGGAATCTCAGGGTTGTTTTGATTTGCATTTCTCTGATGACTAAGGATGTCGAACATTTCTTTAGGTTTTTCCCGGCCATTCGAGTTTCCTCAGTTGAGAATTCTCTGTTTAGCTCACTTCCCCATCATTCTGAGCCAGGTAACGCAGTCACAAAAGAATGAACATGGTATGTACTAACTGTTAAGTGGTTATTAGCCTAAAAGTTTGAAATACACAAGAGTCACTTCGCAGGAACAGTAGTACTGAGTACGAGGTCCCAGATGGAAGGCTTGGAGAAAGGACTGAAGGAGCTGAGGGAGTGTGCAGCCCCAGGGAGTTAGCAACACTGGCAACTGGCCTGACCCCCCCCATTCTTCTGGAGACTGATCCACCAACCTAAGAATACACATGGAGGGACCCATAGTGCTGTCCACAAAGACTGCAGAGGAGGGTCTTGTTACCCGTCAGGGGGAGGAAAGTCCCTTGGGCCTGAGGGTGTTATATCCCACAGTATAGGAGAATGTCAAGGAGGGAAGATGAGAGTGGGTGGGGAATGCGTTGGGGAGGTGGGTTGGAGAATATCCCCATAGAGGCAGGGGGAGGGCGGAGGGAATGGGGAGGTTCCAAATGGGAGATCTGGCAAAGGGGAAACATTTGAAATGTAAATAAAATATGAAAATAAAAAATAAAGAATTTAAAAATAGGAAAAAGAAAAAAGAAGTTACATACAGAACTTGGGCGCTTACAGACGGCTCTATAATAATAGCTGGGCTCTCTACAGCTCTTTTCTAACCTCACTTTAATGACTACTTTGTGATTTGGAAGGAAATTTTAAGCTCACCTTTACACATACACACACACACGCACGTGCACACATGCACAAGGGAGAGGGGAAGGCTATGTAAAGAAGCCATGGTTTTTGATGCCTGTGGGTCACTAACCAAAGAAAGAAAGTAGTAAAGCACACTTACATGTTAAGGCTCTAATTCAGTCATTTTTCTTTACTTTTCCATGGTGTCCAAATAGGTTCAAAAAGCCAGTACCTCACTTATTTGTTGAAAATGTAACAAATGCCTTAACTCTCTGCACCTATTACTGCCACAGTGAACACTAAGTAAATCAAACTTAAAGTTACTAATGCTTTCTTCTTGAAACAACTGGACCTTTGTGGTGAACTTTAGAAATAGGTTTATTAATTTTTTTTGTAATGATTTTACCAATATAAGTGGTTGACAATTAAACTAAAGACATTTTCCCTTAAGATTCACATTTTTTCCCTGCTATGGGATAGGTCAGATTGGTTTGAAATCTAATATAAAGCTTGACCAGGTGTTTTATCCTATTTTTTATAAAAATGAGGTTTAAGTCAGTCATTGCATGTACCATTTGAACTTAAGAGAAGATATGAAACCATATTGTAAACAATTTCTTGTAAAGTTCAAGTATGTACTTTTATTTTAGAAAAAAAATCGATTTTCTTAATGCACCCCTTAGATCATCACTATCAAGAAAAATCTGCGACTCAATGGAATGGAGATAAGCCAATGGATTGCATAATAAATATTAAAACCAAACAAATAAAATATGGTCCCTCTATATATGGTAACTTAATTGAAAAGATTATTTTAGTGATTGTAAGTAGATAGAAGAAAACATAGTCATTTCCACACTCAGAAATCTCAAAGGACAAACTGTGCATACTGTTGGGATTGGACAAAATGCCTATGTCATATAAATATTTTTATCACACATCAAACTTCTATATACATGATTTTGAGACCATGGGCTCATAGGATTATAAAGTTATTTGGGTATCTAGCCGTAATTTTAATATAGTCATGATACTCAAATTAAAAATCAACAAAAGTATAACAGCAAAAAATGCCACGAGGGTTATCATTTTGTAACTTACATGTTTTGTTCATTATTTTTGTGGACACATCTGTTTCTTCAGACACTAGACATATTGTCATCTGTTGATTTTATCACCTTTCCTGTATTATTACAAGATTCTTGACAGAAGAATCCTGCCTACAAAAAAGACAGAGCAGAGGCTAAGGGAATGGCCAACCAATGCCTACCCTAATTGACACTCATCCCATGGACAAGAAGCAGTCTCTGACAGTATTAATGATACTCTTTTATGCTTGCAGACAGAAACCTAGCATAACTGTCCTCTAAGAGTCTCCTCCCAGCAGCCAGTGAAAAGAGATGTAGAGACTCACACTCAAACATGAGATGGATCTCTGAAGGATTTCAGTAGAGATGGGGGAAAGATTGAAGGACCCAAAGAAGACAGAGACTCTACTGGAAGACCAAACAAGTAAACTCATGGACACTTGGGTGTTCCCAAGACTGAATCGCCAACCAAAGAGTGAACACTGTCTGGACCTTCAATATGTAACAAATGTTCAGATTGGTCTTCTTGTGGGTCCTCTAACAACTCAAAATGGAGTTGTGCCTGAGCTTGTTTCCTGCCTGCCATTGGATCTTGTACCCCTAAATGGACTGTCTTGTCTGGCCGCAGTGGGAGTGGCAGTGCCTAGTCTTGAAAGGACGTGATGTGTAGGGGTGAGGGTGTAGTGTGGTTGGAGTAACACCCAGAGGGGGGTTTCTTCTCAAAAAAGGAGAAGGTAGATTGAGGGGAGATTTCCATGAGGGGATGCAGGGAGGAGAGGGGGACTGATATTGAGATGTGAAATGAATAAATAATTAAATAAATAAAGGGAAACCTGAAAAATCTGAACACCCATAGTAATCAAGAAACCTACCATCAAATAGTAACAAAAAGTAAAAGTAGAAATCACAGACAAAATCAAACATCAATTTTAGAGAATAAAATTATAACAGAACAAGTGGAAAAACAGGACAATATACAATTGAAAAGGAAGGAAGAAACTCAAATAGATGATGCTAGACAAAAGAGGACAATAAAATCAGAATGAAGATAAATCAAATAAAGAACAATTATACCACAGAGAAAAATCAATGAAACTAAGAACTAACTTGATTGTCCAAGCAGCTTAATCAAACTGGCAAAACTGACTTAATATTTGAAAAAAAAAAAGAACGAAATTTAAAATTAGAAATGGAAGAGTGGATAATATATGATATCCTAAAACATGATTTGTGATCTTGGCTTGGTGAGGCTTGTTATTCCAGTTATAACTTTGAATAAAAAGGATAAAACCTGTCTAAGCAACTTTAGTATGGCAAGAAAGACACACAGAGTATTTTCTCTGAAGTCATTTATATAATTACCATTGCAGTTGAACTATAATAAATTTCAGCAACTTAAAATAGTTCTAGTGCTGTGCCTTCATGTATTTAAAAATAACCATGAAATATATTGCCAGAACTCTAAACAGTTTAGCAGTACTGCATATGGGAAGAACATAGACACATTCATTTGTTGTATTATTAATACCAAATAAAACTTTATGAAAAAATCTACTGTCCTGATTATTTAATTGCTTTTATAATCTAAATACTTTTAGTATTTCAGCAGTTTTACACATCTAAAATAAATGTACTTTATTAACATTATATTTATAAAACTATGAAAAAAGCAAACTGCTCAATCAGTGCATGCCTATATATTCTAATAGATACATATAAATATTTTTAGTTTCTTAAATTTTGTATCATGAGATGCCTTGTTAAGGCCAATATATTCTTTGTTGATACCTGTAGCACATGTGTAATTGATTCATTCCATTTCCTGTTAATGGAAACTAATTTGGAAAACAGATTAGATGATTAATTTATCTATAATATTGTATACTTACTTTAACTCATTGTTTTCAAGGGATGCCAGCATCTGACTCAGATCACCTTCCTGAGTCCCTTGCTACCTATTTTTCTTTGAATTTCTGTCTTTATCTTCTCTGTTTAACATGATAATATTCTATTTACACAAATCACACAGCACATATGCCATCATCATAAGAAATTATTTTATATTTTCCCCAAGAGTCCTATTTTGTCATTTCAACAAGTTCATAAAGCATTATTTGGGGGCATTTAGCTAGATTCTATAGCTAAGGGTATTCTATAGCTAAGGTTGTGAATAGTCATACTTTCTAAAATTGATGTATATTTTGATTTTCTTGTGGTCTTCACATCCTTTAGATTTACATGTTATATTCTCAATATACAATAAGACTGATATTGTTTCTATAATCAATATCTTAGATTCCTCATATATTATTTAAAAATATATTCTGGATGCTAGGTTACTTGATAGAAACAATCCTCCAATACAACATATCTCATATAAGTTGAATATCCTAACACTTCCTCATACAAGAAGCAAAAATGTATAGGTACTTGTGCCATGCAAAACTACTCAGGAATTAATGAATAAATAATGATATTTCATGAATAATTGAAGAATAATGTTGGGTGCCTCAAACAATCTTTATCTGCAAAACAATAAAATCTTTTAATGCAGCCATGTGACACACAATACAAATAGGAATGGGGTTAATTGTATCCTTCCTGGAAACATGTATTATGCTCAAAAACTCTGCTTTCAGTTTAAGAATTCAATATGCTGGTATGACCTTAGTGCAAGTAGAATTTAGCATTGCACTTAGAAGAGAGTATAAAACTGTATAGACTCTGATATTATTGTTAAGGCAAATGATTTCTATACTAAATAATTATATTTTGTACATTTAATTATATTTAAATTACTATAGAAAATGGATAATATTACTTTTTATGAGATGTACTTTATGATAATTCATGAGTGTGTAACTTACTTACTATCATGATTAGTAGTTAATATTCACCAAAAGAGTGTCAGTAATGTTACCAAAACATAATAACATTAATGCTTATACAACAAGAAAATATAAGCTAATACAATGTCACAGACCTGTTTCTATTGCCTTAACATGGAGCCAATCACTTATGTGCTACAAGTTCTGTACATTAAGAAATTGAATTGAATTGAATTGATTTTAACCAATTCATAGTTTCTTTCTCACAAAAGATCATTACAAAATAATTTAGGATTACTTATTAAGCTGAAGTGAATTTGTATTGTTGGTCTTTTAAAATTTAGGTGGTATGGTTATTTTATGTATGTATTTATTTATTTAATCATTCCATTCATTTACATCTCAAATGATCTCCAACTTCCTGGTTATCCCTCCACAAATGCCCCATCCCACATCTGTCTTCTCCCACCCTACTGCTCTAGCATCCCTCTACACTGGGACATCAAACCTCCACATGACAAAGGGATTCCCCTCCCATTGATGTCAGACAAGACCATCCTCTGATACATATGTATCTGGAGCCATGGATCATTCCGTGTATACTCCTTGTTCGGTGGTCTAGTCCCTGGGAGCACTGGTTGATTAGTCAGCTGATATCATTCTTCCTATGATGTTGCAATCCCCCTTTGCTCCTCCAGTGCTTGTGCCAACTCCCCCACGGGGGTCTTAGCTTAGTCTGATGGTTGGCTCCAAACATCCACATCTGCATTGGTCAGTTGCTAGCAGAACCTCCCAAGAAACAGCCAGACCAGGTTACTGTCAGCAAGCACCTCTTGACAACAGCAGCAGTGTCCTGTTTGTTGTCTGGAGATGGGATAGATCCCCAGGTGGAGCGGTCCTTGGACGGCTCTTCCTTCAGTTTCTGCTCCATTTATTTTGTCCCTGTCTTTCCATTGGACAGGAACATTTCTGGGTTAACTTTGAGATGGGTGGGTGGCCCCATCCCTGACCATGAGGTGTGCCTATCTACTGGACATGGTCTCTAAAGGTTCTATTTCCCCTTCACTGTGCATTTCAGCTAAAGTCACCCCATGGGGTCCTGGAAGCCTCTTGCTTTACTGGCACCTGTGACCCTCAAATGGCTATTCCTAGATCTTCATCCCCCACCGCTACATATTTTTATTTGAGTTCCTGACCCTCTGTACCTCTCTCTGCTCCCCCCAGTACCTGATCATGCTCACCACTTTACTTCTTTCCTCTCTTCTTTCCCTGAGAGCCATCCACTTACCTCCCATAATCATAATCATCCTCCCCCCACCCCCAATGCAAGTCTGAAGTATCCATACCCTGGTCTTCCTTCCTCCTAAGCTCCATATGGTCTGTGGGTTGTATTGTGGGCATCTGAGCTTTTGAGCTAATATCCATTTATCAGTGTGTACATACCATGTGTGTTCTTTTGTGTCTGGGTTATGTCACTCAGGATGATATTTTCTATTTCCATCCATTTGCCTAAGAATTTCATGAAGTCATTGTTTTTAATAGCCAAGTAGCACTCCATTGTGTAAATGTGCCACATTTTCTATATTCATTCTGTGGAGGGACAGCTGGATTGTTTCCAGCTTCTGTCTATTATAAATAAGGCTGCTATGAACATAGTAAAGCATGACTCCTTTTGATATGTTGGAGTATCTTTTGGGTATATGCCCAGTAATGGTATAGCTGGGTAATAGCCGGAACAATTAAACAACAAAAGGAGATCAAAGCGATACAAATTGGGAAGGAAGAAGTCAAGATATCACTATTTGCAGATGATATGATAGGATACATAAGTGACCCCAAAAATTCTACAAGAGAGCACCTCCTACAGCTAATACACAACTTCAGCAAAGTTGCTGGATATAAAATTAACAAATCAATAGCCTTGCTCAACATAAAGGATAAATGGGCCTAGAAAGAAATGAGGGAAACAACACACTTAACAAAAGTCACAAATAATATAAAATATCATGATGTGACTCTAGTCAAGCACATGAAAGATCTTTATGAAAAGAACTTCAAGTCCCTGAAGAATTAAATCGAAGAAGACCTTAGAAGATGGCAAAATCTCCCGTGCTCCTGGATAGGCAGGATTAATATAGTAAAAATGGCCATTTTACCATAAGCAATCTAAAGATTCAATGCGTATCCTCACCAAAATTCTAACACAATTCTTCATAGCTTTAGAAAGAGAAATCTCAAATTCATTTGGAATAACAAAAATCCCAGAATAGCAAAAACTATTCTCATCAATAGAAGTACTTCTGGGGGAATCCCCTTCCCTGACTTCAATCTGTACTATAGAGCAATAGTGATAAAAACTGCTTGGTATTGGTACTGTTTTAGGCAAGTAGATCAATAGAATAGAATTGAAGACCCAGAAATGAACTCAGAAACCTATGGTCACTTGATCTTTGACAAAAAAGCTAAAATTTTCCTGTGGAAAAAAGACAGCATTTTCTTTTTTTAAATTTATTTATTTTTATTGATTATTTTATTTATTTATGTGTCAAATGTTATCCCCTTTCCTGGTTTCACCTCCAGAAACCCACTATCCCATCCCCCTTTCCCTACTTCTATGAGGGTGTTCCTCCACCTACCCACCTAGACTCTGCCTCCCTGACCTGGCATTCCCCTACACTGGGGCATCTAGCCTTCACAGGACCAAGGGCCTCTCTTTCCACTGATACCTGATAAGGCCATTGTCTGCTACATATGTGTACTCTTTTGTTGGTGGTTCACTCCCTGTGAGCTCTGGAGGGTCAGGTTGGTTAATATTGTTGTTCTTCCTATGGGGTTGCAAACCCCTTCAGCCCCTTCATTCCTTTCTCCAACTTCTCCATTGGAGACTCTGTGCTCAGTTCAATGGCTGGCTATGAGCATCCACCTCTGTATTTGTCAGGTTCTGGCAGAGCCTCTCAGGAGACAGTAATATCAGACTTTTGTCAAGACAAAGTGGGGAAGAGCATCAAACACATAGGCACCAATGGCTTATGCTCTAAGATCAACAATAAACAAATGGGACCTCATGAAATTGCAAAGTTTTATAAGGCAAAGGACACTGTCAATAGGACAAAACGGCAACCAAAAGATTGGAAAAGATCGTTATTAATCCTACATCTGATAGAGGGTTAATATCTAATATATACAAAGAACTCAAAAAGCTAGACTCCAGAGAACCAAATAACCCTATTAAAAATGGGGTACAGTGCTAAACAAAGAATGCACCTAAAGAACTGTTCAACATCCTTCATCATAAGGGAAATGCAAATCAAGACAGTATTTTCAACAAAAGGTACTGGTTCAACTGGTGGCCAGCATATAGAAGAATGAAAATTGATCCATTCTTATTTCCTTGTACAAAGCTCAAGTCCAAGTGGATCAAGGACCTCCACATAACACCAGATATGCTGAATCTAAAAGAAGAGAAAATGGGGAAGAGCCTTGAACACACAGGCAGAGGGGAAAATTTCCTGAACAGTAAGTAAGGCTTATGCTCTAAGATCAACAATGTACAAATGGGATCACAAAAATTGCAAAGCTTCTGTAGGGCAAAGGACATTGTCAACAGGACAAAATGGCAACCAACAGATGGGGAAATGGTCTTTACCAACCCTACATCTGATAGAGGGTTAATATCCAAAATACACAAAGAATTCAAGAAGTTAAACTTCAGAGAACCAAATAACCTTATTAAAAATGGAGTACAGAGCTGAAGAGAGAATCCTCAACTGAGGAATCTCAATTGGCTGAGAAGCACTTAAAGAAATGTTCAACATCCTTAGTCATCAGGGAAGTGCAAATTAATATGATCCTGAGATTCAACCTCACACCAGTCTGAATGGCTAAGATAAAAAATTCAGGTGACAGCAGATCCTGGCAAGGATGTGGAGAAAGAAGAACACTCCTCCATTGCTGGTGGGACTGCAAGCTGGTATTGTTTTTTAAAGATCATTGTAAGAAGACATTTTTGAATGTTAAAAATACTAACAAACAAGCCAAATATGAAAATAGCAACAACACTCCTATCAGAAGATGTATGGAACTCCATAAAGAAAGCAATCTTGTTCAATTTGCCTCTGTCCTTTCATACCTCACATTTTAATATCTTAACTGCTACAACACTAGACAAATATGAATGAGCAGAATCATCAGAGCAGCAACATGTAAGAAATGTTTCACTTTATAGTCACTCATCTAAGAAGTCATATGTACAATTTTTCATTTTCCTCTTTAGAATGCCTTTTTCTATGGCTGCTTAAGGATTATATGAGATAGCACACACAAAAGCCTTACTATAAGGATATACAGGAAAGTACATATCACCTGTGTATTTGGGTGACAATGGCAAAAGCATAAGTCAAAAGAAAATAACATTTCTTCTCCTTTACATGCAATCCTGAGGTATTATTAAAGAAGCCATACATTTTCTCATATTGCACCAGGAAAAATATGTGTTTAGTACTCTGTGTGTCATTACTGAAATATTTTGATTTCTACAGTTTGTAAGTTATATATATATACATATATATATATGTATTTTACACAATTTGATATTTCATATCATGATTCATGTACATTTACATCAATTTATACCTAATAATTCTATCTTTATACACATAAAATATAGGAAATAATTAGTAAATATGACAAGAGCCACTCATTGAATTATCCTTTAAGGTTATAAAATATATAAACCTAATATCCCTGAGTAACATGACAAAATGAAATAATATGCACTCATTAAAATGGCTTAAATTTTACAATCTAAGCGGTGTGCTGGGAAGACTAAAGCCAGACAGCAGGTAAGTGAGAGTTTCTGATGAACTCTTCTCACAGACATACCATTTTCAACAGCGATGACTACATCAAGTACTAACAAAACAAATCAGATGAAAGACCACAGAACCCAGTCTTAACATAACCAATGGAAAGGCACATTGAAGAAGGCAGAAAGGAAAATGTTGCCATTATCTCTCCGTAGACTCAAATCAGACTAGTATGTAGATATTTATGTGTACTTATACATACCCACACACATATAAAATAGGAAAAATTAGTTTAGACAGCAAGAGCTATTCATTGAAGAGGAAAAGAGAAACAGTTCCTATACTTGGATGCTATTAACAAACTGTAGTGAAGCCCAGTACTATTCAAATCTTAAATTCTAATACAAATCCAAAACCTGCAAAATCAACCTCCAGAACTGTAGTAGGACAGATAATTTCATTTATCCCTTCTTAGAGTTAGATAGTAGGATAGATAACTCTTCATCTCTCATGTCTCATCACTGTGTAGCATAACTATTACTGAGCTGTTGTTTACAGACAGAGCTCCAGAACCTCCATGGCAATAGGATGTGTCTTGTACTCAAACTCATGTGAGGGATGAGTACAACCTTCTGTTTATGTGGATCATATTGATTTTCAGATTCAGCATGAACAACTTACCATCAAGGTAGCCAAGTATCTACCATTGCCAACAATCTTGGGTGTGTTACATGATATAAGACCCATTTTTTTTTTAGACTGGAACACTGTAGCAAAAACAAGACTTTGCCCTGTAACAATGGTGAGCTTGTGAGCCACAATGCTGTTAAGAGGCATAATTCTGGAAGGGCTCTAGTTCTTGAAGGTGATGCAGCTCCCTGTCCTCTATACTGCTGTCTAAACAAGCCTTACCTGTGGTCTATTCCTGTAGTTCTGTCCCATGAGGTCACCTCAGCAGCTGGTAGTCCTCATAAGTGCAGTGATTTGTCAAATCTCAGGATAATGCTGATCTTGAGAGAATATGGGCTCAAAATTGGTCCAAGCTTAACAGAATTTTGTGTGAGATCACACCTGGGGGCTGTTCTCTCCTTGTGATCTGTTCTTTCTTTCTTTCTTTCTTTCTTTCTTTCTTTCATTCTATTGGACATTTTATTTGCTTACATTTCAAATATTTCCCCCCTTCCCGGCTTCCCCTCTGATAGCTCCCTATTCATTCCCCATCCTTCTGCCTATATACAATACTCCTTCATGTTAAAAGTCTTGGAAAGATCAGGAGTACAAGATACACACCTAAACATAATAAAAGCAATATACAGAAAAGCAGTAGCTAACATCAAACTAAATGGAGAGAAACTTGAAGCAATCCCACTAAAATCAGAGACTAGACAAGGGTGCCTACTCTCTCCCTATCTATTCAATACAGTACTCAAGTCCTAGCCAGAGCAATTAGACAACAACAAAAGGAGGTCAAAGGAATATAAATTGGAAAGGAAGAAGTCAAGATATCACTAATTGTGGATGATATGATAGTATACTTAAGTGATCTAAAAAAGTCCACCAGAGAACTCCTATAGCTGTTAAACAACTTCATCAAAGTGACTGGATATAAAATTAACTCGAAAAAAAAAATCAGTAGCATTCCTCTGCTCAAAGGATAAAAGGGATGAGAAAGAAATTAGGGAAATAACTCTCTTCACAGTAGTCACAAATTATATAAAATATCTTGGTGTGACTTTAACCAAGATCTTTTTTCAAATATATGAAAAAATAAATCAAAGAAGACTTCCTTGTTCTCTTTCTTACCAGAGCAAAGAACTTTGCAGTCTGACCTTATACCAATAACTAGTTGAAACACGGGCATTGAGGCTTAAGTAAGTCTTGGAGAGCGGCTGTCTAAACAGACTACACATTGGCTCTGTGTAGTCTTCTGTTTATTCTGAGCAACACTTCAACAGATGATTTGAAGTAATTTGGCTTAGATTGCCCTCTAGTACTGAAACATAGATAATATAATTACACCAGAATCCTGATATATCTGGACCTGGGTGCCATCTAGTGCTGAAACAGTGAAGATGACTTCAGATTCAGAGAATCTTTAAAAATAAAAAAAACTTGTGAGAATTCATGAAAAGATAGTATTATAAAAGCCAAATTCAGAAGACTAATACAAATATTTCTTCCTTTATGTTATAATGTAGTATACCAGAAAGGGTAAAGAACCTTCAGAAAACTGGTTTCATGAAGTACTCAAAACTATGTCTCAGGAATGACCAAGTAATAATTAGTCAAAGTGACCTTTCTGACAGTATTTGCATGGAAACTCAAAGTGTTAAAGACAACAGAGAAGAACATTGAATACTGTAACTCGGAAATTAAACAAAAAAATGAGAGCAATTAAAAAGCAAACTGAAATTCTGATCCACAGTAGGCATTCAGTGAAATTATAGGTGTGATAGGAGTGTTAAACAGAATAAACCAGCTCCAAAACAATCTGAAAAGATACAGCCGAAGAACCAAATGCAAGCTAGACCTTGAAGATGAACTGGAAAGTAGGGAACACAATTTTTAAATTTAGGTTTTTGAGATGTGGGAAGTATTGAGAATGCCAAAACACTAAAAAACCCTTTTCAAAATGTTGTATCAGAAAACTTCCTAAACCAACTGAAGAAACAAATGAATGCAGAAGCAGGGGTGTGGTTTGAATGTGAAACTCCTTCTGTAGGCTTACATGTGTGAATACTTGGTTCTGGGATGGTAGTACTGTGTGAGAAGGCTGGAAACCTTTAGAAAGTTTAGTCTGGCTATCTGGGCTCAGATCTCTGCTTTAAACAAACTTCCTCTGCTAGTCACCAGGTCTTCCCTAGCTGAACTAAGCCTTCCTTTGCACAATGGATTGTATCCCTTGGAACCAAGAGATTAAATAAACTCTTTAAATTTTAGCTTAATTTTGTCAGAGGATTGTATGTTTGTTTGTTACTTGTTTCACAGCAACTGGAAGTAACAATGATAAATAACTTCAGTAAATAGAAAAGGAGTTATTAATAGATGAGAAACACTGTAATCAAAAGCAGTTAAAAGATAATGGTCATTTATGATGATTAAAGTAATCAATTCTATATGAGAAAACAATACATCTAAATATATGCATATTAAATATTGGAACATATAAACCTAGTCATTATGTATTATCAGATCTAATGGGAAAGAATCCTCAAATACAGTAATAGTTGAAGATATTAACCCCATACTCTCAGCAAGCTACATATCATCCAGAAAGAAAATCAATGAGGAATCTGTTGAAAATAGATAAAAACAAACAACCACAGAGTTTTTTAATCTAAAAACTTCAAATATATCTTTATTTCTTCTCATTAATATGCAAAAAATTTCTTCAAGGCAGAACCTATATGATTTCCTCATGTGACACAGAAGAGAGTAGATAGAATTTAACATACCCTCATGATAACACTTCTGAAAAAAATTAGGCATTCAAGAAATATATTCTCTTCCAGGTTCCATGTGTGGCTGAAGAACTCTGCCTGGGCCACCAGGGCTCCATACCCAAATACTGTCGGGAGAAAGCTAGACTCCCAGGGATGTGGGCAAGCCTGTCTGCTCAGAGGGATCCACCTGGAATCCCCAAGATCCAGGGATTGAGTAGTGGTCTTCTGGTTTCTTTTGGTGGCCGGGGAGTGCATCCTGTGACACAGGGCTCTATACTCAAATAGTGCAAGGAGAGAGCAGGTATTCCAGGAGCACCAACACACCTTCAAGCACAGGCAAAACCGCCACTTCTGTTTAAATTCACTGGATAAAGAAGGACCCTTGCAGAGCCATCAGGATCAGGACACAGATACCAAGGGATATCTGGGGACTAGATCATTCTGGTTTCTGTCTGCACCCAGAGCTGAACCTGTACCACAGCTCTCCAACCCCAAATTGCTCTCAGAGTGAACTGGTCTTCAAAGAGTATTGACACCTAGGCTTGCAGGAAAGACAAGCCACGGTCAGAGAGAGTAAGACCAGCTAACACCAGAGGTAACCAGATGGCAAAACACAAGGTCAAATACATAAGGAACAGAAACCAAGGTAACTTGGCACCATCAGAACCCAGCTTTCCCACCACAGCAAGCCCTGGATACCCCAATATACTAGAAAAGCAAGACTCAGACTTAAAATCACATCTCATGATTATGATAGAATTTTTAAAGAAGGAAATTAATAACTCCTTTAAAGAAATACAAGATTACACAGGTAAACAACTAGTAGCCCTTAAAGAGGAATTACAAAAATCCCTTAAAGAATTACAGGAAAACACAATAAAATGGGTAGAATTACAGGAAAACACAAACAAACAGATGAAGTAAATGGACAAAACCATCCAGGAACTAAAAATAGAAATAGAAACAATAAAGAAATCACAAAGGGAGACAAACCTGCAGTTAGAAAACATAAGAGAGAGATCAGGAGTCATAGATGCGAGCATCACCAATAGAATACAAGAGATAGAAGGCAGAAACTCAGGTGCAGAAGATACCATAGAAAACATTGACACAACAGTCAAAGAAAACCCAAAATGCAAAAAACTCCTAACTCAAAACATCTGGGATATCCAGGAAGCAATGACAAGACAGAACCTAAGGATAACAGGTACAGAAGAGAGTGAAGATTCCCAACTTAAAGGACCAGTATATATCTTCAACAAAATTATACAAGAAAACTTACCTTACCTAAAAAAAGAGATGAACAAAGATATACAAGAAGCATACAGAACTACAAATAGATTGGACTAAGAAAGAAATTTCTCTTGTCACATTATAGTCAAAACACCAAACACACAAAATAAGGAAAGAATATTAAAAGCACTAAGGGAAAAAAGGTCAAGTAACATATAAAGGCATACCTATCAGAATTACACCAGACTTCTCACCAGAGACTATGAAAGCTAGAAGATCCTGGGTAGATGTCATATAGACCCTAAAAGAATACAAATGCCAGCCCCTGCTACTCTACCCAGCAAAACTCTCAATTATCATAGATGGGGAAACCAAAATATTCTATGACAAAACCAAATTTACACAGTATGTTTCCACAAACCCAGCCCTACAAAGAATAATAGATAGAAAACGCCAACTCAAGGAGAGAAACTATACCCTAGAAAAAGCAAGAAAGTAATCTTTCAACAAACTCAAGATAGCCACACAAACATAAAAATGGCATCAAAAATAACAGGAAGCAACAATAGCTATTCCTTAATATCTCTTAACATCAATGGACTCAATTCCCAATAAAAATACATAGACTGACAGACTGGATCCATAAATAGGACCCAGCATTTTGCTACATCCAGGAAATGCACCTCTGTGTTAAAGACAAACACTATCTCAGAGGAAAGGGCTGTAAAACAATTTTCCAGGCAAATGGTCCCAAGAAACAGGCTGGAGTAGCCATTCTAATACTGGATAAAATCAACTTTCAACCAAAAGTCATCAAAAAATATAAGGAAGGACACTTCATACACGTCAAAGGAAAAATCTACCAAGAAAAACTCTCAATTCTAAACATCTATGGCCCAAATGCAAGGGTACCCACATTCATAAAAGAAACTTTACTAAAGCTCAAAGCACACATAGCACCTCACACATAATAGTAGGACACTTGAACACACCACTATCAACAATGAACAGATCTTGGAAACATAATCTAAACAGAGACAAATTGAAACTAAGAGATGCTATGAACCAAATGAGTTTAACAGATATCTATAGAACATTTCATTTTATATCAAAATAATATACCTTCTTCTCATCACCTCTAGGTACCTTCTCCAAAATTGATCATATAATTGGTCACAAAACAAACCTCAACAGATATAAGAAGAATGAAATAATCCCATGCCTCCTATCAAATCACTACAGAATAAGGCTGGTCTTCAATGGCAACAACAACAATAGAAAGCCTACATACATATGGAAGCTGAACAACACTCTACTCAATGATAACTTGGTCAAGGAAGAAATAAATTAAAGACTTCCAAGAATTTAATGAAAATGAAAGAACAACATACCCAAAACTATGGGACATAATGAAAGCAGTGTTAAGAGGAAAACTCACAGCTCTGAATGCCTCCAAAAGACACTAGAGAGAGCACACACCAACAGCTTAACAGCACACCTGATACTACTAGAACAAAAAGAAGCTAATATATCCAATAGGAGTAGAAGGCAGGAAATAATCAAATTAGGGGCTGAAATCAACCAAGTGGAAACTAAAAGAACTATACAAAGAATCGACAAAACCAGGAGCTGGTTCTTTGAGAAAATCAACAAGATAGATAAACTCTTAGCCAGACTAACCAGAGGGCACAGAGACAATATCCAAATTAACAAAATTAGAAATGAAAAGGGAGATATAACAACAAATTCTTAGGAAACTAAAAAAAAATCATCAGATCCTAATACAAAAGCCTCTATGTAACAAAATTGGATAATCTGGATGAAAATGACAAGTTTCTAGACAGATACCAATTACCAAAGTTAAGTCAGGATCAGATAAACCATCTAAACAGTCCCATAACCCCTAAAGAAATAGAAGCAGTCATTAAAAGTCTCCCAACCAAAAAAAGCCCAGGACCAGACGGGTTCAGTTCAGAATTCTCAAATTCATATGAAATAACAACAACAACAAAACAAACAAACAAACAAAAAAAACCCATAGGATTGCAAAAACTAATCTCAACAATAAAAGGACTTCTGTGGGAATCAGCATCCCTGACCTTAAGCTGTACTACAAAACAATAGTGATAAAATTTCAATGGTATTGGTACAGTGACAGGTAGATCAATGGAATAGATATGAAACCACACACTTATGGTCACTTGATCTTTGACAAAGGAGCTAAAACCATCCAGTGGAAACAAGACAACATTTTCAAAAATGGTGCTGGTTCAACTGGCGGTCTACATGTAGAAGAATGTGAATTGATCCATTCCTATTTCCCTGTACAAAGGTCAAGTCCAAGTGGATCAAGGACCTCCACATAAAACCAGATACACTGAATCTAATAGAAGAGAAAGGGGGGAAAAGTCTAGAACACATGTGCAGAAGAGAAAAGTTCCTGAACAGAACACGAATGGCTTGTGCTCTATGATCAAGAATCAACAAATGGGACCTCATGAAATCACAAAGCTTCTGTAAGGCAAAGGACACTGTAAATAGGACAAAATGGTAGCCAACAGATTGGGAAAAGATCTTTACCAATCTTACTTCCGATAGAGAGCTAATATCTAATATATACAAAGAACTCAAGATGATAGACTCCAGAGATCCAAATAACTGTATCAAAAAATGGGGAAGAGAGCTAAACAGAGAATTCTCAAGTGAGAATATTAGTAAGGCTGAGAAGCACCTAAATAAATGTTCAACATCCTTAGTCATCGGGGAAATGCAAATCAAAACAACCCTGAGATTCCATCTCACACCAGTCAGAATGGTTAAGATCAAAAATCAGGTGACTGCAGATGTTGGCGAGGATGTGGAGAAAGAGGAACACTCCTCCATTGCTGGTGGGATTGAAAGCTGATACAACCTCTCTGGAAATCAGTTTGGCAGACTGTCAGAAAAATGAACATAATACTACCTGAGGACCCAGCTATTCCACTCCTGGGCATATACCCAGAAGATGTTCCAACATCTAATAAAGACACATGCTCCACTATGTTCATAGCAGCCATATTTATAATAGCCAGAAAGTGAAAACAACCCAGATGTCCCTCCACAGAGGAATGGTTACAGAAAATGTGGTACATTTACACAATGGAATATTACACAGCTATTAAAAACAATGACTTCATGAAATTCTTAGGTAAATGGATGGAACTTGAGAATATTATCCTGAGTGAGTTAAATCAGTCACAAAAGAATGAACATGGTATGTATGTAACTTCTTGAAAGAATGTTAAGCTGTTCCAAAGCAATGAGTTTGAAGACATCTAAATCTTCTGCATCTACATGTGTATGAGTAAGATATAGATAAAATGAACTAAAAACTACCTTTATTTTTACATATATTTAAAAGGCCTCTTTGACATAAGATACAATTTAAAGCTCCTTTGTCCAAGATGAAAAAAAAAAACATTTAAAATTAAATTTTATAGTACTGCATAGTATTTCATTACTTGCTTTAGAACTGGCTAACAAGGAGGATTTGAAATAAATTTAAGTTTACTAAATGGCTGATTTTTTAAAAGAGATAAACATTCAGTTGCCTAAACACAGAGCATGGTATGTACTCACTGATAAGTGGTTATTAGACCAAAAGTTCAGAATACCCAAGACTCACTTCACAGTAACCATTTGGCTGAGTGTGAGATCCCAGATGGAGGATTTGGAGAAGGGACTGAAAGAGCTGAGGAAGTTTGCAGCCCCATGGAAGGAGCAACAGTGTCAACTGGCCTGATCTCCCATTGCTTCCAGAGACTGGATCATCAACCAAAGAATACACATGGAGGGACCCATGGTGCTGGCCACATATGTGGCTGAGGAGAGTCTTGTTAACCATCAGGGGGAGGAGTGGTCCTTGGGATTGAGAGTGTTAGATACCCCAGTATGGGAGAATGCCAAAGAGGGAAGATGAGAATTGGTAGGTGGGTGTGGGGGGGAATACCCTCATAGAGGCAGGGGGAGGGGGAGGAGATATGGGGTTCCAAAGGGGCGTTCTGGAAAAGGGGAAACATTTGAAATGTAAATAAAGTATAAAAAAAAGAAAAAAAAAAACGAAATATATCCCACTGCAATTCAGCAATATACAACCTACCATCGTGATTATGCTGACTTGCGGAAGGTAGAAACTATCTAAGATTTGGAACAAGATAAGAACAATTATTTTCACCAATTTTATCTATGTAGAGTGGGGAGTTCTGGTCACAAGGAATAAGTAAGAAGATACAGGATGTCTAAATTAAGATCATTTTTGCAAATGACCTGATCTTACATTTAAAAAGTCTCCAAAATTTTTCTAACATAAAAATCCATTCAACGAAATAAATAATTAAGGTTACAATACCAAAGTACAAAATTTAGCAATACACGAATTTAAGTTTTTAAATAGAAGCCAGAACCTGATCTAGTATTGGGTGAGGAAAAAGGACTGAAGCCCTGACAGCCAGAAGAAAGAATGGAAACAGGCAATCTCAGGAGATAGGAGGAGGGGGGCACCCTCCAGAAGGTACCAGAGACCAAGAGATGAGAGACTCTCAGGAATCAAAGAGAGGGACCTTAGATGAAATGCCTAACAGTAGGGGGAGGAAACCTATAGAGCCCACCTCCAACAGGAAGACAGGACATCAAATGAGGGAGGGGATTGCCATCCCATAGTCGAAACTTCCACCCATAATTATTCCTGTCTGAAAGAACTACAGGGATGGAAATATAGAGGGGCCTGAGGAAAAGAAGGTCCATCAGCAAGCCCAAAGTGGGATCTAGCTCAAGGGGAAGTCCCAAGACCTGATATTATTACTGAGAATATGGAGTGCTCACAAAAAGGGACCTACCATGACTGCACTCCTGAAGACCCAACAAGCAGCTGTAAGAGTCAGATGCAGACATTTGCACAACCAATGGACAGAGGTTGCTAACCCCTTTGGTTGAATTAGGGAAACGCTGAATGAAGCTGAGGAGGAGGGCAACCCTGTAGGAGGACCAGTAGTCTCAATTAACCTGGATTCCTGAGATCTCTCAAACACTGGATCACCAAACAGGCAGGAGACACCAGCTGATATGAGGCCTCCAACACATATACAGCAGAGGACTGCCAGGTCTGTGTTCAGAGAAGATGCACCTAGCTCTCAAGAGACTGGAGGCCCCAGGGAGTTTAGAGGTCAGGTGTGTGTGTGGAGGGGAGAGTGTTGGGGATATCCTTGTGGAGACAGGGGGATGGAGAGGAGGTATGGGATATGGAATAGTTGGAGGGTGTATGGGGGGGAGGGAGAATAAAATCTGGAGTGTAAAAAACAACAACAAAAAAGTGCAAAAGCCAAATGATTGTAGATGTAAAGTCTAAGAAAAAAATAACTGAATGAAATGAAATAAATATATTCAATAAAATTATGAAGCATTAATTAAAGTAAACCAAAAGGATGCAAAAATGTATAAGCACCCTATATTCGTGGATAGCAAGGATCACTCTTGTTAAATGATCTGTGTAACCAAAATTATTTTGAAAGTTGAATATAATTCCTTCTTCACAAAATTAGAATTAATAACTTAGCATTTACATGGAACCACACCCCCCATATAAAAACCCATTTGAAAAGAAAGAAAATAATTATAATTCCTGAATTTAACACATGTGACAAAAATTTTGGACAATCAAGACAGCACAGTGCACCAGTTCAAAGAGATACAAAGAACATTATAAAATAGAAACCCTATAAGAAATTCTCACACAACTGTTGATTTATTTTTATATCTATTTTGTTATTATTATTCTACCCATTATTGTTTTTATTATTATCATCATTGCTTTTTTAAAAATGATAATAATTTGAAGGGATCACGTTCTCAATAAATGATATTGGAGACACAAGTTATCTACATGCAAAATAATGAAGTTGAATTCTTATCTGTCACCAGTGACAGAGACCAAATCAAAATGGATTGAAGACTTAGATGTACTTAGATGTTGTCCTTTAAAGGGCAAGTCTACACAGAGATAAATCTACCCAAAGACAAATTCTTCAGATAATGGAAATGGTGAATGAATTTTTTTTTTTTTTGGTAGGACCCCAAAGTACATGAAATAAAGGTAGATCTAACAAAAGGAGTTACATTAAACTTAAAAAGCTCTCTAGAGCAGAGGAAATACAGAAAAACAAAGCAAAACAAACAAAAATCAGAGAAACCACTTGTAGTCTATACATCTGATAAATTGTTGTTATTTGGAACATATAGGGATATACCAAAACTCAATGGAAAATAGACAACTAGCTTCATTAAAATTATGCAATATATTTAAATAGACATTTCTAAAATAGAGATATGTTTGTCATGTCACTATCATCAAGGATATGTAAATCAAAACAATGAGATGTTCACCATACCCAATTTCTAATAGCTATTATCAAACAAATCCAAAAATAAATGCTGTAAGAGAAGTCCAGGAAATAAAATTCTTACATACATTTGAAGAAATGTAAATCAAGACTACCACTACATGCAATCCTATGTAGATGTTTCTCAAATGATTAAAAATCATATGCTCTCCAGTCTTTCTCTCATTAAGCATATGTGTAAGCATTTGTAAAGCAGCTTAATAAGTATTTCAAAGAAACATCACAACAGTCATATTCATTATAGAATATTTTATAATAAACTAACAAACAGGAACAAACCAAATGTTCATTTTGTTAATAGATGTAGAAAAGAAACTATATATACACAATAGGACATAAATGAATGAAATTATATCCTTTGTGGCCAGAAGCACGGACTAGATACCTTCATTTTACCTGAAATTAGCCAGGCAATAAAGACAAATATTATGTGACCTCATTCACATGTGGAGTCTAGTAATTTGACCTCATACAAGTAGGGAGTAGAAGGATAGGCTCCATAACCTACAAGAACAAGATATATACAAGTGGCTGGGGAGGGTAGAGATATGGAAGATGGAGAAAGGATGATGAGTGAGTTCTAAGGCACACTCATTCATGAGCAAGAAGTCCTGAGGTTCTATTACAAAATCAGTGACTACAGAAAACAAATATGCAGTATAGTTTTGATAAAGTAGGAAAGGATATGTTGTATTTTTAATTACAAATAAAGAATCATGTTTCAGTAATGACAAATATGTTCACCCAAATTTAAACATTATGAAATGCATATGTGTGAGAGTATGTATGTAAAATGGCAGCCCATGAATAGGTAAAATTTTTGTGTTCAAGAAACATATCGTATTGAGGTTAGGATTGTGCTAGGATACCTAAGTCCTTTCTACTGTACATACATGTATGCATGTATTTCTAATTTTTTATGATCATTTGAGATTGTGAAAATGTACTGTTTTTAAGTTTTGGAGATTAAAATAGAATTACAAAATTTTCCCTTCCTTTATTTTCTCCAAGCTCTCCTATGTAACTGTCCATGCCCTATATGTTATTTCAAATTATATATATATATATATATATATATATATATATATATATAAAGTTATAACATATATTTGATATATTATATATTATATATGATATTTATGCATATATGTAAATATAAACATCTTGTAGTAGGTCCTCAAGAAACATGGCAAGATGATTTTAAATGTAACTATAAATGTTTTTCAGAGACACATTTATAAATATACATACGTGGGGTATTTGTTTCTTGATCATGTACATATGTATACTCTCTCATATTTAAATTCATACTAAAGCTCAAATTTCTAGAATCAGAGCATAGGGGAATTTAATGGTTTATAGAAGTAAACAATGAAGAAAAGGTACTAAAAGAAAATGTGTAATTAAATGTATCCAGCATTAGTACAAAAGAGAAAAATAAAATATCAGTAAAAATATTTTTTGTATTTAAGCACAAAGTAAATACAATACAATGGCCACTTATTATCAGAATGTTTTCCTCATTTCATATAGAGATATGAAAATTTTATAGTCAAAATCTATTTGCATAATATAAATAATACTACATTCCTCAATTGCATATGCCAATTTCTTAACACCTTAACCCTGTCCTTTCATATACTGTATTAATTCCTTTTTTGCTGGAAAGTCTTGCAAGTTATATACAAAACCCTCAGGAACAACAACAACAACATCAAAAAACAAATAGCACATGTTCAGAATGGCTCTTAAGCAGAATTCACTTTGGCAAGCCAGAGTTCTATAGGAAGAAGTATTCCGTGGGTGCTGCCCAGTTCAACTCCCTGAGGATGGATCGCGAGAACTGTCAGGCTCAGCAGAGTTCATCATAATTTTCCTAATGAGCTCAGAGTGAAGCATAACTTTGAATGCCATTGGGGGTCAGTTAATTAGGTATTTATAAAGCAAAGTTTTACACTTTGAACTTTGAAGTAAACTTGACAATTATTAAGCAATGTGAATAGAACCTCAATGGAACCTGAACAATCCTACATTTCTAAGAAATGTTACTGTATGCTTTTGAATTCTGGTAGTCTTTACTGGAAGGACCCAAGAAGAATGGATTGTAATTAGCTAAAATAGAGGCAAAATAGTTTAAGGTATGAGGCAATAAAGAGTATATTAAAGATCCCACATATCCTTCTCCAGGGTCTAATTAGGTGAATCTGTTTGATCCTTAACTCTACGAAAGCCCTAGTTTAGGTCCCATGTCCACTGTCATGATATAATATGGGCACTCCTTGCTTGTACAGAAACTACTGTCAAGGATTCTGCCAGGGCATTCCCTGACTAAGCCAAGATGGAGGCCTCACCCAAATAACATCTAACCTCTCCACCTAGCCAGACACTGAATATCCTTCTCTAAGGTTTAGCCTGGTGAGTCTGCCTGGCCGCCTTATAAACACACTCTTCCCAACCCTAAAACCTAATCCTACCCTCTAGGATTGCCATACCATGCTCATTCTGCACATCTGCACTGTTGTCTCTTTCTGACTTCATTCAAATTAAGTCAAAATATGGCAAAAAATAAAAGTTTTTCTTGGTCAGACCTTAGAAGACTGAACAAGCTGCAGAAAACTGAATTGTACTGAACTGGATTTCCTTTTTGCTTCTCATGGCTCATTTCTCTACAAGCAGTAGTGTTTGAAGGGACTCCCACAACATGCCAATATCTTATCTCCAAAGTACAAACAAACAGAAAGAAGAAACCAGCACATCCCCTTCAAAACGTATCAGTAATTTAGAAGTCTTTATGAATGAGAATTACCTAGATGAATCCTGCCCACATTAGTGTCATGATAGAATTCAAAGAGTTTAAGACAATCCAACAAAAGAGCTCAATAAAATTAAGTAGAAAGAACTTAAGAAAAATAACCACCCAATTGAAACCCAACTAGATAAAATCATAAGGCTATTAGAAATGTCAAAGACAATCCTGGACTTGAAAAAGGAATTCACTATAAAGAGATGGGAACATTAAACAAGACTCAAGCTGAGCTAAAGATAAAGTAGAAAAACTCAATAATCCAGCTAGAAAACTTAACAGAAAGCCTTATAATTAGAATGAAGTAAGCAGAAGGCAAAATATCAGGACTAGAAGATTGTAAAGGATCTAGACCAATTAATCAAGGAACATGATCTTTAGATATCCACAGGAATGGAGCCTAAAGAATTAGTTTATATATTATGTCTAAGGAAAACTTGGGGAATAGTAATGATATAATCTACATTTAATCTCTGTTACAATTTTCTAAAAATATTCATTTATTCTCCATACATTTTTATGAAAGTACAACTGTCTAATTTGTTTTCTAATTATATTTAATCTTCATTCTATATTTCATATTATGCTGTTTAGTTATATGTCTAGATATCTACTTTTGTCTTAATAATCTGTTCTTTTGAAATGTATGAGTTAAGATATTATTGCTACCATGTGAAATTTTAAATGTAGACTTGGATTAGAGATATTATAGCATTTTGTTCTTAATTGTCCCTACACACACAAATTTGGCATTTCCTGAATGTTTCATATCATTAGAAATGTTCTTTGATAGCCTTTGTTTGAAATTGTTTCTGTAATGAGTTAGTCATTAACTATAATAGAAGCTATAAGAGAGAAATTGAAGTATTTTGGTTAGTTTATACATAAGTTGAGACATTATTTATTTTACATTGTTATTTTATATAAGAATTTAATGCTGTTTTATCCTGAGACTCAGGGTCAGTGTTAAGAATCATTCAAAGGGATGCTCCAGTTGTTTTTACCTCCTTGTTCACTCTTAAAAATTTGGCTGAAAAGGCTATAAGAAGTTTAAATACACTGAGATAAATAAACAAAAGATTGGTACTCATGGCAGATCTGAATATTACTTAGGTTTGCCCTCCATGTGTATGTTTGAATTTTACTTACTGTGAACTAAGTGTAAGTCTGTTGTAAAAGAATTTGAAAGAGATCACTTATACTCATATAAATATGTCACTTTAGAATGAATATAGAGTCAATAATTTCTTGGTGTAAAAATTAGTACCCAGATGTTCACTCATGTATATTTATTTAAGATCAATAAGTGACCCATTTAGAAAGACACCATGCAGGGCAGTGATGGAAAAATTCTTCTAAATTCTAAATTATCATTAAAAGTATTTGGGAGCCAATAAACAGATACAGTTTACAATGGGTTAACTTTGTATTTACAGCTCTATGTTCTGTAAAAGAAAACATGATATTTATAAAATTTGGTATTTAAAAACTTAATAACTCTACAAAGTAATGTGACATGTCATATGCTGCTTTTTCTCTAAAGCTGTCTTTGTATATATTATCAAGACATAGAGTTTCTCAGTTTTATCATAGTTACTGCTCCTTTAAGAAACTTTCAGATATTTAAATTGAAATTTGACATGTGTTTCATTATACACACTATATAATTGTGAACAGTTTATACCTCTAGATTTTATGTACAAAGAGCTTAAGAGTCTTTCTATCTCTGAGTGAGTATTAGCATTACTTTAAAATAGCTCTAAATACAAATATTAAATTTTGTGGAATATCAAATATGTACATAATTATCCACTACAGATTGGTAAACAGATAGATGATAGATAAATAGATAGATAGATAGATGATAAAGGAACAGTAAATATCATTTAGATTTTAAAAAATAAATAATCAAATAAAATATTCTGCCATATATAAGGCTATAAAGTTTTAAAAAGTAAAGTTTTTGGACAAGCCCCTGTGTAGCACAAGCTGAAATCGAACTAACAACACAACTGAAAATTACGTTTGACTTCTGATCCTTCTGTCTTGACCTCCAAGATACTGGGATTAAAGGCATACAACACTATCACATCCTGTGTCAGAAATGAATTCCTGTAATACGTGGTTCTACTCAGAATGGCATGTAGAAGGGCAAAACATCTAATATCAAAAGCTAAAACTGTTATTTCTATGTTAAAATCTTCCAAATAATGTTATATTCCATCTGGACTATGAAAATGGATGGTGGGTGGTACTGATTTGAGATATGCATACTTTTAGTATTTGTTGTCCTAATTTCTTTCAAGAAAATATCTTTGATTCTCTATCCACAACAAAGAAAGGTAATGTAATGGAAGTTAAAATAATGAGAGCACTAATGTCAATGCTGACTGAAAAAAAAATTGATCCACATGAAACATAGGAGGCTGGTAATTATTCTCTATAGCAAAGATCACATTTTTGCTGGTTCAAAAGTCTAAGATAGGTATGTTGTGGTTGCATCATTAGCTGGGAACTGCTTTACTTTGGAGTCAGGAGTAATCCCTTTCAGTGAAGCATGATGAACACTGGGGAGGCATTGAAGGAAATTTCTGGTTGTATCATGTGATACAGTCACACATGATATTTTGCTGAGCCACAAACACAGTACTTTCTTAGGAAAAATAATCATGTAAAGAAAAAAAGCAAGGCTCTATCACATGGAGAAAACCACATTAACGTTTGTTTTTATATATTTGAGTATACTTCATATATGAGTCAGATTTCAGGTGTAAATCAAAACAGTCAAGCCTGTGTTTGATTTCACCTCTTTTAGTACTTTCCATTAAAATAATTTCAGAAATTATAATTTCCAAATCTGTTCACATGATTTGAATGAGATATTTAACAGTGTATCTGTATATAGTTGAGCAGAGCCATTCTCAGTACTGATTTACATTTCTGATAGCTATTAATTAAAACTATTTTACTCTGTACTGATAGAATTTGATGGGAACCAATGCAGGTATTACTGCATATGCCACCTATGATAAACTGGACCATCACTCCTTAACTATGCTTCATATTAAGTCAGATAGTGAATATTAGTCAGGTTGCCACCTGCTACCAGAATTAGAAACCAACATTCCGGTCAGATCTACTCAGATGGGCACTGTGTAGATAGAGTCCTTTCTTTCCTCTACCTCTGACAGCTTTAAAAGGACAACAGAGAGCGTCCATGGACAAGACAGTGCAGAAAATAACCATAAAGGAGCAAGCAAAGTTCATAAGAGTTCCCTCTTCTTGTTCTTTACCTGTGCTCTGTATTACCCACAAGCCCATTTTCAGCCTTCTGAGATAAGCTTTGAAAAGAGAATTGCTGTCATAAAAAAACCTTATGACAGAAACCATTCACTAAAGACAAAAATAAGTCCATAGATGGTGTGATTTAAGTTGACATACTTAAATTGAAACATGTTTCCATTAAAATGGTAGTTATAATACATATATAACATGTGTATAATCTTTGGTATATCCATTGTCCATTAGATACAGAAATAATTTTAATTTAAATTCACATTATAGCTTCAGCCACTTAATAAATGGAGACAGGTCTTTAAAAGAAAACCCTTGCCTCCTTTATTTCCTCAGACATTCTGTCATCCAATACAGCAGGTAAAGAGGACCACAAAGAAGATGAGAATGAACAAAGGAAAAAGGAACTGAAAGACCTTTGGGAAAATTTACTCTCCTTTAAGACCGTGCTGTAGCAGAGTGAGGACACACTTCGGTGGTAGAGCACTTGTGTAACACACAACCTGGACTGGTGTACACCATTCATAAATAAATAAATAAACAAATGAGCAAATTTACAAATAAAACATAATATAGCTTAATATTTGATAATTATGATAAATTTTATTAGTTACTGAAAATAGAACTAATTCATTTTTTTGTGTTGAAATCAAACTGAAACAAAGGTGATAATAAATTGTCCATCACTGAACTTAAATTAGAAAGATATTATATGGATAAATATCCTCACACACCCCCCAAAAAAGAAAATAAACATTAAAAAGTGCAGTGGGAGAGAACTTTCTAGTAGACTCTGTACTAATCTTGTACTCTGAGGACTATCATAACTTAGTAGCAACTATAAAAAGAAATTTAGTTCCTGGTAGTTACATGTTAGTGAAGGTTTTCTCTGTGGTTTTTGTGTTTTAAGGTAACTAATTTAGCAAAGAAACATTCTCCCACCAGAGCCAGTTAGTGAAAGTTGTTTCCAACTCATGTTTCCATCTGATGATGATCTGGCAGGTTTCTATGACTTCTCTTAGAGATACGTTTTGAGTTTGAGGTGTGACAAGAGTCATTAGATCTTCCGAAGTATATTCTTCAGTGACTTAGAGTATTGATAATCAAATCCAAGGCCTCACTCCTATTAGTCCGCAATGACTTTGACATTGGCATACCCCATTCCTCCACTGTTTATATCCAAAGAACAGGAACTACTGATGGCTAAATTAAATGAGAGGTATACACAGCAGTTTAAAGTAAAAATAGCACATAGCACAATCTACAGTGACTTGGTTCCTGTGAACAACTTCATTGCTCTGGAAAAGTCATGTTTTAAGGAAATATACTGATGCAGGATGTCCCTTAGCACACTCTCTTATAAGCTTCACTGAAACAAACCAGAACAGTGTTTAAGGATACAGCCCTCTCCGTAGTCTAACATTGAGCAGATTGCCTCATTAGGTATATACCCAATAAAAAATCCTTTTTTTTTTTTTTTTTAATATCGTGATCAACTATGGAGGTCTTGTAGTGAACTGTCTGTATGTTTATGTCTGTAATTTCTGGAGCTGGCTAAACTGATCTTAGGATGCATTGGTATGAATAGGTTTTCATCTTCCTGAGTGAGTATCTTGAAGTTCTCATATTCGTATGTTTGGGAACAGGTGAGTTTCTCAGACTCTGTATCTAAAAAATACTACACTAATATCCTGGCATACTTTTATAGTATCTTTCTCTTAGTTTCTTGACATGAAAAGAAAAGAATGTTCTGTCAGCATGCTGTCCAGAGTCTTGTGAGAATAGTCTTGAAACTTGTTTCAATTTAATTTTGTTTGTTTAAATTAAAATCAAACAGAGGCTATGTATGGCTAATTTAATTGTAATCCTATCACACAAGGAGCTAAAGCATGAGGACCTCAAATTTGAGGCCAACCTATACTATGCTTTGACTCTCAACCAACTATCACTTACACAGTGAGACCGTTCTGTTAAAAAAAAAAAAAAACAAAAACAAACAAAACAAAACAAAAAAAAAAAAACAAAAAAGAAACTAAAGAAACGTAAGTAAAATATCTACAATAGGAACACCATGACTGTGACAACACTTACCACATACAATCAACACTTCTAATGTTATGATGGTGTAATGTTTATTGAGAATAAAGGAAGCTGTATAAGCCCTACATGATTACCTCAAGCATACAAAGTTAGCTGACTAGGAATACTACCTGCCTTGCTCTGTGTAATATACAGCAGGATCTCAATGCACATGTCTTTCAAACAAAAACACTGGCCATGTATTTGTGACCTGCTTGTGGCTTCTCAGGCATAGTTGGAAACTCACTGTGTAAACAAAGCACTAAGTGTCCAAATAGGCATGATGACCTCTTCTTTTTATTTATTTTTTGTTTAATGTATATGAGTACACTGTTGCTATCTTCACACATACGAGAAGAGGGCACCAGCTCCCATTGCAGATGGTTGTGAGCCACCATGTGGTTGCTAGGGATTGAACTCCGGCAGTGCTCTTAACCACTGAGCCAGCTCTCCAGCCCAGGCATGATGCTCTCTGCAAAAGGAATAGTTTGGTTTTAAAGAGTTGTTTGTGGAAATAGACATGAACAAGATATGGAGAGTCACTCATGGGTAGCTAAACTGCAGAAGTCTTTACCATCAAAACGGAATCAAGGACAGAGATAAAACTTGTGAATAAGATTTCTAAAACCAAGTAGACTATACAACAAATGAAGAAGCATTAAACATTACAATTTTTGTTTCCACCATGATATAGAATATTTTTTAAGAAGTTTCCATTACAAAACTGGGAAGAAAAATCATCAATTCAAATGCTCAGGGATTTTTCCAAACTTCTGTTTCAATTTGCATCTTGCTAATAATAGAAGATAATGGTGAGAAAGCCCAGTCTTAAGACTGGAGAGGAACATAAAACATATAATTTTGCCCAGTGCTACATGCTGGCCAGAGATCATTCAATAAAAGAAAATGAATATATACGAAAAATGTTGAGAGATAATTATGCTAGTTTTTCAGCCTAAATACCTTGGAATTTGCAAAGACAGCTCCTAGACAAAAGGGAGACCACAGAAATTCAGTGCAATAGATTTCTCCATTGGAAGTGACAGGAACATCTCTCTCAATATTACTTAGCTAATGAAGGAATAGATCTACTGTGAAGTTCCTAGGAGGCTCATTTTCTTGAGTACAGTAGTAAAAGTTAGCTGATGAATGACCTCTACTGCTTAATGCTTCTCCTTATAACTTGAGAGCAGCAAGGCATATCCAAGCAAAAACTGAAGAAGTTATCCTCCAGGGGCACTGCTGTCCTTGCAGGTTGTCAGAGGCAATGAGCCAGGTTTATTTCAAATGGCTCCTTAAATGAACATTTATTTTGTGCCAGTAACACATTTTTGATTAACACCTCCTTTTGACTAATTTGCTTCCCAAAACAGCCCAATAAATGACTCACTTAAAATATAATTAAAAGCATGTTATTGCTGGTAGTTAATACTGATTAAAACAGGCATTAAGACAATTACCATTGAAGGAAAGAAAGCATCCTATAGTTAGTACAGAATCCATTCTTACCCTTCTCATGCCTCATATACAGAAATAACTGTATGAAAAAATCCAGAAAATTCTAACTCTTAATGCAAATTCAAATATGCTTCCATTTTGTTTATTATAATGCCTGGTCAGGTTTGCAAATAGGCATGCTGTTGAAGTACTCTCTCTTCTCTCTCTCTCTCTCTCTCTCTCTCTCTCTCTCTCTCTGTGTGTGTGTGTGTGTGTGTGTGTGTGCATGTGTGTTTCTGTCTGTGTGTTCACATGTTTCACGGGATAGAATTTTAGTTCTAACATCCATCAGAACAGATTCCACCTGAAGGTAGCTTACACATTACTTCATATAAATAGTATAAAAATCAACCCTCTACTCACATTGTTTCTGTGCTCAACATTCTCGTTGAATTCAATATGAGAGCAATAAGAAGCATCTACAGTTCTTTGGCTCTATGGATGTATTTGTGGTCCTGTTGCTATTCTTTCAAAATATGTTCTATTGCCCTGTGAAAGATAAAGGACATTTTAAAATGATTTTTTCTCTTTTTAAAGGCACATTTGCAAAGCTTACAGCTGTGGACTTGAGTATTGTATATTAAACATTGTGCTGCACTTCTGTAATGACTATGTTTTGAGTGAAAGTATAACTTTTCTAAAGCTGTACAGGTAATATAGCAAAGCATATGTTTTGTAGGATTACACAATTGAAAGTGAAAATCAAGGAAAGAGATAGTATTTCACACAATATGATCTAGTTTGTGGAAATTTATTTTATGATCAATTTATAACCTATTTAAATATAACCTCCCTTTTCACTGTTTAGAGTGGAATAGGGTGCAGGCAATTTTCCATTTTTAATTTTTGTGTACTTATGTGATAGTACTTTTGGAGAAAAGAGTTATAAATGTCATCTTAAAATTTTGCATAGGACACTGCAGAGATAAAACCAAACTACCATCATTTGCTTCAGATTTTCATTTTGTGGTGCCACTCCTTGGATTGTCTCACACAGTCAGACAACATTGATCATGTGCCCTGATCGCATGAATTCACTCCTATAACTTTAACTTCCTTGGTAGACACAGGCAGGCCAGAAGTCACCATTGTGTTCATAAGCTAATGTACACATTGAATAAATCTTCTGAAAATTAAACAAAGAAAATGAAAATTAAAAATGATATGAAACATCAGGGAGTCTAAAATTTGGGGAAAGAACATGTAGTAGTTTAATAGGGAAGACGATGAGAAGTATTTTATCAACATGATATCATTAACTGCTTTCCCTCTGCTACAGGCTTCTCTGGATGATTCCAAACACTTGCCTCTTTCTCCTCTGTTAATCTTTCATTCCACCATCAAAACTGTTCCATTATCCATAATTATTTCTAAAAGTGTATATAGTCTCTATTTTATAGCCTCAAAGTATATTTAGCTGTTATTATTAATATAATAGTACATTAGTATATTATTGTGAGCTTACTGTCCTGGACATCTGAAGTTGCTTCACAAATGAAACCAAAATGATTCTTCCATTTCCTAGTATTCCTTCAACACACCACTGCAGTTGTGTGCCTGAATGTTTTCTTTCTCCCTACTTGAATTATCTTTTCCCACGTTCCTCTACTTACCCTGGAGTATTCATATTTACAAATGAAAACATAAGAGAACTTGGTAATCTTGAATTTCTGATAAACAACAAACATTTTTTAGGGAAAGTATATCCCATGAAAAATAAAAACATACTTTTATGCATCACTGACTTTGTCCACATATGTTTATAAATTTACAGCCATAAGTAGAATTATGGATAGTATATTAAATTATCAAATCCACTTAAATGAACGGATAACCAAAGGGACATGGAAAGAGTTTATTAGGTAGCAAGAATGCATTTGTCTAAGCAGGAGACTTATCTGGGAAATTTTACTTAATTGCCTAATGTTCCATTTTTTTCATCTGCTAAATGGAGAGATAAATTCAAAGAGAAAAGCAATAGGTCACTGAATATGAGTAAAACTGTAAGGGATTTTGGAAAGTATTCAGCTACATCACTTAAAAATGTCTATGTCAAACTCAAATACACACATCAACAACAATAGTCACTGTAGATGATCTTAAAGCATTCATATATAAGTGTGCATGAGTCTAAATGGTTGCATATTTGTTTATCAAATACCTCCTTTCTGTTTAAGTCACAGGACAATTATTCATACACATATTTGACTAGATGGCCTAACAAATGATCAATCACAATGAACCAGGCCAGAGAGTTCTCAGGGCATCACAAACTGGTACTGTAAGGATTTTTTGTTTTGTTTTGTTTTGTTTTTATAGTAGATTATGTTTCTGGTCACTGGATCACAGGTCAATGCATGACCTTTCCACATGACTATTTGTGCCCATGAAACTTCTCAAAATCTTTGTTGTTCCTCAGAATCTACATCTCTCTTGTGTCTTTGAAAACAGTTCATTGATTAAGATTTTCTCTATGGTTTTCATTCATTTCTTCCAAAGTTCTTAACTAAATAAGTACTCACAATGAACAACTTGATTTCAAAATTATATTACAACTTATTTTAATCATTTAATACACTTGCCTATTGTCAAAGATATTGACACATTCCTGTTGCTAGAGTAATTTTGTAATTTTTAGCACTATCATAACAGATAGCTATTTGAGTTATATTTCATCAAGACTGTTTAGACTTTATAGCACTTTCTGTTTGCTGCTTTGTTTGTTTGTGTCATTTTCCAAATTGTGAAAAGCAGTGGCTTTTAGTGATGTGAGATACCAAGGATGCCTAGACTAATATGAGATTGAGGTATAACAGTGGGACTGATTGAACAGTTCATCAGCTTGCCTTGATGCCTTACTGCTAGACAGTGACTTGTATTCTAGCAAAACATATTTAAAATAGGATCCATTGTATTTGCAGAAATCTGCTTGCCTGTTTTGACAAGCCAAATAAAGCATGATTGTATTTTTAAGTTGCAATTGTTTTAATTTCACATTCCAGAAAGCTTGTGGATAAAATAGAGAATGCACAGGTAAAATAATACCAAAATATTAGAAAGTAAGGGATTTTTTTATATGTATGCCTGAGGTGGTCAGTGAGCTTGCTGCTGTGAGATTGTGTCTTTTAGAAATGTCAAATGCCCCACCTATAAAGAGTCACCAACATGACTACCTAAGCATGAGCTGAGCAAAGATCACAATAGGCATGACCATGTGGATGGGGAAAGTCTATGCGGCCTCAGTACAACACAAAGAACTACAAGTGTCAAAGGACTGCTGAGAGAGCAAGTAGTCACCTCTATGGAAGAGCATATCAATCAATTGGGTACAAAATACCAAATGGTCAACCCTGAAATCATATATTAAAATAATATTATACAGACAGAACATTATATTTATGTATTATATTTATGTATTTATATATGCATTTATGAGTTTAAGAATATATATATATATATACACACATGTAATAATAGTCAATAAAAAAGAGGCCATGTATTTGAAAGTGATCAAGGTAAAGTATATGGGAGTATCTGGAGAGGAAAGGAAAGGGAAGGATGTTATTATACATCAATCTCAAAAAAAGAAGAAATAAAAAGAAAAGAAGTTTAGGAGGAAAAAGAATAATTAGACAAGAAGAATTATAGAGAGAAAGAATAAGATATGAAAATCATACAAGTGGGCAACCAATAGTGGTTTATTTGAATATCAGGTCTTCTCAATAGGAGTGGATTTATTCCTAATACCATATACTTAACGGTGACTGGAGAGATCACAGAACTTAGAAGATAACCTACAAGTCATTTTCTTACATCAAGATAGTTTCTAACTATATTCTTCATACTTACCCTTATATCCTCATATAATTGTAGTTCTCTGCCAAGGACCAGCCTCATCTAGGTCCAGGTTGAGAGAGAGGGTCTGTCTGGGAGCAGCAAATAGAAATTATTCAAAGTCAAATCATGGGTTCATGCTGGTGGCCTATGCTCTGTTGAGATGGCTTTCCAAACTGCTATTGCTCTCCCTGTTTTGTTCTGCTTAAGACAGATTTTTTTTCCTTGATATTCTAAAAACCCTTTGGATGAGACAGCTAGCTTTCTGTTCAAGACAGCTTCTCTGCTAATAAAAGTTCTAAAAGCACACTGGATAGCTTGCAATTTTCAACATCAGAAATCCTGTTAGATAAATTCTAAATGTAATTATTGGGTTTTCTGATCACAATCAGAAAGCCAGAAGAAATTCTGAAAGAGCTGGGTTTTTTTGTTTTTTTGGGTTTTTTTGGTTTTTTTGGGGGGGGGAGGGGAAGCGGCTCAGACAGCTTTGCTGGATAGCTGCTAGCAAACATTCTGAAAAACCTTTGTCAGCTCTCTAGGTAATTTGAAATCCTGATAGAAGAAAATTTTGAAAAGCTATGAAAATATGAAAAATTCTAAAAGAGATGTGCTTGCTCTCAATGGATTTTCTAACTAAGATCAGAAATCCCGTTAGAAAAAAAATCATTGAAGAGCTGTGTTTGCTCTCCAGAGATCTCCAGACTGCTCAGCTCTCTTAGAGAAAAGGTCTAAAGAACTGGTAATGCTTTCTGCTAGCTCAGTCTTGCAGCTCAAAAGCCCAGTTTTTTATTTTACATATCATTCCAGTCATTTACTCCAAGTTACCCATTGAGACAATCCTATGAATCAGCATTACATGAACTAAGCCCTTTGATTCATAGAGCACAGGTTTTTGTTTGTTTGTTTGTTTGTTTGTTTTTTAAAATTGCAAAAGTATTCAAAGAATTGCCTGCCTTTGTAAACTTAACTGGGTACATATTTTCAAGTTCCCCTGAGGAATGTTCCTCTCTGTTAACATTAATAACTCCTTGCCCAAAGATTACCACTGTGACCACACCTGGTCCTAAATTAGCTCTGTCTGAAGCTGACTATGAACTCAGGAATCTGCCTGTACTTATAATCATAAACAACAACAATAACAACAAAAAACTTTGCTGGGTGGGATCTTAGCTCTAGATAACCACTCCCTACATCTCTTTATCTCATTCGTTAGTATTTTTCTGACAAGCTGGCTCGTAGTGCAGCTGCCTATTTTCCTTTATATCTGTGAAGCTTCTATACAATTCACATTGCATCTTTATTTTTTTCCATAGTTGAGAAATTATGTATGATTGAAATTATGGTTGTTTTTAGAGTTCTTTTTTACATACTGAAGGGCTGTCCTGAAAGTCCAAGCATCTAGCACTTTTGAGAAATCATCCACACCTTTGCCTCCCAGACTTATGTTGTCCCTGATTATCATGGTATCATTAATATTGACAGGGAGGAACACTCCTCAGAGGATCTTGAAAATATGTGCACTATTATGCAAACAAGCCTTAAACCCACAGCAGCCATAAACACTCATGAAATCCCATGCCTGCTGGATCTGTCCCAGGGACAGGAACCATGTCTCTACCAAGACCATAATGGACTCAGAAGTTCTCTCCCTTCATCAAATATTCTATGCAGGAAATGGAGGCTATTACAAGATCCCTAACTGGTCTAAATGTAGAGAATACATGGTGATGAGATGCCCATTTCAAGTTAATATATACACATAAAATTCACACATGTGTACTCATATACACATATAAGATTCAGAGACAGAGGCAGAAGTAGGGTCAGAAAGATTGTAAGATCTAGGAATCAGGACCTATACTGGCATATATTCTTTTCTAGTCATAAATATGACATCAAAACAATATGGTTACCCAAATAAGACTTCATAGTGACCACACAATGAGACATGCCAATGAATCCCCCGCCTCCAGTTAATTGTAATATGCCACCAGGCAGTGGTGGCACTTGCCTTTAATCCCAGCACTTGGGAGGCAGAGACAGGCGGATTTCTGAGTTCGAGGACAGCCTGGTCTACAGAGTGAGATTCAGGACAACCAGAGCTATATAAGAGATCCTGTCTCGAAAAACAAAAACCAAACCAAAACAAAACAAAACAAAACAAAATTGTAATATGCCTTGACTAGCTCAAAGGTTGGACATTTCTAATGCTCCCTGCAGCTAGCATATATTCTTCCCTCCAACTTACTTTAGTCAACTTTCTAAATCAATATTTCTTCTCTGCTACCCTAGGCCCAATAGCAATAATGGCCACTAGGGCCATATTCTGAAATTCTAACATGGCTGATTGCTTTCTTTCTTGCAGCTCTTATGTCTAATTCTAATCCCTTTGCTTCCCCTTCCTGATGGGTGTCCTCTTCCTCCCCTCTTTCTCAGTCTCCTACACAGTCTAAAAGTCCTGCCCCATCTCTCTGCCCATCCAATGCCTGTATGGCAATTTTTTATTATCAATCAAAGCCAGCTGGAAGCAGGGACCCTCATGTCTAGAATTGCTGCTTTTTGGGATCCAAAATAAGAAAAAGCATTAGAACCAATTCCCAACAATAATGAATAGTACTGTTTGATTTTTTTCCTAAAAAGTAAATCTCAATAAAAGTACTGTGCAACTTAAAGCTCACAATGTTCAGATATAAAGTCAATAGTCATTAATAAAATATATATTCTAATTTCTGAGAGATCTTATGATCAAACTACTCTTTTGATTATTTAGAAATTAATGTTTTCATGAAGCCATAACACTAGATTCAAACTTATGTGGAATTTTTTTTTTTTACTTCCTAAGCAAGTCTTAGCAATGACAGCTAAAGAATGAATATCTCATTGCCCTCTGAAAACAGGTAGTTAGTATCCATCCATAAAGATGACAGTCTTTTGGCAATAGTGAAAACTCATAAGATCCTTGTCTGTCTTTCAGGAAGCAGAGTGATGGAATTTACTTGAAGATAAATGATTCAGATGTCAAAGGAGAATCTGTTCTAAATTTAAGATTTATTGAACCAATAAATTTTCTGTAAGTGCACGGTTTTGGTGGGGAATGGAAGTTTTACATTTTTGAGGAGTATCAGAGGATGAAGTACTGAAACTGCAGGCTGATGCCACACACAATTTCTCTTATTGTCTTGCTTGTCGTGTTGTTAGTTCATAGTCTTCCAGTTGGCTGACACACAGACGTCATTCCAAATTATGAACTGGACATAAACTTTTGTCGTGAGCAGAAGAGAAGGTGATAGACCTCTTAAGAATCTATCTAGCAAAAATATAAAGAAAAATCTGGAGAAAATGTTGGTTTTAGAACATTTAGCTACTGAGAAGCACTGACATGGATCCACTAAGTAAACTGTAGTTCATAAACGAAAGAACTCACTGAATATTTTTTATAATTGGTTTAAAGGGTGAAGGCTATGAAGTTTTGGTGAGTAATCATTCAAAGGACTTCATGACAATTATAATCAAAGAATTCTCTGTACCGACTAGAAGAAATTGCCAAGTACTTGTTGAATGACAATACAGGAATTGACACTTCCCCACAGGGTAACTTGGTACGTGTTTATTTCAGAACCTGGCCACAACAGATATATATCATGCTTAAAATGGCTCATTTTTTTCTAAAGAAGGTGTGTGTGTGTGAGTGTGTGTGTGTGTGTGTGTATGTATGTATACACATACATGATACTATGTACACATGCAAAATTTTTTGCTGAGATGAATGAGCTTTATCTTCATTTCTGAACAATATGAATAGATTATTTATGAAACTGAAATTTCTATAGAAATACAAATTTGATTTTACTGTGTGGTGGTTTGAATATGCTTGGCCCATAGAGTGGCAATATTAGGAGGTATGGCCCTGTTAGAATAGATGTGGCCTTGTTGGAGAAAGTGTGTTATTGTGGGAGTGGGCTTTAAGACCCTCATCCTAGCTGCCTGGAAGCCAGTGTTCTCCTAGCTGCCTTCAAATGAAGATGGAAAACTCTAACTCTCAGTACCTCCTGTACTATGCCTGCCTGGATGCTGCCATGCTCCCACCTGAATGATAATGGACTGAACCTCTGAACCTGTAATACAGACCCAATTAAATATTGTCCTTATCAGAGCTGCCTTGGTCATGGTGTCTGTTCACAGCAGTAAAGCCCTAACAAAGACATACTGTCTATCAGTTTATAAAACAGACTAAATTTAGACCATGTAGAAGAATCAATTCATATATAAATCTGAACCAACTATAAAATAAATGAAAAATGAGCATTTTCCTTCTAATATGCTGTTAGTTAAGGACCTGTGATGAACTAAATGTGGAATTTAATCACAAATTCAATCAAAATAATTTGAATAAAAAACTATATAGATTATTTTAATGACTTGTTTAATGTATTTTAAAGTCTCTATCTCATTTCCTAACCTCTCACATTTGCATATTAGTTTTAAAAATTATCTGAAATTAACAGAATCACCAAAAGAACTGTGTACATTCTAAAATTATTTAAAATAGTCATAAATGAACAAAACCACATGATATTCTCAAAAGATGTTCAACATGTCTTTGATAAAATTCAATATCCCTTTACTATAAGAGTCTTGAAGAGATCAGGAATACAGGGACATACCTAAACATAATAAAAACATTTTACAACAAGATGATAGCCAACATTAGATTAAATAGAGAGAAACTCAAAACAATTCCACTAAAATCAGGAACAAGACAAGATGGTTCACTCTCTTCATATATATTCAACATAGGACAATAAAATAACTAAAGGAGATCAAGAAAATACAAATTTGGAAAAGAAGATGTCAAAGTTGTAGATGATATTATAGTACACATAAGCACACTCAAAAATTTTACCAGGGAACACCCACAGCTATAAAGTATCTTCTGTGAAGTAGTTGGACACAAGATTAACTGAAAAAAAAAATTAAAACTCACCTATATACAAATGATAAACAAGCCAAGAAAGAAATCAGGGAATCAACATTATGAAGAATAGCCACAAATTAAATAAAATATCTAAATAACTCTTATCAAGGAACTGAAAGACCTGTATGACAAGAATTTCAAGTCCTCAAAGAATTGAAGAGTATATCAGAAGATGGAAAGATCTCCAATATTCATTAATCAGTAAGATTAACATAATAAAAACTGTCATGTTACCCAAATCAATCTACGATTCAGCACAATTGCCATCTAAATTGCAATACGATCCTTTACAGCCTTTGAAAGAATAACACTCAACTTCATATGGAGGAAACAAAAATCCCAGGACATCTAAAACTATACTATTCCATGAAAGAAGTTTCAGGTGTTTCACTATCCCTTATTTCTAGCTCTATTACCAAATTATAGAAATAAAAATAGACAGCCTTCACATAAAAACAGAGTGGTGGATCAAAGACCTCAACATAAAACCAGACACATTGAACCTGATAGAAAACATGGTGGGAAATAGCCTTGAATGCATTGGTACAGGAGACAACGTCTTGAACAGAGCACCAAATCATGCAGGCACTAAGATCAACAAATGAGTAAGTAAATGAGACCTCATGATTCTGAACACCTTCTAAAAGGTAAAGGACACTGTTAGTAGAAAATAAAAGCCAGTTTACAGAATGGGAAAAGATCTTCACCAATCCTACATCTGGCAGATGGGTCATATCCAAAATATACAACAAACTAAAGAAAATAGACAGCAACAGAACAAAATAATCCAAGGAAAAAATTCAGTACTGTTCAAAACAGAATTTTCAACAGATGGAACTCAATTTGCCAAAAAGCACATAAAGAAATTCTCAACATCCTTAGCAATTAGGAAATTGCAAATAAAAATGTCTCTGATATTCCATTTTACACCTGTCACACTGGCTAAATTCAATAAAACAAGTGATGGCTCATGTTGGTAAGAATATAGAGCAAGAGGAACACTCTTCTATTGCTGGTCAGAGTACAAACTTGTACAGCCTCTTTGGAAAACAATATGGAAATTTTTCAGAAAACTGGGAATTGATCTACCTCAAGACTCAGCTATACCCCTGCTGGGGATGTACCCAAAAAGATAGTACATTGTACCATATGAACACTTGCTCAATGATGAAATTGAACCTTTATTTGTATTAGCAAGAAATTTAAAACAACTCAAATGTTTTTGAACAAAGAATGCCCAAAGAAAATGTGCTACTTTTATGCAATCGAGTATTATTTGGCTTGGTAAATAAATAAATAAATAAATAAAATATCAACAATAAAAGAACTTCTGGGGGACGCAACATCCCTGACCTCAAGCTGTACTACAGAGCAGTGGTGATAAAAACTGCAAGGTATTGGTACAGTGACAGGCAAGTAGATCAATAGAGTAGAAATGAAGATCCAGAAATGAACCCACACATTTATGGTCACTTGATCTTTGACAAAGGAACTAAAACAATTCAATAGAAAAAATGCAGCATTTTCAACAAATGGTTCTGGTTCAACTGGTAGTCAACATGTAGAAGAATGCAAATTGATCCACTCCTATCTCCCTGTACAAAGTTCAAGTCCCAGTGGATCAAGGACCTCCACATATAACTAGATACACTGAATCTAATGGAAAACAAAGTGGGGAAAATTCTTGAACACATGGGCAGAGGGGAAATGTTCCTGAACAGAACACCAATGGCTTATGCTTTAAAGATCAAGAGTTGACAAATGGGACCTCATGAAATTGCAAAGCTTCTCTTAGGCAAAGGACACTGTCAATAGGACAAAATGGCAACCAACAGATTGGGAAAATATCTTTACCAATCCTATGTTCTATAGATGGCTAATATCCAATATATACAAAGAACTCAAGAAGCTGGACTCCAGAGATCCAAATAATCCTATCAAAAAATGGGAAATAGAGCTAAACAGAGAATTCTCAACTGAGGAAAGGCGAAGGGCTGAGCAACGCCTAAAGAAATGTTCAACATCTTTAGTCATCAGGGAAATGCAAATCAAAACAACCCTGAGATTCCACCTCACACCAGTCAGAAGTGCTAAGATCAAAAACTCAGGTGACAGCAGATGCTGGCGAAGATGTGGAGAAGAGGAACACTCTTCCATTGCTGGTAGAATTGCAAGCTGGTACAAACACTCTGGAAATCAATTTGGTAGACCCTCAGAAAATTGGACATAATACTACCTGAGGACCCAGCTATACCACTCCTGGGCATATACCCAGAAGATGCTCCAACATGTAATAAAGACACCTGCTGCACTATATTCATAGCAGCCATATTTATAATAGCCAGAGGCTGGAAACATCCCAGATGTCCCTCAACAGAGGAATGGATATGGAAAATGTGGTACATTTACACTATAAAATACTACTAAGCTATTAAAAACAATGACTTCATGAAATTCATAGGCAAATGGATGGAACTTAAAAATATCATCCTGAGTGAGGTAACACAATGAAAAAAGAATGAACATGGTATGTACTCACTGATAAGTGGTTATTAGCCCAAAAGTTCAGAATACCCAAGATTCAATTTACAGCAACTGTTGGACTTAGTGTGAGGTCCCAGATGGAGGAGTTGAAGAAGGGACTGAAGGAGCTGAGGGAGTTTGCAGCCCCATGGAAGGAGCAACAGTGTCAACTGCCCAGACCCCTGGTGCTCCCAGAGACTGGACCACCAACCAAAGAATAAACATGGAGGGACTCATGGTACTGTCCACATATGTGGCTGAGGAGAGTCTTGTTAGCCATCAGGGGGAGGAGAGGCCATTTGGACTGAGGGTGTTAGATACCCCAGTATAGGACAATGCCAAGGAGGGAAGATGAGAGTGGGTGGGTGGGTGGGTGAGGAAATACCCTCATAGAGGCAGGGGAAGGGGGATGGGATAAGGTGTTTCCAAAGGGGAGACCTGGAAAATGGAAAACATTTGAGATGTAAATAAAGTATTAAAAAAAAAAAAAAAAAACGGAAAAAAAACCCAAAACAATAACAGATAGTGTCAGCAATCTACCTTCAAAAGTTTTGATACAGAATTGTTTCTGTCTAAATGAAATTTAGGGACAAAAATGGAGCAAAGACTGAAGGAAAGATCATCTTCTGACCGGCCTAACATGGGATCCTTTCCATGGGTGGGCATCAAACTCTGACACTACTAATGATGCTATGTGATGCTTGCTGATAGGATCCTAGCATGGCTGTCCTCTGAGAGGCTCTACCAGAAGCTGACAGGACAGATGCAGAATACTTACGGCCCACAATTGGACTGAGGTCAGGGACCCCTACAGAAGAGTTAGGTGAAGGACTGAAGGAGCTTAAGAGAACAACAGTATCAACTAACCTGGGCCCCTGGGAGCTCCCAGAGTCTAAGCCGCCAACCAAAGAACATACATGGAATGGTCTAAAGCTCCTGGCATGTATGTAGCAGAGCACTACCTTGTCTGGCCTCAGTGGGAGAGGATGTGCCTAATGATGTAGAGTCTTCCTCCCACAGAGAAGAAGGATGGGGGTGGGCATAGGGGGTGGTCCCATCTTAGAAGCAAAAGGGAGGGAAGTGGGGTAAGGAAGTCTGGGAGGGGACCCAGGAAGGGGAGCAACATTTGGGATTTAATAAAATAATTAATTAAAAAATGATTACAAAAAAAAAAAAAAGACATCAAGAAACTTGCAGGTAAATGGATGGAAGTAGGAAAAATCATCCCGAATGAAGTAATTGAGACTCAGATAGACATATACTAATTCATCAGTGGATATTCGCCATAAAGTAAAGTATAACCATGATACTGTCCATAGAATCATAGAATCTATGTACCAAGGAGAACTCAAGAGGGGAAATGTGAGTATCCCTGGGAAGGGGAAATACAATAGGTATCATGAGGGGTTAGAAGAGAGAGGAGGGATCAGGTGGGGAAGAGTATGGAGGGATGAAGTATTGGGAGAGACAACTGGGATTGGGGGACATCATGAGGAAAAGGTAGAAACCTAGTGCAATGCAAACTCCCAGGAATTTATGAGGGTGATCCCAGCTAAGACTCTCAGCATTGAGAGTCAGATCATTAACTTTCCATCTCCTGTAACCAGGCAAAATTTCCACTGAAAGGATTAGAATACCAACTCAGCCATATTCCACCTAAAATTTATCCTGCTAACAAGATGTGCTGAGGTAAAGGAGGCACAGAAATTGTGGGAATGGACAACCGATGACTGGTCCAGCTTGAGACCTAAGCTACAAGAAGGTGCCCATTATAGATCCTGCCTGGAAGGCCAGGACATAGAGGCTGGATATCCCAGAAGCATAGGATAGAAACATAAATGAGTGTCAAATAAAATAAAATAAATTATTGATTACGATTTCTAATGATATTATTCTATAATCATAATTTGATGCCTAGCTCAATTGTTATTAGAGAGGCTTCATCCAACAACTGAAGGAAATAGATGCAGAGTACCACAGCCAAACCTTAGCCAGACTTCTAGTGTCCTACCAAAATGGGGAGGAAGAATTTTAGAAGCTAGATGGTTCAAGGACACCACAAGAGAACCCACAGAAACAACTAACCTGGGCTCATAGGTTCTCACACAGACTGAACTTATACAACCAGAGAGCCTGCATGGGACTCACCTAAACCCTCTCTATATATACATATGTTACAGCTGTATAGCTTGGTCTTCTTGTGGGACTCCTAATAGTTGGAGCAAGTACTGTCTATGACATTTTTGCCAGCTTTTGGGACACTTTCCTCATACTGGTGTGAATAGTCCTGCCTAAATAGACAGATGGTGCTTAATCTTATTGCAATTTGATACCCTATATTTATTTGGTTGATGTCCATGTGTCTTAGTCAGTGTTTCTATTCCTGCACAAACATCATGAACAAGAAGCAAGTTAGGGAGGAAAGGGTTTATTCAGCTTACACTTCCATGTTGCCAAAGGAAGTCAGGACTGAAACTCAAGCAGGTCAGGAAGCAAGAGCTGATGCAGAGGCCATGGAGGGATGTTACTTACTGGCTTGCTTCCCCTGGCTTGCTCAGCTTGCTCTTTTATAGAACCCAGGACTACCAGCCCAGGGATGGCACCACCCATATTGGACCATCCCCCCTTGATCACTAATTGAGAAAATGCCTTATAGGTGGATCTCAAGGAGGCATTTCCACAACTGATAACTCCAGCTTGTGTCACAAAACCAGCCAGTACACCATGGGAGGCTGTTTCTTTTCTGAAGAGGTATGGAAGAATGGATGGGGGAGAGTAGAGTGACTGGGGGAGAGGAAGGAGGGTAAACTGTGATTGGAATATAAAAAAATAATAATGATAATAAATATCTAAAAATAGTTCAGAAACACATATACATAAAAACTATGTTAAATTAAACTACAGATGATATTCATATATTCATGTTATTATATATGTGAGAATAATAAGTAGTCATGAATTTGATAGACAGTGGGAAACACAGACATAACAGAAAGGGAGGAAGCTAGGGTGGAAATAACGTAAATACAGTACACATGTATCTTAAAATATATACATGTAAAATAATGAGTTTTAAAAGTTAGTTCATAATTAGATGCAGTTTTATTTCTTCCTCATTTAATCATCTACTAATTCTCTTCATAAAGATAGTTGTAACCTATGTTGCTGAAATGCCTGCCCACTTAGCTCAAATAATATCTTTGCTCACTAAAAAATGAACAAATGTAAATAAATAAGAAACATTAAATGATATCTCTTTTAATAATTATAAAATTCTGTCATGGCAATACAGATAAATAACATTCTCTTAGAGTTAGTGATTGTCAGTCCTTGACCAAAGCCAAGCATACAACTTTTCTTACACTACTCAGTTTTCAATGCCTCAGGTTTTCTTTTAAGAAATCACAAGTATGTAATTTAACAATGGATTAAAAACTCACATTTATAAATACAGCCAGAAAATCAGCCTCTAATTCTGACAGCTCACCGTTAAATCATTTCATCATTCACTGATACTAAAGTGCTTACGACTGCATTTCCTTGTGCTCTGAAACATCACATGAGCTTAGGAATTAAAGTTTGCAATAAATTCATTCTTACTTGGGTAGTAACAAATGCATATATCTCATTTAAAATTATAATCTAATAACATTTGAGAATTTTTGTAAGAACTGTGCATTCTTGGGTTCCTATAGAGAAGTAATTTCTTAATATAGACATCAATGCCAAATAATAAATAAGAAACAGACACAGAAAATTTCCTGGCATACAAGTCTACAAAACTAAGAACTGTTTGTTCTATGACTTTTAGACTAGTCCCAAGGAAGTATGTTTTGTTACAATACAAGAACAATGTACACATATTTAGCTTTATTAAAATATATAGAAAGATTATTATATATATCATATATAGAGAGCCATATTTTTCTGTATGCATTAATCATGGCCATTTGTGTGCATTTTTTTTATTCTTATTACTTAGGTTTGATGAAATTTTTTATAAAACAGACTCAACAAACATGGAATAGAAGAATGAAAAGCACATTCTCATAAAGTGCCTGCACAGCAAAGAAATGTACAGTTTTGGCATCCAGCCAGTTTTGTGTGGTATATATAAAAAAAATCCTTCATGCATTTAAATCTGCTGTATTTTACATCTTTTTATGTAAAACATTAAGTGGACTTGATGGCTTATCCCATGTGACTTAGCCGTGTGATGCCTCTTAGTTTGGAAAGTTCCCACTCTGTTCTGTTTCCTATCAGTACTCCTCATCTCAGGCATGTGGGGCCAATTTGTTCTCTTTGCAACGAAAGGAGAGGGAGTGGCATTTAATTTAAGCCTTGACATAAGGTTTAATTTGCTAAAAAGGAAAACTAGGCCATTGTAAATCCTTCAGGAGACACTCAGGTTGTGGGAGCAGTCAGCCCTGTCTGCTTAAGCATCATTTAAGATTTTGTTAAGTAACTATTGCTTATAAAACTCACTCATCTAATTGAATGAATGCTTCACTGAAAATATAATATTATTCCTTATCCTGATACTTTGAGTGAGACATGATAGATTACATGAAGTTGGCAGGTCTAGAGTAGATACAGAGATTAGATCGATTACTGAGTACGAAATTTATAAAAGTTTTACTTTTGTTTTTATAGCTTAGTTTTAAAAAGGAGAGAAAACTTAAAGTAGCTTCAGTAGGATGGACAGAGGACAAAATACAGGGCATTATTAACAGTAACAGTAATTTATGCTGAGAAATATTTGTACAGAAAGCTCAATAATCTTTGATTTTAATATAAATAGACATTTATGAAAGTAGACTTAATATTTAGTGATTTACCTATAAGTTTTAGTGGGACTTGATTAGCAGTTTAGGGACAAGCAAAAGTTTACTTTTCTTGATTCATTTTACTTATAATATACTAATAATGTTTACTTAAAACAACTAATAATTATTGTAAGACCATTCAAAGGGACAATGTGTAGGAAGCAACAATAGAATACATGCTGAAATTCACATAGAGTTTGTATCATTGTTTTGCTATTTCTTCACTATTTTGCAGTTAGAAATATATATACATATGTACATATATATTATAATAGATACACATACAATGTTTATATATGTGACATAATGTGTAAATATATACAAATATATTCACAGAAATGGATTACTTGTACTTGAAGTGCATTGTATTGGTCACACGTTTGCTATTATAAAACAACACTAAATGGCTTCAAATTCACCTTATCTGGAGCTAACCCTTCTATATTTTTCAGTCTAGTCTAGTGATATTTTATTGTTTGAGATTTGAACATAAATTGTTCTTCAGTGCAATTTTTCTTTGTTTATTATTATCATTATCATTGTTGTTGCAGTTGTTTTGAATCTTCTTTTAGTGTTGTTAATATGCATAAATGCAATCAAGGTGTTCTGTTGATTGACTGATACTTAACAAACTATTTTAATAATGAATGGATTATAAACTTGAAGATCACTTATTTTCTTCAGACAATTGAGCAAGCTTCAGTAGATATTGGTCCACAAAATTTATAAATGAATGTTTCATATTATGAAGTACACAATACCATGCTTGCTCCTTTTATGGGTTACAGTATTGGATATGGTAGGAGGTGCTGTAAGAGAAATCCAAAGAGGAAGGGAACTTTAACTATCTTGTGACGTGAAGAATCAGTGCACAATTGAGCAAGAACAGAATTTAAAAGAAGGCAATAATAGCTAGTCCCTCTATCCCTCAAAAAAAGCAAAATTCAGATTGTTACAGACAATCTAAAGTTGGAAGCTTAGTTGGGTGGGAAACTATACTGAAAGTATCTTTACTTCTGTTCGAGGGCAAAGCAGAGTCCTTTCTAATGATGCTAATCTCATTAAAACTTACAACTTTTCTTCCAATATGAACCTTGACTGTAACATTAAGCTTCCTGTCTCTCTTTGTCTCTCCAAACTGTACAGTTCATACTTCTTTATGCCCCACTTACTCTTTTCCATTTGATACCTTCAGAACCATCATCAGGGACAACAATGCCACATACTCAATATTAGTATATTATAAGTAAAATGAATCGAGAAAAGTAAACATTTGCTTGTCTCTCAACTGCTAATCAAGTCCCACTAAAACTTATAGGTAAGTCACTAAATACTAAAAATTTCTAATCCAAAAAATTAGTTCATTTTTTTAAATTTAGGTTTTAGCAAGTTACAATAGTCCTTAGTGATAGATTTTTTTTTTATTTTTTTGAAAGTGGTCATGGTTTGGCTAAACATTCCCTCAGACCCGGCTCTAAAATGCTTGCCCCCTGTCCACCATAAGATAACATGTAGTTGGAAGTTGACCTATGCTGTTGAGAATATTTGGGTCTTAGCCAGTTCTCTCCTTGCCATCCTCCATCATAATATTATGTGTCACTATAAGCCCCAAAGAATAGGTCAACTTACCGTGGACTGAATTATTCAATTTTAAGCCAAAATAAACATTTCATCGTGATAATTTGATTATCACACATTCTACCACAGCAAGAGAAATCTGACTTACAAAAGATTACTGAAAGACAATGTGCACTATATTTGTAGATATAAATAAAGAGATAATAGGTTTAGAGTTTCCCAACACAATTAAATTCTTCAGCTCAAAAGTATTAGGACTAAAGCAAAGCAAATTCATTAATCACTATAACTAAAGACAAAGAAACAAAAAAAGGAAAGGAAAAGAAAAAGAAACAGAAGCTACTAACGTGATATTGTACACAAACAGGAATACATAGTTTAGTCAAGAGGGTTGAGAATATTTGATCTTGGACATAATTAAAATAGCACACCTCTTCGAGGGAATGTATTATGTGCCAAGTACAGATTTAGAACTATTTATGATTTTGTTTCCTTTTTATTCTCTCAGCACCAGTAGGCTATATGAATTATTATGGTTTTTTTTGTTTTTTTTTTTTTTTTTTATGTATCGAGGAACTAGATACAGGATTTGCTTTATTTCTCAGTTATAGGGCAATAACTACTCAGAAACATACCTGGGTAATCTTTTTTTTTGTTTCCTCCTGTAATTATCCTTGTACAATGAAGCTTGAGATACTGGATGGGTAGTCAGCAATACAATGTGAATTACAATGCATCTGCTCTGTTACTGCCTTAACAGTGGGAAGGAAAGTGCAGCTTTACAGGGACACAGAACACTTTTTTTATTGAATATTACCATGTAATTCCTCAACTTGACGCTCGTAGATTTCAGTTATTTACCTTTAGCTGTTTTGCTATAAAGCTACAGATCATTGTGCCATGTAAGACTCTGATTTCAATTTAAGCAGCATGTATTAGTGTCTTAATTTGCTATATATATTCTGCTTTATAATACAATTGACCAAGGAAGGTTGTGGTGTTTTGTCTCATTTGCTAGCCAGAATAAATAAACAGCCCTTACTTTTCCAGACTCTTTGCCAACATTAAATTAATTTAAAGTGTGTTCCATTCTGTTTTGTTCTCTGAATCTCTCTTCTTGCTGTTAATAATAATAATTACTCTTTCTTAGCTCTCTGATCAGCTAGTAAATTTCATCAGTTGATCAAATGAGGCAAATGGGATGAAACAGAAATCTTAGATACATTTATATTACTTAAAGCCCTACTATAAAGCAAAGTTCTTTCAACACTCTTACTTTATACAGTGTGTGAAATTATGAACCACATATACCAAGGCAGTATAATACATCCTAGAAAAAATGAAAAACAACAGATGAAAAGATATTATCTTGTTTGCTGCTATTTCCACCATGAACTTACAGTATATCAGCACTCTTTTAAACATTTAAAACAGTTTAATGCAAAAGGGCATTACATAAATAATTGCTTTGTATTATAAAGGGGTCTGGAAACCTTCAATACTAATTATGAAATATAAGAAACCTTTGGGAAATGAGAAAGTAACTGTACCAGTCATTACTGTTTGTTGTGACAAAATACGTAGTGAAAAGAACTTAAAAGGGCAGAGATTTACTCTGGCTTACAATTGGAAAGTCTGTGATCATGCCAGGGAAAGTGTGGTGGCAAGAGCATAAGACCAATGTCCTTAGACTGTACTAAAATCACAGAGTATAGCATATATATACTGGTGCTACTATCACTACATAATTTTTATGTAGCCAGGGCCCTGCCCAAGGGATGGTGCCAACACATATTCAGGGTGGCTTTTCCTTCCTCACTGCATCATCTGTGGAAACACATTCATAGACATGGTTAGGTGTATGTTTCTCAGGTAATTCTAAATCTATCCAAGTTTACAGTGACAAATAACCATTGCAATTTTACACATTGTTAATACTTGATGAACCATGCTAATGGACCAGAGAAAACATAACATTTCTTAGTGGTTGTTTTCATGCAAGAAAACCCTCCCTTTGCATATTCTATTTAAGATTTCTCATTTTATGTGTATTTAGGTTTTTACTAGTTGGAAGTGTTCAGTAAGTGGAATGTTTCCCTCAAGTACTTGTATTATTGTTTCAATGTTCAGCATGAGGTTTTGTTGATAACGGTAGTAATATCACTTGCTTTCTCAGAAACAGCTTGTTAGCAAACTTAAATTTTTCCATGTTTTTTCTTGTCCAAATTGCATAGTTTTGTATCATTCTGCTTCACATTTCTCCCACTGTGGGTCTGGATAAGAGCTATGAATAGAAAATATGGTCTATCCAAAAATATTATTCTGCCTTGAAATTTTTTACATCAAACAAATTACTTCTTTATTTCTGAATTCAGTCTTACTCATTTGTGTTCTCATAACATGGTACCAATGTGGACATGTTATTTGCCATAGTGTACTTGCTTCTTTTGAAATTTCTTGAGTGAGAATGAATTCTGGTCTTCACACATCCACAAGAATGGTCCACTAGTGCCTGATTATAATAATCCATGATCTTCCTCATGAGCAACTACAAACCTCGTCAACTTCTCTGCCACATTACCAAGTTTATCTCAGCAATAGATCCACTCATCACCAATTTTCTGTATCAGTTCAAGTTTCCATTTCTGTGATGAAACACCAGACTAGAGCAAGTTAAAGAAGTTGTCTTTTTATTTTAAATCTGAGGGTACATTTTATGGCAGCAGAGAAGGATGGAGGCAGGAACGTAAGACAGCATAGAGAGAGATGAATGCTAATGTTCAACTTTCCTTCTTAAAACACAGTTCAGAAACCCAGGCTAGAGAATGATAGCATGTGTATTTATGGTGGATCTTTCATTTTCACTTAACCCTCATTGGGAACACTTTCATAGACATGTCCAGAGGCAAGTTTTCTAGATGATTCTGAATTTACTTAAATTGACCATGAAAATCTCTCATAGGAACTGATACACTCTGAGTATTTGACCAATTGTGAGATTTATTTTTCTTCTGATACTATCCAAAATTGAAATTCAGTTTTTACATAGACAGGATAATACACAGAACAATTTGCTGTTTAATATAGCCACAAGGCACAAAGATGTGTGGATTTGTAGTTAAGTGTCCTGACTTTGCAGCAAGAGTGATATTTTTGAAGCTGTCCATCTCTCTATTAGGAATAGTCTAATTTCCAAGAGCTGTAACACATTCTGGTTACTGTTGCACTTTCTCTCAAGGTCTTTATGGATCATCAATGTTTTTTAAAAGTCATTATTAGTCACCAACATCTATTTTGGCTTAAATCCTGATAATGTGTTATAAGACCTTCTAGGATATGTGAACAAACATTTATTCACTACAGATGTGACACCAAATGCAGAACAAAGAAATGTCTACACCCAAGTCCAGATTGGTAAACTCGTAAGGTTATTAGCATTACCTAATATACTTGGGAAACTAATTAATTAAGACAAGAGTAGGGATAATTCAAAGACAACTACATAATGGGTGATGATCTCTAGAAGTTTTATCTCTGGACATCTTTTAGAAAGTGACACCAAAAAGTCTCCATATTCTCAGTATCTGTTTTTTTTTTTTTTTCTGTTTCTGTTATTGTAAAATATGGAAGTAGCCTCAAGAATTATGTAACTCTCTGATATTACTATGCCTAGTAATTCTTGTTAGAATCTTGAATCATTTGATCTTTTCAGGAGGGAATATTTTAATTTGGAGAAAAAAAGAATGTATACAACAACTGATCCATTCCTTTAGCTGTTATACCCGTCCTGCCTCATCATCCATGATGTGTGTGAGCCATAAATGGGGATACTACTCTTTACACTGATGACCAAGCATTGATCCACTATATCACAGCAATAGTCACTTACTCTTTGCAGACAAACTGATTAGGAATCTATGAAGTCAGTGCCTACTGCAACAGATAAGTATTCCTCCAGGCTGAAGGATGATAACAGGAGTATTCTCAACCAGGCAATTGAGACAGAATTTCATAGGCATATCATATGTGGTTAACAAAATGTGCTAGTTACTGTTCTCTTGCTGTGTTAAAACACCATGACTAATGGAAACTTAAAAACAAAGAAAAGTTTATTGGGACTTAACTTTTCCAGAGGGATAATGCTCCAGTTGTGATGGGGATGCATGGCAGCAAGGGCAGGCTTGGCATCAAAGGCAGGCATGGCAGTAAAAGCAGAAACTAGAATGATCATATCTTGAACCATATCCATGAAACAGAAAGGATGAACTGAAAGTATCATGCACCTGGAATTTCTTTCAATGTTTTGGCTATTGGGAGTGTGTTTTTTTCCCACAGTTGCAGTGTGCCTTCATTCAGTTTATTTAATTGTTCTTTATAAAGTTATTAGTGATACTTTTTTTCAAAAAAAAAAAAAGTGAGACATCAAGGGATTTGTTTTACATCCCACTTTAATCTATTCCAAGGAAATATCAATTGCTCATTGTGCAAGCCGAGGAGAAAAACCATGACAAGAAGAAAACAATAAGGAAACAATAGCACCCAAAGGTCCTGTCATTTGAGTCAATCATTTGGTCCAAACTAGCACCGTTATCCTGGGGAACTGCTGTGGAGCTGCCATTCACCACCTCCCACAAACCAGAGCTTAGTTGCTCTGTTTTGTCATTCTCTGCCTGTCTTGAGTCACTGGAGAACTGCCCTGCCAAGCTCTTGTCTCAGAGATCTAACAAGGTCTGATCAAGGCTCTGACTGGCCTGGCCCTATCTTTCCATTGGCTATCTTTTCTCTGTTGAACAGAGCCAGAATGTGTTAACATTTTTGAGCACCATTGGAGAAATATACTCTGCATGCTCTGGAGAGATAATTGTATATTCCCTGAACAAACTTTTTCAGCTACACTTCTGATTTCCTCTTTTGCTAGCTTTTGTGTGAATTTATGTTCATGCTTTTACTACTTCTAAGCACACAGCACTGGATTTGTTTATCCTTGTTTCATTAAAGGAATCATGTTTCATACAATTATTGTGACACTTGCTTTTAATTAACCCAGACATGTCACATTTTCTAGTCATTCTTTTTCCTATCTGCATCTGTTTGTTTTGGTTTTACTGTTTTCTACCATTTGAACTTGGATTTCATGTCAGTCTAAATTTTCATGTGGGGTAGAACTTCACTTAGTTTGTAAAGATTATATTCCATCACAGAGTTTATCAAATTTAGTGAAACATTCTTATGGTCTCTGAATAATTAACACTTTTATTGATACTATTGTGATAGAACTGTATACTCTTACAAATAATACATTTCAGAAACCGTGTTATCTTAGTGATGTCTGCACTTACTTATTGTCTTCTAATTCCTGGTAATCATGTAGAAGACAGTTGTTGAAAACAGAATGTTTCCAGTGGTTTCTATACATCAGTTCAATGAAGACTGATTTCCCTATCTGCCCAGATTTTGAAGTGTCTTTACTCTCATGATGACTTAATAGTAATATTATCTGTTTTCCAATTCATAACAATCAAACTAACCCCATTTTCCCCATGTCTTTCTCTATTTTTCTCTATCTATAGATCTACTCTAGCTCTAGATATACTTTATCCTATAGATCATTTGCCTATATAGTATAGCTTCCATTTTAGTGTTTAAGGGATACCTGAGTGTATGAACATGAAGGTCTGTTTCTTTTGCCTTCTCTTGTTCTCATTTCCTTCTGTTAGTTTTAGCCTGGTCTGATCTGTCAGTTTTTATTTTACCTTATTTTATTGTATTTCATTCTCATCCATTTGAATCTAGTTTTTTGATTTTTGTCTTTTTTTAAATTTTAATGTATTTTATTGATAGAGAAGTGCTATTGAAAGCTATTACAGGGAATAAAAGAGTTATCTACAAAACATGGCCTACTGCTGGGGAGTGATGGTGCACACCTTTAATTTCAGCTTTTGGGAGGCAGAGACAGGTGGATTTCTGAGTTTGAGGCCAGCCTGGTCTACAAAGTGAGTTCCGAGACAGCCAGGGCTATACAGAGAAAGCTTTCTCGAAAAACAAAAAACAAAACAAAACAAAACAAAACAACAACAACAAAAACAAAAAACAAAAAAACCAAAACAACAACAACAAAAACAAAAAACAAAAAAAAACCAAACCAAAAACCAAAACCCAAAAACATGGCCTATTAAAATAACAGTTCTACTACATGTCCTGAAAGACCATAATATCAAACCAGACAATCACAGCCAGCAAAACTATCTACTAAAATTGAAGAATAAAACATTCCATGATAAACACATGATAAAGGAACTATTTTTCTAGTAAGACATAGGAGGGACACTTTAATCTGAAGAAAATGATAAACATATCTAGTAGTTCATAAGGGAGAAAAAAACAGTACTTTGACTAATAATCAAAAGAAATTCAAGAAAACATCTCAAAATCAACAAAATGACAGGAATCAATGCATATCTTTCAATAATAGCAATAGTAACGTTTACGATTACTAAATATGTAAACTAACTGATTGGAAAAGAAAACAGAATCCTTTATTTTTGATATCTTTAAGAAACATACTTCACCATCAACAATGAATACCACTTTAGGTTAGTATGGAAGAATTTTTTTATAAGAAAATGGGATTAAGAAATAAGTAGACTTTGCTCTTCTAGTATCTGCCAGAATAGACTTCAAAAGAAAACTAGTCAAAAAAGATATTGGAAAACACTTCCTACTTACGACGGACAAAATATCAAGCAATAGGATATTTCAATTACATGGATCAAAATAGAAGTACCCAATTTCATAAATGGAACAGTGTATAGCTGAAGGCACAAACTGACAGTGATATTATCTGACCACAAAATTCACTATCATAATAGTTAGGCCACCAAGAAATAAAAACTAAATTATGAAACTGTGAAGTTAAACACCATTATAAATCAAAGGACCTAAGAGGATCTACAGAACATCCCACTCAAACAATGCAGAGTAATTTCTTAACACTGGGCAAAGTCCCTTTCCTCAGATCAACCAACAATGAGGATAGAAGGGATGTGGCAACAAATACAAAAAATAAAAAAAAATAAATAAAAAGAACTACCATCCTGTATTCCATTGAAAATAAGCCTGAATTTTGTGCAAGCTGGAAGATATGGATCTATTTCTCTTCTCCTACGTACTAATATCCAGTTAGAACAGCCTCATTTCTAATTTCTTTTCTCTATTGTATAATTTTGGCTTCTTTGTTGAAAATAAGGTGATCATAGGTGTTTGGACTTATGTCTGGTTCTTTGATTTGATTCCATTGATCAACATGTCTATTTTTTTTTTTTTACCAAAACCATGTGGTTTTGATTACTATAACTCTGTATGAAATCAGGAAGGGTGATATGTTCTGATGTTCTTTTATTGTACAAGATTGTTTTAGCTATTCTGAATTTTTTTTTTTAATATGAAGTTGAGTATTGTTCTGTCAGATCTATAGTAATAAGAGGTCGAGAGACTTTTAAACATTACAGACTATTGCAGTGCTATTCATTACCCTCCAGAAGTTGATGTTAAGATTCTGTCCTTGAAGATACCACACATATGAGTCACAGAACATTGAGATATCAAGCTGTTAAGGATCAGAAAGCATTGTTCTTTCTGGTTAGAATTCATAGTGCTGGAAAGTGATGTGTCTTCTCCGAGAACAGAAAAGTTGTCATTATTCTTATATTGCTATGAATCTTTTGAGCTGTAACAATGACCAGCTTAGTGAGGCATTTTCATTTGTAAAATAATGGGATGAACACTGCAGGACTAAACATCTTCTGATTGGATTTTATGAAATGTATACCTAACACCAATGTTGGACAAAGAATGTGTGGCTGGAAAGGTCATAGGCCCAAGGGGAACAGATACTACTATTATTATGCTAAATGGAAATGATATTAAACTGAATCCTAATAACTTATTGTTATAAACACAAATTAATTCCTCTCTCAACCCTCATCACAGAAGCTTCTATTTTCAGCTGATGGTATTTAATATAATAGTTCACAACTGACTAAAGTGCAGGGAATAATAGCCTGCAGAATACTCAGCTTTAAATGGAGCAACTTATACTGCACTCCTCCTCCCAAGGTTCATGGACTATGGTGGTAGAGGTAGCAAGAAGAATGTAAGAGCCATAGGCAGTGAATTAATTCAAGGATCACTGTTTTCTGGTAACATCAGTGCGGCTGCATATAAATCACAGTAAAAAATCACAGTATAAAATCATAGTACTCATAACATAACATATCATAAAAACATGTGCCTGCCTCATACATGCTCAAGCCAAACGAAATACAAGCATAAATATAGGAATTAGACATAGAGTTTCAGTTCTGGTGAAGGAGGTATTGTCAAAAGATAGCTGCTGGGAGAGGTAAAATCTGTTTTACTTAAGAGTTTTGCCATTATTAGTTGGACAATGTCTTAGTGGAAGGCCACACATCCACTTGTGTTGTGTGTCAAAGACAACACAAGCTGAACCAAATAGGTGAAAAAGGACACAAAGTCAGGTTGGTAGGCAAAATAGGTAAATCTGAGAGGAGTTGGAGATGGTGAAAATATGGTCAAACCCCATTGTACAAAATTCTTAATGAATTCACAACAATAAAATCAAATGAATAATGCAACAAAACATATTACAACAACAACAAAAAACATATACAAAATTATTCCACAAAAGTCTTGGTTGATTCACAGTTTAGAAGTGTTACTTACAAGACCATGAGTTTGTGGTTAGTTATTATGCATAAGTAAAGATTACAGGAGCATAGATGATGGGTTAATTCCAAGAAGATGGATAATTCGAAGGCAGCTGCATCATGCCTAATTATTCCTAAATACTGCATTCCAAGAAATCTTCATCCACCTTGCGGTCAGCTTAAACAGAGTAGCTTCTCTCACAGAAATTGTTTGCTGTTTTACCATTTTAGACAGTGTTCTTTGTAGTCTTTTACATTTAGGAGCTTCTTGAATCATTTAAGCTTTATTAAGTTTAAGTTATGATAGTTCCTTCTCTTATCAGTAAAAAAAGTTTGAACTGAGAAGAAATAGTTATACGACATCACGATTGTTCATTCAATAGCAAATGATAACATAAAACTTAAAATTATTTATTTATTCAAGATACATTTGACAATCACCAACCAAGCATGCACTTAGAGCATACTGATGAACAAAAGGACATAATTTCTGTCCTATTAAAATTATACACTGATAACAATGTATAAATAATTATCAGTATTGTATGTAACAATTATCAGTCAATTAGAACATAGTATATAGATAATGATTAATACTACAAAATTAAAGGAATAGTGACATGGAGGAAAATTATGATTTTTTTGTTCTAGTTTCAATAAAAATTTTTCCAAAATGAACACATTTATGACTATTAAATGGCACAAAGTATGTGGACAGAGAAAAAACAAAATTTCAGGCAAAAGACATCAATATAGTTAATTCAATACTGTAGATTATTACAGATCCTTCTCAAAGTCTGACTGTTTGAATTTTGAATTTGTCTATCAAATTTGTGAAGTAAAATAGAATATATATATGTATATATATGCATATATATACATATAGACACACACATACACACACTATAATATAGATAGATAGATAGATAGCAATCAACTGAGACCAGTATTTTCAACTGTTTTCTTCTAACCTAACTTGTCTCTTCCTTGCCTGTTTGATTTAACTGACTAAGATTATTAATACATGCATTCATTTTTCACTTAAGGTTATTTTTTTCAATATTTTATCCATAGGTTAATTTATTTTTTTAAACCAATCATCAATATTTATATTACTATAACAATATAAGTAGTGTTTACTGCTAGAACAAATAGTATTAAATTTCCTACCTAAAGACTCTTGGATCAGTGTGAAATAACAGACTTGAAGATTATATGAGCTAGAAGAACAGTAATCTTGCTGTAAGATTGTATCTCCTAGAAATGTCAGAAAGACTGAACCCATGATGTTTCACCAATATGGCTGCCTACACAAGATTTGAACAATAATATCCCCAATGAACATGTTGGTATAGAACAGGAAAAGCATTTAGGGCTTCTCCCCATGACAGTGAACTTGGGGGCATAGGGAAAGGCTGAGAATGGGAGAAATGGTCTTCTACAGGTAAGAGTCACCCCGATGATTATACACTAACAACAATTAAAGAAAAATGGGCTGTGAATTTGAGAGAAAACAAGGAAGGGTATGTGGGAGGCATTGGAAGGAGAAAAGCAGAGAGAGAAATGATGTAATTATATTATTATTTTTACAAAATTAAAATATCTAGTGTGACGGAGGTTGAAGTGTTCAAATAAAATAATCTTCACTATCAAGTAAAACTATATTGATATTTCCTACATTTGTATTTTATTTGACCTGATATTAGGAGGATATATATATATATAATTTTTTTCTGGAGGTTTCTACCTTTACTCTGTATAATCATAAAGTCCAATGTGGAATAATTCATTTCAGTCCTAATGGATGTCCATGGGTCATACCTTGTCTAGAAAAATTGCCTGGATCTCATCAGTTTTTTCTTAGATCCAATATAATTCTTTTCTAATTTTGCAAATAATACTAATATCATCCTTGTCCTTTTCTTTATTTTTGGAACACATATTTAAGTATTTTTGAAAAAGTTATTGAAATGATGAAGCTTGGCCTGAGTATTGCTGTGATAAGCCAGCCACACATTTGCTCATGCTTAAACACCATTATGGTCAAGCCAAAGGCATGGATGTGAGCTGTTTCATTTTTTTCTGATTCCATCTTTGTTCTAAACTCAAAATTCATGACTCAGAAACCTATAATTAAGAAACCAGAATGCTCTTTCTCCCTCTTGTGTAATCTTAAAGAGAAAGCCACCTGCTTAATGGTTTTGATCTTGCGATGCTATCTTATATATGTTGCTTATGGGTTTTGAGCTGAAAACCTGCTTATGAAGAAAAGTCAGGGTCACAATGAGTTCCTAAGTCTGTTCTATGTGCCTGGCTGTTCAGTTTTCGATTCAAATCAATAAAATTCAAATCAATAAAAATGTTCTGCTTAAGAACACTTGGTGTGTCCTGGGTTTTAGATTTTTGCTGGACCCCCACAATATTTTGGTGACACATCTGGGATCTAGTGCCTTGATACCCATGTCCAACTTGGCAACTTAGGGAATCCTACAGTGTTGAGTCTGATTTTCTGTTTCTAGTTTTGCACTTCTGATGCCTTTTGACAGAAGTTGAGCACAGCAATGCTTTCTAAGGCTAGGGAGGACAAAGGTCAACTTGCCCCTACCTCTGGCCCCCTTTGATCAGGTTTTTCTCCTCTCTCTTTACAGTGTCTAGAAGTTTTTTGTGCATTTGTTAGTGTCCTGTTTTAATTTCACTTTCTCTGTTAACTGTCTTATTTCTTTTGTCCTATATTCTAAGATGGGACAGACACAATCTACTACCCATGTCCCTCTTGAACTGGTTCTTCAAAAATTTAAGGATTTTCAGAACAAAGAATCTCAGTCTGGTGACAAACTACCCCAGCAAACTAGAAACCTTCTGTCATCTTGAATGGACCACCTCCAAGACAGATTGGCTCATGGAGGAAACTTTCAAGCTAACTGTGCTTTCCTCTACACAAGTTGTCATTATTAGATGACAAGGATATCTTGATCAAGCCTTTGGCAATACATTGTGGATGAGGTACCTACATGGCTCAAAGCCCTCTTGCTACAGTCTAGCAGCACCCCTTCAGTTTTCCCCAAGAGAACCAAGTCTCAGAGGGATGACAAGGAGATTCCTGTCCTCCTATGAATTGTCAAAGACATCCCTTTTCCCCATAATCATCCCCTCATTGCAGGACCTTCTTTGTCATCCATAGATCTCTTCCTGAATCCTCTACCCACCTCATTTATCTCCACCTCTAACTCCTTTAATGTCCCTCTCATACCAGATCTCATTCCATATTTTGAGGAGGCCTTGAAGAGGGAGACTTCACTTCCAGGGGAGTCCTCACCTTACCTCACTCTATATTAATCCCCTTATACCTGGGACCCAAGATAGAGACCAGAGTACATCTCTTTTCATGGTCTACACCCTTGACCATGACCTTGCCAACGACCTCTATAACTGGAGATTATTTTCTGTACCCATCAACCAATGTGGGATAATTGTCAACACCTCCTAAAAGAACAAATACTCCCAGAAACCAGGAAATTGGCTCTTGGCTACAATAGTAGCTCTTCGATCAATCCTGTGACAATTGGGACTATTTTTTTTTTTTCATCCATGTGCTCAGATTGGGACCATAAAGCAGCAGAAGGGAAGGAGTCCCTTAAGGTCTTTCATCAGACTCACTTGGGAGGTATTCAAGTTGATGATGGGTGGCTTACAAATTTATCATGAGTTAGTCTGGATATTCACATACTTGAGGAATATCCCTTGGCCTTTTTGAAATGACTACTAGAAGACTATCAGGATTTGCACACCAATGGATCTAGAAGTAGAAGAAAGCAGGCAACCATAAATATTGACTTTGTGAACCAGTATGCCCTGATTTCTGAAAGATATTTCAGAAACTGGAAAATTTTGAAGGAGAAAACATGCATAAATTGGTTGAAGTTGTGACCTAAGTCTTTAATAACCAGGATACTCTGGATAATCAGCAGAAGAAACAGATGACCTGAACTATGTTGACTGCCTTCCAGGAAACTAGAGGGTCCATGCCCAGGTCAAGATTTTAAAAATGACAAGCCATTGACAAAGGGCAAGATAAACCCACTATTGGCTGCCTTAGCTAGTGGATACACCTTTATTCAGGGTGGGCTTATACACATATACTTTATTTTCGGTGAACCAAAGGTTACAGTTTTGAGAAAGGGGGTGAGAATATCCAGGGTGTGTAAAAGTCTTTGGCTGAAGGCTATGGCTACTGAGATGTCTCATTATCATGTGGAGGCATTCAAGGAATCTCATGTGCAGGATTATGTGACATTACTTTGGTAGACAATGTAGAGTCTGGGATCTGCCAAAAAAGAGGAATCCCTACTACCAAAGGCAACCTGCCATTTTGTACTGAGCTTAGGGCTGTCTGGTAATACCACACCATATTTTTGATCTTAGCAGCAGGACTTCCTAACACATGAGCTTGGAAACTGGACAAGGAATCAAATTCATATAGATGGACTGAGAAAATCAGGACTACTACTACCTTGTAAGTCACCACTGTAATATTCCACTGCTTCCCATTTGAAACCAGGAACAATTACCAGATTACAAGATTTAAGAGAAGTCAACAAATGGGGGGAACCATTCACTCTACAATCACTAACCTGTACATACTCTTAAGTATGCTATCACGAGCTCAATACATACACATTGCCCTGGACTCAAAGATGCTTCTTTTTTTTTCAGTACACTTCTGACACCTAAAGACAATTGTCTGTGTTTGGACTGATCTGGACAATGGCTTCAATAGACAAATGGCTTGGCCTGGCTACTATAGCATTTCAAAAACTCTACAATCTTTTATGATTTTCTCCATGTGTATCTGAGTATCCCCAGAAGTTTCCCCAGGTAAAGTTACTGCAATATGTAGATGACCTCCTGATCACAGCACAGAAATGAACATCTGCAAACTGGCTACTGAAGGGCTCCTAACAGCTCTCTGACAGCTGGAAACTTGGTGTCTGCCAAGAAGGCCCAACTCTGCACCAGGAATGCTATGTCCCTGGAATTTGACCTACATGAAGGTAGGAGATCCTTGTTTATGTCACATAAACAGACAATCTTGGTAATTCCTGTCCCATCAACAAAAAGGCAAGTTAAGGAATCTGGGAGGTCATCAGGATATTCTAGGCTCTGAATTTGCTGGATTAGTTAGATCTTTACATGAACATACCTTTCAATAGACTGAGGCTGAAGAGATGATCTTCAAACAGATTAAACAAGTCATGATTTCTACCCTGACCTTATCACATCCTGACAATAAGCTTTTCCACTTATACGTGGATGAGATAGGGAATTGATAAAGGGGTCCTTATTCAAAAAGTTGGCCCATGGCAATGAACAGTAGCTTACTTTTAAAAACAATTAGATACTGTAGCTGCTGTCTGTCTACCCTGATAATTATTGCAGCCTAGCCACAGCCTTATTAAGAAAAGACTCAGATAAATTAATTTTGGGTAGAACTTTATCATTACCACCTCTCTAGCTATAGAGGGCCTACTCAGGAGAGCCCCTGACCACTGGATGACTGAAGCATGGCTGCCTCAATATAAGGTCCTTTTCTTAAACCAACCAAAAATAACTTTTGACCAATCTACTACCCTCAAGCCTACATAGAGGAGCCCCTCATGACTGTGTGGAACCCCTCATAACTTTCCACTTCCAAGAGTTGAAATTTGATTTAACTGATTTGTCTTGTAAAGATCTTGATTTCACCATTGTTACAGGTTGAAGCAGCTTCATGGAGCAGGAATAAAGTTTTCAGGGGCAGCTTTAGTGACTTTATCATAGGTCTTCTTGGCACAAGTCTTGCCTAATGAAATCTATGCCCAATGGACTAAATTAATAGCGCTCACCCAAGTGCTTAAATTGGGCAAAGGAAAGACAATAAATGTCTACACATATGGCAGATAAGAATCTGCTACTATACATGGACACAGGGCCATCCACTGGGAAAGGGGGGTGGGTTCTTATAGCAGAAGGTGCCCATCTGGGTTCCTACCAAAGTGGCTATAATTTACTACCCTGGCCATCAAAAATGACATTCTCCAATAGTTCAAGGAAATCAATGAGAGGTCAGCTCAGGAACTTTGAGATATTCCACCAGGATTCCCTCCCCACTCCGAGCACATGGAAGAAACAGGTTAGAAAGAACATAGGCTGGAAAGGAGGGGCTTATTAAGCCCCTGCTACCTCATTCCCTAAAGACCAATCAGTTTAAAAGTCACACTGTTCTGCCAATCATATTGTACCTAATGGCAGTTGCTCTAAAATCCTATATAAGGTCCCTGAACGGGCTCCATGAGGTCGCCCTCTTGACTTGGTATGTAGAGCGACCTCAGCATGCTGATGAATCAATAAATTTCTCTTGCATTTTGTATCAATCCCCAACTCCATGTGTCCATTCAGAGGGTCTTTGGTAAGTTTAGACTCTCCAGAGTCTTACATCATAAAGCAGAGCAAGCCACCAAGAAAGTTGTCAAAATTTTGTTTGTATCTAATTTGCCACTGCTACCTTCACTAGCCAGACATGAACAATCCTTTATTTTAAAGAACACCTTGGGGACATTCAGAGTTCCCTAACACCTTTGCCATGAAAGGGTGGCACTGTACCATTGACAGGAGATAACTCTTTCTCCAGATGCTGGGAAGGGCAATTAAACAAAATTAGGTAGTGAGACTTGTCTAGATAAAAATAAATTGACTTGTTTACTTAACAAGGAGTACTGTATTCCTGGTCTGGACCAGATCTCTTGACTACCATGTAATCAACCTTACTTGGAGTTCCTGTCCCAAAAGCAAAAAAGAAAGGGGAACATCCTCAGGGATATTACTGGGATTTTGAGTTCATTGAAATCAAACCAGGCTGAAATGGTTATAGATATTTCCCAGATTTTATAGATACCATTTAGAGATGAAGTAAAGTGTTCTTGACATGAAGGGAAATATTATAATTAATTGCACAGAAGCTTTTGGAAAAACTCATCCCTGGGAATGGTATTATATTAGTCTTAGAGTCAGACAAAAGTCTGGCATTTATATCTCATGTTTTAAAAGGTATAACTAGAGCCTTGGGGGTTATCTATATCACTCCCAGAGGTCAAATTTGATAGCAAGAATGAATCAGTCTCTAAAAGAGACATTAGCTAAATTAACCATAGAGAGTGGCAAGAAATAGACAGTACTCCTCCCCTTTGCCCCTTAAAGAGTTAAAATGCTCCTTTCATTCAAGAAGTGACTCCTTATGAAATTATGTAAGGAAGATCTGTACATATTAAGGGTCTTGATAACAGATACAGAAATTATGTATGCTCTAGACTGAAGTCCAAATACGTTGCAGAAATGTCTAACCAACACTTAGTCTCATCTGTCCATGTTCTACAAAAGATCTACAATTATCTGTACTGTATGTTCTGAGCTTTGAACAACCTTACCCCACATTCTACCCAAAACATTCATTACCATGCATAGTTTCTAGCCAGACAAGCAGGCCAATGTACAACCTTCATTGTAGATTTTTCAGGCAACATGTTGGGTATGCATTCATTTGTGAAAAGTCCCAATGATAAAAGACCTAGTCACATAATAATTACCCATACCAATGTACTTACTATTTTAATCACAACAGAGATAATTTATTTATTTATTTATTTATTTATTTATTTATTTATTTTGATAAAATGTTCTTGGGTTTTCTTTTTCATATATGTGTGTTATATGGCCTCTGCATGGTACCTGCAACAATCATTTCAAATACTGACACAAGCCACCATTTTGGTATCATTCTATTCTGACCCTCCTCTCTGCCTCATTCCCTTCCTCCCTTCTTCCCTCCCTCTATCTCTCTCTCCTTCTTTTCCTCCGATTTTTTTTGTTTTCCCCTCCTTCTATGTAATTTTTGCTATAATACTGTGGGGGAAGCATCTAGGTGGGCCCATGCTGAGGGGGCCCATTATACTAGCTGTAACATAGGCCTAGTATAAATGGAACTTTACTGGGGGAAGGGAAGGAAGAGGGCTTAGAAAGGTGTAGAAACAAAGAGAAAGGGAAGAAACAAAGAGAAGAGAGGTAGAGGTCAGTCAGGATCATGTGGGGACAGAGGGAAAGAGTGAAGAAGAAAATGGCAGAGAAAGACTAGGAGATGGATAGAAAAACAGAGTGGCAAAGAACAGTCTTCCTATTTGCCTGGCTCCTGGCTCATACATACCTGTTGGACAGAGACACAAGCTGTTTTTAGGTAGTTATTGGGTAGAGCCTAGAGAAATTGCCAACAATTTTATTCTCTTTGAAAAATAAATCCATTCCAGTGTCTAATGTAAAGATTGACTCTAATATTCTACAGCAGCTTGTATGTAGACAATTCTGCTCTACACATGTGCCTTTACTTAACAAATGTTATAAAACCTCTGCTATCATGCGTATCTCTACCTAGACTCTTACATTATCTGTTTTTATTTACTTTATATTGATGTGAGCTTTTTTTGTCATATAGAGCTCAGAAGGTAAAGGATATGAGCCCCATTCTCACCATCCATCATAAACTGAAATTCAAGAAGAAATTCAAATTCTCAAACTTCTCATAGCCTGCCATTAAATAAAAATGTATTAATGACATACCCAACTATTAGCAACACTAAACTAATTATGTACCTTTCCTTCAAGAACTACAGTCAGACATTATAAAGCTTCTCAGAAAACAATGGAAATCTTAAAAGGAGATTCCAAAATTGCAATTCTCTTTTAAGATTTTCATTTCATTTCAAGATTGGACTTGCCCTTAACAACCTGTGAATGTACATAAGGGAAGTCTGCTGGATGAGGCATTTCACAGAGGCAAAATCTCAGGGTTATAAAAACAAAGCCAGCTTGAGAAAGGAGTTTGTACATGCCTGTATTGCTCTGTTACTTTTGGAAAGCAACTGAAAGCAACTGTTTCATTGTAGAGCTCTATTCAGGAAATGTGCTTTGTAAAAGGAGTTGTCTTATTGATATTTTAAGATGTTTCCTTATCTGACTAATCAGTATGTAGCTGGTTACTTGTCAGTTCTATCATTCTGGGAAATTTTTTTCTCCAGGATTTATAATGTCATACCTTATTCCTAAAGGAATATGAAAAGCCGATCTTGATGAGCTAGTTCTGTGCTCCAGAATAAAAAGGACCATTAACTCCTAACAGCACATTCATTGGTGTACAGGTATTAATTTAATTGTTCCTTTATAGGAAGCATGGTTGGAAGCAATTAAAACTTACTGATTTGATTTCTTCATGGTTATTGCATACATTTGATAGTTTATTATCATCATAAATGTATTATGAGTTATATAACACATTATGAACTATTAGTTTATAATTGGCTATAAATTCATCCTTATTTTGGTCATAATAACATGATAAGTAAATTACTGCCCAAGGCTATGATCGATAATATATACATTCACTTTATTTCAAAGAACTTAAACATATTCAAAATTTTATGATAATTGTCTAATCTTTGCTAGTTAATGTGTAACTGAGTTCTCCATCTCTATCCCTGAAGGAAGCTCTAAACAGGAAGATTATAAACTAGAGTGTTTGCAGGGTGACTTTAAATAAGCGTTACTAAAATCTCAGAAGAAACAAATTTTCTGTTAATAAAGGCATATTTTCTCTGGATATCACACTTGTAAACAGTTTTTGGTACCCTGAAAATCAACAATTTTAGGGTATAATGTGAAGAATTAAAAAAGGGTAAAATCCTAGAATAAACATTATTTGGATAGTCTAAACAGGAAAAATATTTGTGACTATAAATTGGATATATATATATATATATATATATAAATTGGATATATGCTCATTATTCTGCTTTATAAAAAGTAAGCTTTCACCAGTTTTAATAATTCCATTTTATTTCTTAGAAATTGTGTACAAGTCAAAGGTCATGAATTTTTAGCTATTAATCTTTCCTCTCTGGAAAAATAATAGAATGTTTGGCTGAGAGAAGATCTTCAAGCTGTCCACTCTGTAGAACTGAGGTTTAGAACTAATCTCTCTTAAATTTCAATGACATATGTTTTACTTTGCTTACCACAATAGAGCTCTTAAACATGTCCTGATATAACCTAGACCAGCTCTGTGGTCATTGGAGAGGCTGTAGACTAAACTGAATTTTGGGTCTATTCTTTTAAAACTTATTAAAAATGCTTCTCTTTTAATGTTGTGAGCAGCTGTTGGACAAGAAAATAAACCTATCCATTCTTAAGCATGAGAGCAACTCACTGTATCTTCTTCATTATTGTTTTTCTATTTATATTTACTTATTATTTATTATTTATCAGAAAATATGGTTATTACAAGGTTTTCACAAATAACATTATGAAAGAAAAAAACTACAAGTGATAAATCATTGTGGTGAACATTTCTGGAATTCAAAGTCCAATTTTAAAATTACGTAGGCATTTTATGTGTTTATCATAATAGAATGATTACTTTTTCCCAGAAATTAGAATGTAAACTTTCAGAAGTGTACTCATGCTGTATTTGGTAATACAAACCATGTTGTGAAAGCATCATAGAGCTCTGGTCTTTTCCAGATAATTGTGAGGAAATGATCACTTTATGATGAAATCATCTTCAGCATGTGACTGTGAACTCATTTTTCCATCTGGTGTTTGTCATGGAAAGATGTACAGTCAGCAGTATTTAACAGCTTGAAAAAAAAAAAAACCCACTGGAGTTCTTTGTGCTTACAAAGGGATATATATATATATACTCATTCTCTTAATCGTTCTCTTTCATTCTTTAATCCTCCCTCTCTCTCCTCTCTCTCTCGTCTACCTTTTAACTTTCCTTCTTCAAAGAACAAGTGTGCTTGTATTTTTTATTTCTAATTCTCTTTAAAATGTTAAATTACCAGGATTATTCTTTATTAATATTTTGTCTTTCATATATGATAAGTGCCAGTCTAAACATATTTGTTCCTTCAATAATGTCCATATTTGTAAAGAAGTGAGATGGTTAAATAATAGAACCTCTCTTTTTTTTAGTGCCTGCTGTATACTACCCTCTGAAGGTAAATTTTCAAAGAACTTTCTCCCACCCATGCCATACCTACCACCTTCATACTTTGAATAAAATGTCCTTATCCACATAACTAAATACAAAAATCTACTTATGCTATAGTCAAGAGAATTTCTCATAAATTTCTTTCCATGTTTGTATCATCTTTTAACAGTTCAAATACTCAATAGTATAACTTTTAGAATCTTCACAGAAAATGTTCTGAGTAACTGTTAAAAGATGCTCTGACAGATTTTTGCCTGGTGAGGTGTTCTCAACTGCTTGGCCTAGCTATAAGCTTCTTGCACTTTGGCATTGTGTTGATTTCTTTGCTGCAGAGTACTGCCCAGGAGATTAGATCTCTCTGAATTAATAAGTCTTGTGCCATTTTTCCCAGTAGGAAGCACATCCAGGTGATTGTGGGGCAGCAAAGAGAGCCTAGAATGCTCTGATTTCTGAGTTTGTCAGTACTATCGCCATTTAAAATACTATTTGTGATTGTGTGTGTGTGTGTGTGTGTGTGTGTGTGTGTGTCTGGGTTCCCAATGAGCAAGGCTTACACATGAATGTGACCATGTGATCTTGCGACCTTTCTGCTCCTCTGTCTCAAGTAATGGGATATGGGTATTAATACTGCCTACACCTCTTCCCCCCCCCAAATTGTTTTTTACTGTAAAGAAGTCCTTGTAGTTTCTTGTAAAATTAATAAAACTAACTACCTGTCATGATGTCCCTTTTATTTATTAATTAAAATTGATTCAGCCTTTATTTTGGGTACATCCTCACGTACACAAGGATGTGCCTGTTATTATTTCTAGATGATTACAAAGAAATAATGGGATTAAAAGATTCTATTGTAGAACTGCTTCTTGAATGCTGAACATTTCCCTGGCTTTCACTCTTGAACATCTGGCTGTAAGCAAGCTGAAAATATTTAAGTATGTGTCTTTTGGGGAGAAGTTTTACTTGAGGAAGAAGGGCATAGACATGGGTAAAAAGTAAAATGTTGTACATAATTTTTAAATAATACACTCACTAACAGAATTATAGACTATTTCATAATGTGGCTACTATGATCAATGCCTTGATAAATATGGAATACATATATCTCTGTTGTATGCTGATTTGATTCTTCTTTTAGTTTTAACTCATTCAGGAACTCTGAAGTGGCAGCATTTTATCAGTTTCCCTGGAGTAGTCTAAAAGTAGTTCTTCCTTGTATCTTTATAATATTTGTTTTTGTCTTGATGCACACTGTGAATATTATTCAATAATAAAAAATAATTACATTTATAAAAAAATGGAACTAAATTTCATTGTGTTAATCAAAACAAGACGGACATAGAATGCTAATACATCATGTACTCTCTCATAAATGGAAATGACATGGAAATAGAGATGAGATTATTTGGGAAAATAGTCTCCAGGAATGGAGCATACAAGAAAGGAGCAGTGAAGGTATATGTGATCAAAGGTCTCTGTGCAGGAAAAGCACTGTAATTAATACACACTAAAATATAAACATGGCGAATTTAAATTAAACACTAGTCTATCTTTTGCCTGTTTAGTTTTAGATTATATGTGACACACATGAAAATACATCCTCAATGTATGAAGAGAACATTAAATGTAGTGAAGGAAACAATGTATATGGACTGAAGTTGTCTAAAAATGGATCCATGGGAAAAAATATAATTTCATCATATTCTTGAAGTTCAAAAAAAATTTTGAAAACATTATTTTTTTCTAAAAATGTCTAATGCAATCAATATCTTGTCAGATTTTATGTCTTTTAGAATACTGGAAGAAATAATGATAATGATAAACAGTAAATCTCTCTGTGACATAAAAAAAAGAAACAATTTGTTTACAAATTGAATATGGGTATGAATGTTTAAGGATAAAAACTTTAGGGGAAGTTTTCCTAAATTGATAGCACGTCTTAAAGGAAACCCTGGTATACAACTTACCCAAAGTATACCTGAAAAGTTGCCCTTCAGGTACCAATGTGTTTCAGTAAAGTGCAGACACGTTCCAATATATTTGGACCTATTGAAAATTCATTTACAAATATCTATTGAATACATTTAGATTCCAAAGATGTTACAAAAATGTTTCTTCTATAGATTCACAAGAGAGGTGAAAACAACAGCAACAGCAGCAGCAGCAACAACAACAACAACGACAAGAAAACATGGTAAATACATAAAATATCTCATACATCTGAAAAGCAGACATGATAGATAAAATCAACAAAACAGGAAAAGGACAATGAAAAAGCCTAAAATAAGTTTACAACTCCAAATTAGTCAAAGTAAGAAGTAACCTCCATAAGAACAAGCCATCCTTGTGTTCCAAGATAGGAGCATCTAAGTAGAAGAAATAACAACCACCTAAATGAGGCAGAGGCTGTGCTGCTGCCTTACTGAAGCTGAGTTGAGTTCTTGGCTGTCAGAATTTGTATTTTTTGGTTGTTACAAAATGCTGCACTGTGAAAATCATTAGTTGTGACAGTTCTTTTGTAGAGACTTTGAAATTGTTAGACTTGCTTTATATTAATTTAGTTATAGGTTTGCTTTTCATTTATTTGAATTTTTAAAGAATTATATTCAAGATCATCAAGTACTTTTGAGACTGTTAAAATTTTCGCACACAGTCTGGGGCTTGAGGATGCCCCTTTAGAAGAATACATACATTGATATATTGGTTTTTAAAAAACTAGGAAATAATATGTATACACATAGGAATATTCCATAATTTGTCAAATAATTTGTTATCTCTGAAGGCAACAGAAAAATGGCTCAGGTTTACCAAGACCAAACATTACAACTATTGCTGTCAACATGGGATGTGATGGAGTGGGAATGGGTTAGTCTTTTACTTTCCTTGAGTATCCTCTGCATGGGCACATAAATGAAGCCCCAGACTTTCAGGCTAGCACATACTTAAGCTGAGCAACAAGTTCAGATAGGGGATATTAGACCACAGCCCAAATTCCAAGAGGGATTTTCTTCAAGTGGCAGTGAAAGTACCAACATGGAAAATGTTGCAAACTAAAACTTCAGAAGACAAACGTCCATATTTTCCAAGAAAATATGATGAAAGTTGGCAGTGCAAAGACAGTCACACCCCACATTTCTAAACTAACATATATGAGGTGTTAATTACCCCTGGATTAACATCCATACCCACCATGGGCAGAAAGAGTGATTCCAAGGCAAGTGGCTTCTAAATCCCTTACCCAACCAGGAAGCAGATGGATTATCACTGGAGTACATGAATTTAAATGCAGCAGCTCCATACACTTATGGAAAGAAATGCTTCCAAAGAACTTCAGAACATTCAGGTTTCATTTAGCTTTCTCTCTGAAATGTAACAAGTGCTTATAAAAGAAAGCATTTTTGATTCTGTGTTTGTATGGAAGAGTAGTAAGTAAAGTTGAAAGAAGTATTTGGTTGTAAATTCTTGCTTTTGTTCCCTTCTCCCATTGGAGCTGAGACATTTCCATATCTGATGTCTTTGTTAATGAAAAATCCTTGGAGAAAATGAGGCAATATCCGTCGATGTAATAACTGTTCAGAATTTTTAAGTAGAAGCAAGATCTGCTTCTGCTGTCCTCACAAAATTAAGTAGAATTTCTGTTCTCATTAATGTTTGGGAAAAACATCAAGAACCACTTCCAGAGTCCTGCCTGGTTGGAGCTCCAAGGAAACAGGAATGAAACAGCAACCCAACCAGACAGAGATAGAGAATTACTGATCTAGTTTGCATTTGTTTCATATGCAGAAGATGATGGTATCATCCTGTGGCACTACTTACGAAGAATTTAAACATGAAACTTAACAATTTCTTTAGACAATTTAAACAAGAAAAAGATGTCTTCCATGTTTCTCATTCTGAAATCTAGAGCCAAACTGGTGTTATTTCACAGAACAACAACAAAAAATAAGGGACTTAGGCTATGGCATATGGGGGGAGATTAAAATTGAACAAAGTAATGCATATTTTGGCTAAAAAAAACAAGTCGTTTTATGAAACATGAAAAAGTAGGTATCAGATTCTGAGAGATTAGGTGTGGGAAAACTCTGTTAAAGTTGAAGTCTACCACTGACCCATTGACCTGAGAGCCTTTGGGGTTTGGTGCATAATGGCAGACTCCCTTCCTTAACAACCTTTCTCCTTGGGGAATTCCAAGCCTACACAGTCACCTCTAACTGAGGTATGTCACTTAGCCTCAATTAGTTTTAGAATCAATATCCTTTCTCCCCAACAAAACCTGTTCAGCCACCACCTGAGATTCCTGAAATGCTTCTCCATGCTAATGAGGCATTCCAAGTACCCTAAAGTCCCCAGCCAATGACCTTGGTCCATTCTGGATGTCAATCTCCCAAAACTTTGTAAGCCTTCAGTTACCTTAAGTAAAGTTAATCTTTCTACTGACAAGCAGTCCCAGTATGGTCATTCACCTTAAGTACTCACAGGGTTTCCAAACTCCCTGATCAACATCTCTGCTCCCATTGCCCTCATGGACTGTATCATCCAGTAGTCTATGAATGTAGTAAGACCCACAATCTGGCTCAGTCTCTAGGAACAATGTGAGTGTCCTCATTTTCAGAATAGTTGAGCATCCTGAATTAACCTTGGGGATGCTATGAAAGTACAAGTTTTACCTAGTATAATGCTGATGAATCACTGGTTCCTTAAGACAGAGGAAGAAAGGCACCACTGGTGTGACAGTTCTCTTCATGCTCTGGCTAGAGTCACAAGAGGTTAGGAAAATAAGTTGTGAACTGTTTAAAAAATAATACTGAGGAACAGAATGAATGCATGAAAGAAATCTGATTTCTAGCTGAACTTAAATTTAAATAAACTTGAATTAAAATAAAGCAAATCTAGGAATAAATGAAATAGGGAAATCTCATATTAGACATTAGAAACTGGTAACATATTAGAATCCTTTCCTGATATATCCTGCCCTGAGATAACATCACTTACGAACATAGAAAATTTTATATCAGCTTACTGTCCACACGTCCTAACCTTAAGTTTGGAGGAGTATTGTAGCATGTACCACTTTCAAACATTTTAGAATGTTTTTATTTAAGCCGTTACATGTAAATATAGTATATAACCATCAGGATCATAAAAGCCTTCAGTGATATTGCCTCAGCCTTTGCCAATGTGAACTTAGCCATACTAGTTTGGAGAAATAGAAAAATAGGTGTTTTAATTTCTATGCAATCGTGCCTGGCCCTTGGCCTTTTCATCAACTAGATGTCAACACATGTGTTAGTTTCTGTTGTAAGACTCTGGTGAGCCTTTGCTTACTGGAGACACCACTCCCCCCAGGGAACACCTCAGAATCAGGCATCAATGCAACAGCAAGAGGAATTTATTATTCCATCTTGTTGAGGTCATCCTGCACCCTAAGGAGAGGTTGTGATCCCAGGCAGCCCATTTGGTGAGTCTTTATACAGTTTTCAGAGCAACAGCCACTAGGCACAATGTGATTGGCAGAACAGTGTGACTTTAAAACTGATTGGTCCTTAGGGAATGAGGTGGCAAGGACTCCCCTTGTCTGTGGGTGGCCAACTGTTGGTCTTCCCTGCAGAATCTGTCTACATGCTCTGGGCACCTCCCCTACTGCAGGTAACAAGATGGTTGGTCCCAAACCTGTGGTTGGAGGAATGTAATTAGCCTCTCCTTTCCAAAGGGAGAGGTGCCTAGGAGCTCTATGACCTTTCTCTGCTAGGAGGGGAGGGGTCTGGTGGAATTTTCCAAAGGCCCTGAACTGACCTCTTCATTGTATCAGACATTGTTCTGGTAAGAACAGTGGTTTTTACCTTGTGAAATGCTTAACGTTTTCAACTTTGTTTCTCCTTTAGACAAGCATGCTTACAACACCAAACTCAGTATGGACAGCGTCTGCATGGGAGTATAAATACATATATGTTTTTGTGTGTTTTGATTAGCCCCCTTTTCACTTTGGAAGATAAGTATAAATTTTAAAAGTTGGAAAATGTTTATTTTTAATTTGAGAGTATGGATTATTTTGAGTTCAGGATAAGGGGAAAGATACATTTTGATTTACATTGCTGTGGTAAGAATCTTGCCCAGTAAGAGAAAAGGGGTTACAGATGGTCAGAGCTGGATTCTATTTGTCTGCCCTCCTTCCTTCTTATGTTTGCTGATTACCAACTGGAATCCTCTGTACCTTCTGCACAAAAGTTTTGGGCACAGACTCCTGCTCAACCAGTGCTCTGAACTCAAGGAAAGTGTTCAGCTGCCATCATCCTGAGACAGAGCACATCTGCTCTGTGAGTGCAGCTTTCCCTGACCTGGGGCATGGGAACCTCAGAACATTTCCTAACCCAGGTCTCATTAGCTTGCTACAATTAGATTACTGAAGAATGCAGTTGACAAAAGACACATATTATTTATGATTTCCATTAGAACTAAAGACTTCTCCAGACTAAAATTTCATAAGGCTATTTCATGTCATTTCTCACACAGTCTCACTGGGAGGAATGAAGTGTTGGTATAAAGAAACTGTTGGAAACATTTGCATGCTAAGCACTTAACTTTCTTTTTCTTTTAGGTAAATACTGTTACAACCCTGTATTCACTATGGAGAACATCTGAGTTTGAGTGTGAATGCATATGTTTTAGGGTGTTTTGGTTATCATTCCATTTTGGCAGATAGGTTCAAATTTTAAAAGTTGGAAATGCTTATTTTTAACTTGAAAGTATGAGTTATATTGAGTTCAGGATAAATGAAAGATAAATTGTGATATATATACTTAAGTCACAAGTAGTTATCCACATGACATATAAGTCACAGTATTATATGTCATGTACATTGAATTGAATGGTGATTTGTGTGTTGCCAAAAGCTTTGGACTGTGTGAAGGAGTGGCCAGAAGTTGTTAGAGTTGTATCTGTCAAGTGTTTTTTATACCCAGTCTTTATAAAAGTCACAAATCATCTTATGGCTTCAGTTCAGGTGAAAGTCAGTCATGAACACAAACAATGCAGAGATTAGAATGTTCAACTCTGTGTTTTTTCCTGAATGGGGACCAATCTGTGCTTTTGGAGGTATGCTTGCCATTATGAATAGGAGGATATTTATTTCAGGCACAGGGATTCTTCCCTGATTCAGTGATTAAGGACACATAGGTTTGCTGAAATGAAGAAATGGAAAAATCTTAGTGTCGTTGTTATAGAAATATATTACAGCACTCATGTTAAATGCTTATGATTATTTTATACTATTGGTAAAGGCATATTAGTATAATCATCATTTACTCACATGTTTAACAATACCATAATAAATATTAGGTATTGCTAATATGGCAGACAGTTTGATCAGTGTAGAAAATGAAACATAAGTTAATATAAATTCTCAGTGAATGAATATATTTAGTATTCAAACAAAGCCATTTAATGTTTTTAAAATGAAAAAGAGCTTCTAAAAAGACACAGAATTTAAAAAATAGAAATAGATGTTGTCAACATGTACACACATGGACCCAAAGGATATTCTCTTAGGTGATAGATAAGTAACTTAGCTTAATTTTATTAAGAATTTCACAATATATATGCAATAACAGTAAAGCATATTATATAACTTATAAATGACTTGTGTGTGTGTATGTATTTGTGTGTGTGTGTGTGTGTGTGTGTGTATGAGTGAACATGTGTGCACCTCTGTGCACATGTGTATAGATATTCATTGATATCCACAGGATAACAATGAATGCCATTCATTAGATACAATTTACCTTTTATGGTATTAAAAAAACATATTTTAATTAGATAAAGAAAACTGTGGAAGTAAGATGGCTCAATGGATAAACAGGAACATGATGGAAGGAAAGAACCATATCTTAAATGGTATCCACTAATCTCCACTCACATTCCTGTGCATGTGTCACTGCCACACAAAATAGGATATAAGTATAAAGTAGAAATGTCTGGTTGTGTCAATGTGATACAGACTCACGTGATGTTTTGCTGAAGCAAGACCCATGAAAGGACACATAATATTTGGAAAGAGTATAAGTAGGACCCAACAGACAGTGATGTCATGTTTGCTAAGCTAGCCATGTAACACTTTGTTGGTCTTGCATCTAATTTCTCCTGGCATTATGGCTGATTCTAATTGTTCCCACTGACTCATGCTGATTCAGTGGAAGTCTGATAGTTTCTGCTGGACTGTGCCACCTTTGCTGATTCCTGTTTGGTGACACTTTTGGTATCCTGACACTATTGAACTAGACTGCTGGTATGCTGATGATGGAGGTTGGAATTGCCCCCCAAACCATTTCCAAACAGGTATACATTCCCATTGTCCTATTTATTATCTTTTCTCCCTTATTTTTAGACAGGATTTCAAAGGATGGAGAATCCTAATTAATGTAGGTTTTGAAAAACCTAAGCTTACTTAATTAAGGGTTTTTTTTGTGGGGGGGAAGGGGCAGAAAAGTATATGAGAAGGCTAGAACAAGAACCTTAAAATGTCCCAGGAAACCTGTTCCAGATAAAGCATGCTGAATAAATTTCACTTATTTGACATTTTCTACCAGGTACATGATCATCTATCTCCTGGAAAGTCTCCATCAGTTCAAATTCTCAGGACAGTGACCATCAAGGTCACATCTCCATGCTTTATCAGGTCTTGAGAGTACGATCAGGTAAATATGAGCTCTGTATCTTTTACCTTACACCATATATGCTGTGATCAACATGGATAAGACAAAGTCCTTTCTGCAGGACACTCATCATATGATTGAAACAAAAAGTAGGTACTAGAGCACAATTACAAAAGTCACAAGTGTACCAGAGACATAGAAAATGGTGAGATATCTCATGAGGAGAAACTAGTGAAAGTGTCTAAAGCCATAAGACAATATTCATTCATTTATTAAAATGGTGAGGACAGAAGAAGTAAGTATTGTCCTTGTCCTTTCATCATAATTTGGTGTTTGCACAAATGTGCACATGTGTTTGCATAGATTTTTAGAAGTGAACATTGGGTACACTGTTCTATCACCTTTTTCTTTATTCTCAAAAGATAGGTTCTCTCATGTAATCTGGAGCTAGGCTGGAGGAGAATAAGCCCTGATGATCTTCCCTGTCTCTGCTGCTAGCAGAGTGAGAATTATAGGCATGTATGTGTGTGTGTGTGTGTGTGTGTGAGAGAGAGAGAGAGAGAGAGAGAAAGAGAGAGAGAGAGAGAGAATATGCCCATCCTTTAATATGACACTTGAAGAACTGAACTCAGATCTTTATATTTGTGCCACAAGCACCCTGACCAGTTTAGCCATTTTCCCAGTTGCTGAAATTACTTTGTCTCTTAATAAACTTTTCCCACTAGAATTAATGGAGTTAATTTCTTTAATTATTCTTTTAAACTATAAAGGTTTCCATGGATGGCATTTGGGAGTTGTAGTAATTTTCCATCAGCTAGTTCCACTAAATTTCACTGTCAATAAATCTGACAACATATTTGCTGAATCGTTTGATACAAATTATGGAAATTCACTCACTTATTTTCATAATATAAAGAAAAAATAAATTTAAGATAGTTGTATTTGAAAACTAATGTGTGAATGCTAAATGACACTTGACTTTTGAGGGAAATAAAAGGCTTTGTGCATACTACAAAAGGTTTCCTGTGCTCAAATGATTGCACACATGAGGCTCAAGGGATGAATTTTGATCAAGAGGAAAGATCACATTTTAGGCACCAGCATTCTAGTCTTCTTACCTCTTTCTTTTTCATTCACATACCTCCATAACTACCCTGAATACCTAGAAGAATGCTTTCATATTATACGGGGCCTAGTCTTTGTCCTGTTGAGTCTATCATTTTCCTCCTTTCCAGAGAAAGTTCACATAGTGTAAAGGTAAAAATTAATTAGAGATTAAAACCTTAATACTAGAATACCTAAAAGTTACAATCTGGTGTGGAGAATGACTTTCTAGTCCTTCTAGGCTTTCTTAATAGCAAAGAGCTTTGATGTAATTCATATACAGCAGCCTCTATTCCATCACCTCATCTAATCTACTGGAAGGTAGCTCTGATACAAGTAATAGTTTTTTATTGTATCCTCAAAGGTTATGGGTGCTTTCATTGTCAGATATCTATAAGATTAATCCATATTACAATTGTAATATATTAAATTATGAAAATCATAGTGGTCACTATTAGTATTTACAAATTAGACAGTGTTTTATATTACTATCTCTCATGTTCTTGACAATATTAACTCATAAAAAATATTGCATATCTAGCACAGGTTGGAAACCGTGGCTCCAAAAGTTATAAGTTAATATGTTGTGAATAACTGAATTGAACAGTTAGTATTAAAGATACAATATCATTAATTCTAAGTAAAATAGTTTGTAATCAGCAATTTTTTTCCTTAAAATAGAGTTAAAATAATTAAACGAACCTTCAGTAATAAAAATTCTAGGAATAAATGCTTTGTTCACCTTGTGTGTTTTCTCTTTAGCTGTTTTGCTTACTTTTATGTTTATATATAAAATGTCTACTCAAATGGTTTGTGTTTGAAGAGATCATCTCTTGCTGACTATAATATTAACAGAAATTATGATGTGAATACTTCATGACTGAGAAAAAGCATAACATCCAGAAGATAAAAGGTTTGTCCAGTGATGACCAGGTTGGTGCATGCTCAGGGATTAAGTTGGCCTGATTGAAGGAACTATGTTGCCTGGGAAGGGCATGTGCTTGACTTCCTTCTGTTTCCCCACATTCTTCCTTACTGCCTTCCAGAAAGCAGAATTTTCAGCTGCTGGACCCATCTCATTCTGACTTATCTCCAGCCCATAGAGCTGGTATGATTGCATCTTAAACTGAAATCTTAACAAAAAATGGACCTTTCTTCCTTCAACTTGGATTTCATGGATAATTTTAAGTCTCCCATAAACATACTAACTCTTAGGGAAAGAAATTTCAATTTTCTGAGTTTTTAAAATGAAAATTTCTGAATCTGCCTTTAGAAGGTAGGTTTAAGAAATAACTGACATTGGAATGTTGCTCAATAGTACACTGCTCAGCTAGTATGCATAGTGCCCTAGGTTCAATCCTCAATAGTTCAACAAACAAACAAAACATTGCACTATTGTAATTCGACATCAGAAAAACAGAACAAGAGTTTATGGGAAAAAATTCCCCAAAAATATAATTAAAAAATATTTCTGTATCAATAATGTTTAATTGCTGAAGTTGTTATAATTTGGAAATTGGAAGATTATAGTATTAAATTTATGCATATGGGGTGTGTGTGTATGTGTGTGATGTATATGAGTGTTATAAATGTGTGTATATGTTTGTGCTTTGGTGAGGGGTGTGAGTGTATGTGTAATTTCAGTATTCATTTTTTATATAGGAATTCTAATGAGAATTTCATCTTATATTGAGTATTTCAAATCTTTCATTTCTTTAAGAGCATATTTATTATGTACACAATTACAGTGAATTGTGTCTACATTTCAGTTTGCAGAAAGGCAGTAGTTGAGTTTCAGAACCAAATCTACCAAGCTGTCCAAACTTCTGTAGTTAAAACTACAAATGGTTAAAAATTTATCTTTTATGTATTCGTTGCATATGTGGATGTGTGAGTGTGCCTGTCTGGGTTTCTGTGCTTCTCTATTTGTGTGTGCCTTCATGAAGTGTGTGAAGCCTGTGCCATAGTGTATATGGAGGTAAGAGTAGAGTCAGGGAGTCAGTTCACTCCTGCCTGAGTCACCCTAGTTCCCAGGCCTTATCCATTGAGCCATCTTTGTAAACCCCAGAAGAAACTATTTGGAATCCAATTTTAATTGTTACTTAGATTATAAAGTGCAAAACTGAGAACTTCTTTGAAACTATATCCTTAAACAATGAAAAATTAGAGCTCCTAAAAATAAATTGTCAGCAGTTTCTACACTATTTGGTATTTTGGTTGCTAGCATGGGAATTAAGCTAAATATTCTTCAACCTGTTACTATTAAAAGTGTGAAATATGAAAGCCTAAGCAGTAAGTAGATATAGGCAGGACTTTGGCTATTTTAATTTTGAGATATGGTATAATTCCTGTTGGTTAGTTTAGACAAGCTGAAATTTCAATAATCTAAATGACAAAATGAAGTTTAGATAATAAAGGAAGGGTTTCTTGATATTAATTTTAAATATAATTAGTCCATATAAACAGGGAAATTAATAATAATACTTAATTTTGAAGTAGAATGGATTCTAAAATTTACCTGTTTTATTTTTAATATGTTTAATACTATGGTGATTAATACTTTTTATATTAAGTAAAGAAAATTTCCTCATCCAAAAATTATTTAAAAATTGACTGATATCTTGATGATTTAAGCAAGTATGAATAGAGTAGTAGTTTATTTTTATATTTCTACCAATTTTATTTATTTATGTGATTAAAAGTATAAATGTTTTTCTTAAAGACTACAGTTGCTGGACCCAGTGTTGCAAACACTTACGGTAATGATGATAAACATATCAAGTCAAATATTATATTATCCAAATAAACTTATCTTAATAAACAATACCAACAAAATAAAACAAAACTGAATTTTATGTCCACATAAGGATTGTTGGAATGTGTTCATTAATCTCTATACTTGTAAAAACCCAATCCATGATGCGTTTCTTTCAAAATAACCAGGATGGTAAAGTTTTTGCTTTCTTTCCTTTATTGGCTCTCATTTCCTGCATGTGAATCTCATCCTGACACTCATGTTCAAAATAAGACTCCAATTTATGGCTACCAGATTCTAGCTCCCTATCAGTAGATATTAAAAAACAGTCAAAATGACTGACTTCCTAGGTGGGATTTGACTCAACATCAGAAAAAGAGGCATATTCCTTGCCTGCTGGGTATTTAGCAAGCTCAGTAGCCCATGAGGTGTTTCCTGTCTCCTCTGTGCTCCATCCTCTGGTACACACCCTTAACCACAATCTCAGATGCCTGCAGATATCAGTGACCACAAGGTGAGACCCCTTACTACAATTACCTGCTTGCCAGGTCCTCTGGGCAAATCCAGCAAGAGAGAACTTCCTGTACTTGCTCTAGACTTCATTTTCTAGACCACAACTCTCCCTGCCCACTCCTCCAGGAAACCAGAAGTCTGAAATCATGAGAGCCTACCAGCTCTGCCTGCACCCCTGGAGGCCTGCTGCCATCAGGGAATACCAAGACTGCCAAAAGTAAGGACAAGCAGATAGCTAAGGCCAGTGTAAGAACACAATCAAGAAAAGCCAGGGAAATATGACACAACCAGAACCCTGCTATTCAACTGCAGCAAGCCCTGAGTATCCTAACACACCTGACTCATAAGAATATGACCTTAAATCTAGCTTTAGGAAGATCATAAGCACTTTAAGATGAAATGAATAAATCCCTTAAAGAAATACAGAGAAATAAAATCAAACATATAGAGTTCCTCCCTTAAAGAGGAAAGAAATAAATATAAAGACATATAGGAAAATACAATCAAATGAGTAAAAGAAATGATTAAGACTATTCAAGACCTGAAAATGTTAAAGACACACAAAGACTAAACAAAATAAGGAAATTTTAGACCAATTTCCCTTATGAAAATTGATGCAAAAATACTCAATAAAATACTCATAAATTGAATCTAAGAACACATCAAAGACATCATCCACCATGATCAAGTAGACTTCATCTCAGGGATGCAAAGGTGGTTCCTTATATGAAAATTCATCAAGTAATCCACTACGTAAACAAGCTAAAGAATAAAAATACGTGATTATCTTATTCAATTCTGAGAAAGCCTCTGACAAAATCCAACAATCCTCCATGTAAAGTCTTAGAGAGACCAGGAATACAAGGCCCATAACTAAGCATGATAAAAGCAATATACAGAAAGCTAGTAGCCAACATTAAATGAAATGCAGAGAAACTTAAAATAATTCTACTAAAATCAGGGTCAAAGCAAGGCTGTCCATTCTCTCATCTCATGAGGTTCCACTTATTAATTGTTGATGTTAGTACCTGAGCTGTAGGTATTCTGTTCAGGAAGTTGTCCCTTATACCGATGAGTTCAAGGCTATTCCTGACTTTCTGTTCTATTATTTAGTATATTGAGGCCTTTGGTCCACTTGTTCTTCAGTTTTGTGCAGGCTGATATATATGGATCTGTTTGCATTCTTCAATATAGCTCTTAAAATTTTTGCTAGAGCAAAAGTACAACTAAAGGTGATCAAGCAGATACAAATTGGAAAGGAAGGGTCAAATTATGGCTATTCGCAGATGATATAATAGTACACATAAATGACCCCAAAATTTCCACCACAGAACTCCGACAGTTGATAAACACCTTTGGCAAAGTGTCTGAAATTAACTAAAAGAAATCAGTATCTCTCCTTTATACAAATGACAAATGGGCTGAGAAATAAGTTAGGGACAATATACTCCACAATAGCTATGAATAATAGAATAAAATAAAATATCTTGGTATAACTCTAACCAAGCAAGTGAAAAGACCTATATCATGAGAACTTCAAGTCTTTGAAGAAAGAAATGGAAAATAGATGTCTGAAGATGGAAAGTTCGCCCATGTCCATGGATCGGTAGAATTCACATATTGAAAATAGCCATCTTACCATAGCAATCTATAAATTTAGGGCAATTCCATCAAAATTTGAACACACTTCTTTACAGACCTTGAAAAAACAATGTTCCACCTTGTATGGAAAAACAAAAAACACAGGATAGCTAAAACAATACTGTAAAATAAAAGAACTGAAGGTATGACCATCCCTGACTTCAAGATCTACTACAGAAAAATAGCAAAAATGGTACTGAAATAGAAAAAGACAGCTTCGTCAAGAATTGAATCGAAGACCCAGAAATAAACCAACGCACCTATGTGCACTAGATTTTTGACTAAGAAGCCAAAACCATATAATGTAAAAAGGGAGAGCTGGTTCAACTTGATATCTGCATATGGAAGAATGCAAACTTCCATATTTATCAGCCTGTACAAAACTGAGGTGCTAGTGGATCAATGACCTAAATGTAAAACCAGATATACTAAATATAATATAACAGAAGTTGGGGAATAGCTTTGAACTCATTGGTACAGGAAACAACTTCCTGAACAGAACACCATAGCTGAGGCACTAAGATCAACAATTAATAAATGAGACCTCATGAAATTGAAAAGATTCTGTAAGAAAATGGACACCATCAATAGGACATAACATCAGCTTTCAGAATAAGTAAAGATCTTCACCAAACCTACATCTGATAGAGGACCAATTTTCAAAATATATAAAAAACTCAAGAAGTTGAACACCAACAACATAATACCTCAATTACATAATGGGGTACAGAGCTAAACAGAGATTTCTCAATAGAGGAATCAATAATGGCTGAAAAGCACTTAACGAAGTGTTTAACATTCATAGTCATCAGGGAAATGCAAATCATAGTGACTCTGAGATTTCACCTTATAATCAACAGAATGGCTAAGATCAAAACCTCAAATGAAAAACAGCACATGCTGGAGAAGATGCAGAACAAGGGGAACACTCCTCTATTGCTGATGGGAGTACAAATTTGCACAGTCACACTGGAAATCAATGTGGCAGTTCCTCAGAAATTTTAGTATAGTTCTACCTTAAGGCCCAGCTATAATACTCCTTGGCAAATATCCAAAATGTTCTACCATTGTGGACACTTCCTCAACTATGTTTATAGCAGCTTTATTTATAATAGACAGAAACTAAAAATAACCCAGATGTTCCTCAACTGAAGAATGAATAAAGAAAACACAGATCATTTACACAGTGGAATATTACTCAGCTATTAAAAACAAGGACATCACGAATTTTCAAGGCAAATGGAGGGAACTAGAAAATATCATCCTGAGTGAGGTAGCCCATATCTAAATTGTATGTATTCATTTAATTTATAAGTAGATATTAGCCATAATGTACAGGATAACCATGTTACCATCTACAGATGCAAAGAAACCAAAAACAAGGAGAGACCAAGGAAAGATGCATGCATCTTTCTCAAAAGGGGAAATAAAATAGATATTGGATTAGGATGGCAGGAGAGAACTGTACAAGAGAAGATATGGGGTTGAGAACAGGTTGGGGGAATCAGATGTAGGGAGAGTAGGAGAGGGAGAATGGAAATAGATGGTGGGTAGGGTGGGCATCTCGGTGACCTGCCAGAGATCTGGGATGGAGGAGGCCCCAGGGAATATACAGTACTGACTCTAGCTGAGACTCCTAGCATTGGGGAAATATGAAGCCTAAAGCAGCCTCCTCATGTAGCTAGTCAGAGCTCCCCCTGGAACACAAAGGACAGCAATGCACTAAGAAAACCTTCGACCCCAAATGTGTTCTACCTATAAGATGTGCAGGGACAAAGATAGAGCAGTGATGGAGAGAATGTCCAACCAATGACTGACCCAAGTCAAAACCCATCCCATGAGCAATAACCAATCCCTGATACTATTAACAATACTCTGTTATGCTTGCAGACAGGAGCCTAGCATAACTGTCCTTTGAGAGACTCCACTTAGCAGCTGATGAAAGCAGATTCAGAAACGTATAGACAAATATTAGATGGAGGTTCGGGAGTCTTGCAGAAGAGTTGGAAGAAGGATTGAGGGACCCAAAGATAACAGGGATTCAACAGAAAGACCAAGAAAGTCAACTAACCTGGCCCCTTGAGGGTTCCCAGAGACGAAATCACCTATCAAAGAGTGAGCATAGGCTCGACCAAGGCCCTCTGCCCATATGTAGCAGATGTGCAGTTTGATCTAAATGAGGCTTTCCTAACTGGAGAGGGGCTGTCCCTGAATCTGTTGTCTGTTGCACCCATTCCCCTAGTTGGTATGCCATGTCTGATCTCCATAGGAAATGATCCACCTAGTCCTACAGAGACTTGATGTGCCAGGATTGAGTGATACTGGGTGGGGGTGCCTATGCCTTTCTCAGAAGAGCTGAGGAGGAATGAGGGAGGAACTGTGGAAGGGGGGGAGTGGGAAGAGAGGGAGCAGGTATTGGGGTATAAAGTGGATAAATAAATTAATGAAAAAAGGAGACATATTTAGGGGCTCAAGAAGAGGATTTTAGAATCTTATAGGGTAGAAGATTGTTTCTAAAACTTTGTGATGATTCAACAATAAAAGATCTAAAATTTTTAACTATTATTATTATATATTATTGTTGTTATTATTATTATATTATTTTTTAATGAAAAGTTCTTTGGAAAGATATCTTATGTGCCTACTTTGTCTTGTTTTGAATGAACAAAGTAACAGTCTTGTTTTAATGATAATGGTAAAATTAACTTCTGTACTACTGAGAAATGGCTGTAAATGAAAAATAACTTTGGAGTCAGATATACTGGGTCATAAATAGTCTTGAAGCCAGGATTTCTGGACAGGAGCTTGATTCCTACAGAATTAGCTTTTTCTTCCTATAATGTGAAGATTATGAAAATATTGCAAGCAGAAACCAATACAATGGTTCAGAAGATGAGATTTCATTATGGCAGGTATATAATAAATAGCTTGTGAATGGATAACATGTAAGTTATCTCCTAAATTTGGTAAGCACAAAATTAAATATAAGTGAAGAAAGCATGTTTATCTTAGCTGAAGATGGATACAAGAGATAAGCAACAATCTGAGGTTCTGGGAAAATGCAACCCTGCTCTTGAAAAGTCCTCTTGGGGCACATCTTTCTGCACATCACAAGACTGTACCTCTTCTGTCTTCTGTCTTCCCTTATTACCTTCTAAAAGCAACTCCTGCTCTTGACCTTAAAGCTACTTACTCTTTCTCAATGACTCATCATTCTTACAAGAACCTCATCTTATACAACCAATAAAATGCAAACAGCCAAACAAAATATTTTTATGATCTTGTTTTATTTCATTAAAAAGTATATTGTCCCACAAAAGCCAGAGTAGGAAAAGAGTGTTTGGGATATTTAACACTTTTTTATATGTTTATCACTAAAAATTCACCATTGGAAACATTTATCATCCTTGTATTTGCCTGCCTTCTAGGTTTTAGAATAATATTTATGAATAACCTGTAACTGAATCAGAAAGAAATAGTAGAAAAAAACTATGAAATTTATTGTGTTTGTAAGGTAATTGAGCAAAGAGTAAGATTTTATGTAGACATAGTGTATATGGATGGATGGCTGATATACTTTGCTGAAATACTGGTTTTGTATGTATGTTTTGCTATTCAAATACCATGTTGTACTAATAATTTACAGAGTCTTTTCTTTGAATCAATTAAATTAAGAATTCAGTTATTCACTTAGCAAGGTTTTTATCTCTCACTTTGAGTTTCTCCAATAAGCTTTTACTTTCAAAATCATCTCTTTGCAGATCCCATTTAAGCAAATGCTATGCAATAATAATATGAATATTAATAATAGATTATAATAAGTTGGCAAAAGCATAAAAATCTAAAATAACCACTTATTCTTTATTAGATACGAGAAATGCAATTCTTATGGCTCACAGCCTTTTTCTACATGGAGATTAGTTGATCCAAGACAGTTCAGCTTGTTTTTAAACTGAAGTGAAGTGGAGTTATGGAGCCCACAGGACATAGGAGCTTAATTATTTCCCATGAAAGCAAACTGTAAAACACAAGTTCATGTCATCCATTGTTGTTGGTGCTTGTTTAAACTCTGACTGGATTGAAGCCTGCTAGATTCTAGGAATTGCTCTAACCTTGATGTCAAGGTATTTTGATAGGGAGCTTTAACTCTGTATTTGGTAAAACAAAACAAAACAAAACAAAACAAAACAAAACAAGGACATAAGACAGAAATCTCCACAGGTCTTTGTGTACTTACCAGTCTAACTCACGCTGCCATATTATAACAGTTTCATGATTTGATGCTTCCCAGTTAAAAAGCAAGAACATGTCTACCAATACAATTGCTAATGCAGGTAATTTAACTTTTCTTTGGAAACATTGCACAGTTCTCCAGACCAAGTCAATATTACATTAAATTGATACCATTCCAACTTGTATGCTGTCACATGATGATGGTTGATGGTCAGTTCTCAAGATGGACTTATATTTCTAATGGGATTTGATGATCCTGAAACAACATCTAGTGGCTTAAATATTGATATTTGTTAATTATATGCATATGCAAAAATAAAACCCATTTGTGATTCAATAAATCAAGTAATAGCCATTTTTAACAATAGCAACAGTTTGATTGTCTCACACTATAACAAAGCTAAAGTTTTAAAACTAACTCCCATAAAATGCAGAATAAAATGATTAAAACCTTATAATACAAAAAGGACTGAGACAAAACTCAAATTTCCTGGTGGATATATTATATTAATGTAATGGATACCTCAGTGTAGTAAAATTGCATTAAATGGTTATTAATGCTTGAATAAACTTCAAGGAAGTGGATACTGGTTGAAATGGGATAATATTTTGTTCTGCTAAATTATACTTTAATTGGTATTTCCTCTCTTGTAAAAAGGACCTAAAGGGTTTAATAAAGTATGTTGTAGAAACATTATTTTTCCTTCTTGAGATATTAAGACAAGAGTGTAACTGGAAACGAGTCAAAGATTTCCCAGAAAAAATCTTCAGCATTTGTGATGACAAGAATTTCAGAGACTCCCAAATGTAAATAATTAAAGCTCCTAGTCTTCTGAATAATGACAGACTGCATCACTGGAGAAAATGGTACAATGTGCAGTTGCAGTTAAAATTTATTTTTTTACTTCATTTGTCACTGTGACAGAGTAAAAAGTGGGGGAAGTCAGAATTAAGGAGAGAAGAAAAGAGGAAAGGCAGGGAGAAGAAAGAGGGGGATGAGAAAAACAACAAGAGATAGAGAGACAGAGAGAGAGAGAGAGAGAGAGAGAGAGAGAGGGAAAGGGAGGGAGAGAGGGAGACAGACACAGACAGATACAGAGAGACACAGACAGGGATACAAACACAGACATAGGAGGTAGAAAGGATGACCCCAGTAGCATGCACAGATCTTTGTTGTTGTGAAGTTACTTGCAAGTTGTAAGTTGACTGGAGAATCTGAAGAAAACTATCTTGAAATTCGTTTTCATTTGATCAGATTATGAAATAAGACAGTAAGTCTCAAGTTTCACCTGAGGAATTATGGCTGTCGTCCAGGTGTGAAAAAAATACAAGTAATGAAGGATTTGAAGCAACCAGGTTAGAGTCTTATGAGTTTTCCTGTTTTAGAGCAGAGGTAACTCTGTCTTAAATTCAAGTGTTTAGGTTTAAAAGGAAAAGATGTCTATAAAGTGTATAGTTTAATTGCTCAGCCAAAGTAAAAGAAGTACAAAGAAATGTGAAAGAAATTATTTTTTTAAATTTTTTTCATACTTTATTTACATTTCAAGTGTTTCCCCCTTTCCAGATCTCCCCTTTGGAACATCCCCATTCCCTCTCCCCTCCCCCTGCGACTATGGGGGTATTCCCCCACTCACCCAACAATCCACTCTCGTCTTCCTTCCTTGGCATTCTCCTATACTGGAGGATCTAATATCTTCCGGCCCAAGGGCCTCTCTCCCCCCTCCCCCCCGATGGCTAACAAGACCCTCCTCTGCCGCATATGTGGCCAGCAACATGGGTTCCTCCATGTGTATTCTTTGGTTGGAGACTCAGTCTCCAGGAGTATTGAGGGATCAGGCCAGTTGCCACTGTTACTCACTCCCTGGGGATGCAAACTTCCTCAGCTCCTTCAGTCCCTTCTTCAAGTCCTACATCTGTGACATCACTCTCAGCCCTAACGTTGCTGCGAAGTGACTCTTGGGTATTTTGAACTTTTCGGCTAATAACCACTTAACAGTGAGTACATACCATGTTCATTCTTTTCTGACTGTGTTACCTTGCCCAGGATGATAATTTTCAAGTTCGATCCATTTGTTTGAGAATTTCTTGAAGTCATTGTTTTTAGCAGCTGAGTATTATTCCATTGTGTAAATATACCACATTTTCTATATCCATTCCTTTGCTGAGGGACATCTGGGTTGTTTCTAGTTTCTGACTATTATAAATATGGCTGCTATGAACATAGTGGAATATGTGTCTTTTTTACATGTTGGAGCATCTTCTGGGTATATGCCCACAACTGGAATAGCTGGCTCCTCAGGTAGTATTATGTTCATTTTTCTGAGGGTCTGCCAAACTGATTTCCAGCGAGGTTGTATCAGCTTGCAGTCCCACCAGCAATGGAGGAGTGTTCCTCTATCTCCACATCCTTGCCAACATCTGTGTCACCTGAGTTTCTGATCTTAGCCATTCTGAATGATGTGCAGTGGAATCTCAGGGTTGTTTTGATTTTCATTTCCCTGATGCCTAAGGATGTTGAGCATTTCCTTAGGTGCTTCTCAGCCATTTGAGTTTCCTCAGTTGAGAATTCTCTCTTTAGCCCTCTTCTCCATTTTTTGATAGGGTTATTTGGATCTCTGGAGTCTAGTTTCTTAAGTTCTTTGTATACCTTGGATATTAGCCCTCTATTGGACGTAGGATTGGTAAAGACCTTTTCCCAATCTGTAGGTTGCCATTTTGTCCTATTTACAGTGCCCTTTGCCTTACAGAGGCTTTGTAATTTTATGATGTCCCATTTGTCAATTCTTGATCTTAGAGCACAAGCCATTGGTGTTCTGTTCAGGAACTTTTCCCCTGTGCCTATGTGTTAGAGAATTTTCCCCACTTTCTCTTCTATTAGATGCAGTGTATCTATTTTTATGTGGAGGTCCTGGATCCTCTTGGACTTGAACTTTGTACAAGGAGATAGGAATGGATCAATTCACAATCTTCTACATGTTGACCGCCAGTTGAACAAGCACCATTTGTTGAAGATGCTATCTTTTTTCCACTGAATGGTTTTAGCTCCTTTGTCAAAGATCAAGTGAGCATAATTGTGTGGTTTCATTTATGGGTCTTCAATTCTATTCCATTGATCTACCTGCCTATCACTGTAACAATACCATGCAGTTTTTAACACATCTGTTCTGTAGTATAGCTTGAGGTCAGGGATGCTGATTCCCCCCAGAAGTCCTTTTATTGTTGAGAATAGTTTTTGCTATCCTGGGCTTTTTGTTATTCCATATGAATTTGAGAATTGCTCTTTCTAAGTCTATGAAGAATTGAGTTGGGATTTTGATAGGGATCACATTGAATCTGTAGATTGCTTTCGGCAGGATGGCCATTTTCACTATATTAATTGTGCCAACCCATGAGCATGGGAGATCTTTCCAACTTCTGAGGTCTTCTTCAATTTCTCTCTTCAGAGACTTGACATTCTTATCATACAGATCTTTTACTTGTTTGGTTAGAGTCACACCAAGATATTTTATATTTTTTGTGAAAATTGTGAAGGGTGTCATTTTCCTAATTTCTTTCTCAGCCTATTTATCTTTCACGTATAGGAAGCCTACTGATTTGCTTGAGTTAATTTTGTATATGGCCATTTTGCTGATGGTGTTTATCAGCTGTAGCACATCTATGGTTGAGGTTTTTGGGTCACTTAAGTATACCATCATATCATCTGCAAATAGTGATATTTTGATATCTTCCTTTCCAATTTGTATTCCTTTGACCTCCTTTTGTTGTCTAATTGCTCTAGCTAGAAATTCAACTACTATGTTGAATAGATAGAGAGACAGATGGCAGCCTTTTAGTGGGATTGCTTTGAGTTCCTCTCCATTTAGTTTGAGGTTGGCCACTGGTTTACTGTATATAGCTTTTACTATGTTTAGGTATGTTCCTTGAATTCCTGTTTTTTTCAAGACTTTTATCATGAAAAGATGTTGTACTTTGTCAAATGCTTTTTCAACATCTAATGAAATGACCATGTGGTTTTTTTCTTTGAGTTTGTTTATGTACTGGATTACATTGATGGTTTTCTCAGTATTTAAACATCCCTGCATCGCTGGGATGAAGCTTATTTGATCATGGTGAATGATTGTTTTGATGTGTTCTTGGATTTGGTTTGCAATAATTTTATTGACTATTTTTGCATAGATATTCATAAGGGAAACTGGTCTGAAGTTTTCTTTTATTGTTGGGTCTTTGTGGGGCTTTGGTATCAGTGTAACTGTGGCCTCATAGAATGAATTGGATAGTGTTCCTTCTGTTTCTATTTTGTGGAATAGATTGAAGAGTATTGGTATTAGGTCTTCTGTGAAGGTCTGATAGAATTCTGCACTGAACCCTGGGATTTTTTTGGTTGGGAGACTTTAAATGACCACTTCTGTTTCTTTAGGAGTTATGGGACTGTTTAGGTGGTTTATCTGACCCTGATTTGACTTTGGTAATTGGTATCTGTCTAGAAACTTGTCCATTTCCTCCTGATTTTCCAATTTTGTTACATATAGGCTTTTGTAGTAGGATCTGATTTTTTTTTTTATTTTCCTCAGAATCTGTTGTTATATTTCCCTTTTCATTTCTAATTTTGTTAATTTGGATACTGTCTGTGTGCCCTCTAGTTAGTCTGGCTAAGGTTTTATCTATCTTGTTGATTTTCTCAAAGAACCAGCCCCTGGTATTGTTGATTCTTTGTATAGTTCTTTTAGTTTCCACTGGGTTGATTTCAACCCTTAATTTGTTATTTCCTGCCTTCTACTCCTCTTGGATGTATTAGCTTCTAGAAGTTTCAGGTGTGCTGTTAAGCTGCTAGTATATGCTCTCTCCAGTTTCTTTTTGGAGGCATTCAGAGCTATGAGTTTTCCTCTAAACACAGCTTTCATTGTGTCCAATAGGTTTGGGTATGTTGTACTTTCATTTTCATTAAATTCTAGGAAGTCTTTAATTTCTTTCTTTATTTTTTCCGTGACCAAGTTATCATTGAGGAGAGCATTGCTCAAGTTCCATGTGTATGTGGGCTTTCTGTTGTTGTTGTTGCCATTGAAGACCAGCCTTATTCTGATAGAAGACATGGGATTATTTCAATTTTCTTATATCTGTTGAGGTTTGTTTTGTGACCAATTATATGATCAATTTTGGAGAAGGTACCTAGAGGTGATGAGAAGAAGGTACATTCTTTTGATGTAAAATGAAATGTTCTATAGATACCTGTTAAATTCATTTGGTTCATAGCATCTCTTAGTTTCAATGTGTCTCTGTTTAGATTATGTTTCCAAGATCTGTACATTGTTGATAGTGGTGTGATCAAGTGTCCCACTATTATTGTGTGAGGTGCTATGTGTGCTTTGAGCTTTAGTAAAGTTTCTTTTATGAATGTGGGAGCTCTTGCATTCGGGGCATAGATGTTCAGAATTGAGAGTTCTACTTGGTAGATTTTTCCTTTGATGAGTATGAAATGTCCTTCCTTTGGTTGAAAGTCAATTTTATCTGATATTACAATGGCTACTCCAGCCTGTTTTTGGGGCCATTTTCCTGGAAAATTGTTTTCCAGCCCTTTACTCTGAGGTAGTATTTGTCTTTAACATGGAGTTGTGTTTCTTGGATGCAGCAAAATGCTGGGTCCTGTTTATGGATCCAGTCTGTCAGTCTATGTTTTTTTATTTGGGAACTGAGACCACTGATGTTAAGAGATATTAAAGAGTAGTGATTGTTGCTTCCTGTTATTTTCGATGTTGTTTATATGTTTGCGTGGCTATCTTCTTTTGAGTTTGTTGAAATATTCCTTTCTTGCTTTTTCTAGCGTGTAGGTCCCCTCGCGTTGGTGTTTTCCATCTATTATTCTTTGTAGGGCTTGGTAGGTGGAAATATACTGTGCAAATTTGTATTTGTCATAGAAATATTTTGGTTTTCCCCACCTATGACTATTGAGAGTTTTTCTGGATATAGCAGCCTGGGTTGGCATTTGTGTTCTCTTGGAGTCTGTATTAGATCTTCCCAGGATCTTCTAGCTTTCATTGTCTCTGGTGAGAAGTCTGGTGTAATTCTGATAGGTCTGCCTTTATATGTTACTTGACCTTTTTCCCTTACTGCTTTTAATATTCTTTCCTTGTTTTGTGTATTTGGTGTTTTGACTATAATGTGACAGGAGAAATTTCTTTTATGGTCCAGTCTATTTGGTGTTCTGTAGGCTTCTTGTATATTTATGTTCATCTCTTTCTTTAGGTTAGGGAAGTTTTCTTCTATAATTTTGTTGAAGATATTTACTGGTTCTTTAAGTTGGGAAACTTCACTCTCTTCTATACCTATTATCCTCAGGTTCTGTCTTCTCATTGTATCCTGTATATCCTGGATGTTTTGGGTTCAGATCTTTTTGCATTTTGTGTTTTCTTTAACTGTTTTTTTCCATGTTTTCTATGGTATCTTCTGCACCTGATATTCTCTCTTCCATCTCTTGTATTCTGTTGGTGATGCTTGCATCTATGACTCCTGATTTCTTTCCTATGTTTTCTAACTCCAGAGTTGTCTTCCTTTCTGATTTCTTTATTGTTTCTATTTCTGTTTTTAATTCCTGAATGTTTTTGTTTATTTGTTTGATTGTGTTTTCCTGTAGTTCTTTAAGGGATTTTTGTGTGTCCTCTTTAAGGGCTTCTAGTTGTTTACCTGTGTTCTCTTGTATTTCTTTAAGGGCGTTATTTATTTCCTTCTGAAAATCTTCTATCATCCTCTTGAGATGTGATTTTAAGTCTGAGTCTTCCTTTTCTGGTGTGTTGGGGTATCCAGGGTTTTCTGTGGTGGGAGAGCTGGGTTCAAGTGATGCCAAGTAGTCTTGCTTTATGTCCCTTGTGTTCTTGCCCTTGCCTTTTGCCATCTGGTTATCTCTAGTGTTAGTTGGTCTTACTCTCTCTGACTGTGGCTTTTCTTTCCTGCAAGCCTGGGTGTCAGTACTTCTTGGAGACTAGTTCTCTCTGAGAGAAATTTGGGTTTTGAGAGTTGTGGTACATGGTCAGCTCTGGGGTGCAGACAGAATCAAGAAGGTTCTAATCTCCAGCTGACCCTTATTTCCTGTGTCCGGATGGCTCTGCTTGGGTCCCTCTTGGTCCAGTGAATTTGAAAAGAAGTGGTGGTCTTGCCTGTGCTTAATAGTGTGTCGGCACTCCTGTTATACCAGCTCTCTCCTGGCACTATTTGGATATGGAGCCCTATGCAACAGGATCTGCTTTCCAGCCACCATAAGAAACCAGATCCCTGTTCCTCAGTCCCTGTGACCTTGGTATTGTAGGTGGGTTTCTCTGAGCCGTCAGTCTTGTCCCAACTCCTAGGAGGGTAGCTTTCTCTCAGCGCTGTTTGGCTATGGAGCCCTGGTGGCCCAGGCAGAGGACTCCAGCCACAAATGGAAACTGGAAGCCCACAGATGGAATCCAGAAGCGTAAAAGAAATTAAGTTTGAAAATGAGAGTAGAAAATGGGGAGATTTACAGCCTATGTTCATTAACAACTATATAAACATTAGTTAGAAGCTTCAATAGTCAGCTTTTTATGGGAAGGACATCTCATTTTCTTTGGGCTTAGTATTCATGTGCCATGCAAAGAAAGTACAGGCTACTCAATCTAAAATAAAAAAACAGGACAGCCCAGTCACAAGGAGCTATATAAGCAAGACGACATATCTATAGCAATGTGGGGGAAAAAAAAAACAAAACCAAAACACCACCACCAACAACAATCTCTTGAGTCTGGCAACAGGAAGTGACTTCCCAACTCCATGGAGACACTGCTTTTGAATGGAAACAATACCGATCAACTGGAAAGTTAAAACTATAGAAACTACAGAAAAAGATAGGAAGAGTCATTAATCAAGGCACCAAAGGAGGAAATGGTAAGTACATGTAAGTGTAAACAAGGACACTTTAAGGTCAGGATTAATTCCTAGCCATGTAAGTCTATCAGAAAGGTCTCTGTTTGACTCACACATTTTAGAGCCAGCTAGACACTTTTGTTCCTGTTTCATTGGCTCCTTCATGTAGTACATAGAGACCAGCTTCCAAGGAAAAAAAAATACTCAGTTAAACATCACAAATGAGACCCACAAATGCCATGCTACATCATTAGCCCACATGGGATGCTCACCCAGTTCAGGATTTCAGATTTTACAAGAGAGTCTATCATTTTGAACATCCCTTTCAGACATGGTGCTCTTTTGAAATTACTGAGGTAGGGGAACACTCTAGAATGTACCAGAGTCCTGGGTGGTAAGCGGTGAGAGACTCCCATGACTCAAAGGGAGGGACCTTAGATGAAATGCCCAACAGTATGGAGAGGGAATTTGTGGAGTATATCTCCAGTAGAAAGAAAAGGCATCAAGTGGAGAGATAGAGTTGCCATCCCACAGTTAAAAATTCTGACCTAAAATTGTTCCTCTGTAAAAGAACTGCTATGATGTGCATACAGACAGGAGCCGAGCATGGCTGACCTCTGAGAGGCCCAAGAAGCAGCTGAAAGAGCCAGATGCAAATATTTCTACCCTACCAATGGACAGAAGCCAAGAACCTCTGTAGTTGACTTAGGGAAAAGCTGGAAAAAGCTGGAGAGGAGGGAAACTCCATAGGAAGTCCAGCAGTCTCAACTAATCTAGACCCCTGAGATCTCTTGGACACAAGCCACCATTGAGGCAGTATTCACCAGCTGATATGAGGCCCTGACACCCTAGACAACAGAGTACTGCTTGGTCTGACCTCAGTGAAAGAAGATGCACCTAACCCTCAAGAGACTTGAGGCCCCAGGGAGTGGGGAGGTCTGGTGGGGTTGGTGTGGAGGTTGGAGACATCCTATTAAAGACCTGGGGGCTAGGAGGAATGGGATGGGGAATGGTTGGTGGGCAGAGCTGTAGGGAGATGATGACTGGATTGTAAAAAAAAAAAAATATTAAGGAATAATAAAAATGTAAAAAAAAAAAAAAGGAATTTATTCAGGTTATTAGGATGTGGCTGTCTTACTTTTCTAATGATTAAAACCTGGAAGAGAACTAGATTCCAAATAATCCTCCATACCCTGCAGTTTACACGGAAGTTATTCTTGACAATGCTGTAGAAGGACACCTTACCTCATCATGCCTACTCTGGAGAAAACATAAGAAGCATTATTCTGGTCTCTAATGACTCTGGCCCTTCTAACACAGCACATGGGAAATATCTTTCCTTTTCCTAACACTGCCCACAGAGAACTGAGCAAATAAAAGGTCTAATTCTAGACCAGCATATTGCTCTGTATACAATATCCTAATATAGAAAAAATAAACATTTTATCTTCTAGAAGAATTAAGAACAAATATATAAAGAACATATTTTAGAAATGAAAATCACCAAAAATGTGTGATATTATTTCCACGAAAAACAGGTAGTCCTGGACCCATTTAAACTGCAGCCTCACTCCTTAGTAGTTTCTGCTTTCAAGTAGATCCAAGTCACTGCTCTTTCTTTTTTGTCCTTTGTAAAATGACTTAACATTACTTAGAAAATCTTTTATGAAGCTCTCAAGACATGAGAGTAGGATCTGGATGAAAGTTATTGTTATCCAGGAATCTATCAAAGATGGTCATTTCTGTTACTGAGTTTTAAGTCACCTAGGTGGGCTTCTGAAGGATTTCCAGCAGCATCATGACATCCTATTTTATTAACAATATAAACTAAATTGTTTCATGTGAGTGAATTTTTGTTATAAACTCAAGATATTCCTCTCTTCTAAATCTGTTCATATTAAGTTCATTGTTCAGTGTTAAATGTTCTTTTATTTGATATTTGGCTTGTTTTCTTTCACTTCCTCTGATAAGAAAAAAAAAAGTCCTGATTCTACCTAAAGAAAGAATAATCATATCTTCCTTGGACCATCCTTCCTCCCCTCTCTGGTACCACCTTAGCTCACTCTACGTACCCTGTTTGATTTAATTCAGAAGTAATCTTCCGTTGTGTACTGTTGTACTGCAAAGCAGTTGTTTACTTTCCAAATTTTTATGATACCCAAAAGGTGATCGGATTTGATGTAGGAATCACTGGACTGGTTGCCATATACCTTGAGAATGATAGATTTACATTCTGTCTCCTTCCATTTTTAATCTCATCTCAATAACCTAGCAAATCTTAGGGATACATATATTGTAGCTTGAGATTTAATGTCTCAATCATCAACTTTTTACCTTCTTTTTCTTAGAATAATTTGATAATATGATTTATATGTGGAAAGAGTAAAAGGAAGTGAGAAATAATGTGGAATGGGAAATATAAGTGTAAAGTGTGGTCAGGTTTGTTCATTGACAAACTAATTTTTGAAGGAGTAAGTTCTATGATAAATGAACAATTCTAACAAAAGGAATATGAGCCCATGGGAACATGCCACTGTGAGCAACATTCTTTATGGCAATGTTAGCATACTAACATGGCCAAAGTAATAATTCCACCCAGAAACCTTGCAACTACTTATTGCATTAAAAACCTGCAAAGGTTAATTTTATATATATAGATATATATATATAGATATAGATATATAAATATAAGATTTCTTTTCTGATGATAAAATATGAAAGATAAGTGAACATTTCAATGTTGGAAGAAGGCCTTCAGAACCTCTAAATGGTAGAGGAAAACTCAAGGTAGCTAGTTACATCTGGATCTGTGTTTTTGAGCTTAATGCACATTGACCATCTGAGTCATCACTCTCCTAGAGCAGAGAAGGAAACTCTTGTCTCACATACAGAGCAGACAGAGATGGTGAGAGACTCTTGATTTTTAGTGATGGACATTGTCATAACATCCCCCTCAGTCATTTATTATTTCCAACTGCTAGGCTCAGAGGCCATCAATTCTTAGCCTTTTCATAGCGTTCAGGTTTGCTGCTTCTGCTAAAGTCAGAAGGGCAAAGCAATCTTTCTAATGTGTTCAGTGGCTTTTGAGTGATTCTACCTAAGCAACATGAAATGTAGCACAAGTTATATCCAGCTGATGGGCATAAGTTCTCAGTACTGTCTGTTTTAACATGGTGATGGTCCTGTAAATATCAGAAAGGAGACATGACTGTTTCTGATATCATAATGAGGAGGAAACAAATATTAGGTCAGTAAGGAGATTAATATAAGTACACAGAAGCAATGGGGTGTAGTGGTAACAGATGTCTGGCATGTTATTCTGTCAAGGGAAATTTGTGAGCATAAAATGACAAATATTACCCTAATAATGATACCACTGATAATTTGGATCATATGGTATATCCTAAGAATTATGGAAGGACATAGGTTCTCCATTGTACATTTGGCTTTAATAAATTGCTTGTTGTTTAAAAAGTCTTGTTGTAGCTATTACATTAGTAAGATTTTGAAATATAAATGGACCCTTCTCTCTGAGGGATAGGTGGTCAATGAATCATAATCTACTTGGACAAAGCAGCAACACATACCAAGTCAATTCTCCCACCAGAATTCCTTTGCTTCTTATACTTTGAGTAATTTTTGTTTGCCTATCTACTAGTTCAGACCACAATACTTAAAATATTGTAAATATTATAAATGAGGATTGAATTGGATCTTATCTCCTTATTATTGGATAGTAATATGTGAGTTAACAAAAGATCCTTGAGTGCTGTCTTCCGTATATCACCAGAGTAAAATAAAGAAAATGGGAAAAGAATTAGAAGTGCCTATTGTGCATATCATACTCTGGTATGGAAATTACACAGTAATATATTAAAACTTATACCAGCCTTAATTCATACCTCCACAGTACAATAGAGACATAGAAGAATTTAACAGCCTAGACTGCTATGAGTATAAACTAGAAATACCTAGAGTGATTTGGAGTGGTTTAGGTGTTCATTGACGACTGAGGCTATACTTGCCTCTAGGGATTACTAGATTCATAGCAAATGTAATGTATGAATAACATGGGAAAAGAGCACAAGGTGTTCACTCTGACACATGACCACATTACCAAATATTCAGATGTCAAACTGGGAGGTCTAATTCTTTGAAGTTCAAAATAAGGCTTCTGTGCTTTTGAGAACAGTGTGGCTATAGTCACCAGTGAACTCAAATAATGAATGTTTGAAAGTGTATAAAATAGCAAGGGGAAAGTTGAAGAAATGTAACCTATCAAACCATCAGCAATTATGAATTAAGACATGATGAGGCAAACTAAAATTTACTGATTTTTCCATTAGACAAATATGTTTGCTATGAGTTTATATGTAAAGCTGTCTTTCTTATTAATAAAGGTATTGCACTGTATATAAAACCAATAATGATAATCCCTTTCTTTATGTAAATTGGGAATGATGGAATGGCTGTCTGAAAGGTGTTGAAATAAAAGGCTTTTTTGTTTATTTGTAAACATCAGTAAGAATCAATGGTACGATTTGTCTGGGTTTCTGCTGCCCAACTCTGTACTGTAGCATTACTAATACTAATGGTAATGTCATTACCATTAGAATATTCATACTTTAAGATATTATTGTAAATTTTAGTTTTAAATCATTTATTTTAGAGAAATCTTCAGCCTCAGTTTCTTCCTCCATTTATCCATAACTTTAAAAATTTTCAGTTTTCATAATAAATTGTGATTTTTTTCTCACCAGTGAATTAGGAAAAGCCCTGTGTCTGAAGTGCTGGGATTCACATTGTGCACCAGGAAAACTTCTATTCCTGCCAACCTAACTAATCAGAATAAAGTTTCGTGCTTTTACCCTGGTGCAGCAAAGAGTTTCCTAAAGTCTTGCCACTTCCGATCCTTCTACTACACTTGTGTGGGAATTTGAAAAATCCCTGCTTGGAAACTCTTTAATGTTCCAAATATAGATTTCTACACATTGCTTGTAATTAATTTTCAAAGATAACATTAGTCATACTGGAGGTCCAGCTTCTAATCCTCCTCTGCTTTCATCTATAGACATGGACAATTCATCCATGGTAAAATTTAATTTTAGCTATAATTACAAAAGTTTGAAATTAAATCTCACTAGTGCTATGCTCCCATTAATATGGACAAAAGAAAAAAAAAGCTGATGTGCTTAGGATTAATGTGGTGGACAAAAGTAAGATTTCATTTTTAACTTTTATAATTAATTTGGAAAAATGTAATAAAGGATTTTGTTTCAGAGAAAGTTCTGAGTTTCGAGGAAGCCATCACAGCAATCCATCAAACTCTGATACACTAGAGGAATCCTGCACAAGATTATTGTAAACTGGAACCCAAATTGTTCTCTAAATAGAGGGACAAATCTCAAACCACAGGACAAAGTGAGCCTCAGGTTTATGGCACGAATCTTTAACTAGATGAAGATGAGTACTCTTCAGCGAATCCTGACATGTTACCCATTACATGATAATTGCTCAAGTCAATTGTTGACAATCAAAGCAATCCTAAGTAGCAGTGTCCCCACACATGAGGTATCAGCTGTTCAATTCCAGTTGGATAGTTACTTTCTATTGTTTATTTTATATTAAGTATATAAAAGTATATTTAAGTTATTAAGGTCTACAAAATTAAAACAAATGGGCAAGCATACTGAAATCCAGACTATTAGACATGCTCAAGTAAGTTGCAATCCTTGCTTCTTTCAGTTCTTGTTTCTTATGAAGGACATTTGTGGTGTGTATAATGAAATACTCTCAAGGTTCTAAGTTAAAATTCAGTCTAGTGTTAATTAAGATAATTGAAAGATTCAGATTGTCATGTAGTTTTGGGAGAATGCGGATAAGAGGGACAATCAATAGCACTATATTAATTGTCTCATTGGAGAACCATGAGTCAAAGTGGATATGGGGCTCTCATCAGTGAAGGCAGCCTGGCTGCTGCTGGATTGACCAATGTGAAAGAACACACATTATTCCTTTGGTTCAAGATGTACATGTGATTGGATGATTCCTTTGCTTTTCTATGGTTTGTATATGTCAAGCCTTCTGAATGATAGCAGCTGATAGAGTAAACTTAAAGTGGTGGTAAAAGGAGATTTGAATATTTTGAAGAAATACTTTCTGGTTTAAAAACCACACATTGGGATCAGCTAAATACTTAGTCATTATTTGGAAAAGCTTTTATTGGTCAGTCCACATATCTCTTATTTTATTGAACTTGAGTATAGTTTAAGAATTACAAGATTGACTCTCTGTTGGAGCAATGAAATTTGGTTGTTCATTGTTGGAGAAATTCCAAATAAACAGAAAGTAAACGATAAACAATTAAAATAAATTTGTATTTAGGGTGAATACATGATTATTATCAATTAAATCAAGAGATAAAATACAGAAATGAAACATCAACTCCTCTTTGGATGAAAGTAAGTGCTTTATTTTGGCAAATAACACAAGTTCAATGGCTTTATAAGTGGTACATCAGAAACAAGGATGGATTTTGGTAAACAAATCAACTAGAGCAATGGCATTATTGCTCATGTAATTACATTAATTAAAATCTAATTATTCATATGTACTTTTTTTTATCATTTTCTTTGGTAGCAGAACACTGAAGTACTATCTTTTAGAATAAATTACTATGTGCTGAATGCCTCAAAATTATCTAGTGCTGAGTTTTAAGTTTATCATTTTTGAGAACATCATCTGATATTAAAAGATCTCACCAGTTACTGACATTCACTTTCATATGTCAATGTCCTCTTAATTGGTGGCTTAAAAGCATGTTGAAAACAATTAAAGATGACATGTAAACCAAAGAGGTAGGGTTGTGGGAAATCACTCACAAAATCTAAATGCATTTATTTGGTAAAAACCAGCAAAGATCAACATTTCAAATGAAGGATTCTTTGATTTTTGTATAGTTCTTCAAAAATGTGATACTGATGTAGCTTTTTTTTTTCTGTTTAAAGAATTATCTGTTTTATGTAAGCACTGCCACTGTCTTCAGACACACCAAAAGAGGGCATAAGATTCCATTACAGATGGTTGTGAGCCATCCTGTAGTTTCTGGGAATTGAACTCAGGACCTCTGGAAGAGCAGTCAGTGCTCTTAACCACTGAGCCATCTCTCTAGCTAGAATAAAGTGAAAATACAATAAATATTGTAGAGCAGATACTCCTCTTAATGAGAACAGTACCGATGCTTCTTTTCTAGGTCTCTGCTCCCAACACGCCTAAAGTGCTGTTGTGTTTTGAACTCCTCTGCACATCAAAATGTAACAACTATTTAAAGATTGAAAGTCCAGAGGAAGACAGAATCTACAGGTTTAGACCAATGCTTTAAGTATATCTTAGTCCAGCCAAACAGATGGAGTAAACACAGATTTTATCCTGAAGGCGTATATACAATCACTTTTCTACCACCAACTGTATTTCTAGTCTTACTTCCTCTAAGTGGAGAAGACAGTTTCTGTAGAGACTGGTGTTTTTTAGCTAGTCTATGTTTAAAACCAGAATAGCTTTATTTCTATTTGTTCATTAAATCAACTGCAGTAAAAATGAAGCATACATACCAGTTCAATTATTCTTCAGAACTTTGAATTCCATATACTATGAGATAAATATTTTCTGAACTAGAAAGAATATTTCTATAATATGACATTATAATTATTCACAAAATATACAGAGCATGTACTACAAAAAACTAGGATTTGTGTCTTTTCCCAAAATTCTTGTGATGCAAGATAAAAAAGGGAATTGGAGATGCTCCCTGTGACTTCAGTGCCTCCCAGAACAGTTCACTCTTACTTCAGCCTCTGGGGTGGGGAAGAGCTAATATAAAATCAGGTTCTTTGTACTGTTCTTAGGCTATGTAGAGGATTTAAAATCACAAATTCTGTCCTTGATTTGGCCATTCTTATTCACAAAATAACATTTTAACTCTTTCCGTAATGTGGATTTTTCTTCCCCCTTTTAACTCTACTTAGCTTACCCATTATGATTTTGAGCTATTATTTGACATTTTTAAGATGGAATAAGAGGAGTCTGTTGAGTTTCTCATCTCTGAAAATACATGAAGTTGTTCAAATAACAGTGCCATTTACCACTGTTCCTCAAATTTACTTAATGCAAAATTTTGTTCTTTCAACAACTCCATAAAATATGATAGATAACTCCACATTATTTCACATATTTTGTACAAACATTTTCCGTTCTGTTCAGATGTCTATAATACTGAATAGTTATCCTATCACATCTTCAATTTTATATCCCTTTCTCTGCAATCTCTATTCTATTACTAAGCTTGAAACATAGCTTAAATTTATTTTTCTTTTATTTTAGTGAGTACTGACAACGTGATATTTCATACATGCATTCACTGTATGGTTAGTACAGAATCCAATTATTATAATGTAATACACACTCTTCTTGTGCAAACAAAATGCCTGAGAGCAGCTAGTTAAGGAATGGAAAATTTGTGTTGACTCACAGTTCAACTGTCAGTCCATCAGTCAGAGGAAGTCAAGGCAGCTGTATACTGTTATATCCACATTCAGAAATGAGAGAGTGAGTGAGAGAGAGAGAGAGAGAGAGTAGTTCCTAGCTAATTTCTCCTTTATATGTAGTTTACTATGTGGTCCAGGGAATCATCTTGCACACTTGTAGCGTAGAACTTCCCACTGAGGTAACCTAATCAAAGTAAGCACCAAAGGCCACCTAACCTAGATAATCCCTATAGGTAGGTCCAGAAGCTTCTTAGCAAAGTGATTCTAGATTTTTTCAAATCCTTGCCATTTCTCTTAGCAAGAAATTTCAAAAATTCATTCTTTCAGAAAATTTGAAATATATAAAACTTAACTAGCAGGGTTGTTAACTACTGTCCAGGTGGTAGCAGAAGCGTTCCCTCCCGTCTAACTGAAACTACATATTTTTTGATTAAACTTATCCTTTTCCTTGCCCACATCTATGACCAGTCCGTGGTTTTAAATTTTGGTAATGTAATTATTTATTACCTTTACATTCCAATTGTGGTCCCCCCCATCCCTTCTGGCCTCCCAGTCCCACACTTTCAAATACCCCCATTACCCCTTCCCCTTCTCTTAGAGAAGAGGCAGCCCCACCTTTGAATTCTACCCCACCCTGGGACATTCAGCTGCAGTAGGCCTGGGCACATTCTCTCCCTCTGAGGCCCAACCAGGCAGTCCAATTAAGAGAAGGTTATCCAATGGCAGGCAACAGAATCAGAGACTGTCTTTACTCTAATTGTTAGGGACCCAAAAGAAGAATAAACTGCACATCTACTATGAATGTGTACTGGCCTAGGTACAGGATAACTATTCTACAGTTTACAGACCCAAAGAAACTAAGTAATAAGAAGGGTCCAAGGGAAGATGCATGAATCTCATTCAGAAGGGGAAACAAAATAGCCATCGGAGGTGGAGGACAAGAGGGAACTGAGTAGAAGAGAAAGTGAGGAGTAGAACAGGGAAGGAAATCAGGTGTTGGAAGAGGAATAGGAATGAGAATAGCAATTGATGGGAGGGCTTCTCTGGGAGTAGAAGACCTGGAGTTGGGGAGGTTCCAGGAATCTATGGGGGAGACTCTAGCTGAGATTCCTACCAGTGAGGGATTTGAAGACTAAAGTGGCAACCTCCAAAGGCCAGGTAAGATAGGAGGATATCAACTCACTCACAAAAACTTCAACCCAAAATGTGTCCTGCCTACAAGATGTGCAGTAGTAAAAATGGAGCAGAGATTTAGTAATGGTCAAGCAATAACTGGTCCAACTAGAGACATATTCATGTATAAAAGCAAGTCCATGACACTATTAATTCTACTCTGCTATGGTTACAGACAGGAGATTAGCATAACTGTCTCCTGAAAGGCTCATCCCCAGTAGATAGATGCAGAGCACAGTTTTTAACAACTTATTTTTCAAGTTTATAAGATCAATTTCTTTAGGTTGCACAATGACTTAAGATTTGTTTCTCTGAACTTTCACTGTTTTGAAAGGTTAAACAGTATCCAAATATGGATTTTTATTTCAGATATTGTATATTTTTGTCTTGAAATCTTCATTGTCTTCTATTATGCTCTTTCTCTGATAATAAGTTCTAACTTTCAGTAATCAGAATAACATATTTATCTCAGAAGATATTATTCAAATAACTCCATTAAACTTTGTCTGTTCAACTCATATAGGGCAACACTCATGATTATTTTTATTGGTTTACCCTGACTGCCCATCATATATTTCTTATTATTGGCATTTTAAATCACTTTAGATTGTGATATTTTTCATTGTTGAATATAATACGTATGCATTACATTCTCTTTATTCATTTATATCTAGGTAGATAATTTTTTCCTATTTGTTGCCTATATTGCCTGGTGCTACAATGAAATCGGAATACGTATGTACCACAGCCATTCTGGGATATGCAACAAAGAGGCAAAGGTCTATCATAAGGTTATAAGGTACTTTTCCCTTTTTTTATTGTGACTATACTATACTGCAAACTGTCTATACTCATTTACATGTACAACAGTGTGAAAATGCTTTTGTCTGCCACAATCTTGGCAGAACTATTATTTATAGTGTTTTAACATTTATTATGGTTTGCTATTGAGTATTGGAGTTGCCATATCCATGCTGGCTATTAATGCCTTGTCAGACTAATATAGCATAAATATTTTTGCCATTCTATACAGTATCTTAACTATGTTGATATTACATTTTTTAACCCTATGATGATCTATAATTTGATATAAATTGACTTTTTTTCAGCCATCCTTTCCCTGACTTGTCTTCTTCTTTTCTTCCTCCTCCTTTTCCTCCTCACCTTCCTTCTCTTCCTACTCCCTCACACCTCTTCCGTCCTCCTCCCCCTCTTTCTTGTCCTCCTTCTTCATCTGCTTCTCCTTCTCCTTCTTCTCCTTCTTCTATTCCTCATTATCAACCTTCTGCTATGCCTCCTGTTTCTTCTTCATTATGTAATCTAATGTCACAAGAGTTTTCCTTTTAATTTCATTAGCAAATATATGAGCCTCAAAATTCTGTAGATAATATTAATTGATTTTTTTTTTCATTTTCATGGGTGATTAACTCAAGGATATAATGCAAATGAAAGGAGCTCTTTATATAGAAAGTTTAGCATTAATTAAAATTCAAGCTGTTTTCTGTATTCTTCAAAACCTCTTTTTTTGAATGACTCTGTGTATGATCATGGGCTTGTGTAGACATTCATTTGCGAGCACACTTTTTAAAAACTTATTTTGTTTTAGGAGTAAACTCAGCATGTATGTGTGTTTTGGGGCAGGGGTGTCGGTATGTGGTGTGTGTGTGTGTGTGTGTGTGTGTGTGTGTGTATGTGTGTCTGTGTCTGTGTGTGTATGTTTAATTGCTAGTCACACAGTTGCCCGTTTTTCACTTCTGTGAAATTTCACCATAATCTGTTGTATCTGTACATGTTAGTATTTACTTGTTCCTCTATAGATTGGAGACGAGATTCCAAGTGTAGGCTCCCAGATTTTTGTTAATTTCCCCATAGCAGGACTAGGCTTTGATTCATTACAATATTATAGTTATGTGATGAGGTTTACAGGTGGAGAATGAAGAGAAGCCAAAGTATGTAGAAGAGGGAGAGCAGAGCAAGAGAGACAGATACAGAGACAGAGAGTCAGAGAGAGAGGGGGAGAGAGAGAAAGAGAGAGAAAGAGAGAGAGAGAGAGAGAGAGAGACAGACAGACAGACAGACTGTCCACGCACATGTACTCACAGACACACATACACATACATACACTTTTAAAACTTCAGAAGTTTGTTTTTCTGGTTGTCCTTAGTCATAGATTAAATATGGGTTTGGTAGAAATAAGTTTCTATTTAAGATTTATTATTTTCTCAATAATAAATAAAAATTGTTTTAATTTTTAGGATCTTTATGTTTTTAAGAATCTTGTATTTCTCAAAATGCTTTATAGAAATAACATCAGTGGCAAATGTCATAATTTATTCTTTGTGATACTTGAGTAAGTTAAAAACATTTCAATGGTAATATTTTATCAGATTACAAAATAGCTATTATCCTAAAAGTCCAAAGAGTAAAATAACTCTAAAGTGAGCATGCATATTGCTGAAATTATTGCAAGAAAGCACCTCCTCATGAAATTCAAATTAACATAATCCCATCAAATTTAAAAATAACCCAATATGCTTCTCAGAATTGAAATTTTCAAAAAGATCTTCTGGAGCATTTTAAACCATATTTTTGAGATAGTTTTATGAACACATATCTTCAGGTATTTCAAACTAAGTTCTTTACCATTTAAAATTCAAATTAGTGATATTATAAACACCGAAGACATTACAGCATCAACCCTTTTGCCAGGGAGTAATTGAGGCTAAGATAAAAGTTACGGTCCACAAAAGGCTGAATATTGATCTGTTCATTCCACCTCCATTATTGCTGATCTTTCAGGATTTAAATATCGATTGGGCACTGCCATTCCAATGAGCAAGAGCAAAGGCTCATCCACATTGCAATGTTGGGCAAACGAAAAAGATTTTTAACCTTAATAAGCCTCTGGCCTAGTTAGAAAATCCCATGCTCATTCTAAATCTTCAGCCTAGCTATGAAAAAAATTAATAATTTATTAAAACATATTTTATTACAGGGTTTTCCCTTCTGTCTCTCTGGCAAGGTGCCAGAGTACACCATGAAGTAACAGTTGGAAAATGACCTCTACTTTGTCAAATGAGTTGTTTCTTCAGTTTGGCTTCATATTAATCATTCACTTGGAAAAAAATGCCAGAGACACTTCTCTGGATGGCTCTTCCTTCATGTTCAGTGTGGCTCTTTGCCAGGGTCTAATATGACATCAGAGTGATGTTAATGTGGTCGTGGCCGCCATAGTGGAGTTATAATGCATCACTCTGATGATATATTAAACATTGACTTAGAACCTGAATATATAATTGTTCGTGACAGAGAGAAACATGATTTAAGATCTTCTCTGCTCCTCTTCTCCACATTCTCCCATTCTTAACCTGCCGAGGTTACATGTTCTCAGTGTGTCCTTCTCATGTCAAACACTATATCCAGAGTACATGCATAAGGACCTATGAAACCCTATTTCTCTGAAGTATTTTAACACAGAATCAAAAGTCTGTATTTAACACAGATTCAAAAGACCTTTGCTTGGGTTTTTTCTTATGAAGTGAACTTGATTTTTCCCTTCTTCACAATAAGTGGTACAGTGCTAGTTAAACATTAAATGCCCGATTGTTCATAGATCAAGAAAACATAAAGCATGCTCTGAAATGTCCCACACTCAAACACATTTGTTTTCAATCTGTCTAAAACCAGTACTTCTAAATGCTCAGCCAACCTGTCAGGGACAAAATATCTTTCAAATTTTAGCAACCCAGCAAAATCAACTTTTGCCAGAATGCCTTATTGACACTTATTTTTTATAATAATCAGCAAAAAAGTATGATTGTAAAGATAATCAGAAAGCAGTAAGTTCTTGTTGCCCTTGAGCCTTTATATTCATCTTTTTCTCTTTCCTGAAATATTAGAACTATCAGGAAAGCAATGCTGATAAATGATTTCCTAAATTTATCATCCCAAGAGTCTCTACATGCACCAATCTCCCATTATCTTCGTTTTCAGCTTTCCAATATTCAATAGTGCTTGGCCTTGTTTATTTTAGGAAATATTATAATTCACTGTTTAATGACAATCTATGTAGTATAATTTTTTCTAGTTTTAGTGATAAAGTATTTGAGAAATAATTGCTGCTAAAAATGATGAGATCCATCTATTTCTTTATGACTTTTTGTTTGCAATCATAGATAAATTTTAGGAGAAAATTCTACTCATGTTCTGAAAAAGAAAGCTCACCATGAGGTAGAATTTTAGGTTATTCTCTTGTTTAGTGATCGAGATCAACTATATTTAGTATTAGTAGTTAATACTATTTAATATTTATATATTTAGTGTCTACAGATCAAATTTGGACTAGTATCTTTCTGTATTTGTTTTACACTGTATTGATTAAAAGTTTTGTCCTCTCCTTTTAATTATTAATTTCCCATATTTTAGGGGGTGCTGTTCTATAATGCCTTCATCTTTATAGCATTTAGTTAAAAAGTAGAATTTACAAATATGCTTTACTCCCAAACCTTAGCACAGACATTTCAGTTTAGTGCAGATCATGAATGCAGGTACTTTAAGGATGTTGTCTCAGGACAAGGTTTAAAATTGTGAACAAAGCCTATGTATGGCATGAATTCAAGAAGATACCGCTGCATTTTTGTAAGGCTGGATTGGCCAGAATGTTTTCACGATGGTTGTTGTTGGTCTATTTTATTGTTCTTTTGGGATGTTTTCAATCTAAAAACTTGTTGTCCAGATGTGTTGATCTAGAATCATGTGTTACCAGTGCAGAAATATGTCTGTTGTCTCATGACTGGCATGGTATTATAGGAAGTAGAAGATGCACTATGTACAATTGCTTTAAGGAAACTGACACACACAGAATAAAATAAAACAATCTTAAACCTCTAGGATCAGTATTTTTATAGTTTTCTAAGGGTTTATTGATTTTTCAGATAGCTACTGTGAAGGGGGATGCTAAAGGGGTGAAGTGGGAGTGGGTGAGTGGTTGAAGGAGCACCTTCATAGATGCAAAGGGGAAGGGGGTATAATATGGGGATATGTGGAGTAATAATCAGGAAGGGGGATATCATTTGAAATGTAAATGAATAAAATGATTATAAAAAAGCAAAAACTAATGCACATTATTAGTTAGGATTCAGTCATCTAATTTACTATTTTCCAGAGTAGATTTCTGAGTTAACATATTATTTATGATGGATTGTTTCAAATGTTCAGAATCCCTGGAGATAGATAGATAGATAGATAGATAGATAGATAGATCTCTCCATGGGTATATTATAAGAGAGTTGCTATCTTAAAATTCATTATCAGTGTTGTGATTTTAAGCACAATATAATTTTCTAAGAATTTTAGCTTTATTTACATTGTGTGATAATACTACCTCTGTCCTAGGTAGTTGTGCAATTGTATAACCTAACCAGTGTTTTTTCTTTAGCAAGCTGTACCACCTAAGTATGGACCTTAGTCAAACTGTATGCAGTTTTTATTTCTCCAGAAAAAGGCTAATAAAGAGAAAAAAAAACAACTATGAAAACATCACTCCCAGGTGAAACATGTTTGAACCATCATTCTGAAATCAAAGATCTTTGAGTTTCACTCTTCTGGCCTCCACATCTTTTCATGAGTATAGAGCAACTTTTCAGTTACTTTTCAGCAGCTTTCTAGGGCATATAGTGAAAGATGAGTTGCATCATACCCCTCCTGCTGCCACATTGGCTTCAGGCACTGCAACCTTCCTTATGGGCCTTTGTTGCATGTTGCTGCTTGTTTTATATCTGGAGCTTGCAGTGGCTTTCCACAACTTCAATATCTGATGTGTTTTTCATTAGCCTTAAAGGTCCATGTTGTAGAATTGTATTTAAAGTCTACTAGACCATTGTATGTGCATCTAAATTCACTGAAAATATTTCAGCTAGGGAAAGCAATTATATTCATGGTTATGCTTTAATTGTTATAAGTATGTCTTCTATGGTATGAATACTAAAATCTACTCTTAGGGACAATAAATCAGAAGAATTACATCTACTAAAACTTTTCATACCCAATTTTCAACTTAGGATCTAAGTAAATAAATAAATACCTTCTATCAACATTTAGAATATATTTTTGCTAAATAGTTGCTAAAAAAAATCTGCATTAATGCATGTATAAAATATGTAACATCAAACTATTATCATAATTGTTGCAGTTGCTTAGCTTGAAATTGGTGGCAGAGTCATTTGAGTTAGAATCTACCTTGGCTTATTCCTACCCATTGTCTAAGTTACAGCATTTACCTCAGTATTGCACATAATATCTAATTTCTACTTAACAATATTTGACTGTATATATATATATATATATATATATATATATATATATATATGCCCATTATGCATATACATTATATATACCTACACACACACACACACACACACACACACACACACACACACACACATATATATATGATGGATTCAAATACAAATATAGTCTTCAAGACAACTTGTGAGCTGTATAGTAGTTTGGGGTGGTATAAGGAGTGTTCAAAAACCACTGTATTGTTGGCAGTATGTTAATAAAAACACCTTTAAATCTTGATAAAATGTGTGTGCAGCTCTTCCCCCTAATATCCCACATTTTACTGAGAGAGTCTGTGACAAATTAGCAAAGTCTCTAGCAGAATTTAAATTCTCATTGACCAATGGAATTCCATTAACCCAAAAGCGTGACGTAGTTGAGATTTATACTGCCAGAAACTCTCTTTGATTTATAATCTGGTAATCCTTTTATCCTCCATTTATACGCAGTATAACTTGATGTAAGTGAAAGAATGTCCGTGCTAATAGAATTCACATATATTGGACCAAGACATTTTTAGATCATAAAGGCTGTTTGAAAAGGGGGAAAAAGGGAAAACGAGAGCCTGGTCATGATGGATGATGGGGTCTGGTTTTAACATAGTCTCATAAAATGGAATTCTGGTTACAACTACTCAGTTTAGACAATTTGACTGGCATAACATTCTCTGTAGATGAGATTATTCCCTAAATTCAGCCCACATAAAGTATTTTACAAGTACTAAAACCACAAGCAAATTTAGACACTTGTAACTTTGTAATAGTTTATATTTAAAAAAGTTACATGAACTTGTTAAGTATATGGGGGTGAAGAAAAGAAAGAAGTAAAAGGAACCAGAAGAGAAAAAGAATCATAAGCATCTTACTGAGCTTCAGAGAATTCAGAGACAGGGAAAGCTGAGTACACCTAAGACCTTTTGCCTACCTTCACTGCACCTACAGAATTGCCATCTTTCAGACACATAGCCCACAACCCAAAAGCAAACTGTAAAGTAAGGATCTAGGCTGTGTGTGTGCTCCCAGTTTCTCCTATGATCTGCATTCTTCTCTAACCCACAGTTTCCTACTTCTTGGCCATGCACAATATTTGGTTCAATTGTATTTCCTACATTCTCTATCACTGTGCAATAAAACCTGTCTTATCCCCTTCTGTGTTTTCAAATATGGTTTTGGAAAGAAGAACAACTTTATTTCCACTATTTTTCTAAACATTAGAAGATTCCCTATACACTTCATGAATGTGTGCTAGGAGGAGTGGGAGATGGATATATATATATATATATCCCTGTTGATTCTTGATATATAAGCATAACATTTCATCAAATGATTAGGCCTTAGATGTATTGTGGTTCAAAATCAGATGATTCTAGAATATTTATATTTATATCTTCAGTTTTCATATTTTCTTTTAGAAGGTACAATATAGTAGACTCTCAAAATATTAAAGTGTTAAATGATAAATTAATATAAACTCTACATAGAACACTTAAAGTCTGCTGGTCTATAATAAGGTCAGAGAACCTTCTAAAAATAGAACGTATCTCAGAATTTCAGTGTGGCATTCTTTTACTTTTCTGGTTTTGAATATAATTATCTCACAATATATCTTTGCTGTGTTGGTATTTATCATTTCAAAATTTACACTATATGGTATCCTTGCTATTAAATAATCTGGTGTTGAACATTTCATGATATTTTCAGCCATCTAGTTAAAGTATTAAAGCAAATCTCATACTAAACCATAAAAAAGAAAATAAAAATATCTCTTTGCAGTAGATAGTGATAAAAATAGAGACACATAACTAGTAAGGTTGATCAGTGCTCAAAGCTAGATTAGACATATATTTCCTAAGGTTTTTTAGGCTCAAGTATCATCCCATAAGATGGAGTATGAAGGTTTTAAGATACAGAGGAAATGGATAACTACAATAGATCAGTGTCATATGGACATGGTAAGGCATTTACACATTTGCACTCACAGTATGTGCGATGACCTGTACAAGACCTACGTATGCTGAAGGTAGAAAACCTAGCAGTGTGGAGGGGCCAGTTCACTATGAAATTTCCACAATACTTGAAGAGATAAAGGCAATTTAATGCTCCTGATAGAGGGAGAATCAATTGTCAAGAATGGGGACCCTATAATATCAACCACATTTCAATGGAAAGTAGTATGGCAAGAGTATATGATCAGCACAAATTCAGCAAAATTTGGGTTTTTAAAAAGACATATAATGTTTGTTGGATTGTAAAAAAATAGATTGAGAGGATTTGGTGGAGTTTGAGTATATACTACCATAATACATTGTAAGAAATTCTCCATGAATAAATAGAATATTTCAAAAAATACTACTATGCTAAATAATTTCAGAAATAAAGTAATAAATATGATTAACAGATTCTATGATATTAGTAGTTGGATATTGTTTTTATGATCAGAGAATAAGAATAAAAATTAAAGACAGTAATAAATTGAAAAGTCAGAATGATAAGTAGATGAATGTAGTGGAGAGAGTGTGTAAGCAATATTCACTGAGACCTTGTACAGTAGAAATAATGGCAAACTCCTCTTCTTCATAATGATATTGGATCAGTTGCAAAGTGTCTAACCTTCCAAAGGAAGGATCTCACACCACAGACTTTTGCTTCACATTTTGAGCACATAGCTAAGCCTGGCAACATAAAAGTAACAAGTAACTCTTTCTCTATTAAAATGCATATATTTATTATTAATTATTATTAAATTTCTTAATTTTAGAGTATTAGAGGGCACTGTGGAAATTTTGTTGACTCATTAGAAAGACCTAATATGATTTTCTGCACAAGGAGACACAGTATTAAAAGCCTGTATTTATTGTGTTAATTTTCAGTCCCCAATTGAACTGTTATGTTAGCGGAGAATGTGAAAAAGGTAAATCTAAAAGTTAAACTGAATGCCTTGGCTTTTCAGCTTTCCAATTTGCTGAACACACAGAAGAATTTCTTGCTGCCGCATACACACTCTGTGAAACCATAGGACCCCTTGTTTTTTTCTGATTCTTTCTTGGTTCTCTTTTATTTCTTCTTATCTTTCCTTTCTCTGAAATATTCTTTCTAGTTCAACATCACACTTTGAACTTTACCTGTCATTATATAAGTTCTGAATTTCATTCATTGTTCACAATGACGACCAAAGACACATAATTAAATTTCCTTCTAAGGCAAGTAACATTTACTGAATTATCATATATTATAGCAGTTCATGATTCAGTCAGAGTGAATCAAATAAAATATTCGTTACATTTCATATTCTTCCCTTGACTTGTGATCTGGTTGTACTGAAATAAAATTAGGATGTTGCTTGGAATTAATTTAAGCATTATGCTGCATTACACTAAGAGTACTTATCTGCTTAGTGCATCACAGTAATGCAGTATGCCTGACTTTCTAGATAATGATTACCTCCTCGATACAATAAAATAATACCGTAACTGCATTCAATTTTTCAGCAAAATATACCTAATTCTGGTAATGATAAAAAAATCTGGGCATTACACTGTTCTAAGATCTGCCTTTTGAACAAGAACCCAGCATTGTAGCTTTTCTGTTATAATATGGAAAAAAGTTCAGTTACTGATTATAACTATTATATCTGCTTGAATTACAATAGGCAAAGCAGGGGATAGGACATTAGCTTGACATTCCAGAATTCGCTTAATTCTTTGCTGGGATATTTTTCAAGAAGACTATATATGTGTACATTCATGTATATTTAACCAAAAATTCAGTGAAGAATAAAATGTGTTATCTATGTATAAACATAAATTTAACACTGAAGAAATCTCTCAGTTCTTATTTTATAAAAGTGAATTTCTTAAATCTTGGGACAATGGCTCTCTCCAGAGGCCTGGGTAGGAGCCAGTACATCTGCAAGTATAATTACAGGTTAATTGTGAAAAATGGTTTAATATAACTTGATAGAAGTTAGATAATTCAAAATTTTCAATATAATTATTATTATTAGTTTTAAAAATCTTACAATTTGTAGGAAAAGCTACTGATCTTTTCGATTGTAGTTATTAATCTGTAAAATGGATATTTTTATCAGTACTGCTGGATAAAGATACAAAAAAATAACAATTTTGTGGATGATACACAATAATGCCAAGATTGTAAAATGTCACAATCACCTCCCTATATTTCTACCTTCCATATGCACTTTCCATATTTTAAAGGTATCCCATATTTGTGAAGATAATAATTTTAATGTATTTCTTAAAATGAGTGTATTATCAAGACTACCTACAATTATTAACACATGCCTCATTTTATGAAATATTGAAATCTTATGATAACAAGTTTGAATGTTATGTGTTCATTGTCTCTTAAGTTCTTCTAGCTCACTGGATATTCTATTTTTTTCTTTAAGGTAAATAAGGCAGTGTTTAATTTTTATTTAATCAATATACTCTAACTGTCTAGCCAAGTATGAGTTATAGTTTTAATGAAAAATACATTTGATGAATTTAAAATGTATTCAGTGATCTAGTTGTTACATATTTTTACTTTTGATTTTCACTTAATATTGTTTTAGCCAAACATGGATTTATTAAAAGTGAAAAATAATATTAATTTGATTATTACTGATCAATTTTTTTATTTTTTTGATACTTTATTTACATTTCAAATGTTTTCCCCTTTCCAGATCTCCTCTTTCGAACCTCCCTATTCCATCCCCCTTCCCCCTGACTCTATGGGAGTATTCCCTCACCCACCTGCCCACCCACTCTCAGCTTCCCTCTTTAGCATTCTCCTTTATTGGGGCATCTAACACTCTCCGGGCCAAGGGCCTCTCCTCACCCTGATGGCTAATAAGACCCTCCTCTGCCACATATGTGGCCAGCACCATGGGTCCTTCCATGTGTATTCTTTGGTTGATGAATCAGTCTCCTCCGGAAGCATTAAGGGGTCAGGCCACTGGACACTGTTGCTCTCTCCCTGGGGCTGCCAACTCCCTCAGCTCCTTCAGTCCCTTCTCCAACTTCCAAATTGACAAACATGCTATCTATGATCAGGACAGTAAATATAATTAGAAAAAAAAAACATTTATAAATAAATTAACACCCAAAGTTTAGTCAAATTATTGGGAAAAAACTTGTTTTGGCTTATGGTCAGTACAAACTTTATAATATGATAACAGTTCATATGAATTTGCAGATCAGAGTGGTTGTGTTTCCTTATTCAGGTTTTGTGGAATTCAGTTGTGGAATCTGAACTCATTTTATGTTATAATTGACAGATAGATTTCAAATTTGTGTTCTTATTCTGTAGCTTATTTCTTTAAAAGTCTTTATCTCTAATTAAGTAGTAAAACTACTGCATAATAAGCGTAGGAAAGAATTACAACCTGGAGACTAGAAAGTTTTCTGTAGTTTATCAAAGGTAAACCTTAATCATTGAGAACCTACAATTACCACTATAACTTGGTTTTGTTTTTACATTTATCTTCTCTCTCTCTCTCTCTCTCTCTCTCTCTCTCTCCATGACTGTTGATCACAGGTAGCCATGGCTCACAGAGGACAATTTTCAAGTGTTAACTCTCTTTCCACTCTATGTGGCCTGGACCCCAAACCCAGGCTGTAGGCTTACTTACAGGTGCCTTTCCCTTGCAATCTCAGTGGTCTCTCACTTTAAATTTTAATCATTTGAAACTATTTGAAAGGAAAAAACACTGTATGAAAAGGAAACCGTTTATATACTCATATATTTACCTTGTAAAATAATTGGATGTCAGGCAAAGAATTGCTTGTCATATTGTGGTATTAATATATTTTAAGGAGAACCCGACCTGCCTTCATGAGTTACTGTAGCCTATTGTCTTCTTGCAAGATTTTCCAATGAGATTTAATAAGACTCTTATGCTTGCTATCTTGATCAGTGCAGGCTGCTAAACTCAATTTGCAAGAAAAAAATTCAGGTATAAAACCAGATAATCTGTATCCCTTTAGAATCAAAAGTCATTTTTACCAAAATATTTTAACACACAAAATTGCTTCTTGAGAGATGTTTGCCATGATAAAGTGACAGAAAACTACATTTTCATTATAATTATAAGTGACTTGTGGTGTTAAGTTTTTATAATTTAAAGGTATTCTCAACTCTGACAGCTCTTCCACGTTGAATTATGCATCTCATCCTCTTAAATAGTTCTGCTGGCATAAGACAGCTAAGATGAAGTTGTCTTTCTAAAATAATTGCTCCATGGAGCATCCATTATAACTTCAGAAAAATGTATTCCTTGACTTCTACAAATTATAGACTAGCCTATAATGGGTATTTTTGACAGCTATTAGTTTAAAAAAAATCTGAGCAGTAAAATGAGTATTGATATCACAATGGTGAGTCGTGCATGTTAATGCAGCATGCTCTGGATGCTCCTGTGAAAGAATGATGTCATTGTTACTTATAAGAACACTGATGTAACAGCACTCTTGTCATCGATAGTACTGGCAACATGTGTCCTTTTGTCACATATGAGATTAAAAGTGTAGAAAATATTTACCGTAGATACTGAAGATACTAGGTATAAAATATAAAAAGCAGATAAAAGTTTCATAGTATCATTCTTGATTACAAACTTTTATATGTATTCTAGGAACCATGAGTCAAAATAATAAAACAAAAAAGAAGATATATCTACCTTTTATTTCTTGTGATGCTCCTCAAAATATTGAACACTAATTAAAACATATGATTTATCAATAGTTGATGAAAGGTGTATTTTATTTCTGAACAATAATTTTGAATTTTTACTTTCAAATTTGTAATATTTACTTCAATATAATCATATTGTGTGTATATAATTAATATATACACAAACATATGTGTGTATAGGTTTCATTGATATTTTCCAAATGTAAAATAAAACAAATAACTTGTCACAAATTTTGTAATACATAAGGTAAACATATCCGACAGGTACTGAGGAACAGCCGGGGATAGGAGCTTTCAGGTTTCTATCTACGGCTGGAGACCTCTGCCTGGGCAACCCGGGTTCCATAGCCAAATAGTGCCAGGAGAAAGCTAACCTCCCAGGAGTGTGGAAAAGCCCATGAGTGGGGTAAGACGAGCTCAGTGGGACCTGTCAGGAATCCTCGGGACAGAGGTACTGAGGGACAGACAGGGAAAGAAGCCTTCTGCTTTCCATCTGTGGTTGGAGAACTCTGCCTGAGCCACCAGGGCTCCATAGCCAAATAGTGCCAGGAGAAAGCTAGACTCCCAGCAGTATAGACAAGCCTGTGTGGTCAGAGGGACCCACCTGGAATCTCCAGGACACAGGGACTGAGGAGTGGTCTTCTGGTTTCTTTCAGCAGCTGGGGAGCTAATCAGGGCACCATACTCAAATAGTGCCAGGAAAGAGCTAGTATCCCAGGAGTACCGACACACTTTCGAGCACAGGCAAGCCTGAAACCTCTGTTCACATTCCCTGGATCAAGAGCGAACCTTGCACAGTCATCAGGAAACAGGAACCAAGGGACAGCTGGGGAAAAGATCCTTCTGGTTTCTGTCTGCACCCCAGAGCTGACACTGTACCACAGCTCTCCAAACCCAAATTCCTCTCAGAGAGAGCTGGTCTTCAAGGAGTATTGACACAGAGGCTTTCAGGAGGGACAAGTCATAGTCAGAGAGAGTAAGACCAGCTAACACCAGAGATAACCAGACAGCAAAAGGCAAGGGCAAGAACTTAAGGAACAAAAATCAAGGCTACTTGGCATCATCAGAAGCAAGTTCTTTCACCACAACAAGCCCTGGATACCCAACACACCAGAAAAACAAGACTCAGATTTAAAATCACATCTCATGATAATTAAAGAAGAATTTAGAAGGAGATACATAACTCTCTTAAAGAAATACAAGAGAACACAGGTAAACAACTAGAACTCCTTAAAAAGGAAACACAAAATTCCCTTAAAGAATTACAGGAAAACACAATCAAACAGATGAAAGATGAACAAAACCATCCAGAAATAGAAATAAAAACAATAAAGAAATCACAAAGGGAGACAACCCTGGAGTTAGAAAACCTACGAAAGAGATCAGGAGACATAGATGCAAGCATCACCAACAGAATACAAGAGATAGAAGAGAGAATCTCGGGTACAGAAGGTACCATAGAAAACATTGATACAACAGTCAAAGAAAATGCAAAATGTGAAAAGCTCCTAACCCAAAACATTCAGGATATCCAGGACACAATGAGAAAACAGAACCTAAGGATAATAGGTATAGAAGAGAGTGAAGATTCCCAAATTAAAGGACCAGTAAATATCTTCAACAAAATTATAGAAAAAAACTTCCCTAACTTAAAGAAAGAGATGAACATAAACATACAAGAAGCCTACTGAACTTCAAATATATTGAACCAGAGAGGAAAATTCTCTCATCACATTATAGTCAAAACACCAAATACACAATACAAGGAAAGAATATTAAAAGCAGCAACGGAAAAAGGACAAGTAACATATAAAGGCAGACCAATCAGAATTATACCACACTTCTCACCAGAGATTATGAAAGCTAGTTGATCCTGGACAGATCTCATATAGACCCTAACAGAACACAAATACCAGCCCAGGATCCTATACTCAGCAAAACTCTCAATTACCATAGATGGTGAAACCAAAATATTATATGACAAAAACAAGTTTACCACAATATGTTTCCACAAACCCAGCCGTACAAAGGATAATAAATGGAAAACTGCAACTCAAGGAGGGAAACTATACCCTAGAAAAAACAAGAAGGTAATCTTTCAACAAACTCAAAAGAAGAAAGCCACAAAAACATAAAAATAACATCAAAAATAACAAGACGCAATAATTACTATTCCTTAATATCTCTTCACATCAATGGACTGCTGGTCTACATGTTGAAGAATGCAAATTGATCTATTCCTATCTCCCTGTATAAAGCTCAAGTCCAAGTGGATCAAGGACCTCCACATAAATCCAGATACATTGAATCTAATAGAAGAGAAAGTGGGGAAAATTCTCAAACACATGGGCACAGGGGGAAAGTTCTTGAACAGAACACCAATGGCTTATGCTCTAAGATCAAGAATTGACAAATGAGACCTCATAAAATTAAAAAGTTTCTGTAAGGCAAAGGACACTGTTAATAGGAAAAAACGGTGACTAACAGATTGGCAAATGATCTTTACCAATCCTACATCTGATAGAGGGCTAATATCCAATATGTACAAAGCACTCAAGAAGCTGGACTCCAGAGATCCAAATAACCATATCATAAAATGGGCAACAGAGCTAAACAGAGAATTCTCAACTGAGGAAATTCTCAAGGCTGAGAAGCACCTAAAGAATGTTCAACATCCTTAAGTCATCAGGGAAATGCAAATCAAAACAACCCTGAGATTCCACCTCATACCAGTCAGAAGGGCAAAGATCAAAAACTCAGGTGACAGCAGATGCTAGCAAGTATATGGAGAAAGAGGAACACTCCTCCATTGTTGGTGGGATTACAAGCTTGTACAACCACCCTGGAAATCAGTTTGGTAGACCCTCAGAAAATTGGACATAATACTACCTGAGGACCCAGGTATACCACTCCTGGGCATATACTGAGAAGATGCTCCAACATGTAATAAAGACACATGCTTCACTATGTTCATAGCAGCCATATTTATAATAGCCAGAGGCTGGAAACAACCCAGATGTCCTTCAACAGAGGAATGGATACAGAAAATGTGGTACATTTACACAATGGAATACTACTCAGCTATTAAAAGCAATGACTTCATGAAACACGCAGACAAATAGATGGAACTTGAAGATATCATCCTGAGTGTTGTAACTGAATCACAAAAGAATGAACATGGTATATACTCACTGATAAGTGGATATTAGCCCAAAAGTTCAGAATACCCAAGATTCAATTTACAGCAACTGTTGGACTGAGTGTGAGGTCCCAGATGAAGGAATTGGAGAAGAGACTAAAGGAGCTGAGGGAGTTTGCAGCCCTGTGGAGGGAGAAACAGTGTCAACTGGCCTGACCTCCTTGTGCTCCTGGAGACTGGACCATCAACCAAAGAATACACATGGAGGGATCCATGGTGCTGGCCACATATGTGGCAGAGGAGGGTCTTGTTAGCCATCAGGGGAAGGAGAGACCATTGGGCTTGAGGGTTTTATATACCCCAATCTAGCGGAGTGCCAAGAAGGGATGATGGGAGTGGGTGGGTTGGTGGGTGGTGGAGTATCCTCATAGAGGCAGGGGGAGGGTGAGGTGATAGGGGAATGACAAAGGGGAGACCTGGAGAGGGGGAAACATTTGAAATGTAAATAAAGTATCAAAAAATAAATAAAACGTAAAGATATTCTCATATTCTCTAGAACACAATATTATAAATTTATACTAAATAACAAAATTTATAATCTTTTTCAAAAGTCCAAAATGCTCAGCAAATTATTTACCCATTTACAGTTGAGGTGTTGTAGATGGAGTTAACAAAGAAACAAGTGACTGGTCCTTGCTTTAACGCAAAACTTCTCAGAATAGCAAAATTAATAACCACAATGAAAAGAAATTGACATTTCCATGTTTTACAATAGACTAAAAATAGAGTCCACACATTTTCTAACTCGATTACTGGATATATTATCAAGTGGAAGATTGTATATGCCTTTAAGCACTTCCATATGTAATACCTTTCAAAGGCTTGTAGCAGTGTTGTATTTATAATGACTGCAATTTGGCATGTATTTATTGAGTATGTATACACACACAGGTTGTACATTATATATAAATATATATAATATCATGTATATATATATATATCTCATATACATATATATATTATAAAAATTTGTTAAAATGCAGTGAAACAATTTGATTTTATGATTTTTTAAAACTTTTCAATGTTTAAAACACAAGTAACTTAGAGTGTACAAGCAATACAAAAGTAGATTTATATTTGAGATTACTGCAACAAGGATGTGCTGAAAATTTTAGCTACTCATTCTATGAAGCTAATGAACTCCCTTGAACTTAAGTGATCGCAGACAGTTTTAATGCTTCAGGTCCAGTGCCAAATTATCTTAGGCTCTCTTAGGTCTATATAAAGCACCATCTATTCCTCCCATTTTATGGGTGACCCAACATCCTTTTAACTATGAAGTACATATTTTTGGAATTTGTGCATAGACGCATGTCTTCACCCAACCCAAATCCTAAGAATGTCATCAGATAACATCTTAGACCTATAGTAAACCCAATCCAAATCCTAAGAATGTCATCAGATAACATCTTAGACCTATAGTAAACCCAATCCAAATCCTAAGAATGTCATCAGATAACATCTGAGACCTATAGTAAAAATTTTCTTGTTTAGTTGTAACCTGACGTTCTGATATTTTCACCAATATGTTTTAAGTTTTTACATTCAGATTAACAGTACTTGTGTCATTTCCCCTCTTCCAGTTTCTCCTTCATGTTAGCTCCTTCATACTCCTTCCATGCCCCTCCCACTATCAGATTGATCCATAAGGTGCAGTACTGTCACTGAGATTTTCATGGTAAACAACAGCTGTCTATTTTGCCTGAAGGTCCTGTTAACAGGAGTAGTGCATGCCTGGTACTAATATCCTATCCACATTCCTGGGACTAGTGAGATCTTTGATCTGATAAGAGAATCTACTACTGCTACGTACATCAAATATACACATTGATCCTGTAGGCATCAAACCTTGTCAAAAAAAATCTTCTCTTTAGAGCAAATAGAAACTGTTACAGAAGTCCACAGTCCACAACTGGCACAATGCAAAGATCTGTGAATTAGAGAATACCCAGGCCCAATGTATCTATCAGTATTTAAAGTTCCCTCATCTGTATCTCAGGAAACATTGCAAAAAGATAAGTCAGAAAAATAGTAGGATCTAAAATACCATGAAGTCTGCTATGAAAAAAAGACTTTCATGCAAATGTATACATAATGAAGATCTTAACAATTATAGTATAGGTAGATGTGCTAAATTAGAAGTGGAAAAATCTCAGAGTCATATCTCTGAACAAGGAACGCCAGGCAACTAATGACTACCAAGAAATGGAGAATGAACAGCCTCAGGGAAGAATCCTCTAATTTGTTGTCAAGTACAAAGCAGTTAACACCAAAACCATACACACAGAGATGACCAAAAAGGATTCGAGAGATTGTACTTATATATTTGTCCAATGCATTTTAAAATGTCTTGATTTATTAATATATAAATACATCCTCTTAAATCCCTTTTGGTTGAGCTAGGGCTCCAAGCCCCAGAGACCCAGAAGGGATGGCAGAAGCTTCACCTGCTCCCAAATCCAGGCCTCTGTCATATAGCCACAGCCTCCCATAGAAAGATTTGTGGACATCAGTTACATAGGGGCTGCTCCCAAAAGACCTTCCTCATGTTGATAAGGCATCTCATGCCAAACCAATAGGAAACACCCCAAAACTGTATATAATATCCTATCTAGAGGGAATAAAGTTGTGTGAGAATTACTCCGTCATCTGAGAGCATCTGTTACAAGAGCTATAACACTGCCTGAGAAAAAAAATGCTCTCCCCAAGCTTTCAACACCAAAAGCTCTCCTGCATTCTTCTCTTTCTTTTCACTAGTTAGCCCTCTACTGACTCAGCTTGGCTCGGTTTAGGTTTAGCTCAGGTCAGCACAGTCAGTGCAGGGTACCTGAGCTACAGCAGCTGCCAAAGCAGTAGCACCAGAACTGGGGCTGCAGCAGCTCTTCCCCTCCCTATTCATGCCTTTTCCTTTCTCTTGAACCTTCCTGCTGGGCCATGCCAGAGGTCTCACTGGATAGCCTTCAGTATACAGACCAACACTTTCTCTCCCTCCCCCCCTAAAAAAATCTGATGGGTATATTAACATGTAAAAACACAGTATTCAAGATAAACTAAATCAATACTTCTGGGCCATGGTCACTCATGTTTAAAACATATTTACACTAACTACCTCTCATTGTCTTTGAGATAAGAGCTTGCTTATTTGGGCTCACAATGTCTTGACACATTTCATGACTGCTTCACTCTAAGTTAATCATTGTTTGCCAGATCATATGATGTCTACTGTTAGGAACAACTGTCAAGTCATTAACCTTCTGCCCATTCTCTTAAAAACTAAGAGCAACAGGCCTACTTATTTATATTCTTGCAGATGAGAAAAATATTTTCTCAAACTTCCTATTACATTATGATATAATGTCTTTTTGGACAACATAATACAATTGGAGTTCATCAAATTTTGGAGGCAATTATAGAATTGGGACACATTTGAGAACATATATCCCTTATACCTATTCCTTCCTTCCTTGTTGATTTAGAAGGCCCTGTTTTCTCCATCCCATCTGGAGCTTAAATTTTTTCCACTTCTTCAATGTGTTTCCCTGAAATTTGTGGACAGAGTCTTGATGGAAACATTGCATTTCAAGCTGAGTGTTCCAAAGTCTCTCAGTTTCTGTGTAATGTCTGGCTTTGGGTCTCTATATTAGTTTCCATTTGCTGCAGGAGAAAGATTTCTGATGATGGTTGAACAGGCACTGATCTATTAGCACAATAAAATATCATAAAAAGTCATTTTATTTCATTGACTTTATCTTACTTTATTATACCAGTATTGTTTGGGTTTGTTTCAGGTACATGTGCAAGCTACTCTCAGATTCTTGATGGCAATCATGTCAGGTCTCATATCATAGAGTAGACCTCAGCTTAGATCAATTATTGGTTGTAATGATTTGAGGAGTATTTGCCTTAACTGTTCTTGAAAGTCTAGTAGAACTCTGCAGTGAAACCATATGTGCTTGGACTCCCCCTGAAGTAGTTATTATTTAAATAAATTCTAGCAGTAGTGTGTTCCTTGCTACCTGCCTCAGTATTCTGAGTTCCCAAATGAAAGACACACACTCAGTCTTTATATTTTGATATACCTTAATAAGCTCAATGGTTAGCCCATTTCCTAACCTCCATGTGACTAATCTACCTTACTTTGATAATCCCAAGTTATGACTTAATAAATACCATATTCCATTTTGGTTGCCCTATACCCAGTCCTTGGCCCTCCTGGGCTGCTCTACCTTGGCTTCTACATGGCAGCTATGTTATTTGTCCAGCACCTTCTCAGGCATGGTGTCTCTCCTCCCCGTCTCTTTCTCTCAGCATTGTGGATTTCCTTCTCCCTTCTCCTCCCTGACTTTAGCCTGAGAATCCCAAAACTCCCACCTCTGTCTGACCTGCCCAGCCACTGGTTGCTGGCACCTTTATTTACCAATCAGAGCCAACTGGGGGCAGGTTCCCAGAAGCTACATGTCTGGAGATGTTCTCCTGCAGTTTTGGGGATGCAATTTAACATAAGAATACAAACAGCCACCTTCATTTGCCCCTTTTTATCCAATTGAAAAGACTCTTAGATATGCATTGAACACATTTATTAGCATTATGTAAATTATAAGGTATGATATACACTTACAACATCCAGTCCAACATATTTTGCAATTTTGATAAAATTATAATCTATTTTAACTTAAAAAGTTTACAATTTTGTACCTGAATTTTGTTTGATTATAATTTGCAATACCATCTGAAAACCATCCTTTCAAATTGAGATCATCTTCCTGAATGCTAAACAACTTAAGTTTGATTATGAGACTAAAACTAGTCTTCATCCCATCAGTGATCTGAGAAGAAAATAAATATTACTTGAATATCTTAGAAGCACAAAAACATAACTTCCAAAACTTAAACAATTTGTAGAGAAAGCTGACTGCTTGGATAGTCCCTTATGTTCCTTACAAAGTTGGAGCATCTGTCCTCTGCATTCTGTCCCAGAACAACTTGATAGCCCTTAAGTGAAGCAGGAATTACAGAGGGCTATCTTACCCTTTCTTAGCAGAAATTAGCAGTGGACTATCTCACAATTGTGAGTCATTTCCTGGATAGTATTTTTTTTTTCCTGTCTGCAGATGAATTAGGGCAATGCTTGCCAAGTGACAACCTTGCCACACTTGGAGCAACTCCATACAGAGGTAATGATGCTCAATATCTTCTTTGAAGTGTGAAGGGGGTACTGGCAGGAGCAGACATGTCTCTTAGTCCAAAGAGCTATTAATAACAACATGATTTTAAATGTCATATGCTGTGGATCTCTGAAGCTTTTGAAGACTATCTATATATATTATATCTAAACTGTTAAACCTTGACTACTCTTAACTATTTACTATTTGAATAATATTGAAAATACTTTATTATAATTAAATCAGAACCTGATATTACCATGAGTTTACTGTCTGATTTTTAAATTATACTAGTTAATCATCCTAAATAGTTTGTAATAGCAGCTATAGAAGGACTGTGTCTAAGCCTTATATTCTTAAATTAGTTTCATAGGCATAGTGCCTATTTAAGGGTAAAAAATTAATTTTAAATTTTATATCAATGTACAAAGATTTGTACCAATGAAAACCTTAAACCTGTATAAATATATAAATTCTGTACGAATGTAAGAAAACATAACTTCAATTCTGCATCAAAATGTAATGATTTCTACTAATTTAAGATTATGGTTATAAAATATTTTATTTAAGAGTAAATTTAATATCTTATCTCCATATAGTTAATACTACATTTCCTCTCCCCAAAGAATTTCAATTTCTGCTACTATTTCACTAGGGCATATAGGTATGTTTAAATTGCTTACCTGTTCTTTATTTAGATTTGGCAAGTAGTATGTACCTATAAAATTATCCACTTCTTTTAAAAGGATGTTGGTCCAGTCTTAGGAGAGTTGTTTGTTACTTTGCTGCGCAGAGTCTGTGGATCCATCTATGGATAGGAAGGAACATGAAATGTGCAAGCATTTGTATCTGTGAGACAAATTGGATCATCTGTGGGTTGCTTCTCTGGAGCTGTCCAGGATGTAGATTTTGACTAAAAACCTGGTATTGGCAAGATGCTGAATTACACACACACATACACACACACACACACACACATACACACACACACCACACACAGAGAGAGAGAGAGAGAGAGAGAGAGAGAGAGAGAGAGAGAGAGAGAACCATAAAGTTAAGTATACTTGGGAGAAAAACATTTTCTTAGGAGTACCTTTGAAACCCTTAGGTTTTGGTGGTTGGCATGAGGGGAGCCCCAATCCCAGGGTACAGGAGAAGAATCTCACTTTTTAGAATAGGTAGCAAGTGGGAATGTAGGCTATTCATTGGCAGTTGTACTTATCCAGACTGAGTCTATTTTGTGCTGGAGAGGTAGATCTGAGTGTGTTTCTTAGAGCTTATAAATTTACAATTAAGAGATTACATAGTTAACAGTAAGAAATTTGGCACCCTTGTGAACATGATAGCTGATCATATAGTTTAGCATGAGAAACACCTTAAGTCTATAGTTAAAGACAACCAAGGAAACTTATATTTGTAACTATGATAGGTGATAGTATAAATTTAGCATGAGAAACACTTTAAGTTGATAGTTAGAGACAACAAAAGGAAACTTAAAATTTGAGGTTGAGATTATAGTAGTTTGATTATATAATGTAATGTTTTATTAGGGTTAAACTAATTTATAGGAACTCTATTGATTAACATTAGGACATTGGCACAACAAGGGGAGGAAATATGAAGCACTTAATAAATGGAAACTGAGTTGAGATAATGAAGTTGTAGAAGGTTACATCTGTAAAAGGTTACATCTAAACTTATGTATCCTTTATCATGAAGCCTGTGAGTAAGACAAACCTTTGATAAGAAATCTGGCAATCTTAGCTAGTTAACAAATTGATGAAGGAGCTAATTTGGTGGTGGATTACCCTGGGGTAAGGAGTTAGATGTCTTTTTTCTACATGTCAAGCTGTAGTTAGCCTAGCTCTCAATGTAATCATAAATCTGTGAAGAACAAATTATAATCCAATTGTCATATATTCATTAAAATGACAGAGGTTAATCTATAGTCTACTACCTAAAAAGTTTCCAGGTCCCTGTGGTCTCCTCTGTAACTTGGGCAGAGTCAGTTTGGCCCTCAGGCCTAGAAGACAAGAAGCTTTTTCCTGTGGAGTGGGGACTTGGGAGAAATGGCTCACTGTATCTTAGGCAATATGAGATATTTAACTCTCTGGGTATCCTGTGTTTGTCCAGAGTTTAGCTTGAGCTCTGGCAGCAGGCAAGGCACTGGAGTGATGTTTCTCAGTGGCTATCATACCACAATCCAGGCAGTCTTCTTGCTGTACCCATATCTTCTTGGAGACCTTGAAGGGGGACGGGCACTGTAAGGCTTTAGGAGTCTCTGTCATAATAAGCTTAAACATATAACATTATATTTAGCAGATTTCTGACAAGATTGAGAGCCAGTATCTATTAAGCATAATTAAGTTAAACAATCTGTATTTGTTTTTAATTATTTGTTCTAGAATATATCTAGCAAAGAAAATACATTATAACTTAATTACAGTAGCATAAACAAGGATATACATACATTTATTTCACTATTCTTTAACTTAAGGCAGTGCTCTTTAACAATTTTTTTACTGTGGTAAATATTTAAATTAACATTAAAATTATTATTTACCAAGGCAAGATAGAAACTGAATACTCTAGGTCAGCCTGTTGTAGGGTGAGAGGGCAATGAGAAGCGAACTGCCCATAACAAAGATTGAGGATAGTCACATGACTGTCTTTAACCAAGATGGCGCTGAAGCTATAGCTAGTCATGTGACTACCATTAGCTAAGATGGCACTGAAGTGCTAACTCTATCTGTAGAGAAAAGTCACGTTATTCCTTGGCATGGAATGGCATAAATGTTTCTTAGAATGGAATGACAGAAGTGTGGCAGAGACAACAAACTGACACATTTTGTCTGGTGGACAGGCTGTCTCTCCCTGTCACTGCTGGTAGCCTCTGTTGCTGTGGGCAGAGTGGCAACATGGCCTGTTTGAGCAGGACACAGTGTGGCTTGGGTGTTCCTGTGGCTCAAATAGAAATCTAAGACTGCCTTCAGGAGCAAGCAGCACAAGAGAGGCAGGGATAGGGAGTGAGCACACGCAAGGAGGGTGAGAGGCGCCAGCTCTAGCTATATTCTCTCTGCCTCTCAGCAGTTCCACTATAGATCAGCACACCTTGAATGTCATGGAACAAAAGTGTGAGGTAGAGGGGCAGAAAGTGGAAAGCAAGTTAGTTGGAGTGAAACCTGTATATAGGGATTTTTCAATTTTTTAAAAAAGTTTTCTTTTTAAAGCAGTGTTAAGCAGCCATTTAGAGTTATTGTTTAGTGGATATTGGAGTCAAATTTGAAAGCCTTTAAGACCAGGAGGCATCCCAGTAGGGACCGTAGAAGTAGCAGAGAAGACATTCCCTTTAGAGTGAGAATAGAAGCTATCAGTTTGTCCATTCTGTCATCTCGAGGATAAATTGATAACTAGACATGGACAGCCAAGCCAGTTCATCAGGTTGTCACATGATTAAATAGGAGGCTGAGCTCCGGACCAGAGTCCTGAGCAGCAGCAAGAACAGTTCACCCAGGCCTAGGATTTAAAGTAGTGAGAAAGAAACCACCTTCAGGAGAGAAAAAAATTTAGCCCAAGGTAAGATGTTCTAAGTTAATGAGTCAATGAGGTTAGTCATAAAGACTGTGGATACCTCCAACCTCAAGGGCACAAGAGGGTGACTGCAAGCTCAACAGCTCTCTCTTAGGACCTGGGTAAATTTATACTGAGCAGTGGGAGGCCAGGGGGAGGTTTCTTATCAATTCACCAGTATTTGGATGGATAGGTCTGTCTAGTGAAAAGTCCATGCGGCAGCAGGTTTGTAATCCAAGTTGTGGGAAATGTGAACTTTTGAGTTTCTTAATCTGAGTCTCAGTACCAAATATTGTGTTTTATAAAAAAAAAAGAGCCAGAATATGTTTTATATAACAGGATAGGGTGAGGTGGGAAGGATGCCTCAGTGGGCTCATGCTGAGGAATCACTTTCTACTTAGTTACCAGCCAAAGGACATATAGAGTAGAATAGAGTTACTTTAGGGCATGGAAAGGGGAGGTGAGAATAGAGACAGAGAAAGATGGGGGGAAGGAGTCAGAGAGACCGAGAGAGAGACAGAGACAGAGAGATAGAGAGAAGCAGAGACAGAGAGAGAGAGAGAGAGAGAGAGAGAGAGAGAGAGAGAGCAGAGAACAGGCATCTACTTCTTTATATTAAGGATATTTTCTATTATTTTGTTGATAACATTTTGAGCCTTTGACTTGTTTTTCTTTTCCTTCTATTATTATTCATAGATTTTGTCTTTTTCATAGGATCTCAGATATTTGAATATTTTGTGCCAGGAATTTTCCTATCACTTCCTTTAATGACTTTATTTATTTCTTGTATCATATCTTCAGTGCCTGAGGTTATCTCTTCCATCTCTTGCATTTCATTGCTGAAGCTTACTGCTGTGATTTTTGTCCTAATTTTTAAAATTTTCATTCCAATTTTCTTTCTTTGGGGCTTTCTTTATTGATTTTATTCCCACCTTCATGCTTTGAATTGTTTTAAGGCCTTTTATTTGTGAATCATCATATTTGGTGCACAAACAAAAGGCCTTAAAACAGCCTTTATGCATATGATGGTACTTTTTAACAAAGAAACAAAAAACACCTTTATGAAAACACAATAGACAATAATTGCTCTGTGCATATCAAACAGAAGCATTCTCCAACTAATTAAATGGAAAAATTAGAAGAAAAAAAAAGAAAACACAAATAGTGGAATAATGTGGAGTTGGAGGCACAGATAAAGCAATGTGTCTAGGGAAAGCAATAAACAAGGCAGGAGGGGAGACTGTAGTGGGTGTTGCAGAGCTGCAGATGAGGATTTGGTTAGGAGTAGAAGAAAAGGAGACTAAAGTCTGCAATTAGCCTACCTGCTTCCCTGGCAGGAGTGGCCTGTGGGTTTACAGAGAGCAACTGCTGAAGTTCGGGCGTAATGCATGTATCTTAAGACCTTTGGATACCATTCATATGGTAGAGAGAAAACAGTTTGTTTTCTGGGTCTAGGTTACCACACTCAGAATGATTATTTTCATTTCCATCAATTTACCGGCAAATTTAATTTTCTACACTGTAGAATAATAATCCATTGTTTTAATTTACCACATTTTCATTGATGGACACCTAGACAGACAATGTGTGCTTCCTGAATATTGTGAATAAAACACTAATGAACATGGATAGGCAAGAATATCTGTAGTAGGATATTGGTAGCTTTGGAGATATGCCCAGGAAAAGCTGGATCATGTCATTGATCTATTTCAAATCTTTGAGGACACTCCACAATGATTTTTGGAATAGCTGCACCAGTCTAAACTCCAACCAGCCTGACTAAATTGAATATGTATTTTCCACTCCTCAAATTCATGCTAGTGTTTGTCATTATTTGTATTTTGATTCTGTCCATTCTGAAAATATGGAATATCTAAGGGGCTTCAATTTACATTTCCTGGATGGTAAAGGATTTTGAATATGTTTTTTAAACAATATTTCTCACCCATTTGGATTTCATCTTTGAGAACTCTCTGTTAAGTTCCAACCTTTATTTCTTTTCTTTGTGTATTATAAATATGAACTTTCTGCTAGATGTGTAAATTGCTTCCAATTACTATTTTTTTTTTTTGGATATTTTATGTATTTACATTTCAAATGTTATCACCTTCCCCAATTTCCCCTCTGAAACCCCCTTCTCCCATCTCCCTTCCCCTTGCTTATGTGAGGATGCTTCCCCTCCCTCTCACCCACTTCTACCTGACCACCTTGGCATTCCCCTACACTCAGGAATAGAGCCTCCCCAGGACCTAGGGCTTCTTCCCCTATAGATGCCACACAATGCCATCCTCTGCTACATATGTGGTTGGAGCCATGTGTCTCTCCATGTATACTCTTTGGTTGGTGTTTTAGTCCCTGAGAGCTCTGAGGTGTCTGGTTGATTGATATTGTTTTTCTTCCTATGGGGTTGCAAACCCCTTCATCTCCTTCAGACCTTTCTCTAAGTCCTCCATTCTGGACCCCATGCTATGTCCAATGGTTGGCTGCAAGCATCTGCATCTGTATTTGTCAGGTTCTGGCAGAGACTCTTAGGAAACAAATGTAACAAGCTCCTATCAGAAAGAAATTCTTGGTATCCATAATAGTGTCTAGGTTTGATGTCTGTGTATGGGATGGATCCCCAGGTAGAACTACAGTTCTAGAGGATCTGGTACCCTCTTCTGGCCTCAATGGACACTGATGACACATAGTGCCCAGACATATATACAGGTAAAGACACATATAAACACCTATTAATATATTAAAATAAATAAGTCTATTTGGCAGTCCTGAAATAATTATGTATACACACACACACACACACACACAAGTACCTTTGTATAGTCTTAGCAGGAGTATTTTTATATCTAGGAATATATGCAAACACATTAGTACAAAAACATTTGTATTTAAGAGCAATCAAAAAAACAGACACCATGAATTGACAGAAGAATAAGAAGGTACATATGAATGTTTGGAGGTAAAAAAGGAATGGGGAAAATATTATTGTCTCTTAATTTGAAAAAAAATAATGTTTATAAACTAAATCTTTTTTAAAAAGAAACAAAGAAAATACATAAATGCAAAAATATAGTCTATACTCAAAAATGAACTTCCATTTCCCATTTATTTATACAGAATATTTCCTTTCCATGAACAACAATGTTCACGAATCTACTGTGGTTATTTATAAATACGATTAACGTAGTGTTTCTGCTTTCAATGTCTTTTGGCTTTCTTTCCAAATCAGTACATTGAGATCTATCCCATTTATTTTAAATGCTGCATATTATTTTATTATAAGACTGTATCACACTCACTATGCCATTACTGCATTACTGGGCATTTGGTTCGCTTCCAATTTTTGATATTACCAATAGTGTCCTAGGGGATATTCTTATATTTTTATCTTTGTGCACTACTACCAGAATTTTTGTCACATGAATTCCTAGAAATGGAAATGCTTATACAAGGGTTGGGAACACTTGATAATTGCACTGAATTTTGATAAACTTACTTCCAATGTTGCAATAGCATTTTATGTGCACTCTGAGTAGAGAGAATATGTTACTTCCATAGAGATTCTTTCCGATTTTACTTAAATATTTATACATCTAATAGGCTTAGTAATTTTTCTCAATAGTCCATATAGTTTCTGAGATTTACATTGCCTATCTCTGCAAGTTTTCCTTAAATATCCAATATTTGTTTTTCATAGGAGGTTGTTGTACACTACTGAAATTTCCAAATGATTTCTTAACATAAAATCATGCAAACAAGCAAGCAAGGAAGCAAACAAACAAACAAACAAACTTACCTTTTCAAAATAAACTGTGCAGACAAGGAAGGACCAAAGGTTAAAACAAATTTCCCAGACCTTACCAATCAAGCCATGACTAGCTGGAGCCTGATCTAATTTCTTACACAGACTCACAGTTCCTAATACTTAGTGACCCATGTCAATTTACAATGCTGGGCATTCTCATTAAAAAAAAAAAAAAAAAACAGTTACAAGGTAAAATGTATTACTTAACAAGGTATTAGGAAGAACATCTGCCTCTACTGACAGCAGCCTACACAGGAGTCCCATGAGGATAAAACCATAACTTCCCTTAGTACTGCTGAAATGAATTTCCATCCCCTCCTAGTGACATGATGCCTTCTTTGGGAACTTTCTTACTATGTTACTACAGTGTACTCTAATGGATTCTTTCTTTGCCTGTCCATATCTTGTTTTATAAATTGCTTTGCAGCTTATATCATTGTATCTCCTCAAACCAAGATTTTTCTCATACTATTCTGCTGTCATATGAGAAAAATTTCCACTTTGCCTCTCTTGGCCAAGTTTTCACCTGGTGTCTGTGTGTAATTCACTTAGCATTTCTGAAGCAGCCAAGGTCCTTTCCCTAGGGTAAAACCTTATCTTGGCCAGATCTCAGGATAGGATCTGATCCCCAAGTCCCACACAGCTGTCAGTGTTTGACCTGTGTTACTTTGGAAGGACCTAATGGTAAAGGAGAAAGGGCTCCTTATTCTATTATGAATGCAAAGAGTCTACTTGCTTTGTCTTACAGGGATGGATTATTCACTCTACTGTGTGCAGCTCAAACCCAATGATGCATTTCCAGAGGAAGCTCATCCAGGGTGAATCTACATATACTCAAGGACTCTCACTCCCCTTCCATTCTCATTCTTTCTTCTTTCTGACATTTGTACTCACTGGTCCCCAGACTGGAAAGCAGCATTTCATTTAACATCACCCCTCAGAAAATTCATAAAGCAGCCCACACCCTCCATCTCTTCCCACTTAGATTTGGATTACATTCTTTCTGGATACCTTCTCTGCAATGGGATTCTTTCCACCTTCTACAGCATGGACATTATCCTTTTTTTTTCTTCCTTCTCTCTGCTACTTCCTTGTTTCATCTTCACTGATAGGAAACATGTACTTTGTCCTGTGAGATCTTTACTCTTTCTGCATGTCTAATAGCTTCTAAGGTATAATTGGGTCAGAGAAAGGACTTCCAACCTCATTCTTACTTGTCTTCTCATTCTTGCCTGGTTAATCTGTGGAAGTACATTCTGTTAAGTATACTCATAGCACTAGCTTTTGTATCCAAAACTGTAATAAAAGGGTTAATATATAGAGATGTTGTTATTCTCCCGTATACCTTAATAATTTACTTTGACAGAAGAATATAAAATCTTGATTTTTTTCATGGTAGTCAAGAAAGGATTTGCCTGATGGGTAACAGCTATGAAGGAGACTAAGAACAATTTGGGCAATTTCAAAAACAGAAGTTATATATCATGTGGCCAAAGATGTATTCAGCTAAAATTGGCCCTTGATGGTTTTGTTTTAAGAGTGTGTACATTCTCAATCTGCTTGATGATGCAGTAAGTATCTCTTGTACCCCACCTTGACTGATCTCTTGAAATATAGGATCATTATAGATAGGTAGTTTCTTGGTATTTGACAACCATTGAAGTAATTAAGAGGACCTGGTAAGGTCTCTTTTAAATGAAACACAGTAGATAACATGAATGACTGTGAATGTACATCTTTAAGTGGTAATAGTTTCTCCACATCAGGATGAGACTCCTTACAAAGCTAATAAAATTTGTACTAGCTTATAGTAAATATTACTATTACTACTACTACTACTACTACTACTACTACTACTACTACTACTACTAGATAGCACTTTCATGGTATGTATTTTAAGACCATATAGTGGACATTTTCTCTTCTAATGGCTTTCCTCATGAATGACTATTCTCAAAATTAAACAATTAATCAATGGCCAATTATCCAAGACCATGTAAATCTGTTATTATGTACAACAGTAAATATTACCTATTTTATAGGTATTTTCAGAGATTCAAGAAGGAATACCACAAATTAGAATTGAATAAGAGAGAAAAGTCCCTTATATGTTTATGTTCACTCACACTGAGCCTGCTACCAGAGACCCTGAATCAGCATTATTAGGTATACCACAATGGGACTCAAATCTTTGATCCGCACAGCTAGTGTGTTTTAATCATTCCATCTGAAGCAACAGATTAATTGTCAACACACTTCTTGGGACTTGCAGGTTCTCTTTTGCTGACTTTGGTTCAACAAATCTAAACTGGGATTCCATACTGATTTAGTAACTTTTATGTTTGTCTTCCACAGTTTCTATAACAAATGTTAATTGTACTCTATAAGGCATAATTAGAATACTGTGATTTGTAACAATTCCCAGTTTTTATAGAATCTAGAGAATGATTTATTTGTTGGCATTCAGCTCTTTTTCTCTTTTAGATGTCACTTTACCACACCCTTGACATAGATCCCAGGTTCTGTCATAATCTACTTCTAATGCTCCCAAATTTTAACCAGTATACTAACAGGGATCTAGCTTTTCCCCAGTGAAGGACCTCAGATGTCTCAATACCTCCAATGACTAAAAGTCAAAGGAATCAATAGTTAATCCTATTAATCTCATTAAGCCTCTATGCCACCACATAGTATAAACAATGTACATGTAATAAATTAGAGGGCCACTATAGTTGCTCAGCAGTTACAGGTTCTTGCTGCCAAACCTGAAGCTCTAAGACTCAGTAGATGGGGAGAACTGACTACTACAACTTTTCCTCTAACCAAAACCAGTGTATGGTAATAGGTATGCATATTCATGCACCCATGCATTGATGTACTCCAAATAAATAATAAAAATATTTTTTAAAACTATAAATTTATAGCACATTTACAAATATGAATATTTACACAAAATGTCTTATAATTTAAGAAAAACACGAACAATTTAATTAATTCACCTCTATTCTTTGTTCAATATTGGTTGCTATTTTCCCCAACATTTTCCAGCTTTCTCTTTCTCTCTCTGATTTTCAAAAGCTTGAGAATTTCTGAGAATGATTCATGAATATTAGATGTTTCTACTGAGTCATTAATTTTTTTTCTTGGAAGTTTTCTCTTTTTTTCAGAAGTGTGATTTGAAATAAGGAAAATGATTATTGCCAGAGAGTGAAAACTGATAGGGCAATCAAACCATATGTGACAAGGCTATGTGTGTCAGTTTTGCTAACTGGACAGAAGTGCATGCAGTTAGAAACTGATGGAACTCCAATTACTTAAGTGACTGATAGGTGAGAGGCAGTGCTTATAAAATACCACTCATTAGTGAGGCCATGCTGTACCTCTCTACCAGGTAGAATACTCTGGAGCTTCACTGTTCAATAATCCACTTTTATCACTTTATAACACCATGTAACCATCAATATCTTTCACTGTAGATGTTGTTGGGTCTAAATATGCAGTTCTGAGTGAATGTTACCTTTACTCTCCCCCTGTTTATTTTCGTATTCCCCTCTCCAGGATTGGATAAGATCCGTAAATGAAAATCAAGTAGAAATCTTAGTTTAGAAATATTTTTATGTTTCCTTCTCTTATCCCTTAATAGAAAAGTGTTTGGAGAATCAACAGATTGATTCTAAAGATGACTCTAACACTTTTTTTTTCCCCTAGTACCAGGAAGAACTGCCATGGGCTTATACAGCTGTACATATTTGGTACCAGTATTTACTGTACTGTCTGACTTAAAACACTCTCTATTAGAAAAGAAAGTGACTAAGAGTATGAATTAGGAAGGAAAGTAACAGAATAATGAAAGACAAAGGGAAGGTAGAGAGGAAAACACAATACAAAGTAAAATTTTGGTTACCACAACATGAAAGAATTTGTCTTTACCACATTCTTGATTTATATAAGGTTTGCATAGAATCTATCAAAAGTAGTTGTTCAAGAAGTTGGGATAGCAACTAAATGAGATCTGTACAATGATTTGTAAGTAACAAAGGACAATCTACAAAATTGTCATTTCCTATCAAATCATTGATAATTCAGCAAAATTCACTTTGAGATCTGGGTTTGGCATGAGTTCTGATAGTCACTGTTAACCTTTATTCTCCTCTCATTTCATGTTAGAGAAACAGAAAAAAGCATTGCTTGGAAGAATAATAAGAAGGGATATATTATGCATACATATCACTGAGAGAAGTCAAAGCAGGAATTCAAACAAGTTAGGAACCAGGATGCAGGAATTGAAGCAGAGACTGTAGAGAAAATGCTTACTGGCTTGTTCCCCATGGCTTGCTCCATCTGCTTTCTTATACAGCCTAGAAGCATTTGCCCAGGAGTGACACTGTCCATGGTGGGCTGGACCCTCCTGTGTCATGTATTAATCAAGGCACCACCAATAGACTTTATTGCAGGCCAGTTTGATGGATATATTTTCTCAGTTAAGGCTCCCTTTTTGCAGTGGACTTTAGCTTGTATTAAGTTCACAGAAAAACTAACCAGCATGCCTACTATTTGAGAGTCCCAGCAATATGTTCTTGATATCCTGAAGAATCAGGTCAATTCTAATTAAACTTAATTTTTCAAACCAACATCCCTTATATCTCTCTCCTCTTTTATCTTTCCCTTCCTTTTCTTTCCAGTTTTTTCTTCTGTTTCGTCTTTTCATAAAGTTTTATTTTGTTATTTAAATTAAGTTTTGTAAAACCAGGGCAAGATTGAAAGAAGCTTTTCACAATAACCCCATGCAATCTTCCCATAAGGTCTAAGAATTTTAACCTGTGGAAATTCAAGGCCAGGTTGAAAAAAATTCAGTTACACAAGAAAAATCTAGTATACCAATTTAAGTGAGACAAAAATTCTGCAGATTCTTAGAAGTACTTCTAACCATTCATGCATTAATCTATAAAAATACTACCTACTGGTGGCAGAGGACATGGCTCTATAAAATGTTTCCCTTACAAGTCTGTGGACAGAAGTTTGATTCTCAGAACACACAGTTTAAATGAGATAAATAAATTAAATAAAATGAAAGTCAGGTGTATCAGTGGATGCTGGTAGTTTCTGCAGGACAGAGGCAAATGCCTATGAATGAAGGTTCTTAGGACTTGGTGCCCAACCAGAATTTCTGAGTGAGTGTGCTCCAGGTCCAATAGAAAACATTGTTTCAATATAGCGTGGAGAAAGGGAGATGCAGCAATGGTTGGGTTGGTGAAAATGTTTGCTGTATAAATAGAAGACCATGATTTCCAGCACCCATGTAAAATGGTAAAAGAGACTGCACATGAACACAATGGTTTTGAGGAACAGAGGTAAAGAATGATTGTAGCTTTCTCAGCAGCCTGTCTAGCTGAAGTACAGCAAGTTCTAGATTCAGTGAGGGAGCTTCTTTCAAGGGAATTAGGTGGACATATATAGAACAGAAAAAAGGTAAAAACAATCGGCCACCACATGTGTCTATAGATACACACACGCACACACACACACACACACACACACACACACAATGTCACTGTTGATCACTGATGTATCTTTGAATCTCAGCAGTCTTAGAAGTGCTGATTTTGAGTTTTTTAAGACAAATCTTCCGAGGAATCAATGAGTTCCAAAATAAAATCAGAGCAGTGACCCTAAACTGTCTTTAAAAACATGGCCCTGCCTGAGTCCTCTGTATCACTGAGAGTGGGTAACACAGTGCAGTCATTTAGATATCTAACTCCTTCCTCTTGTCTCTTAATTGTCTCCTGCCAACTCACAATCTTTGTCTGATTATGACTTATCAAAGTACTAACAATGATATATGAATTCTCTCTCTCTCTCTCTCTCTCTCTCTCTTTCTCTCTGTGTGTGTCTGTGTGTGTGTGTGGGTGTGTGTTAACTTATTGTCTATTAAGTGACTTTTCCATTTGTTTGGCTTAAATATGGCAAAACAGTGCTAAAACAAAGTATCTTATGTGAGAGTTCATTGTGAACATTGCACCCTAACAAAATAAATATGCCATCTATTCTGAATAATGTATGTATGTAACATGTTAATCTTTTATGGCATACTCTTATCAAGAAGTAAATCTTAAAGCACAAAAATGTTGCTGCATTTATTAACATGTGTGAATCAATTTAAGCTTTCTTATGATTTGTCAAATTTATAAAATATTATATTTCTCTTCAGATAGAATTACATACTGTGTAGCTCAAAGATAATCCCTATGGTCTTGGCATATGTTACTTAATTGTCTCAGAAGGAAATGCCATAAATAGCATGCTGTCATCCCCCACAGGCATTGGCTCATCTGTCACAGTGGGGGCTCCAGACAGGGTGAGGTGCTCTAAGACATTGCTTAGTCTATGTAAATCACAGCCATTACTTTGTACCACTTCCCAATTGGTCAATTATGTATAAACATGTGTTAATAAAAATTTTCCTCCTTGCCTCTAAGGTACACACCCGTAAAGCTTTGTGAGTATGATAAAGTATAAATGACATACATTATTATCTGATCTGACCCACCTCATAAATTATGATCCAAAGTGCCTCCACAGATGCAAAACTCCAGGAAAACTCTCAATGCTGGGGCACAGGGAGCCAAATGATAGACTAGAAAACAATAAATTTCTTCCTGTCTTTGTAGTTTTTGTGGAGGGAAAAAAAACCTTGATTTGTTTTCTCTTAGGAATAAAAATAAGCAAACAATATGTTAAATCTTAAACTACGAAGGTTTATTGTAAGCCTTCGAGTTCTTAATTTCCACAGGGGTATGTATGAAACCATAAAGGTTTCATTCAGTTGTTGATAATAAACACATAAGATGAAATTATATGAAATATTAGAAAATTCTGAGACTTATCTATTTTAATCATTTATTTTTTATTTATTTGTATGTGTGTCTGTCTGTTTGTACTTGCTACATGTGTGGTGTGTATGGATATTTATGGAGTCCAGAAGATGGTGCCTGGTTGCCTGGAGCTGGAGATACAGATGGTTGTGAGCCTCCAAACATGGCTGGGAACTGATTTACCATCCTCTGGAAGAGCAGGAAAACTTTTTACACTATTGAACTATCTCTCCAGCCCCTAGAATATTTTTTTCAAAAAAAATATTTAATGTTTTTTGTTACGACGGAACAAACATCTTTTGAATGAATTTCTTCATGTGAAGCTATTGGAGTCTAGGAGAGATTACAATCAGCACATCCTAATAGTATACATAAGAACTTTAGAGTTACAAAGCCTGAGTCAAATTCTCTCTGTCTTTATGAAGAATATACTACATTAAACACACCATTGAATTAGCCTGAATATGTTTTCTTGAGAAATTGTTAATCATGCTGATGAAGCCAGTCCAGATCAGAATGTTAAGAAACAAGTAAGATTAGTAAGAATTGTTTTTGCAAGAACTCTCATTTAAAAATTAAGAAATTTATTAGCAATGATCAGAAAGCTATGGTTATTTTTATTTGATGTAATAAATATAAAAATGTTCCTTTAAATAAACAATAACTTTTAGAAAATAACAAATTATTCTTGAACACAATCAAAGTTGGCACAGTAGCAATTATTTAATATATACAAGAAACTGCCGGAGGATAAATTCCCCCTTCAGTCATCATTTTACCTATTTATTTGTACTTCCACTGAAGTATAATTGATATGAAGATATCTGCACAACTTTAGTGTGTAACTTTGTATGTTTGCACATATAAAACACTTGATGCTGAGCTATACTTCTATCCCCTAAATTCCATATCAAGAACTAAATTACATAGCAAAATCTTATTATTCTACAATACTGAAACTTCACAGCCTTGGAAGTTTTCAACACCTTTGATGTTCTAATGACTGATAAAAAAATTTGAGTTTCTCAATTTTATATAACTCATGTAAGTGAGCATTTGTTATTCTGTGACTACCACAAGATATAAATTTCAAGTCCCTCTGTGTTGTTACTAATCACATAGTTAACTTATATTTTAAAGGTAAAATATATATCCAGATACTTATGTAATGTATATGTTATTATTAATATGTATATATATTTACTATGACCATGGATACGCACATTGTTCCCATACTTGGTTACTATTAAAAATGTAGCATGGGATAACAAACTTTTCTCAGAAATATAGACTTCAATTCTGACATAATTTAGAATAAAAGCTAGAGGCAAGTTACTGTAATCCTCAAATAAATTCCAGTATTTCTTTTGATCCAAGTCTTAAAGACCTGGAATTCATTAAACTGTTCACAGCCTCTTTATGTTTAATGTAATGTGGGTACCAACAATGTGTTCAAAACTGTCAAGCTAGAGTCAATACAGACTGGAGGTCAGTTCTAATAGCAACTGAAAACACAAGCCAAAATATGCAGACAAATCAGTCATGATTTGAAGCTTCATTTAACGAGGCATATCACTACCCAATAATGGTAATAATTGGTCCTCAAAAGTAATGAAAATGTAAATATCTAATTGCTTTTCATAGACATGGTATGCATGTTATTATTACTGATAAATATTTGGAAGGTCTTATCCTGCAAACTTTTTTGTGTTCCATTAAAGCACCAACCTCTGTGACAAATAAGCAGAAGAACATAGGTGCACAAAACAATTGTTTTAGCATATTTAGAATATATTTGCATATTGAGAAATCATGTAAGATTTATATTGATTATTAAAATAAATAGAAATGATTTTCAATATTAGTTATGTATTAAAAACTGGATTCCTTTTATGAGTAAAATTCTCCATTTATAATCTATGGATATAATAAATGTTAAGGAATTATGACAGAGTATGAATTCACCTCCACACAAATGCATTCCCCCCCCCACACACACACATGGGAGGAGAATTAAGCAACACACGGCAATTCATTACATTTCCCTACATTTTAATTCTATGTGGATATGGTACATTCACCAGAGAACTTGTTATGAGAACATTTTAATTATTAATCAAAATTTACACTTACTTAACATATTGTCTATCTTCAAACACCCTAGTACACAAATGTTTCCAGTGGGAGTATGTAGCAATATTGAGTAAAATTAATATGTAAGAGTGTCTACTCTCATCCCTTTGCCATTATTTTAATTTGTACAAAAGTAATCTTAAAATCAATATTAACGTATTAATAGGTAACATATATTTTGTAAATGTAGAGGTCTATTTATATAAAATCTGTACTGCTTCTTATCTTTCTGCTTTCTGCTCTTTCTCTCCTTTTTTTCTCTCATCATCTTTATCATTGTTTCCTTACTCATTTACAGTCATTTAATACTTGTTCATTTACAGAGTTAATTAATAAGTAATTATGAATCACTGCTTTGTCCAATAATATAGTTAGTACATAAAGAAACTTCAGATGATACCTTTTATTGATTTATTCAAAGAGAATTTTTTATTTAAAGTTAATGATTTTTTAAAATACAAAAAAGTACCCTTTTATTATACAGTACACCAGTAAATAAAAATATGATTATTGAGCAACTAATATAATAAGATGGTGCTACAGAAAAGTATCTATTCCTATCATCATTACAAAGTGTTGAGGTAGCACGTATGCCAACATAGAGTATATATGACTCAATAAATAATTGTGTAAAATTGACTGTATTGCTTTTCCTCTTGCTGTGATAAAATATTCTGAAAGACAACATATGGAAGGAAGAGTTCAATTTGAGTCTTAGTTCAAGGGTACAGTCCATTTTAACTGGGTTTCAAGGTGGTAGAAGCTTAACACAACTAGTCATATTACATCAACAGTCAGAAAGAAAACAGCAATTCCTGATACTCAGCTAGTTCCCTCTAGTTTAAGTCTAGGACTCAAACCCCACTGAATACTATTGCCTACATTTAGAATGGTTCTTCTCACCTCCATGAGCATGCATATGAGAGTATGTGAACATGTGTATTTGTGTGTGGTATTAAATGAGAAATATATACATATAGTACATATATCCATAAAATTACATATAAAGTAAAATATATACATGTAATAAACAATGTTTTGTATATACATAAATAGTATACAATATATATTAAAACTACTGAAACTCAAAATACAATTGAAGAAACTCAAGAAAAGAATTTTTATGAAATAGTAATAGATATAACAAGAGGTAGTATGTCTGTAGTTAAATATATCAATGAAAACAAAAACAATGTCAACAAAAATATGGGATCTTCACCAGTATGTGACAGGGAAGGCCTTGATCTGTTTCTTATCATTGTGACATTAAGAAACATATATACATAAACTTTCTTTCCCCAAGTTCAGAAGTTGGTGCCTAGATGGAGCATAAACAAGTTAGTGCTTCAAAGGGACAAAAACAATATGGGCAGGATAAGACTCTACAAATTTTTATCAGTGGTAAAAACACACAGACCATGTCTATAAAAATATACTTTAATGTTTTTCATTATTTTTGAAGATCAGTTTACCCATTATTGGTAATGATTTGCCTTTGTTCAATAATGTTTCAAAACACACACTCTTATATTGACTGGTATGCACCATAAAGGCTTTTATACTGTGTAGTCTCATTGATTAACAAAGACAGGAAAGAAGGGGGTATGCTGATTAGACAAATTCCATCTTTTGAAGCCAGGGGTATTTGGCTCAATTTTCAATGTCAAGCGTAGGTTATAATTTATTTAGCCTTGCCTTTTGTTCTTTTCCACTCCAACCTCCCAATCTTAAATATTATAATATAATATTAGGTGTTTGAATTTATTAACATTCATCAAAGAGAATTTCTGGCAAAATTATATCACAAAGACTGACATGTGTATGAATAAAACAATACATGTGCAAGACTGCAAATAAAGAACATTTAGTGAGAATGTCCATTATATAGCTCAAACCATTTTTTTGTGGATCAAATAAAATTACAGAGGCGCCATGCATGGTGCTATTGCTAAAGGCCATCATAAACCCTGATTTTCATGGAGTTATATGGTCTTTTCACCAAGAAAAAAAAAAAACACTTCTTTTTTATTTAAGTTGCCAAAGTATTGAAACAGTTTGAGGATGGTGAATTTTATTTTTCCAATATTTTTTTTAAAAAAAAGAATACCTACCTCTTTGGCTTTCAAATGTTGATGGGATAAAAACACAGATGGTATTATGACCTTACACTGAAACTTACATGCTGCTTTTCTTTCCTTATAAATGTATATTATAGGAACATCATTGTCTCTTATGTGTCTTTTAAAAAGAGGAAGAGATGTCTATCAGCTACAATAATTTAATTCTTAAATATCTTTATGAAAGCTAATATGTAAAGAACATGAGCATGAAAGAAATTTGTAAGCCCCTGTCACTGCTCCTTTGTTCATTACTCAAAATCATAAGTTTTTAACCTTCTATATGAGAATGAAAACTGATTTCAGACAACCTAATTCTGTATTATACAGTTGATATCCTTCTTGAAAATAACAATTAAGTGCTATTGAATATTTGATTCACACCTGGGTTGATTTCCCATAAGAAGCATGTGGTTATTCAGAATATCAAATGTCTCCAAAGCCTCTCAGGCAGGAATACTTCACCAACAAAAGGTTCAATTTATTTTTGTCAGTTAGATTTCATATATGCATGTTATCAGAACAAAATGAACATAATACGTTAAATCAACTATTTTGCTTCTCTAAAAGAATTTCTGGGGATGTTATGATATATAAATTACAAAATAGATGAAATTCTTTCTTCAACACTTTAAGATGTAATGGATCCTTTGTAGTATCACTTCAGAAGTCCAATGTGGATGCCTTGTGACACCATGTGCAAAGCTTACATAGCTCTTGATGTCTTCATTTAGTAATGCGTTTCTATTCTCTCCATGTATTAATATAAAACCAGTGGAAGAAATGAAAGACTCCAAGAAAAATTATTTTTCATAGACTTTTACCACAACATTTAGCATAAATTTGTACATTTTATTCAACTATAGGTACATCTATGTAAGTGATGACTTTGTACTTATATTTAAATTACTTCTTCTCCATCCATTAGTAATTAGATATTTTATGAGAGGAGATGACTTCACAGTAGCCCATGGGCTAATGATTTGATTCCTTGTATTGGCAATGGCAAGGGACTTTATTTTGTAGTGATTTCTGTCAGTTTTTCCTCTAATAAATTTTTAACAAAATTGAAAAGATAAGAAATCTTGGAGGTGTTTAGATGATTTGAAGAAGATACATTTTGGCTCTATAGTGGATATTAGACATTTTAATATGTTGATATTAACATTTACTGTGAAATTTGTACTATGTTTGAACAGGTTACAGTTTTTATTCTTAGGAAAACTTCATGTTTAATAGATACAAAATTACTCATCTCAAGTTTGAGTATATGTTATGAAATGTTGGAAATCAGTGAACCCTCATGAAATATATTTTCTGAAGTTAATAAAACTTCAAAGTTAATGATAAGTTGGTAAATATAAACTTCATTGTTGTCACATACTTCCAAACAGAATGAAATATAGATTTATGAAGGCACTTGAAAGAGAGGAGGCAAATATTATTTATTTATTTGTTTAGTTAGGAGCTCAAAGAATGACTATAAACTAATGAAAAATACAATAGCATAATTTACTAAGTAAAAGCACAGCTAGAGATAATTCTAGTATAGATAGAATAAAATGCTTTATGCATACTCCAAACAAACAATAAGCTATTAACTGGCTAGGGAAGAACAAGTGCAGTTAAACGGGTCTTTAATAGAACAAATCAATTTTTTAGAAATCTACCAGCATTTTGCTTAGTACAGCTTAACAATTTGAGCCATTGTATATAATTTATATTTTCCTACATATGGCAAATATAATAAGCCTTTTTAATGTTTAACATAAAGCATGAAGAAAGTACTAATTAGTGTTTTTCTCATAGCAACAGTAAAAGTTGCAGATACTCTTTTGGTTGCAGATATTTGTTAACTGGTTTCTTATCAATAACTCTTACAAAAAAAAGATCTCCCAGAAGTTTATAAATTTCTTTAAGACAAATATTTTATGATAAAATGGCAGAATATTGAATCTTACTTTTGGGGAAGAAGAAAAATGAAAAATTAAAAATCAAACTTTTGTTGTGTAAATGTTGAATTTAATGTGTGGATGAAACTCCAGAAGACACACACACACACATATGTTAAACTGTGAAAAGTTTGAAATAAACATAGATACACATTTAATTCTCATGAAATCTTAATGAGTATAGAATATAATTACTACTTAACTAAGGAAAACTAATCATGAATGGAGCTGAAATATATAATTTTTAGAAGGTAAGCAATGTGTTTTCAAGTCATCTACAATGCTTTTGTATGGAGGCTTAATTATCTGTGGCACATGTGATAGAGGACAGAACCACTGCCACTTAGTCACTGGCCTGTGGCACAATACACTCACTTAACAAGGAAGCCACAAAAGCAGAATTCATCAGAGTTTAGGTATTAGTTAGGGAAAGAAATTGGGCACACATTATTATTGTGCTTACTACTTACTACTTACTACTACTAAAGAGTAGTTTAAGCATTATTTATGAAAATCTGATGTCTTCACATTAGAAGAATTGGTTAAATTAAACATTTAAATTAATCATTGTATATTTGACATTTTAATTATATATGTTATGCAGTTTAGGAGGTAAAAGTTAGCAATGCATACTGGATATGCTAGAAATAGATACATGTGCATGAAAAAACTCACTAAATGTCATGCCAATAGTTAGTTTAGTAGCCTTCTCTTTGTCAATCTAACTGACTTCATTTTGACTTCAAGACAAGAAATGTTCCAGGATGCTACTGCTTTCACTTCTTGGTTCCTTAATTTGTTTGTTTGTTTATGTTTTACTGGATGATTTCCATTTCAAAAATAGAAACATTATAACCATTTTTAAAAATTGTATTTGATTTCAATTTCACCAAATAGTTAAGATTGTTAACAGATGCATAGTTATACATCTTGATCAAGCAGTATTTCTAAAGTTTATACTCTTGAAACTAAGAATTATTTTCACAGACAGAAATACCTGGTTATAATGAATTACCATTTTATTTCTAGAACAAATTTAAATACAAATAGGTAAAATTTGTGTATTTTTACTTTTTTAAAGATATATCATTATACAGAATTGCACTGCAGCTAGATTGGTGCAGTTTATGAGGAACAGACGAGTGTAAAACAAGTGGACCACTGAACCTTGTGCCTTCTCTTCGACTCTTGTCCTTCTGTTAGTTTGCTTTGTCCAATTTCAATGTGACAGGGTTTGTTTTACATTATATTTTATGTAGTTATGTTTTGTTGTTAGCTCTTAGTAGCCTGCCCTTTTCAAATGAGAGAAAGAAAGGAAGCAGATCTGTTTTGGAAGGGTGATGAAGAGAAACAGGGAGAGAAACTATAATCAGGATATATCATGGTCTCATGCAAGGTATTTTCAATAAAAGGGAAAAGTATACTGATGTAATAAATGACACAAACTCTGTGGGTATTTTGTCATCATTATTTAATATTTGGGAATATATGATTTATTAGTTTCTTAAAATAATATGTTCTGAAAACACATTATAATTACTATGATGATTATATCAATTTTTAAAACAAAACCCCAAATATACAGATAATTTAAAGTAGAAATTGCATTTTTCATTTATATTTTGTCTTCATAAGCATAGAAGAGCACTTTTATTTTTTGACACAAAGAGTACTCTGTAGTCCAGACTGACTGGAAAATTATTGTGTAACTCAAGTAGGCCCCAAATTTGTGTCAAAACTCTCCATTTCTGCAGTGATTAAAATTCAGCAAAGAGTATTTATTCATGGCTAGAAAAGTATCTCTTCAAACTGAGTTAGATAAAAATAATAGTAACTTAAATGATTACCTACTGGTCAATTTTTTAAAGCATGTTGCTAATAACAACTTAGTTATTTAGTATTATAAAATTATAGAGGCATATAATACATAATTTGAGGTATATGTAGTACATAACATGTTAGAATTATTGTCAAATACTAACAAATATGGTAGGTAGAATTAGGAATTTATACTACTATTGTTTAAATAACTTAAAATAATTATTTAGCTAACATGATAATTAGCCAAGCTCACATTATCATTAATGAATTAAAAGAGATAGATACATATAGGATTACTTAATGTATAATCAAAATTAAAATCATAGCCAAATTGAAATTTACATGTTATAGAATGTTCTGTATACCTAGACAAAAGAAGAAAATTTTTGAAATACAAAAAAGTAGTTATTGGGAAATAGTCCACAATTATCTCTTTGTCTTTCATGTGTTCTTCTGAATGTGGGAGAAATACTTTTCCCAGGGGAAAAGCACAATTGGTTATCCAATAACAAATAATTTATCCTGATAAAAATGCATATGAGTAACATTACAAGAACTGAAAACATTGTGTCTATGTATTTAGGAACACACACACACACACACATACACACACACACACAGGCCATTAAAAAGAGACCAAGCATTTGAGAGGGACTTGGGTTAATTACAGAAAGGGATTTGAAATAGGAAAAGAAGTAGTGAAATGATTGAGTGGGATTTCAAAAAATAAAATAAAAACTTAAAAAAACATGAACAAATGAATGTTGCCTCTTTACCCTTATGCTAATGCACCCAACTCTTATCCACTTCATAGTCAAATCTACAAAGTAAAATAATGAACTAGGATATGTGTGTTGGGTGAAAAGTGGTTAAGCATTGGCAACAACAGCTGATGAGTGCTCTTCAGTGTGGGAAGCAGAAAGAAGAGATCATGACTCCTGTAGTTAGGACCTGAGTGTTCCAGTGTACTTGCTAATGATGTGGACTACACACAAAGAGGGAGATGGTAAAATATTCTGACAACATTATGTTACTTTGGTTAGTTAAAAACTAATGAGGTTTGGGAGATGCTCCAGATGGCTCTAATCATATTGGAGAATTGTGAAGCCCAGTGGCAGATGAAATTCATTTTTGATAAATGTACATGAAAGAACATAGGAAAATTGTAATCTAAGCCCTCCATGTACACCACAAGGTTTTGATCTTCTAAATTCTCTGAGGAGCATGGCATTTACTACTACCATTGATGGTTCAGAGAAGGTGTCCCCAAAGCATGTTTCTTTGGAAACAGCTGAGGAGATAGTTGAATGTATTGAGACAGAGGTTTGAAAATGCAAATAATTAAGAAAGCTGTTTTGAGAGAGATAAAACTGTTTTGCCCATTTCACCAGGATGAATTACTTTTGGGTAACAAGAAGTGACAGGGACAAACAAGTGATTGGAGCGCAATGAAATAGTGACTTATTCCTGAAGACTGAAAGAATAACTGATAATAAGAGATCACATTTACAGAGAGTAAAACTGTTTACTATGAGAAAACCTTTCAACCATTGAGAATTTGATCTTATTAACAGAACAGCAATGGTCTGACCCTGACAATTAATAAATTAGTTTGACTACTTAGCATTTGAAATTTAAATATTTATAGTTTTGGTTCTGTTCAGGTACTGAGATGTAGGGGATAAATGTTGAATATGTAAACTATAGCCTTTTGTGAAAAGAAGATTATATTATCATATTAAAGGAATATGATTCTAATTCAGCACTGTTTGAGTAATAGATATAACAGCAGGAAAATGTAAGATATATTATATACATATATTCTTTAAACATATAATTAATTCTTGTCAATAAGAAGTAATTAAGAAAATCATCTAAACAGTTTGTTTCTAAAACACACACAAGGAACATAAGAGAAAGTGTCATATAAATCTAAGGTCCATCTATAAAGTTGTCAGTTTTTAAAATACTGAATTAAGTAACTTTATTTAGTAAAGTGCTAGACACTTCTTTGAAGAAATGTTTAATTTTTAAAAGAATTATAGAGCCTGGGACAGTCTTCCAGTTTGCATTTTTGCCCAGTGAAATAAGCCTGTGCTACAAGGCTCCACACCCAAATAGTAACAGGAGAAAGCTAGCCTCCCAGGAGTGTGGACAAGCCTGCGAGCAGAGGTAAGACCAGTACCTCTGATAAGAGAGACCCATCCAGAACCCTCAGGACACAGGGACCAAGGAGTGGCCTTTAAGATTCCTTCTGCAGCCTGGAAGCTGATCCTGTGACACAGGGCTCCATTCCCAAATAGTGTCAGGAGAGAGATGGTCTCCCAGGAGAGCCAACATACCCTCAAGCACAGACAAGACCACCACTTCTGTTCAAATTCATTGGATCAAGGATTCTCACAGAACCGTCAGGACAAAGGAACCAAGTAACAGCTGGGGACAGGATCCTTCTGGTTTCTGTCTGCACACCAGAGCTGACCCTGTATCACAGCTCTCTAAACCCAAATTCCTCATAGGGAGAGCTGGTCTCCAAGTAGTACTCTGTGTCAGCAGAGGCTTGCAGGAGGGACAAGTCAGAGAGAGCAACACCAGATAACACCAGAGATAACCAGATGGTGAAAGGCAAGGGCAAGAACAGAAAGAACAGAAACCAAGGCTACTTGGCATCATCAGAACTCAGTCTCCCACCACAGTGTGTCCTGGATACCCCAATACACCAGAAAAAAGCAAGAAAAAAGATTTATAAATCACATTTCATGATAAAACACGCGAAGAAAAGGGACTAAACCATCCAGGATCTAAAAATGGGAACAGAACAATAAAGAAATCACAAAAAGAGACAACCCTGGAGATAGGAAACCTAGGAAAGAGATCAGGAGCCATAAATGCAAGCATCACCAAAAGAATAATAGAGATAGAAGAGAGAATCACAGGTGCAGAGATACCATAGAAAACATTGAAACAACAGTAGAAGAAAATGCAAAATGCAAAAAGTTCCTAACCCAAAATATCCAGGAAATCCAGAACCTAATGAAAAGAACAAACCTAAGGATAATAGGTATAGAAGAGAGAGAAGATTCATAAATTAAAGGGCCAGTAAATATCTTCAACAAAATTATAAAAGAAAACTTCCCTAACCTAAAGAAAGAGATGAACATAAACATTCAAGAAGCCTACAGAACCCCAAATAGATTGGACCAGAAAAGAAATTTCTCCCATCACATTATAGTCAAAACACCAAATACACAAAATAGAGAAAGAATATTAAAAGCAGTAAGGGAAGAAGGTCAAGTAACATACAAAGGCAGACCTATCAGAATTACACCAGACTTCTCACCAAAGACTATGAAAGCTAGAAGATCCTGGGAAGATCTCATACAGACCCTAAGAGAAGAAAACTGCCAGCCCAGGCTGCTATACCCAGCGAAACTCTCAATTACCATAAATGGTGAGACCAAGATATTCTATGAGAAAGCAAAATTTATACTATATTTTTCCATAAACACAGCCCTACAAAGGATAATAGATGGAAAATGCCCACACTAGGAGGAAAACTACACCCTAGAAAAGGCAAGAAAGTAACCTTCTTTCAACAAACCCAAAAGAAGATAGCCACACAGACATAAAAATAACATCGAAAATAACAGGAAACAACAATCAATATTCCTTAATAACTCTTAACATCAGTGGACTCAATTCCCCAATAAAAAGACATACTAACAGACTGAATACAAAGAAAGGACCCAGCACTTTGCTGCATACAGAAAACTCACCTCAGTGTTAACAACAAACCCTACTTCAGAGTAAAGGTCTGGAAACAATTTTCCAGGCAAATGCCCCCCCCAAAATGGCTGGAATAGCCATTCTAACATTGGATAAAGTCGACTTACAACAAAAGTCATCAAAAAAGACAAGGAAGGAAACTTCATATTCATCAAAGGAAAATTCTACCAAGATGAACTCTCAGTTCTGAACATCTATGTTCCAAATACAAGTGCACCCACATTCACAAAAGAAACTTTACTACAGCTCAAAGGACACATTGCACATCACATAATAATAGTGGGAGACTTCAACATCCCATTCTTATCAATAGACAGATCTTGGAAATACAAACTAAATAGAGACACAGTGAAACTAACAGAAGTTATGGACCAAATGGATTTAACAGTTATCTATAGAACATTTCATCCTAAATCAAAAGAATATACCTTCTTCTCAGCACCTCATGGTACCTTCTCCAAAATTGACCATATAATTGGACACAAATCAAACCTCAATAGATATAAGAAGATTGACATAATCCCACGCCTCCTCCTATCAGATCACTAAGGATTAAGGCTGGTCTTTAATAACAACAACAACAACAACAGAAAGCCCACATGCACATGGAAGTTGAACAATGCTCTACTCAATAACTTGGTCAAAGAAGAAATAAATAAAGAAAGACTTTCTAGAATTTAATGAAAATGAAAGTACAACATACCTAAACTTATGGGACACAATGAAAACAGTGCTAAGAGGAAAACTCATAGCTCTGAGTGCCACCAAAAAGAAACTGGAGAGAGTATACACTAACAGCTTAAGAGCACACCTGAAAGCTCCAGAAAAAGAGAAGCTAATACACCCAAAAGGAGTAGATGGGATGAAATAATCAAACTCAGGGCTGAAATCAACCAAGTAGAAACAAAAAGAACTATAAAAAACAATCAGCAAAACCAGGATTTGGTTCTTTGAGAAAGTCAACAAGATAGATAAACCCTTAGCTGCAGACAGTATCTAAATTAACAAACTCAGAAATGAAAAGGGAGTTATAACAACAGTAACTGAGGAAATTTAAAAAAAAAAAATCTGATCCTACTACAAAAAGCCTATTCTCAACAAAATTGGAATATCTGAATGAAATGGACAATTTTCTAGGCAGATACCAAATACCAAAGTTAAGTCAGGATCAGATAAACCATCTAAACAGTCCCATAACCCCTAAAGAAATAGAAGCAGACATTAAAATTCTCCCAACCAAAAAAAAGCCCAGGACCAGATGGGTTCAGTACAGAATTCTATCAGACCTTCAATGAAGACCTAATACTCTTCAATCTATTCCACAAAATAGAAACAGAAGGAATACTACCCAATTCATTCTATGAAGCCACAGTTACACTGATACCTGAACTGTTCAAAGACCCAACAAAGAAAACTTCATACCAATTTTCCTTATGAATATTGATACAAAAATACTCAATAAAATTCTTGCAAACCGAATCCAAGAACACATCAAAAGGATTATTCACCACAATCAAGTAGGCTTCATCCCAGGGATGCAGGGATGGTTCAATATCCGGAAATCCATCAATGTAACCTATTACATGCAAAAAAAAAAAAAAAAAAAAACTCAAAGAAAAAACCACATGGTCATTTCATTAGATGCTGATAAAGCATTTGACAAAATTCAACATCCTTCCATGATAAAAGTCTTGGAATGATCAGGAATTCAAGGAACATACCTAAATATAGTAAAAACAATATACAGCAAACCAGTAGCCAGCATCAAACTAAATGGTAAGAAACTTGAAGCAATCCCACTAAAATCAGGGAGTAGGCAAGGTTGCCCTCTTTCTCCCTATCTATTCAAAATACTACTGGAAGTTCTAGCTAGAGCAATTAGACAACAAAAGGAGGTCAAAGGGATACAAATTCCAAAGGAAGAAATCAAAATATCACTATTGGCAGATGATATGATCATATATTTAAGTGACCCGAAAAACTCCACCAGAGAACTCCTACAGCTGATAAACAACTTCAGCAAAGTGGCTGTATATAAAAATTAACTCAAACAAATCAGTAGCCTTCCTATACTTGAAAAATAAACAGGCTAAGAAAGAAATTAGGGAAATGACACCCTTCACAATTGTCACAAACAATATAACGTGTCTTGGTGTGACTCTAACCAAACAAGTGAAAGATCTGTATGACAAGAACTTCAAGTTTCTGAAGAAAGAAATCAAAGAAGACCTCAGAAGATGGAAAGATCTCCCAAGCTCATGGATTGGCAGGATTAATATAGTTAAAATGGCCATCCTGCTGAAAGCAATCTACAGATTCAATGCAATCCCCATCAAAATCCCAACTCAATTCTTCATAGACCTAGAAAGAGCAATTCTCAAATTCATATGGAATAACACAAAACCCAGCATAGCAAAAACTATTCTTAACAATAAAAGGACTTCTGTGGGAATCAGCATCCCTAACCTCAAGCTGTACTACAGAGCAGTAGTGATAAAAACTGCATGGTATTGCTACAGTAACAGGCAGGTACATCAATGGAATAGAATTGAAGACCAAGAAATGAACCTATACATCTATGGTCACTTGATATTAGACAAAGGAGCTAAAACCATCCAGTAGAAAATAAACAGCATTTTCAACAAATGGTGCTGGTTCAACTGGTGGTCAACATGTAAAAGAATGAAAATTGATCCATTCTTATCACCCTGTACAAAGCTCAAGTCCAAGTGGATCAAGGACCTCCACATACAACCAGATACACTGAATCTAATAGAAGAGAAAGTGGGGGAATGTCTTGAACATGTAGGCACAGTGGAAAAGTTCCTGAACAGAATATTAATGGCTTATGATCTAAGATCAAGAATCGACAAATGGGACCTCATAAAATTTCAAAGCTTCTGTAAGGCAAAAGACACTGTCAGTATGACAAAATGGCAACCAACAAATTGGGAAAAGATCTTTATCAATCCTACATCCGATAGAGGGCTAATATCCAATGTATGCGAAGAACTTAAGACGTTAGTCTCCAGAGAACCAAATAATTCTATTAAAATTGGGGAACAGAGCTAAACAGAGAATTCTCAACTTAGGAAACTTGAAGGGCTGAGAAGCACCTAAAGAAATGTTCAACATCCTTAATTATCAGGGAAATGCAGTCAGGACAACCCTGAGATTCCACTTCACACCAGTCAGAAAGGCTAAGATTAAAAGCTCATGTGACAGCAAATGCTAGCAAGGATCTGTACAAAGAGGAACACTCCTCCATTGCTGGAGGAATTGCATGCTGGTAAAACCACTCTGGAAACCAGTTTGTCAGATTCTCAGAAAATCGGACTTATCACTCCCTGAGGACCCAGCTATACCACTCTTGAGTTTATACCCAGAAGATGCTCCAACATGTAATAAGGACACATTTTCCACTATGTTCCTAGCAGCCATGTTTATTATAGTCAGAACCCTGAAACAACGCAAATGTTCCTCAACAAAGGAATGGATACAGAAAATGTGGTACATTTACACAATAGAATATTACTCAGCTATTAAAAGCAATGACTTCATAAAATTCACAGGCAAATGCATGGAATTTGAAAATATTATCCTGAGTGAAGTAACTCAGTTACAAAAGAACAAAAACAGTATGTACTCACTGATAAGTATATAGTAGTCCAAAAGATCAGAATACCCAAGATTCAATTCACAGACCATATGAAGCCTTAGAAGAAGGAAGACCAAAATGTAGCTGCTTCACTGTTTCTTAAGTGTGAACAAAATACTCACAGGGGAAAATATTGAGACAAAGTGTAGAGCAGAGATTCAAGGAAAGGCCATCCAGAGGCTGTACCACCTGGGGATACATCCCATATATAGCCACCAAACCCAGATGTTCTTGTGGATGTTTGGAAGTGCTTGCTGATAGAAGCATGATAAGCTGACTCCAGAGAGGCTCAGGCAGAGCCTGACAAATACAGAGTTGCATGCTAGCAACAAACCATTGGACTGTGTGTTGAGTCTCAAATGGAGAAGTTGGGAAAATGCTCTGAAGGAGCTGAGGGTATTTGCAGCCCCATGGAGGGAGCAACAGTGTCAACTGGCCAGATCCCCCCAGAGCTCCTGGAGCCTGAAACAACAAACAAAGAATACACATGGAATGACTCATGGTGCTGGCCACATATGTGTAAGAGGAAGGTCTTGTTGACCATCAGTGGGAAAAGAGGCCCTTAGGCCTGAGGTTGTTAGATGCCCCAGTGTAGGGAAATCCTAGAGAGGGGAGTGGGGTGTGTTGGGGTAAGTGGGGGAATATCCTCTTAGAGTCAGGGGGAGGGGGAATGGAATAGGGGTTTTCCAATGGGGAACACATTTGAAATGCATATAAACTAAATATCCTAATAAATAAATAAATAAATAAATAAACAACAAACAACAAACAAATAAGAATTCTAAAGACCTATTTCCAAACATATTTCTGTAACAAAATTATTTTTGTTTGTTTGTTTGTTTGCTTTTTTTTGTTTTTCGAGACAGGGTTTCTCTGTGTAGCCCTGGTTGTCTTGGAACTCACTCTGTAGACCAGGCTGGCCTCAAACTCAGAAATACACCTGCCTCTGCCTCCCAAGTCCTGGGATTAAAGGCATGTGCCACCACTGCTCAGCATGTAACAAAATTCTTGACATCAATTATAACCAATGCACCCAGTTTCTATCTTTATAACATTTCATGGAAATGTGTATAATTTCATAGTATCATAGAGAATGAACATGTTCCTTGCTTCTTTGTATTATTTTATCTACATAATATGTCCCAGAAAAATATACACATTTTTTACATGTTCATAAGAAAAAAATTATCTGTAAATGTGGGTTTAAATATTGCACAGTGTTCAAGTCAATAAGTTAAACAAAATTGTCAGAACAGTGCACAAACGAACTTCAGTTTATGAAGTATGGAGAAAGGTGGCTCTTTAGTATCACTTCTGATCACAAGTGTGTCCCTCTGAATTACAGGTAGTTTCCCATGAGTTGAGTAGACAGATACTATAGGCATGTCCTGGTAAAAAGTAGCACCTGAAATCATGATTAAATATTTTGAGTGAATCATCATGGATGTCCTCTGACTCTCAGCATTCCTAGAAGCCAATTCTCCAAGGACTCACCAAAGAGAGTGTTACACAAATATACTGTGTTCTTTTTACTGAAGAGTTTCTCGAAGTGACAATGAACAATATTGGTCACAAGAGTCAAGTGGCTCCATTGCATTTTTCAAAGTTTGATGAGAAAGTCACAGCAGGGCAACAGGGAATGCCCAGGGCATTCCATAATAGCTGTCGGTTCTCTAAAACTACCTCAGCACTGACAAATTTACCTCATGAAAGAATTCTTTACAAGGTATGTTAGTGTGAGGTTTCTAAGTTGTTAAATACAAAAATCATGATGATAGAATCTCCTCATAAAATAATCATTTGTAAGAAGTATGATACAATCCAGTGAGTCTAAAAGTGCCATCAAAATTGGGAACTTTGCTCAAATCTTTCATTGTATGACACAAGCAAGCCAAATGTTTTAAATATCTGATTTCTTTTACATTTTAAAAATAACTGTTAATTTTCACATGATTCCTGGGCTCAGGGAACTGCATACCAAAATGAATGCATGGTCCATTCAGTAGGCCCTATAAGTAGAGGGAAAAGGCCACTATCTTACATTTCCCCCCAATAAAAGTGAGAAGACAATCCTATTTCAAGGGCACTTTACCAAATCACAGTATGTTTCGTGTGAATGATTTGATACATGAAACATCTATTGTTCCTATTCAGCAAAACCGCAGCTAAAGAAATGGAATCCACAGCATTGGAGCTAAAATTGAAAAGCCAATTGTGCTTTATCTAGCCTTCCACAGTGAAGGGAGATGAGTAAAAGAGGGACATTTTGTACATTATTGCTTATTTGATGTGTGCGAACAGCATTTGTATAATTTAGGTCAAACATTACTACTAGAGAGAGTTAATCTTTCCCCAAGTATTTACTCTCTTTACTTTTCTTGACTTTATGCAGTCTACAATATCGACTCACACAGGAAAAGTTTATTCTTAGTTAATAAACAAATGTATATGGGAAGGAATGAATACATGAATAGTTTCATTGAAAAATGCATGGAAAGAGGATGTGAATCTGTGATAAAGAGGGAAGAACAGAGTAGATGTCTGAGCCCAGATTTGTTATCTACATGTCATGTAAATTTGGTAATAAAAAAAGTTTCTGATTATATACTAACCAAAAATTAATTCAAAATGGATTAGTAATGAATCCAAGATATTTCTGCCATCACTAAGGGAGCCTTGGTTTGAAAATTCATTGCATCTTATCAGATATATTACATGTATAGAACAAACACTCGCTGGAGCACTTCAACACATAGCAGACTACAGATTGTTATGGGATGCAGTGTTTTACAGCACATACAAAAGTTTTGGTCATTATAGAAACACAGTGAATTAATTATGAAAAAACAAACACATATTTTCCTAATATTATTTGTGAGCATGCAAGTATCAATGTAATACATCTTGGATCAAACTGCGTAATATTTTTTTATTTTATTTTAAAAGTTACTACATGAATTGCTAACTTGAGTTTCATGAGAAATTATTAAACATTTTAGCTTAGGTTTAGGACGTAATCTAACAATATCTAATATCAATCATTTCTGAAATAGTTCTAAACACATTTCTGTAATTTTCCACTTTATACTTATTTGAAATGGTTTTTCAACATTGATGATTATAAAATCAAAATATTGATAACTCTGAAAAATATTAAGATGATTTATATCTTAAATATCAAATATTCAATATTTTTAAATAAACAAGCACATACATCTTGTTTTTTTGCAAATTGCTGTTTGATTATATTTAACAGATTCTATCATTACATATTTGTCAAATAATTCTTTATGAAATTTTTGTTTGGGGGGAACTCAAATATGGAGATCAAAGAACGAGTTGTAGGATTTGGTTATCTCCTTCTACCATGTGAATCCTAAGAGACTCAGGAATCAAGCACAGGTTGTCAGAATGGTGACAAGTGCCTGTACCCACTGATATATTTCACTGTTCTTATCATAGAAATTATTAAATATTAATTTATTATTTTTATCAGTTAATAATTGAATACTTTTTTACATATTTTATATGAAGTGCCTCACAAAAATCTCTCCACTGAATTAAAAAGCTTTGATATCAAAGACATTAGAAAACAAAAATAAGTGACTCTGTGTCCTTCACAGCCATGGGTTGAAGATGCCCTTTCAGTGTATTCCATCAATCCATGTAGATATGCTATTGCTAAAGAGAAGAAATTTGTTTCCTTGTAATTTCTATTTAGTAGAAACTGTCTCATTTTATTGTTGTATGTTAAAAATGGACCTTTCTCATTTGTTGATGGTTCTTTCTGCTGTTCGTTTTAATCCAGATTGCAAACTGACTTGTGTGACCCATTTACCTCCCATGTCTCAGAGCCTATCCCAGGCACAATCCATGCTCATCTTCCTCTTTCTTGTTATCCTATCTGTGGAAATCACAATTCAGTTCTGAAGTCCTTTTTACTACTCTAATATCATATCAGCAATCGGTGAGATCTTACATGCTTGTGAACCTCATAATCGAAATCATCTACTTCCTCATTCCTATGGTCATTTTCTGCCTCACATTGTTCCTCCATTACATTCATCAAGCTCATCCTATTAGCTCTATTTCCCCACCCACCACCCCTCTGCCTTACTTCACAGTTGCATATTTTGCAATGAAACTTTTGCTTCATTACCCTATGTAAAATCTCCCTACTCAAATCTACTTTTAGATTTGACAGACTTACATTTTTTGGTATCTGATTCTTTATAACCTAATGTGAAAGAGTGTCACTCTCTAACAACATTCAAATAATTGTCCGATGTGGATACATCATCTGCTGGCATCCAGATTCAGATGTTTATGCTTATGATATACACATGCCATTCCTGAAAAGAAAATGGTGAGATTAAAAAAATCTATGTCTCTGAAATGCGGTCAAGATTAAGTGAGGTACCATTTAATGAGATAGAAACTTTTATTTCACGGTTCTTCTATAAATAATTGAAGAAGTAGTTCTCAAAAATTATCATAGAACCTAGGTGAGATGTGTAGAGGTTTACAATTGCACACTTAGTTTCATTGTGTTGCCCCATTATTAAAAATTATTTCTTAATCTCCTTTTACTCTGAAGTTTCAGAAGTAGAGGTCTTTAACTACTAAAATGTGAATTGCAAGTGAGAATAATTCTTTTTTTTTTTTTAATGTTCTGGTTTGGAAAAATTGCCAATATTGTTACTTCTACCTAGTATTTCAAAAATGCTCAATGTAAGTCAAGTGCTTCAAATACCTTTCCTTGTTTTTGTAATAATCAATTATAGATAAATGTGTGCATGTGTGTGTGTTTGTATGTGTGTTTGTGTGTGTGTGTGTGTGTGTGTATGTGAATAAAATGCCTCAAAATAATCAATGAATATTGCCATAGTTACTTTTCTATTGCTGTGAAATGTCGTGAGAAAAGATGCTTATTTGTTTGGTAGTGGTGGCTTGGGTAGCTTTCAATTTTACACAGCTCTGGACCTCCTGTCAAGAAGTGGCACCATCCAAAGTGCGCTTGTTTCTCCCACATATATATCAAGAAATATCCTAAAGATTTTCTTACAGGCCATCTACATGGAGTCATGGACACATCAATAGAGGTTTCTCATTCCAGATAACTCTATCTTACCTCAATTTGACAAGAAAAAAAAAAAAGGCTAAACACAAACAATTTTTAAAGAGTCTATAGTCATATGAAATAATCAATCATGCCATTTTATTTCAACCTCCAATGTAGTGAACAGGCACAGTGGAGAGGATTATTAAATTATATAATACATTTTATTGATTCTTGGTGAATTTAAAATCATACCCCCCAAACCCTCTCATCTCTCTGACCCTCCATATCTACCCTCTGCCCTTCGAACCTTCCCCCCAAGAGAAAAAAAACAATGCAACAAAAATCTTGCTATAGAACCTGCAATATGTCACACTGTCACAAAGTATACTCCTTTACCCATATAGTTTTACTAGTAAGTGTTCATTGCAGTGAGTCATTGGTCTTTGTCCATGCCTCTGGCTTCTGTTACACTATCAATACTGAATCCTCACTCTGACTTTTCTTAGATATCTTGTTGTTGTCCTGTGTTATGAAGAAGCTGCAGCTTTGTTTCTGGAGAACAACCCCTTCACACACTTTAGCAGTTCATAAATGTGGTTGATGTTGTGTGGTACAAGTGAAAGGACTGAATTTGGGCCTAGGTGGTAGCTGAGTTGGACAGCCTGACCACTCTCTCATGCTCATGACAACTGGCCTGCTCTCTACCCCTACCCACGTGTGAGGGGCAATGAAAACTCTCCAGATCTCACTCCCTTGGGGGCAGCTCTCCTATTCTGCCCAGGCAAGTGGTGGGGCAAGCTCTGCATAGCACAGGACATCTACATGTTCTCAGACAGCAGCTCACACCAGAAACATCTGAAAGGCCTTTGGTGGTAACATAGGACAAGGATATCAACACAAACCCACTACTGCTGCAGGGTATCAGACCCTGTATGGCCCTGGGTGGCAGCATGTGTCAGGACCTCACCATGGCTTCAAGTAGAAACTCAGATTACTCATATCAGGCTGTTGCTCACTACCCTCTAGTCACCAGTTCGGCCTGTCTATTGCGCATACATCATTTTGCTTCTCTACCACCTACATGCTCATCTTAGTGATGCCCGGGTCTCTAGGTATCTTTTGCGTGACGACAGAAGGGAGGCATCTTGGCTGGGTGTGGCTTGACTAGGGCTCACCAATATTTTTAAGAAGAGAGAAAAGCTTCATTGTTATTCAGCAATTGTTTCGGCAATATTTTGTTTTTCATTTATTAGAGAAATACTTCATTACAGGCTTGATTAGCAAATTTGAGAGTGATGACTCCATCCATACAGTTTTCTGTCATTTGGCACATAGATCTGTTTTTATATGCTATGAGAGTAAAGACTGAAGCATCTCAAAGCTGTCTTTGTGTGGTAATAGCATGGGAAGACTATTGCTGCAATTGAACTAAAATGGGTCTGTTTTTCACCAACCACAATTTGGTAATGCATCAATACATTTTTAATTAAAAATATGTCACAAGTACAATAAGTGAAGACATCATATATTTTCTTAGACATTCCATTTCCTCAGACCGTGGTCAGAATCTCCTCTCTATTATCTGGCGATGAGTATTTTTATTAAGATATTTGACTAAAATCTAGAAACCTGGTGTTGCACAACTGCATTTTAGTTTAAACATACGCTGCCACAGGCAATTTGTTTGACAAAATCAAGATCTAACATTTGTCCTTGACAATACAGAAGTAGGTAGCAAAACCAACTGGCATTTTTATTATATTTCAATGCTCTTGCTGAAGAAGTGACAAATAATCATGGTACTAATGGTTGGATCAATTAGAGCATGACATTTCCACAGGAGAGAGTTCAGTGTGGTGTGTGTATATGCTGAGGATGAGAGGTTTATAATGTGTGTGACAAGTTTTATGAGCAGCAGACAGTATGGTTGTAGTCACATAGAAAACCCATGGAAAGGTTGCCCTTCATCTTCCAGCATCTCCACTTTCTTTCTAAGTGTTTTGTCATTTTCATTTCCTGGGTTCCAATTTGATCTAAGCATTTTATATTTTTGTGTGGCCATCATGAATGAAATTGTTTTCATGTCTTTTTTTTTTTTTCAGTATTTCTGTCAATGGTAGGGAGGAAGATTGCTGGTTTGTAAGTATACTGTGTGTATATGCATGTGTGTACCCCCTCTCTCTGTCTCTGTGCGTGTATGTGTGTGTGTGTGTGTGTGTGTGTATTTGTGTATGTGTGTGTGTACACAGTCATACCTTCCCATATTTGCAGCAATACAAGAGAGAAAGTCTGAAGACAACTTGCTACAAAATTTATATTTGTGGACAGGGAGAAGGCTCAGTGGTTAAGAGCACTGGCTACTTCTCCATCGGACTTCACTGGTGGTAACAAAATTGGATCAGCTGCTGTGGAAATTTGTTTGATGAATTCTTTAAATTTTTTGATGTTGTGCAATTCCATTTTCTCATATTTAACAAAATATTGAAGTAGATGCTCTTATGTATATACCAATACTCTTCATGGTTCTATTCATGAGGCAAAACATGGAAGCAGTTCTAATGTTCCTCAGTGAATAGAAGGGAAATAGGATTTACACACATAATATGTAGGATAAATATTACCCAGTCATTAAAAGACCACTAAATGGTATCATTTTAGTAATTGAAAGAAAGCAGGTATTATATGCTACATATTATGCTAGTTCTTAAATCAAATTTTAAGCAAACTCTTGGGCAAGTCAATTACTTGTTGATTAAGAACTTAAGGATAGGAAAAAAGTGAAATATCTTTGGACTAAAGATTTTTATTTTAGAAAAATTAAAATGCTTGGATTTAGTGGTTTTAAGTACACACAAATGTGAATGAATAAAAAACTTTTGGAAATATTTTCTTTTTCTATTAGTTTTACCACTTGAAATATCCCTGGAAATATCACTAAAAAATTCAGCATGTGAACTGATGTTCAGATATGTATGTGGCTCTTATTCTCTCAATGATTAACATGCCGCAAGTTTTCCCAAACACTGCAACATTTCCAATAATTACTGGAAGCTTTGTTATCATTTGCCTTGCAGGAATATTGGTTGGTATATACAGTATAAAAAGATGAAATAGTCTCATTTATGCAATAAAATATCAGAAACATTTTTTCAAATACAAAGTAAACTGCTGTAGCAATATTAAATTTAATATTTAATCTATATTGAAAGATACTAACATTTTACAATATCACATATAATCATCTCATAAAAATTAGTGGTGATGTGATTTGTATCCTCAGAGTGAAGTTTCACCTTTGACTACTGTCACAAAACAGTACATTGGGGATGTATTCACAATTGTGTTCTTTTTTTCTGTTAGGTGAGATAATCATTCTCATAAACAAATTGTACTTGTTCTTTTCTATCCATTTTTTCATATTAACTTTGTTAAAGTAATTGTCAGTTAGGCTTTATATAATTTGGAGTTGTAAAGCCTGGTATTTTTTACATAATTCTGCATTGCAAGATGACCACTACTCATTATACTCATTAACATATCTATTAGTTCATTTAGCTGGAGTCTATTATGAAAATATGGTTTAATTTAATAGTGGCATCTATATAATTTATTGAAAATAATTTATAACATTCTATGACATTTTGTTACTATGGTGAGAGTTTATAATTGGTCTACTATTGACCTAACTGAAGATGAGAACCAAATTGATTAGCCTTCTAATAAATTCTAATTTTCATATATTTATCAGTTTAATTACTATTGGGTTTAATGATCCATTTTTGATTTCTTATTCTATTTTAATGAATTGCAGATACAATGAAACTCAATAAAATAATCAAAAATTTAAATTTAAAAAATAGGATATATATGAAATATTAAATTGAAGGAGACAGTTGCTGTATTGATTGAAGATAAATCTTTAAAAATAAAATAATTTTGAAAAACCATAATAGTAGTTTTTGTAGATAGCAGGAGTTTCTTTGGAAATGAAAAAAATATTGTGCACTTTACAGGCAACATTTGTAAATAAACACTGTTTTTCTTAATACAATGAAACTTATGAACCTTGGGTTATCAATGTACCCTATTTTGGATAATCCCATATTGCAAGAAGGTGTTAGTTTTTTAGAAATTTTAAGTTGTTTTTAAAACTGTTATTATACTGTGAGTATTTTCATTCCTTATGTGCTGCTTGTTTCTGACACTCTAGTTACTAACTGCTGGTGAGTGTTCAGCTTGCTAATCTGGGCAATGTTTTAAATATAGGTACTATAGATAAAACTTAGACTTCAGAAAAACCTTCTTTGAAGTAGCTGCCTCTCTGTATATACCTTGTTAAATTTTGAATGTCTTTTCTTATTTCATATTCAATGTTTGTTAGTCAATAAATCTGTTGGCCTTGCCTTCTCCTTGTTCTATATATGAAACATTAAACCATCTGTTTGGAATCAAGCTAAGTTTTGTACTTATTCATCCTGTTTAATTACTTAACTGAACTTTTATATGAATTCATCTACAGAAAATCACTAACAGTATATTTTGTTACAATTCAGTTTGGGTTTTTCTATCATATCTTTCATATACTTATAAATCATCATAAAGAGTGTGAAACTTTTAAAAGCATGACACAAAATTTCAAAGATTTCAATAATGAATTAACCTACTATATTGGATTCAACAAAATATTCTACTCCTCACATAATAATAATAATTGAAATTCACTATAATTTCTTGTTTGTTTTTAACAATTGTAACCATGGTCTAAGATTTAGGCAAAACATTGACTTACATTTAAATCTCCATTGTATAACAGAATGCTAAATTATACAAAATAGACATTAAATAAATCTTCTTTAAATTAATGAATAGGTCCAGGAAATAAGGTGATTAAGCATAGATATTAACTCATTGAATAATAATTACAAAATTATCTTATTAATTTTTCAATGTTATTAATAGAAATTAATTATTTGGAAGATTATAAAATAGAATGCAGATTTTCATCTTATTCTTCAAGATTTAATCCCCTCTTTGCTTTAAGTTTTTGGAGGAATTTTTACTTATTTTTTAACTCTACAGATTTTAATATTCTTAAGTGTGTGTATATGTTTGTGTGTGTGTATATGTGTGTGACATGAAATACTTTTGCAAGTATCATTTATGTATTATTTAAATTTACTTAGAAGCTGCCTCTGGAAGTGGGATAGATGCCACAATTTTGCAAATCTAAGCATAGTTGTTTCAGTGTCTTTTATCCAAGGTGCCTTGGAGGATCCTAAACTCTGTGACAGGGAGATAGAACAAGAGCAAAAATCTATATGTACTCAAACCACTGTGCCCTTGAAAATAGCTAGAAGGTATGGCATTTCTCAGAAAGGTTACTGGTGCTTTTCCTGTTGCAAATTAAGAAATAAATAAAGACCCAATGTGGAGATTAGGAAACAAGAGGTTCACCAATGTAGAGGTTTAATCAGGAACTTCAGCATGACTGCTTTTCCATCAGTCAATTGCTTGTGAACATTGTAAGCTTCAGATTTAATGATGCTATCTTTGGTCTTTTTTCATCAGGGTTCCCCAGAAATCAACTGAATGCTGATATCACTTGGATTATTACCCTAGGTACTGTTTCTATTCATCTGCTACTTGATATTATCTAACCAGAGTATTCTTGAGCTATATGTACTGCACTTAGCTATATGCATTGCACTTAGCAATGTGTGAATCATTCTTCTTTCAATGATGAGACTATAGTTCCAGGGAAGCGTTAGTGAACCCCCAAAGACCAGACAGGAGCCAATCTGATGCAAATCACAGCAGGGCCTTTATTTGAGCTAGGCTGGGCTCAGCCCATTGTCAACACACTGGACAGTTTTGGTGGACAAGAGTCCCGAACATCTATGGGGTAAGTTTTTATAGAAAGCAACAAACGGGGGTGAGGAGTGGGGTGTGTGAGTGTTTTTAGCCTGGCAAGCATCTAATTGGAGAGCAATTATAGACTTAAGCATAATTGGCTGGTGTTGCATGTAGCTTTTCACTCTGCTCAGTTAACAGGCCAAGCTACCAGACCCCACCCAGTTTCCCTTGAATCCATGGATTAAACACACACACACACACACACACACACACACACACACCTTTGTTCTTTTTCAACTTGCCTTTGGACACAATTGCTGGGCACTACTATCTCCCACCTGGAAAAGCATGCCCTTATTAATATTCTTATCTCTGCACCTCCCACCTGCCCTAAACTTTAGTGGCTCGGATACATCTAGTCCCTGCCGAACATCCTTGACCACCTGCTTGTAGGAGTGGCCACAGGTCCCTGCTTCTGAGATCTCAGAGATCTCACATGGCTGCTTGGTTCTCCTCTCTCCAAAGCATAGCTAACTTCTCCTCTGTTATGGATCGGGAAGTCATGCTTATTCCTTCAGCCAGACAATTAATTGGTTTATGACTTTCTTTACTGACAGATCAAGAACCAATTGGGGAACAGGATCTTAGCATTAGAACCATCCCTACAGGCAAGTGCTGGAAGTCAAACCATAAATTTAACCTTTGCTTCATTCTGTATTTGTGGTTGTTAGGTATGGGGCAGACTTGTTGGGGATTTAGCTGGAAACTCTGGATTTGCTGGGGGAGATTAACCTGGAGACACAGGTCCTATTAGGGTTAGCCTAGAAATTGGAGCTAAGCTCTGGTTTTGTTGGGGTTTAACATAGGTACTAACCTGTTAGTTTACCTGAGTTCAAGTCCTCTAAAATGGAGTGTAAACTTAAAAGATTTCGTCTCTCGGGACTATGATATAATGCATATGCAAGTTATAGTTCATATTGTTATATTTACATCATTTTGAAGTCTAGTGAAGTATTTAGGAATTAATTTAGACTAAATCTTTTTTAGGATAGCTATTTGTATAATTTAAAATTTGCTAAAATTATTTTCAAATCTATTGCTTTCCTTTTTTAAATTAAACCTGAAACCTCAGTTTTATTATAGTTTATCTTTCATTTACAATAATTATCCAATACAATGAGTATCCTATCAGATAAATATGATTAAATAAAAAGGCAATTATAAGTACCATTTCCAAGCTACCTCTAGCACACAATTCTGTTTTTGATCTCATTAATTTTACATGGGCAATTGTCAGACACTGTTGTTGAACATCCACTGAAGAAGAATAACAAAGGGAGAAAATTGTGTAAACCATCTGTGATAGGCATGGACAATGAAAAGAGCCCTTCCTAGCTGAAGCACAGACATGGGATAGCATACACCTTTTGATAGCTTCTGTGAAACAGAAAATCATTAAAGAGATTAGAAGTAGGCTGGGTTATTTCTTCTCCCCATGATTCCAGGAAAGCCACTGAATTACTTTTGCAGGGAGTAGAGACAAAGGTGTCTGCCACAGACAGAATGTCAAAAAACTTATTTGAGCTTATCTTTAATGCTAATACAAGACACACTTGGCTGTCTTAAGACTGGATAGGGCTGCAGTTGACCATGAACCCACAGACTTGTAAAAGCACAGTATCAACAATTCAGAACAGTTGATCACAGATGATGCATTGGCTTTAAATTAGATTTTTCCTAGGAATGTAAGTTTTACTCACGACTTAAAATGTATAAATTTGTCACATTTCTCTAAAATATCCAATTTATATTATCTCATAAACTTCAGAACAATAATTTTAAATATTGAAAATATATTTACTATTGATACCCTGAGAAAAGGGGTTGTGTGTGTGTGTGTGTGTGTGTGTGTGTGTGTGTGTGTGTTGGGGAGAATGCCACCTCAGAGGCAAAAGGAAGGAGGATAAGTGAAGAACTCTGAGAGGGGATGGAACATTTGGGATGTTAAATGGAAATTATTAATTTAAAAAGGCAACATAAGTGCTAAAGAGAACTTTTCAACTTCTCATAGGACATTTATAGGACAATAGTATTGAGTGTATTCAATGCTGAGGATAAGTACATTAATTCTGTGATTTAGAGCTGGCATGGTAGGGAAAATGTCTAGTGCCAGCACATGAGAGTCTGAGACTGGGTAACAGGAGAGACATTGAAGACTCTCTGGGCAACAAATTAAGGAAAGCAAAAACAAACAAGGGTTAAAATTAAGGTGGAGGCATCTAATGTCAAAATCTGACATTCTTATTGAACAGAAAAAAAAAGTACACATAACTAACACTAGAATAAAATATTGAAATAATTTAACACTTTTTCATAATAAAACACTTGATGCAAAGTAGATATAGATGAAAATTACCTCAACGTAATGGAAGCAATTATTATAGTATCTACATTTAGCAAAGCCAATAGTGAATAAACGGAAGGTTTCTGTCTAAGATGAATCCACAAGGCCAGTTTTACACCTTTTATTCTACATGTTTTTATAAGTGCAGCCCAGAGTTATTCAAAAAATATAAAGCTTTCAAATAAAAAGGGTATGAAGTAAAATCATGTTATGTAAAACATATATGTCCTTATAGGACCACAGTAGTAAAATGTTGCTTTAGATTTATATTTTGAACAAACAAAAAATATATCCTAAAATTCATATGCAACCTCAATGTAACCTGGGGAGCCAATGCAATCCTGAAAATTAAGAAAATATAACTAACACAAACATTCAGACTTCTAAGCAGAAGTTCAAGTCTACAGTACTGAATATAGTATAGTAATGGCATTCAGAGCATTTTCTAGTTTAATGGGAAGAAATAGAAAGTCCAAATATAAATCGTCATGCAAATATTTAAAATCATGTTCAAGAAAGGTATGAAGACAACTGAATGGGAAAATGGGACAATACTCCCAAGAAAGCTAATTAGCTCACAAAAATACTTAAAATTACTAATCATTACTAATATTAGTAATTTGGAAGAAAAAAATTATTGGTCAGAATTTGGAGAAATCGGAATTGTTGCATATGATTGATGAAAATACAAAATGGTACAGTAATTCTTTAGAGCTATTTAAAATGTGTTTATTCTATGTTCCAGCAATACCACTTTGAGTCTCAAATAAGTGAAAGCATGCATTTGAACAGACATTCATTTAATCAAATATTGATATGATCATAACACAGAAGGGCAAAAGCTGGAAACAACCCTTGTGGACCTTGAAGAATGAATTAAGAAACTAAATGTCTTATATACATATCATAGAATATATTTAGCCTAAAAATGAAAGAAATCTGGACACATTCTACAAATTGGAAGAAACTTCAGGACATTATGCTAAAGAACTTAAGCAGTAAGAAATTAACAGATATGTTTCCAACTAGTTAAAACTATAAAATAATCAAAATCATAGAAACCAAAAATGAAATAAAGGATTGCAGGAAATGAAGAATTAGTGACTGTATGGGGGATACAAAAGTTCACTTTCTAAAGATGAAGTGTTCTAGAGTAAGGTAGAAATGGCGGTCCTGCAACACTGGGAACACAACTAGCATTATACAGTACAGTTAAAATGATTAGCATGCTAAACTGTATTTTATGTGGATTTTAGAATTACAAATAAATTCAAAATATATCATAAAAAACCATAAAGATGGTATCATTTTTAAAACATAAAATTGATGAAATTGATATATTTACCAAGATTATAAAGAATTCTTGATAACTTAATATTATTAAATGACACAATTTTTAAAATGGATAATTTAAATAAATAGATGACAAAAATAATATTCACATTGTAAGTAGGAAAACACCTGCTAAAGTATCAGTAATTTGGAAAAAAATTAAATTAAGACAGCAATGCAATAGAAATATGTATCTGCAAAATTATTCTATATGAAAGTAAAATAAAAACATCTGCCTTGACAATACCAAGTGCTATACACACAGAAAACCAACTGGAAGCGTTATATATTCTTGATCCAAATTATGATAACACAACTGTTTATAAAACTCTTTTATGGATTTATCCATGGTTAAACTGATACCATATAACTTCAGTATCAGATTATATGTTGGAGAAAGAACAGTGGTTTTCTATCTCTACAGATGCTCTATAAGGATACAGAATAGTTTTGTTTACAGTCGCCCGCATGAAACACAACCCAAATATCCTCAAGGAATTATTAGCTGGACAAGTTGACTGACATCCACACAAGTAAAGATTAGCAGTAATAAATGAGAAAACGACCAGTAAATGTAACACCATAAGTATACAGCAAAAGCATTGTGTGGCTCTGTCCTTCCCTTCATGGTTCATTCTGGAAAAACCAGACAACAGGGAAAGAATTCAGATTAGTGGTGGCCAGGCAAAGTATGCAGAAGTGGGGTGGAGGTGGAGGTGGATGGGTTGGGAGAGAGTCCTGCAAAGTGTACTGTGAAAACCTTGAAGAAATTAAGGGGCATCTCCTATCTCATTTTTGGTATTCTTCTAATAATTATAAGTTTTGTTGAAATTCATGTAACATAGTCTAGGAAATGCCTCATTGCTAACTGACAATTGGGATTTACTATACCTTAGTTTTCAAAGAAGCCTACATAACCAGGAGCTACAGCAGAAAGTAAGGAGGAACTCCTTGCACTACTGTGGGCATTTTCTCAAGAAAAGTTTTGCTAATGTCACTGTGTAAGAGTATAACAGGCTGAATTATTAGATTTCCTATTGTATTCATAAAGTATTCTTTTCCTAATTTCCAATGCTCTATAAATATCTTTATCCTCTCTTTTATTAGGTCCATGTACATATATATTTACAGTCTACCATTAGTTTATAGTTTTGCATAATGTGAAACTTCTTCATTAGGGCATAATTCTGTTTTTATAATTAGATAAGTTTTATTATATTACAATATTTCTGGTTAATTAATAAAACCAATTAGAAAGTTTTTAATAAAAAGAATAAAAATAATAAAATAATTTCAGCCACATACTTAAGAATTTATATTAAATTTCACTTCTAAGGTACAGGGAAAAATATGGGAAACTATCAAAATTCTGTGTTGCTGGTTTGTAATGTGTTACTTGCCCTTAAAAAGATATCATCCATAATTTCAATAAAAATTCCCATATACTGTGAATAGTAGGAAGAGGGATGTATGCTGTCTATTCCACCTCTTTAATGCCTACCAGACACAGGGAAGTTCACCATGAAGAAGTGGGAGGGGAGATCTGGAAAAATGGCATTAAACATATGCTCTAAACCAATTAAGATGTATGAAACAAGCTTGAAATGATGAGGATTCTCCATATTAAAAGTCACGGATGTCAATTTGGCTAATCTATTCAAACTCTTCATCAATTTTGGTTTGTAGACTTTGAGATACAGATACTACCTGGTAAAAGAAGAGTTGGGGTTTCATATTTGTATTCTTCCATAAATATCTGAAGTCAAGGAAACACTGTGAAATTTGGTAGCATATAAACATGGAAAAAATTGGTCACTTTGAAGACAAACGTTGAAAGTAAGACATTTGAAATATACAATGAAGTCATGTCTAGATTTGAAATCCCAATATTCTGTCAGGTGAAAAACAATATTGTCTGGGATTTCAAAATGACTCCATGTGTTGTTAATCAATTATACAATTAGCTTCCTGCCTAGAAGTTATGTAAGATCTATCACCACTGTGACTATTTTACCTGTGAAATCAGGGAGAAACGGTAATTAAACACACATTAACCAGACCTAGGGGTTTGCGTACAGCAATCTATTAATCAATATTGAGTAGGTATTGTAATAGATATCCAGAAGAAACTGAGTTTTAACTTTGCTATCAAATATGAATATGAGGAGAATGTTTATATTGTCTCAGCAAGAACAGAGGGTGCAGGAGGGAAAATCCTGGAGAGTGGAAAGCACACATCCCTCTATGTTCTTTTTCAATGAAGAGATTGTAGGACTTCTTATGGATGTTTTCATCTCATTCTCACTCACATTTATAATTATACAATTTACTGATGAACAATGTGAAGTTATTTGAAAGGTGAATTAGTCTTTGTGGTGGTTTGAGATGTGCCCTCATAATTGTGGGCATTTGTATAACTGATCCCCAGTTTGATGTTGTTTTAGGAAGCTAAATGTGTATAGTCTTGCTAGAGAAAGTATGTCACTGGGGGAAGGATTTGTCGTTTCAAAACTTATGTCCCAATCCCAGTTTGCTCTTGCTCCTTTCTGTTTGTGGATACAGATTTGAGTTCAAGTTCTCAACTTAGAACTCCACCTGCCTGTTGTCCCCACCATTTCATATGTTAATTTACGGACAAGGACAACACTCTAGATTTACCCTATGCCTGAAACAGTGCTCGGAATGTAAAGGTGAGTAAAGCATGATATGGATCAGCTAATTCCATAAATAGTTGTATTTTTGAATTTAGTCTAATGCTAAGAAGTATGTAATGTTGTTGGAGCATCTCAAAGGGGGAGTCAACTAGATCAGTGACACTGGAAAGTCTTATGGTTTCTCTTCCTGGGACAAAATGATGATCAAAAGCAATTTGGAGGAAAAAGCACTTATTTCAGTTTGCCTGTTCCAATCACAGTTCACCTTAAAGGTAAAGTCAGGGCAGGACCTCAAGCCAGAAGCCTGGAGAGCAGGAGATGATTCAGAAGCCAAGATGGATCTCTGCTTATGTGCATGCTTTTCATAGCTTACTTAGCCTGCTTTCTTACAGTTCCTAGGAACACCAGCTCAGGGATGGACTGCCAAAAGTGAGGTAGATCCTCTTATAGCAAACATCAATTAAGAAAATTCAGTACAGCCTTCCTTGACAGGCCAATCTGATAGGGACATTTTCTCAGTTGAGCTTCACTCTAACAGAAAGACTTTAACTTGTGTCAAATTAATATATGAACCAGCCAACACAGAAGGTTTCTTTGGAAAGTGACAATTGGCTATGAATCTGAAGAACAAGAAGTAATTAACTCAAACAGAAAGGGTATCACAATGGGCAACATATCACATAAGAACTTTGGACCAGATATTTGGCAAGAAATAAGGTCTTTAAGATCGAAATATGGCTGAATAAAAAAGGAACAAAAGGTTTGGTATCAGACAGGCTTTGCAAATTTCCCTTGTAATTTACTGGGCATCCTCTAGTCGAACTCCAGATTCTTCTCCAGTTCAGCCCCGCCATCTGTGTCAACTAAAGTAAACACCATCTTGTGACTTTCTATGTAAGCATCTTCCCACATCAACTTTGGAGACACATTGCACTCAATCATTGGTGTGGTTTTCTTCATCACCAAAACACAATCTGCTTTTAAGAAATCTGTTGATTATATTTCCCTTATTATCATTCACAAGCCAAACTGCTTAACTTTAAGATAGATTAATCTTTTTTATTAAATACTGTAAAGACTGATTGGGTAACCTATTTAGTGCAAACTGTGACAAGCTTTTAATTTTCCATATTCATTCCTGTGTTTAGATGTGAGATAAACTGTTATTTATGAAGATATGACTATTGGTAATTTCCTAAATTTCTGTGATGCAGTTCTCATCTAATTTCTCATTTTCAAAGTAGAAATAATAACAATCCCAGTGTTCTACCAATGCTTACAAATTAACTGGATAGCTTCAAAGTGTTTTCAGTGTTAATAATTGACAATTGTCAACATCAATCTTAAAGAAAGGAATTGGAACAGGAGTATGAAGTAGAAGTTTCTGGTGGTGTCACATAATATTTTTCTGAAGCAGACTCATGTAATGTTTTGCTGATGCAGACCCATAAGAGGACAAGTGATGTTGGAGACAGTATAACTAGGACCCAACAATGATGGGATGCTTACATAGCTAACAACACAATGCTTCATTGTCTCCTGCCTTTGCTGATCTTCACTTCATTGAGAGAGGCATGGTGGAGAACTTATTTTGCCATTTTGGTTGATTCTGGTTGTTCCCACTGACTCATGCCAATTTGGCAGAGGCATGGCTGTTTCGGCTAGATGGTTTTGTCACTGCTGATTTGTATTTGGTGACACTTCTTGAATTGGACTGTTGGTATTCAGATACTACTAAACTGGACTGCTGGTATCCTGTCAATAGAGATTAGAGTCACCCCAAAAGACTACTTCAAAATAGGTCTACATACCCCAGTCCTATTATCCATCTTTTGCCCCTACTTCTAGATGGTGGGCTAGAATGGGGTTGAAGGATTTGAGAATCCCTCAATGAATCCACTCTAAATATACTGGTCCCTTTGCCTGATCTCCTTTTTTAGTACTTACATTCATGAAATATAGGGAGACACTGGTATCCCTTGTCTTCACAATTCCAGCACCAGATACAAAAAGACAGCAAAATTTTTGTGGTTCCCTCCAAAAATCTGTCACATATGAGCCAAGTGTTGAATTATGTGGCAAATCTATTTCTCTAAAATGCCTAAACAAAGTATTATCTCCCTTTATGACCTGCCCACAAACCCCAAAAGTGTACCTAAGTCCAAAGCAGCAAAAGGAAATAGAGTAATAAGGAGGGAAAAAAATCTGTGTTCTTTGATATTGCCAATTGTTATAGTAACAAGATGTGTGGGCTTTGCCCTACTTCATCATAAACTGAGGAAAGTGGCATGAAAGATGAACATGAAGAAGCCTTTACCATAATTTGCTAAGTCACAAATGGAACCGAAAGGGTCAAATCAGTGCTGATGCAGATCAATCTCATGTATTCCAACAATAATCTGCCCCATGTAGTCTAACTTTCCTCTCAACAAGGTCCAGGTTTGTAGTGATAATTTTGGAGATTTGGTTTCTTAAATAAGAGATATCATGAGAATATTTTTTTTTGCTTTAATCCCAGGAATGGATATATGAGGCCACTTTAGATTGTCCCAGGCAACTAACTATGATTTCTTGCATGTTATATCAAGGGTGTGATTTTGGCAGATGTGGATAGTTTCTGCAGGTATGTGACATTTGTAATTCTGAGGTTTTTTTCAGTAAGCTTATATTAAAGTCTATGTGAGAAATATCTGGCTCTGTAATTAACAATATAGTCCTCAAGGATTTACTGCCAATTCAGACAGTACAAAATAGAGATTATGTTTTAGAAACAACAAAATCATGCTAACAAACCAACAAAAATTCTAATGAGTCCATTATCAATACAACAAAGGAAACAATAGATGCTAGATCTTGTCTTATTTAAAAGAAGAAGATTGTCTTTTCTTGTTATTGTTTTATATCTTGGATTTTTGTTTCATTCTGATGCATGATTTCCTACCAACCTCATCCTTTCAGGATTAATTGCAGAATGGAGAATGCAGTTAACTGTTTATGATATACCCTCTAGTCTCAGCAAGATACTGTGGAGAGTGGATAAATATAGTTTATTTTGGTGTTCTTTTCTGTGATCTATTTGTACCTACCAGAATGTGGTCTCAGTGTTCTTCCTCAATTCATCTGGACTAAACATTCTGTTCCCCATGTTAGTTGATCAGCTCAGCATAAAGTCAGAAAAGAAACATTCTGAGGTTTGTGTACCGTCATGTTGGCTATGATTCCGATCTTTGAAAGAGCAACCGTCTGTTTGAACCATGTAGACTTACTGCTACATAGTTTCTCTGGCACAATAAAATTGCTATAGATATTCCCTCAGACACTGAAGTTCTAAAATCAAATAAAACCAAAAGAGTAACATCCTGGTGCAGATTATGTATGGGTCATAGACAGTGGTCCTCTCCAGTTAATATATTAAAATTTGGGTTGCTGCTTCTCTCTACAATGCTATAGCAGGACTCTAATCTATTATAAGCAGTGTCTATCTACAAAGAAGCAACTGGGGCAAAAACTAAGCAAGACATTTTACTGTCATACTCAGGTACTGAGAGAATGAGAATATGAGAATGCTGTAAGTTGGCAACCATCTACTCAATAATAAGAAAGATCTTAAACGAAGCCAATTTCTAAAACCTTGATCACTGGGTCTCAAGAACGTGTAGAAAATGCAGTTCTGTTGTGTAAGCCATTAGTCTATACCATATGCTATGGAAGTTAGGGGAGTATAACACACCTCACACAGTAAAGATTTCACCATCTGTTCTTTAAGAACCTTACTTTCCTCCAGATCTTCATGAATATTTTGCATCACAATATATGTTCACATTACTTTCATTTAAAAAGAAAATTCAACACATCTTCCTTCTAACACAACCTTCCTCTATTCTCAGCATCTTCTGCCTTTATGAATGTTATAATCCTCCCTTTGAAACATTCCAGGAAGTCTTCTCTCTCTCAGTTCTTACAAAACCATCAATCCATAAAATATAAAGTTCAAATTTTTAGGAGTAACAAAACCATGATCTGAATGGATATAAGGCTCATTACATAAAATGGAATGCATCCCTAACAAGCTCAGGTGACTAAAAGCCTGGGTCCAGATTGGCTGTGAACCTAGGAAAGAAACAAATACTGCTGCTCTACTAAAGCAATAATTCTCTACTTATGAGTCACAAAGTCTTTGGAGGTCAGTTGACCTTTTCAGAGAGGTCACTAAGACCATCAGAAAACAGATTTTTACATTATAAATAATAATAGTAACAATATTACAGCTATGAAGAAGCAATGAAAATAGTTTATCATAACAAGAAGAATTGTATTAAAGGAACAGCATTATGAAGGTGGAGAATCACTGCTAAAGGAACATAGCAGCAAAATGACTCCATGACATTCTGTTATACTCACAGACAGTGTTTTTCTCAGTCATCCTTAGAGAAGCTTTTTCTAACACTAGATAAAAATAAGTAGAGACCTCCTGGTTGACAATGAACAAAAAGTAAGAGACTATGAAACCTTCTGTACTAAATGGGAAATCTCCCTCAATTTCCTGCCCTAAGAGAACCTTGCAGCAGAGAAAACAGAAAGAGTGTAACACTGGAGGGATGTAAAACACTAAAGAAAAAAGACATTCTTAACACAACATGATCAATTCACATATGAAATAATGGAGAACATAAACATGCACTGGGCATACACAATTGATAACAGCTCTCAAACAAACAAACAAACAAACAAAAATCATACTCTCCAATGGAGTTTCATCTATTATAAAAAACACTCTAAAGGCCAGGTCACATGCCCCACAGTAGATAACCAGCATAAAATGAACTTAATGGTTATTTTAGATGTTCTTGTAGTGTTTTTCCAGGTCTTTTTTCTCCCTTACAGGTCTTATGGTTTTTGTTTAGATCATTTCTTCTGTTTGCTTGTTTTAATTTAATTTAATTTTATTATTATTTTTTCTTGTTTGTTTGCATCATAATGAGAGAATGGACATCAGTAGCAATGTGGTAAGAATCTAGAAGGACTTGGAGAAAGGGAAACAATAATCAAAATATATTGTATTAGATATCTAATTTTTTTAAAAAAATCATAAGATTACTTAAGGTCAGTACAAACTCTATGGTTTTAAAGAAGTTACTCATTATTTATTTCTTACCCCATTTGTCCCCCAAACAACACTTAATTAGGAGAATTGGATTATATCCCCATTTTATAAATTGTTTTATGCACTGATTTTTCTCTTATTACACATGTTTTTGTAGCTGATTCTTCCCTCTTTTATTCTCCAAAATAATTGTGTTCTAAGAGCCCATCTTGGATCCTGTTCTTTTAACCACTAGGCAACCGTATTCTCAGATATTGGTCAAAGGATATGAACTACACTTGTCTTCTTGGATGGATATACTCCTCAAATTCAAAATGTCTAGTGTAACACTCCCATTTTAAGCTCTTTTTTCCAGTCTTTGTTCTTCCAGAAAAACCAAAGCAAGCCAACAAAAACTCTTGGTACCATTAATGGATTCGTAAACAAGTCTTGAACATTTTAATGGAGTACTAATTTGCACAAAGAATCCAACACTACTTCCTCCTTCCAACTATTTAATCTGTTTTAGTGTAAGCTTCCAGGGACTGCCAGTCATAATCTCTTTACTATATCCTTAACACTACAGGTGAGGATGATGTTCTCTAAAATAAAGCAAAGTGCAGATATCATAGTTTCACAGTCTCCATTAGCTTTTATGTACTATGGCAGCTTGAATATGTCTGGCTAATAGGAAGTGACATTCTTAGGAGGTGTGGCCTTATTAGAGGAGGTATAGTCTTGTTAGAGGTAAGGTTACTGTGGAGTCAGGGTTTTGAAGTCTCATATATATGCTTAAGTCTGGTCAGTGTGATCAAACCACTCCTTCTGCTTGCCTGCGGAATACTGTCTCCTTCTGACTTCTGATCGAGATGTAGAACTCCTGGCTTCTTCAGCATCATTTCTGCCTACACACTGCCATACCTCCGGCCATGAAGAAAATGGAATGAATCTCTGAAACTGTTAGGCAGCCCCAATTAAATGGTTTCCTTTATAAAACTTGCCATGGTCATGTTGTCCCTTCACAGCAACGATACTCTGACTAGGACCTATACTTTAGGTAGAAAAAGAAATGAATATTTTGACTGAACAATATATATTTCTTTCCCTTTTTCTCTGTTCCTGGGGGACTCCATATACCTCTCATGCAATGAGATTTAAATGATTTTTATATATTAACAATAGTATCTTACAAAACGCTGGAATGGTTCTTTGTTTTCCATCATCATACATAATAACATATTTGAAATGTTATTTATCTTTTGCTATATTTCTTATCATGAAAGCTTGGATAATATTATTAGTCCAAAGCTACATCATTAATCATCCCCAAATCCTCAGGGATAAATAGTAAAATTAATTTGTGAATAGAAACATGGCATACTATCATTTTAAATATGTGTCTACAACCAATACCCAATTCTTTCTTTACTGACATAATTTGCTCAAAATGTTGGATTGAGCCTTTATTTGATGAATGTCATTGGCAGAGTGATAAGGAAAAACTTGCAAATTTTGATTCCTGTGCAAACCTAAAATTCTAAGACAATCAACATTAACTTGATAATATATTGATAAATCTATCTATTGATCAAAGTAAAGATAGATAAAGAGATATAGATGGGTACATATATGAATAAAGTATAAATAATTCTATCAATTAAAATGATATGTTTTCATGTTTTAAAATGTCTATGAATTGTAGAGTAGTACCATAGAGCTAATTAACCTATGGTTAATTCAACAAAAATACTCATTTTTGTTCAGAGATCACATAAGATTTTTCTCCAGTGGTTCTCAAGAAAAAGGTATGGTTAGCTGTAGTCAAAATGTTTGTGCACCTCATCTCCAGAATTCTTTCAACCCAACAAAAATTTCATATCCTTTGACAAATATCTACCCACTAGTCTATGGTAGTCATCACACAATAATTTTTTGTGTGCTCTCTAAGCAGTACAACAACACTTCAAGTATACATAACACAGTCAAAGCAGATCAGGCCAAGATTAGGTCTTCTGGATAAAATTGTGCATTATTTCTTTTCATTGTTGTTGTTTTGTTATGTTTTGACAAATCAAGTCCTTGCTTGCATATTCTTGAATTCTATTTCCTGAAGAGAATACAATCTCTTAATTTTATTTCCTATGAAGCAATGATATAAAATATTGTTATATAATAGACAGTGAATAAGTATCTGAAAAGTAAATGTATTTGGTGATGCACTCTATTAACAGGAGCTATTTTTACTTATTTTAGGTCAATCTTACAAGATCAAACTTTTCCCACCACTTCATCTATATCAAATACCAGAAACCAGAAACCCAATGCCCAATGATCCAGGAGTCACAAATCTTTTACATATATTATTATGAAGTGGTTATATTCTGAAATTCACAATACTATTAGAAAAAACAATAACATAAAGGAAAAAAAATTTATTAGTTACCTCCACTAAATTCTATTTATTGGAATGCTAATGATTTTTTTAGTCTACCTATAAACCTCAAAATCTTTATATTTATACCTAAAGTAAGATCTGTTTCTTCAGAAAATAGTTCCAGACATTGAATTTGAGCAAGCTACTCAGTGAGTGTGAGTCAATCCAGAACACAACAATGAGAAATAAATATGTGGACAAAAAGGAAGATATGATACCAGAGTTAAAGTAGTTTAAAGTACCTTTGTCACATTTATTGTCTTTTCTTGGCAGTAAAACAATGAAAATAATTTTTCTCCATAGTGTGTTGGTAGCTGAAATGAGGAGTGATACCTCCTAGTTCCAGTTTGCAATCTTGGTGTGGTGGAAAGATTCAGAATGCAGTCATACCAACAAGGTACACATTACATGACTACTAGCACAAGATAGTCAATTCCATGTGTTTAGCACAGATATCATAGTACAAGTTCCTAAAATCTATATCTGTAAGTGAAAATTGATCTAACTGGATTTATGCCTTTGGTTTCAGATGATTTCACATACCTGGTATTTTATAAGTAACTTACTTAAGCATACTGAGTGTCTAACAATTGAACTAAGAGGAAACTGGGCTACAAGACATGCCAGCCTAATCATTGATAATATAGTACAAGCTGTAACAAGAGAAGGACACTGAAACTTCATAGAATGTCTTATAATTTATTGATCAGTTTGATGATAAGTTTATAACAATGTCAAGATCAGTGCAGTTATTATTAGGTAAAATAGGTAGATAAATAAAACAACTAAAAATATAAATAGTGATGGTTGATGGTAAAAAGTACTTCTGTAGCTCCTTTGGAATTGATTAAATTCTACTTTTTTGACTTAAAAGTTAAGAAATTAAGTTTCTATTCTAAATTTCCCTAATCCTAAATGTTCAATGCTTCTTTTGGTATTTTTTAATATTGAAGGTCCATTACATATTTGTCAGGTCCCAAAGAAACTCAAGACAAATGGGTAACTGAGGTGCCTACTACCATATGAAAATATCTACTAGTCTGATATTTCCTGCTGCTCCTGTCTGCTCTTCTCACTTTTCCCTCCCCTAAATCCCTCCATCCCAGTATCTTAGTTTCCTTGCCCCTATCTTCACATTTCCTATATAATCCTGCCATCTAGTCTATGGGCTTTCTTGTTTACCTTGCCACCTTATATCTTCTCTCTTCTCTTACTCTCTTGCTCCTTGCCCCTGCCCTCATTACCCTGTTCAATCAGATGTCCATGTTCAGTATATTATTTTCTTTCTGTCTCTAGATTCTGATGCCTATGGATATACTCTTCCTTATATATATAATAAAATCTTTCTTCTCAATCATATATTGTAGCAGCCATGTTTTCATTTCCTTCAGTATTAAAATGAAATAAAGCACAGTCTTAAGAGCATAATATGGCCTTAACACTTGATTATTCATTTTAGCTGTGGTTACCCAGTTTGGCCAAAAACAAACCTCTACACATAAGTTATATAGAGAGGTAAAAACTCATGTCCAGGGTGGCTATTGACATCTAGGACTATTGAGGGAGAGAAGACCATTATCTTCATGACATGACCTTTGATGAGTTGGTCATACCCCAGAGGATAGCCCAACACCCATGCTTACAATGGAAACACCGGGAAAGAGATAAGATGCCATAAAAACAATAATGATGAAGATGATAATATGTAGAAAGTAGTTTCATCTGTAAAGTGAACACAAGCGTGAAGCATTTGCCAGTTAACCTTGCTCAAAAACAAACCAAAATCAAAATCAAAATAAACAACAACAACAACAACAACAACCACCCCAAAACTGAACAAGAATTGCAGAAATATGCTAGGAAAAATATTAACAATAATATGAAGTTGTTGATAAATGTGATGTGGTACAAAAGTTTACTTAATATTTTAAATATCAAATTAGCAATATATTAATGAACAATAATCAAAATATTCATAAATGATATAAGGAGGTACAATTTATGGCCAGAGAGACTGGTGATGTTCCAGGGCTGCTGAGAGAGAGCAGTGAGTTTCGTCAGTGTTGTGCTCTTCTACTTATGTATGATTTTTATTTTTATTATAGATTGCATCTCCTTGCTACCAGACAGATCTCTTATTTTAGTTTTGTGTATTTATTTAAATGTATGACAATTATAGATTTTAATGCCATGCTCTATCTATCTATCTATCTATCTATCTATCTATCTATCTATCTGGAGAAAATGGCTCTTTATGTAGCTTGGTACTTGCTGTATAAATCAGGCTTGCCTTGAGCTCATGTGAGTTCACCTGCCTCTGCCTCCAAAGTGCTAGGATTAAGAAACCTTCACCTTTTAAAAATGCCAAATGTAACAGACCTTTTTGAATAGATCATATGTTTAACCAGAACCATAATGTTACTTAGTATGAATGCTCTATTGTTTAAGGTTATGTGAAGACTTCTAATAATTAGTTTCTTATTTTAAGGTCAAAATTGTGCAACTGTATTAAAATGAATGATAGTTTAGTTTTAAATGGCATATCATATGTTGTCCTGAAACTTTTAATTGAATTTTTAAACATCAGGCCATGTGAGGGCCAGTCTTTTACTATTTTATTATGAAATGAAATATTTTTTAACAATAAATTTTAAGGGATTTGCTTACAACTGGCCTCTTTCTGAACACAGAGAAAATGATAAACTAGAGAATTTAAAATAAATTCACTAAAGGAAGACTGGGAAATGAAGATAAGAGAAAGACAAGCAGCTGAGAAAGAAGGAAAGGAGGACAAAGAGAGAAACATGGGAGAGGGAGGGGGAGGGAAGGGGACTGGGAGGGAGAGAGGAAGGAAGGAAAGGAGAGGGGGGAGGAAAAAGACACATTCTGGAATCTGAAGGATAGAAAATGATTCTTTTAGTCATAAAGAAATCTCTTTTGCTAGCCTTATTTTCACTAACAAATTTATTATAGGAGGAAAAAAAATTTTTGGTTTGTTTTCTTTTTTAATTTTTAATGGAACAAATTAAGGAAACACTCTCAACTTGCATTTTCTTGTGAGTGGTTAGCAGATGTTTCCACAAGTTAGTGAGTTTACTTAAGTGTCAGAGGCTGGACATTTGTTTATAAAGTTTCTCTTTAGTCAAAGAAAAGCAAATTAGAGAAATCTCTTACGAGTGTAAATATTTCAGCCAGTAATAAACTCCATAATGTAATGGCATAAAGTGCTGCCCAGGACACATTAACTTCTTCCTTCCAGTTTGAACAATGGTAGTATTTCCCTTTTTTGAGTCTAGAATAACAAATCACACATAGCCAAAAAGGCAGGGTGGGGGGAGCTCTAAATATAGAAATCTTTTGAAACTCTGATTCTAGCATGTGAACCTAATTCTTAAGTAGTTAAGTGGCAGACTATTAACTTTGTTTTCCACTTTTTTTGAGTCATGACTTGACTTTCTAATGCTCATGGTCAACTAGACTCTAAGTCTCCTTGCAAAAGCAGCATTGAGGAATCAAGTGAACTGCACTTCCTCCGCAGTTCCCCTTCAGGGCAGGGCACGGGAAAGTGACCCTGGCTTTTGACAAACCTTGCCAGAGCAAAATGTAACAAGCCCTGTCTTTTTTGAGCAGAGTTTTCTATGCTGACAGATACAGCTCAGGAATATTTGATGTCTGCTTGCTGGCCATAGATAATGGTGCATCTTGGGACTACTGTCATTCTTGTCAATAAAAAGGCCTGGGGGGATGTGCAGAAAAGCTACCTTTTGATTCACCATTTTTCTCTCCTTCCCAGGACAATTGTAAGCCTGTGGTCAGCTAGGTCATTTTTATTTTATCCTGATGTGCCTTGATAATAGCATCATGTCTACAATATTTTTGACAAGCCATCGGTGTCTCTTTCTCTGAGTCTTGTGTTGTACAGTCCTGGTCAATGTCAAACACTCTTTGAAAGCTATTGACCATGTTGGCGGGCAATGCACTTGGCATTTCTTTCTTTGATAAAATTAAACCCATGGGAGTTGATCTTTGAATTTAGGGTAATTTTTTGGAAGGGATGGGAGAGATGCTAGATATTCTGTCACTTTCTTTCTGACACTCAGAATGTTTGAAAAACTAAATTCTGTTTAATGCATTTAAACAACATTTTGTGTTGGGAGTTTTGAAGATTTGAAAAGTAGAATTTGGTGAGTTAAAAATGAAAACAAAGTTACAATTTCACTCTATTAAAGGGGAATCTCTTTTAATGATTTTTATTTTTGATAAAATTAAGCTTTATAAGATACATAGGCCTTTTTGTTTGTTCTTTTATGAGAGTTTATATTATATAGAGATTAAAATGTAACCAGAGACTGGCTATCATTTCTTTTCTTAAAACATCCTTTAAAGCATGTTAAGAAATTATGTACAATCACAACTATGCACAACAAGTAAGAATCTACCCACATATACAGCTAGGCAAACCTGCTAATAAAATTCATGCCATGGCAAATGTCTTAAAATAAGTGCTAGGGAGACAGTTCAGCTAAAAAATGTCTGTACACAATCATAAGAACCAGAATATTAACTTTTATCTCTCATATAGAAAATAATAATAAGAAAAGTGTTTCCCTCTCTCTCTCTCTCTCTCTCTCTCTCTCTCTCTCTCTCTCTCTGTGTGTGTGTGTGTGTGTGTGTGTGTTTAGCAAGGGAAGACATGCATTTTTGTAGTACCAGTCCAGGACAGAGGATGGAGACTGACAGATTTCCAGAGATAACTGGCCTCTGAGTCTAGGAAGTTGGTGAGCTCTGTCATAGTAAGAGACTCTGTGTAAAACATTAAGTTGGGAACAGTTTGGGAAGACAACTGATGTTGATCTCTGTCATCTATTTGCATGAATACATACTTGCATATTCACTGCAAGAACACACACACACACACACACACCCCTTTATACAAAGTCACACTCATATACAAACAAGTACTCATCCAGGAACATATATTCACAAACACAAATACATGTATATCCAAATAATGCCTTATAAATAAAAAGTCTGTCAGTGTGCACAGAGATATGCAAAATAAATGATGATTTTTTTAAATTTTATTTTAAAAGCTATTTCTTCATGTGATTTGGGAATATTTACATCCCATTTCTGGTCAATTTCTCTGAGGTAGTCATTCTCTGTTTATGGATAAGTTAACAACAGCTTAGAAATAATGTGTGAGTTTCCTAATTGACATATAGAAAATGATATAGATGAGCATTAAAAGCAAGTACTATCTTTCTGTGTCCAAAATTTTATCACAACATAATAATATCAAAAATGCCAGTTACCATCATCAGAATTAGATTCTTATAGCCAACTAAATTATTTCATAACTCTTTCTGGGAAAGAAGGCACAGTCTACATTTTGATATATGCTGAGAAACTATATACATCCATTTATATATAGTAGTATATAAAACTTATTTAGATAAAACTCATGTTGTAGCTAATATTTGAATGTTCAAACATCTGAATACCTAAACATTCAAATGTGAAGAATAACCTTTAAAGTGAAATGTATATTGGCTTGGTAACTGATAAACGTGCCTTATTAATAGTTGTTTCAAAATATTGACCTTTGAATGGTATTGTGACTTTTTTATTAGAAAAAAATGAATTTATACCTAGAAGTTAATACATAACTTAAAATAGTATAAAAGGGACTCCATATAAAACCTTTCTTTATAGATAAAATCTTTATTATACTGTCCCTTATGCTTCTTTATTGTGTTCAAACCCTTATGCTTCTTTATTGTGTTCAAACCCATTTTACCCTCCATAGCAACAGAGTTTACAGAAATCTTATGATTTCTCATGGATGTCTAAGAAGGTTCTACATGAAACATAGTCAGAAAAACATCAGGTAGACAGAAAATAACTTATATCTTTTAAGATACAATAGAAAATTCTTATAATGGAGTAAACAAAACCAAAAAAGTTCTAAATGTCACCTTAATTTTGTAATAAAATTATTCATTGCTATCTCACATTTCAGAATGAAGCCTTAAAATCATTTGAGACCTTACCTGGGCCACAAAAATGCACACTATTTAAATACACACACACACACACACACACACACACACAGACACACACACACATGCACACACACATTAGTAAGCATTAATGTAAGATTTTAATGCCTCGATTTTCTCTGATATCTCAAGCACAGTTACTACTAAAAATTAAATCACTGAGGCTGGAATAATGTGTTAGTTGTTAAAAGTGCTTGGTGCTCTTGGAGAATACAGGGGTTTAATTTCCAGCATGTACAGGAAACTCTACAAACATCTGTAGTTCCAGTTCCCAGTTCCAGGTATCTGGTGACCTCATCTAGCCTCTATGGGCACCAGGCATACACTCAGTACACATCATATATTTAGGAAAAACTCATTTACACCGAAAGTAAGTCTATAAAAAATTTATCATGAATAAATTATGATGAAAACATAGCAGTAGGCCGGGCAGTGGTGGCGCACACCTTTAATCCCAGAACTTGGGGGGCAGAGACAAGCAGATTTCTGAGTTCAAGGCCAGCCTGATCTACAGAATGAGTTCCCGGATGGCCAGGGCTATACAAAGAAACCTTGTCTCGAAAAACAAACAAACAAAAAAACCAAACAAACAAACAAAAAAAGAAACAAAAAAAAAAAAGAAAAAAGAAAAGGAAAGAAAGAAAAAAAGCAGTATTAAGAAAGTAACAAATGATGATATCAATGGGACCAGAAAAAGCGATTCACTAACCAATATTATTCATAACCACAATTTGTTGAAGAAACCATTTGATCAATCTAAAATAAAAATGCAGGTGTCTGCAACAGATGAGAAAAAATATTATTTATTCCTTATAATCAAACAAAAAATTAACAATTATCTTCATCAATAGAATCTAACATTTCACCAAAAATCCCATTGTGGGCAGCAACAGGAGGACCTGCACAGAACAGAAGAGCCTGCAAGCATAGCAGAACTATTTACAGATCTAGGAATGATCCTTGGTGGCTATGGGATCGGTAAGTGGTAAAAATACTACATATCTGGAAGATTTTAAGATTAAAAATTCAACTTAGAACTTTATTATATTTCTCTAGAATAATAACAAATTTCAAACAGGTAATTAAAAAATGTTATTATTTAATTTTATCCCTTGAAAAGGTATTGAATGCTGTATCTATAACACTCTCATTACTTTTTTCTCCCCCTGCCACTCCAAAAGATGTCCAAATTCATTGTCTCTTTTTTAATATAATTGCAACATGTATTTGCATATGTATATATGAATCTGTATATATAATATTCATGTATATAATTTTCATCATTTCTATATAAACATGTTTATAAACATGTATAAACATTATACATATATGTATATATAATTGATTTTTAAATATAGATATATATCTTACAAACCTCTTCAGTACAATCAGCTTTTCTTATATGTATAACTGCCTGCTATGTCTAGGGCTGCCAACTTCAGGTTAAACAATTTTTATGAGTGCCTTTCTTAGAGGAAACATTTATTTGTTAGTTTGTTTCTGTGCAGGCATTTGCCACCTGTAGCTTTTGTTTAGAAATGTGACTGTGGAATTTCTCCTGTTTCTGTTGGCATGTAATCCTGCTTGCTCATTATGTTGAACCTGTTCTGGCAAGCATGTTGAAAGTTCATCAGTGCAACTTCCCTTTCATATGTAGAAGACGCTAACTAATCTTAGACATTATGGTCTACTGGATCTCACAATTTTTGGTCCTGTCTTCACGATTTTTCCTGAATCTTAAGAATATGGGCTTAACTGGAGATGTATCAGTCAGAGTTGGGCCCTCTGCTGTTGTTAATTCTCATTGGAGTTAAGCCACTCTGAGTTTTGCTAAATCACTGCTCAATCTGTTCTTTTCTTTTGTGAAATGATCTCTACCATCAACAGGGATTATTGAGGATCACAGTAAGTCTGGCTACTCTTGTATAAAATTAACTGATCTTGTGGCCTTTATTGTTTAACTATTAAATAAAACTTAAATAAAAAGGAGCTTCAGAAAATTTTGATTTGATACACTTTTGTAATATCAGTTACATGGTCTGAAATTCTGTCTCCTGCATCTTTCTCCCCTTGTGTGTGCCTTACTGAGAATCAAAAGTAAATGAAACAAGTATAAAAGTTTTCTCTTCTGTTCTTTTCTCAGGACATTCTACTTAGATATAAAACTGAGAAATTATGATAAAATTTAGGGCAAAATAGATAATTTTTCAGGAAAGTATGTTCAGTGTAATGAATGTAAAATTTTTTTCTTTATAGAATGTAAAAGTCTATTCTGAGAAATAAAAATTGTAATGGCTGCCACTATAGAAATCATTAAGGAGGTATCTCAAAAACTAGAAATAAAAGAAAGTAGTCTCTGCAGTGTATCATTCCTGGGTATATACCCAAAAAGCTATTTTTTACTACAGAGCTGTTTATCAGTATAGATGTTAAATCGTGTTTATTGTTATTTAATCATAAAGAGCTGGAAAATAGTATCAGCCCAAATGTCCATCAATGGGTGAATGAGTAATGGAAGTATACATATATACGATTGGATTTTATTCAGCTGTTAAAAAGGAAATTAGGAAATCTTCCGGTAAATAGAACTGGAAAAATTGATACTGATCTAGGAGGCCAATGCCAAGAAAGATAAATGCTGAACATTTCCTTGTATATGTTGACCCAAGACTCTAACATCTATATATCTGTTGAACTTGAAATTCTTGTAGAAGCCAAAAAATGAGAGGTTTATTGAGGTGACTTGTAAAATTTAAGTGTATATGAACCACTTGACAGATATTTGTCAAAAGAAAATGGAACAAAACAAGCACAAATTTCATTCAAATTACAATAAAGATCTTTATATAACGTTTTCAAAGTAAAGAATTGTTTTGAATATCAATCATGAACATCATACATACTACATATATATATATATATATATGTAGTATGTATAAACATATATTTTAAATATAGGATTGGAATTGTTTAATTTGTAATCTTTTACACTTTATTGGAACACAGCTTCTTCTCATATAGACCACAGTTTCTCATTCATTCACTTACTTCAATTCCCCCTTGCTTTCACTTTCCCCAAGATCCACTCCCCCTTCATTTCTTCTTCAGAAAACAGCAGGTCTCCAAGGTACAATAGCCAAACAGGACAAAACAAGACACAATAAGACAAAGCAAAAGTCCTCATATGGAAGATGGACAAGGCAACCCAAAAGAAGAAAAATGAATCCTAAGACCAGGCAAATGAGTTATAAATATACCCTCTCCCAATGTTAGGAGCCCACAAAAATATCAGGCTAACAGCCATAGCATATATGCAGAGGGCCTTGTAGAGATCCTTATGGCCCCATGCTTGCTGCTTCAGTCTCTGTGAGCCCATATAAGCCTTGCTAAATTTATTTCATGGGCTATGCTCTCTTGTTACCCTCCACCCACCCTGACAAACAAAGCCTTTTCTCTTTGTCTTTCTCAGGGTTCCCCAATATCCAAGAAGACAGACAAGATGGAGATTTCCAATTTAGACTCTCCACATAATGTCTGACTGTGGGTCTCAGGACCCAAGCCTCTGATGACTGGATAAGTCACAAATCTATGTGTATAGCAGAATATCAATAGGTATCAATTAATTGGTTTTAAATTTTTATTTTTTACAAGTTGTACTTGTCTGGTCTATCCAATCTCCTGGTTCCTAGCCATTCACGCAGTGTAAGGCATGGACCTCAAGTTAAACCAAAGTTGGCCAGTCCTGTAAGTTCTGCACCACAATTGCCTCTTCTGATCTTGCAGGCAGGACAGACTTTAGGTCTACTGTTTTATGGCTGGGTTGGTGTCCAGGTTTTTCTTTTCTTAGCCTGCAGAGTATCTTTTCCCATAAAGCAGAGTAGAAGAGAAGGGTGAAGTCTCCATTCAAGCATGAGCTGGACCTTACTATTTTCAATGATCTGTGTGGATGTCCAAGAAGTGTTATAGCTGAGTCTTAAGGTCGATTGATGCCCAGTGCTCTGAAGAACTGGCTTGTAGGAAAACCCTGCTAATTAAGGTTGCAGTCTACCATGATCAGCTAGCTCCTCAGAGCTCCACATAAAATGGTCTTCCTTTACTAACAGGGATTCACTTTCTCTGACCTTGTCTGGGGCTCCTGACTCCCCATGCCCTCTACAAGGGGAAGGTTGAGTAGTCCTTGGCAGGCCTATAAACTTCCTCTTCTCCCCATAAGCTCCTCCCATCCCCGTCTCAGCCCCAGGAAGTGGCTGGGAATCCTGGAATGCAAATAAGGCATTCACAGAATGTTAAACTCTAACCAATGATTTTCATCTATTCATTTACCTGAAAACTCATCCAACTCTCTAAAATCCATATAAAGCATAGGTTCACACCAAATAGAGCCCACCCTGAATAAAGGTATGCAAACAAGCTAAAATAATCTAAGAGAGATGTTTCCCTGAAGAAGGTTGGAGAAGCCCTTCATCTAAAAGAGTTGTAGCACTAAGATCCTCGGAGAAGCCTGCACACTAACTGCACACTAACTGGACACCAACTGGACACCAACTGCACACTAAATGCACGCTAACTGCACGTTAACTGCACGCTAACTGTATGCTAACTGCACGCTTACTGAACGCTAACTGCACACTAAAACTCCAAGATACACAAAGATGCACTTCTGCCAGCAATGAAGGAATGCTTTGATTGATCCACAGCCTCACCAGTATGATCTGACACTTGTATTATTGAGTACAATTTAAGGTGGAATCTCACAGTATTTTTGATTTGCATTTTCTTGATGGCTAAGTATCTCATCCATTTGAAAGTCCTCTATTTGAATTCTCTGTTTAGATCGGTATTCTACTTTTTAACTGGATTATTTGGTCTTATAATATCTAGGTTTTTTAATTCAATATGTATTTTGGATATTAGAGCTTTATCATATGTGGAGTTTGTAAAAGGCTTCTCCATGCTACTTTGAAAAATTGTTGGTGCCCTTTGTCTTAAAGAAGATTCTCAGCTTAATGTTGTCTTCTTTATTAATCATTGTTCTTAGTTCCTACGCTATCAGTGTTCTGTTTAGATAGTTGTCTCTTGTGCTACTGTGTTCAAGGCTGTTCCCCACTTTGTCTTTTATCAGGTTCAGTGTACCTGGTATTATTTTGAGGTCTTTCATCCACTTGGACTTAAATTTTGTACAGGGTGATAACTCTGGCTTTATTTCCATTCTTCTACATGCAGACATCCAGTTTTACCAGTATCATCTGTTGAATTTTTTTTTTATTTTATTATTTTTCATTATGTATTTTTTCCTGTGTACATTTTTGGATTCCTTATTCAAAATAAGGTGTCCATAAGGTGTGTGAATTTATGCCTGGATCTTCAATTTGATTACACTGATGAATTTGTCTGTTTGGTTTTTTTTCCCAATATCATGTTTTTATTAAAATAACTTTGCAGTACTACTTGAAATCTTACCTCTAGAAGTTCTTTTATTGTTCAGGATGGTTTTAGCTATACTGAGTTTTTATGTTTGTTTGTTTGTTTTTCCACATGAAGTAGAGAATTGTCCCTTCAAGGTCTGCAAAAAATTGTGATGGAGTTTTGATGAGGATTGTGTTGAATCTGTGCATTGCATCTGGTAAGATGACCATTTTATACTATGATAAATACAACTGATCCATCAGCATGGGAAATCTTTCGATCTTCTGATGTCTTCTTCAATTTCTTTCTTTACATACTTGAAATTTTTACGTACAAGTCTTTTAATTGCTTTTAGAGTCACTCCAAGAAATTTATAGTATTTGAAGCTATTGTCAAGGGTGTTCTTTCCCTAGTTTCTTTCTTAGTCTATTCTCACTTGCATGTTGGAGGACTACTGATTTTTTGAGTTAATTTTATGTCCAGTCACACTGCTTTCTATCAGCTGTAGAATTTCCTTAGTGGAATTTTTAAGAGTAATGTGTGTTCTATCTTATCATCTGGAAATAAAGATACTTTCAAATTTGTATTCCCTTGATCACTTTCAGCTGTCTTTTTGCTCAAGCTAATACTTCAGACATGAAACCTTGGCTTGTTCATGATTTTAGTAGAATTGCCTTGAATTTCTCTCCATTTAATTTGAATTTCTTTATAGGCTTTCTGTAAATCGCCTTTATTGTATTTAAATGAATCTTGTATATCTCTACTCTTTCTAGGCCTTTGTCATGAAGGGGTATTAGATTTTATCAAGGGCTATTTTACCATCTACTGAGATGATTTTATGTGACTTCTTTTTTCATTCAATTTATTTCTATGGTGGATTACAGTAACTAATTTTCATATGTTGAAACATCTCTTCATCTCTTAGATGAAACTTACTTGATCATACTAGATGATCTATTTTACATGTTTTTGGACTCAGTTTACATCTATGTTCATAACAGAAACAGGTTTGGAACTTTTTCCTTTGTTAAGTCTTTATATGGTTTTGGTATCAGGGTAACTATTCACTCATAAAATGAATTGGGAAATACTTCTTCTGTTTTTATTTTGTGAAATAATTTGAAAAGTATTGGTGTTAACTCCTCTTTGAAATTCTGGTCAAATTCTTCTCTAAAACTATCTGACCCTGGGCTTTTTCGGTTGGGAGAATTTTAATAATACTTCTTTTTCCTTAGGGGTTTCAGTTGTATTTAAATTGTTTAATCTGATTTTGGTTTAACTTGGAAGCTGGTACTTTTCAAGAAAATTATTCATTTCTTTTAGATATTTTACAATATGATAGAATACAAGTTTTAAGTATGTCTTTAAGATTCTCTGTAATTCCTCCAGGTCTGTTGATATGTCCTCTTTTAGTTTTCAATTTTGTTAATTTAAACACTCTTTCTCTGTCTTTAGTTAGATTGAGTAAGGGTTGGCCTATCTTGTTGATTTCCTCAAAGAGCCAACTCTTTATATCATTGATTCTTATTATTGTTCTCTTTGATTTATAATATTAATTTCAACCCACAGTTTGATTTTTTTCTTGCAGTTTATTCCTCTTAGGTTAGTTTGGTTCTTTTTGTTCTAGAGCTCTCAGGTGTGTTATTAAGTAGCTAGTATAAGACTGCTCCAATTTCTTGATATAGTTTTTTAGTACTATGAATTTTTTTCTTACCAAAGCTTTTATTGTGTCCCTTAAGTTTGGGTTTTTGTACATTCATTTTCAATAAATTCTAGGAAGTCTTTAATTTCTTTCCTTACTAATGCCTTCATACCATCCAGTAGAGAGTTGTTCAGTTTCCATGAGTTTGTATGATTTCTGATGTTTTAGATGTTGAAACCCAGCTTTAATCCTCCTCAATGGTCTGATAAGATTCATCAACTTTCTTGTGTTTGTTGAGCCTTGCTTATATACTGAGTATGTGGTCAATTTTAAAGAAAGTTCTATGAGGTGCTAAGAAGATGATGATATATTCTTTTATGCTTGGGTGAGATGTTCTCTGAATGTCACTTAGGTTCATTTGGCTTATATATTTAGTTAGCTTTACCATTTCTTTGTTTATTTTTTGTCTGGATGACATGTAAAATTGAAGTCCTCCACTATCAGTATGTGATTTACACTGTAACAGTGTTTCTTTTACCAAAGTGGGTATACTTGTATTTGGGGAATATATGTTAAGAATTGAATGTCATCTTCATGAATAGTTTTCTTTTGTTTGTTTGTTTTATTTTATTGTTTTGAATATGTAGTGTCCTTACCATCTCTTTTGATTAATTTTGTTTGAAAGATCATTTTGTTCCATAGTAAAATGGATACACCAATTTGCTTCTTAGGTCTTTTTCTTGGAATATATTTTTCTAATTCTTTACTATGAGGTAATGTCTATCTTTGATGTTGATATATGTTTCTTGGATGCAGCAAAAGGATACTTCCTGTTTTCATAACCATTCTGTTAGTCTATGATTTTTATCTTTTGTTGTTATTGTTGTTGTTGGTGGTGGTATTGCTGCTGCTGCTGCTGCTGCTGCTGCTGCTGCTGCTGCTGCTGCTAGTGGTGGTAGAGTGTGTGTGTGTGTGTGTGTGTGTGTGTGTGTGTGTGTGTTTCCCTTCTTTTGTTCTTACTGGTTGAGATTGTTTCCTGTGTTCAAGCACCTTCTCTGGTGCTCAATTTATAGATAGATATTGTTTAAATTTAACTTTTAATGGACTATCTTATTTTTTGCTGGATATAGTAATCTCTGCTGGCATTTGTGGTCTTTTAGAGTGTTTAGCACTTCTCTTCAAGTCCTTCTGGCTTTTATAATCTCAATAGAGAAATCAAGTGTAATTCTAATAGTTCTGCCTTTATATGTTACTTGGTCTTTTTCCTTTGCACATTTTATTATTTTTCTTTGTTCTTTGTTTTTAGTGTTTTGATTACTATGTGGCAAGGGGACTTTCTTTTCTTGTCCAATCTATTTGGAGTTCTGTATGCTTCTTGTACCTTTATAGGGGTCTCCTTCTTTGGGTTAGAATATATTTCTTTTATAGTTTTGTTGAAACTATTCCTAGGTCTTAGAGCTGGTACTCTTCTCCTTCCACTATTCTTATTATTGTTAGGTTTGGTCTCTTCACAGTGTCCCAGTTTTCCTGGATATTTGTGTCAGGAACTTTTTAGATTTAACATTTTATTATAACTTTTTAGATTTAACATTTTATTTGACTAATGTGTCCAATTTTTCTATTGTATCATCTAGGTTTGTGTTTGTTATGAAGGTGTTTTGTTCTTTGATTTCTATATTCTCTTTGGAATTTCTGAGCATATGTTGGCTATACATATGCTTTATTGGCTTATGTGGTTGCTGTGTGAAAGTAGAATGCTTGCTGGGCAACTGAAGGCAAGTGGGACATACTATGTTGCAGTAAAAGTGATGATCCTGAAATTATTTTTCTATGGAAATGGAAAGAGTGGGGAAGGCCAGCAGTTCATATGACAGGCATGGTCTGTGCTTCAATAGAGGGTATCTGTCCAAGTAAGAGCTAGGACATAGCAATAAAGTTGGAAGGAATGAAGAAGGAATGTGGATGGTAGAGAGGATGATCTGTAGCATCCTCAGAAAGCATGACTGGGGGAAGCTGACAACTTAACACTGTTTGTCAATGTCTATACCCAAGGACTTTTGTTCTTCATTCTATGTTATTTTTATTCAGAAGGAAAGAAAATGTAATCTTGTAACTAACTGATTACTAATCAGATACTCCAGCAAACATATTATTAAATGTGTAGCATTTGTTTAAGAATATAGATACTCAATTTGAACAAGTCATTGGTCGGCCATTTCCTCTGTCACTGCTTTATCTTTGTCCCTGCACATCTGGCAGGTAGGATACATTTGGGGTTGAAGGTTTTGTGGGAAGGCTGTGGTCCTTATTCCTCCATTGGGAGTCCTGCCTGACTGCAGGAGTTGGTCACTTTGGGATCCATATTCCCTACTGCTATGATTCTCAACTACGGTCACCCCCATAGACTCCCAAGAACTAAACCCTGACACTATTAATGGTACTCTGTTATACTTGCAGACAAGTGCCTAGCACAATTGTCCTCTGAGAGGTCTTACTCAGCAGCCAATGGAAACAGATACAGAGATCCATAGCCAAACATTAAACGGAGCTCAGAGAGTCTTATGGAAAAGTTGGGGGTGGGGAACAAATTGAAGGACCCAAATAGTTCAGAGACTCCACAGGAAGATAAACAGAGCCAACTAACCTGTACCCTGTGGGCTTTCAGAGACTGAACTACCAAATAAAGAGAGAACACAGGCTAGACCTAGGCTCCCTGTACATATGTAGTAGATACACTGCTTGGTCTTCATAGGGGTCCTCCAACATCTTGAGTGCAGGTTATCCCTAAATCTGTTGCCTGCCTGCCTGTGGATCCCATTCCGCTAACTGGACCTCCTTGTCTGGCCTCTGTGTGAGAGCATGTGCCTAGCTCTGCAGTGACTTGATATGATGAGAATGTTAGGGGTCAGTGGGGGGAGGGTATAATAACCAGAGGGGAACTCCCCCTTCTCACAGGAGAAGGAAAGGAAGGAATGGGGGAAGGATCAGTATGAGGGAGTACTGGGAGGAGATGGGAGACTGATATTAAGATGTAAAATGAATACATAATTTTTTTTTAAAAATTTAAATATATGTATTGATATTCTTAAAAAGTATATAAATACTCAAATCATATCACTAGAATAAATCAGAAACAATGCTTAGCTCTTGAGAAACTTATTAAAGAGAAAGAAACTGCAAAAAATAAATATGTCAAGAGGCATCAGAAAGCAATACAGGCATTAAAAGAGAATAAAGGAAGGAAAGGGTTTCTCTTAAAAGATGCAGGCATGATAGTTCATGACGATTATCATGGACAGGATGAGATGAAGGCCTTGAAAGTACAAGTGATTTAGGTAAATGACTACATAGAGGTCTAAGCATACATAAGAACAAAACAGAAGTCAGAATTTCAGTAAAGGCTTAACATATTGCAATCCCAAAAGCCAGTGAGTCTGGCTCGTGGGAAAGTTGGACACGTAGTGAGAAGTAGTTAAATTCTGGCTCAGTCTACTTCAGTGGTTCTCAACCTTCCAAATGCTGTGATCACTTAATACAGTTCCTCAAATTGTGGTGAGCCCCAACTACAAATTACTTTGTTTATACTTAATTATAATTATGTTACTGTTATGGATCATAACGTAAATATCTGGCATGCAGAATATTTGATATGTGAACCCCAAAGGGGTTCCATCCTACAGGTAGGTTAAGAACCCCTGGTTCTTTGCTTTGCACACTTTGATGAAGCATAAACCTACAAATTCATGGCATAGCATTCTCATGTACAATCAGCTGATGAAATGATAAAAATAATCACAATGAATATGTAATTGACCTGAAAATTAGGGTCTGTAGCTGATATTTCATATAATTAAAACTGGATAGTGCAATGTTTTGATTATGTGGAAATCTTTGTGAGGGGTATGTGATTGAACATTCATGTCTGTAATATCTTACTTGTGTATTTTACAGAAGTATGAAGTCTCATGAAGGTGATCAACCAATGTATGATTAAATTCCACAGAAGGGAATTTATGCCTGCCACTGTAACCCTAGTCAAAACCCTGTGGCTGGGGAAGTTCCAGTACACATTGTGGAGTTTTCTTTTTCACTTCTACCCTTTCTTCTACTTCTCTTCTTGCCCCTGTCTCTTCCTCCACCTTATTCCTCCTTTTCCTCTTCCTTCTCTTTCTCTTTTCCTCCTCTTCTTCCTTTTTCTCTACCTCCTCATACTCCTTATATACTAGACATTATTCTTGATATCACACAGCTTTGAAAATGTGTCTACCTATACTCATGTGTTCCTCTGATCTCAGATAGGATCAGAAGCTTCTCTTGTAGTGTAAGGCAGTAAATGCAGAAACTCACAATGCTTAAAGTGCTAAAAGCAGCTGAATACTTGAGCAATCACATACAAATGTGACATTTTTATAACCACTATCAAATCCCAGGAATATTTTAGACGAGGGAGCAGAAAGTATAAAGAGTCAGCGGTAAGGGGAATTCTCTAAAAATTTGTATTCTGAGAAGAACATGAACTCTAGATGGTGAATACAAGACAGAATGTTTTATTTGTAAAAGATCTACAAAATATTGGGCCCATTAAAATTCCTCTATGAATGGAGGAGTTCATGAAGACCATTCCTCCTTGGCTACAATTATAAGCCACTTTTTGCCTGTAAGGTTGGCTCCTTCTCTAAAGTCCTTTGAGTACTGGTACATTGTCCATGTTACTATAAATAGCCTCCACATATGCTAATTCAAGGAGCCCAAATAAGCTGATATGAACACAATCAAATAGAATCTTTACTCATGTGGTTTACTGTCACTCTTAGTGGCAAATTTATTACTGAAGTGTATTATTTCAGTTTTTAATAATGTTCTTTTGCTACTTTCCAAAAAACAACTGGATGGAAGTAAAAAGTGGATTGGATGGAAAGATGTTCAGCAGGAGTGAAGGGGGCATTGAGCATCCTACAAACACGTGTTCACAAAGGACCCCCCATATTCAATCCAAATCTTTCATGAAGATAATTACCCATTAAAAGGATTAAACTAAAAATAACAAAATAAAATATTTACCCAATAATTATCATTCTTTTATATTATGAATTACATAGAGATTGTGATTTACCATTGGACAGCAGTCATATCCACTAAGTATAATCTTTTCATTACAGATGGATGGGATTAATTCATTTTTCTTTGTTAATTTTGCTAATTAGATTTTACCATTAAAAATAGTAAAACTATATCAATCACTGTTAATACAAATAACATATTGAACTATAAATGTTTTTTCAACAGCAATAAAACATTATTTATTACATTTGATTAGGACAGATATTACATAAAGAAATATAATACAAAAATATTCAAACATACACCTTACTTTTTAAAAATACTTATAAACAATGGCCATGGTAAATACACTCTTTAAGAGCTGATTGCTCATAATCAAAGGAAAGGTTCATGGTACAGGGTCATTCTCCCACACTAGATGCTAACATGATCACTGGCTCTGTCATCATTTTAAATTTGTATTATGACAAATGAAATCAAATCATGCTTGTTCATGCTCCACTGTGGGCTGTCTGGAAAGCAATGCACTCAGATGGAATAATATACAACTCATCTTTTTTAAAATATATTTTAATCATAATGTTATTCAGAATACAAAAATCAGTTTCTCAGAGATTGTATTCCTGGAAGCCCTGTTCCCAGAAGAGATTTTAGAGCAATTTCAGCAAATTTAGATTATTCATTTTAAAGTTTATTCAAAGTGAATCAGGAGATGGCATGGTATCATCTCTTCAAGAAGAATTTTAATAATTTATATTGCAAGGTATAATTTAGTTTTTTATTATTGCTTAATGAAATAAGTAGATTCTGATTTCAAATATTCTCTTTGAGCATATTTTATTTTAGAATGAAAAAATTCAGAATATTTTACCCCCTTTATTAGGTGTTCTAAAAATAAACTTAGTAGTTATACATTGAGTAAAGTATCTACTTTTTAATGACTATTATTAAATTTTGAAACATAACTATTTCTATATCATGCAATTTTTAATTCTAACTACCTATATTTGTTGCTATTATTTAATTTTTTTAATTTAAATCATTTATTCTCACTGACTACTAGTCATATTATAGAGTATAATACAGTATTAAAATATATCGTTCTTAGTAAATCTTCACTTAGAAAATGTGATTGTTATAGGTAAAATATAGCCTTTAGAACTTTCATTTAAAAATACAATTTTATGAAAAATTTAAGCATTTTTAAGATGGGAATTATAAAAGTCTGAAAAATTCTTTAGATGAATATATACATATATATATGTATGTATGTATATATATATCTTAAAATACTATGCAAATTTTTATTATGAAAACCATTCAGGTACTGTTTCCAGCTATTATTTATTTTTTATTTTTTTTTTTTTATAATTTAGTTTTTAACATATTAAAATATTGCTTAACATTTTATATCAACTATTGGATAATGATGACAATCCAACAATTTAATTTGGCTTTTTGCTATTTTATTTATAATTGTGTCAAATTTAGATCATATTAATATTATAGTATTTTTTAACTGAGTATTTGCTTTTAATAAAAACATTAAGCAACACAAATATTGCTAATAACGTTGTTTGATAACTTCCTACAAATAATGGCAAATATAATCTTTATATACACACTTAGCTTACAATTTTAAGGCATTAATATTCAGTGTTGTGTTAAAATACAGATTGTTAACAATTTTTATGTGATTTCTTTTTTAATGAAGGAGGCACCATTCCCATTTATTATAAAGTTTTTCTGATATTGCAGTGTTGTTTTGAATTGTCTTCTTAGTTATTACAATTTTCAAAAATAATAATGTGACCTTATTTCTGTATGTCATCATCAATAATTCCAACAATAGGTGATAATACTTAAGTGAAATGGACTTAAGCTCATTTGAGGTCTATTTCTTCATACCCACTTAAGCATTATCATTCAGTTTATCTGTTTAGCATTATTTTCAAAATGTCAAAGCATTTTTTGCTGTGTGAAAAAGTTCACTAAAAATAAAAAGCTAAGAGCTGGTAAAGATTCTTCAACCTAGACTTATGTGAGGGCAAATGTATAAGGAGACACATGAATATGTAGGTATAATGCATGGGTTTGAGTATATGTACACATGTTTAAATGCATTCTACTGACTTCATATATTTTTGTTAATAAAGAATATTTTTATAACTTTATACTCTCTAATATCCTTTATTTTCTACTAGATATTAGGTATACATAAGTCATTTACATTCTTTATAAGGAGAGCTAGAAGACCCATGTAAAGTTGATATAAAGCACACAATTAAAGTGCTAATTTAATTATGATTTACACAATTATTTAAACAATTGAACTCAACTAACAGACTATTTCAGGAATTTATAAGTTAGCTCATTAACAATTTTCTTGATTGTAGATAGAATATATTCATTTATAAAGAAAACCTTCTTGTCGTTTATGATAGTAGTTTCCCCATTTATTTTCCTTTATTGTAGTATTATGCTTATTAATGCCGATTAATTTTAGCTACTTGTAATAGATATGCATATAGGAACATTACATAACTATTGCTTTGTTGACTTGTTAAACACATACTCAGGTTCATATTAAAATCTCTTAATCTAGTTCATTTATTTTCTTGCTATGTAGCAGTGCTGATCTGTGTTGTTGATTCTCAAATTATCAGTCCACAATGAATGTGAATGAACACACAAAAATTTAAATCAGAGGATTATATCTTCATTGAGAAAGTCTTACAAAACAAAAATTCTGAAATGAAAAGTACCTCATACGCTAAGTAAAGATGATTTTCTTTTTTAATGCTGGTGTATGGTCCTTAAGTTTTCATAAATGTTTATCTAGTGTTTCTTTTACAAAACCAATGAGTAGACAACATTTTGTGTAGGAGTAGTGTCTCTTATCATACTAATGAATATAATACAAATTGGTATCTTTGTATTACTCTTAATTGAAAGATATATCATTTTTAGTTTGTATATGCAAAAGTGGACTTGCAATCATTTCAGATGTAACTTATGTTCCATAACAGTTTCAAAGCATTTGGAAAAGATAATGTGTGTTAGGTGGTAGAGTATGGAAAGCCAAGTCACTTAATATTAACATGATTATTTATTAATTGTACTTTAGAAAATTTTAGTAAGAAGAGTGTTCAGTTGGTTTTCATAAAAGTTCTAATTAATGTTTATGTATTGGTATCATGCTATCTTTTGAGGAATTACAATCATTCTTAATGCATGCTTTTAACTTAGTTAACCAAACACCACCAGGAGAAAACGAGCCGCCCACTTGTGTGGAAAAGCCAGCAGAAGGAAGACTACAGACACAGGTACTGAGGAAAAGCCTGGAGGTAAGAGCCTGCAGGTTTCCACCTGTGGCGGGAGACCTCTGCCTGGGCCACCAGGCCTCCATAGACAAACAACTCCAGGAGAAAGTGAGCCACCCACTTGTGTGGAAAAGCCAGCAACAGGAGAACTCCAGATGCAGGGACTGAGGAACAGCTGGGAGAGAAAACTGGTCTCCAAGGAAAATTGACACCTGGGCATGAAGGAAAGACAAGTCACAGTCAGAGAAAGAAAGACCAGCTATCACCAGAGATAACCAGATGGCGAAAGGCAAGGGCAAGAACACAAGGAAGAGAAACCAAGAGTACTTGGCTTCATCAGAACACAGCTCTCCCACCACAGCCAGACCTGGATACCCCAACCCACCAGAAAAAGAAGACTGAGATTTAAAATTACATATCACGAGGATGATGGAAGATTTTAAGAAGGAAATAAATAACTCCCTTAAAGAAATACAAGAGAACACAGGCAAACAACTGGAAACCCTTAAAGAGGACACACAAAAATCCCTTAAAGAATTACAGGAAAGCACACTTAAATGGGCAGAATTACTGGAAAACACAATCAAACAAATGAACAAAAACATTCAGGAATTAAAAACAGAAATATAAACAATAAAAAAATCACAAAGGGAGACAACTCTGGAGTTAGAGAACATAGGAAAGAAATCAGAGTCATACATACAAGCATCACCAACAGAATATAAGAGATGGAAAAGAGAATCTCAGGTGCGGAAGATACCACAGAAAATATGGACACAACAGTCAAAGAAAACACAAAATGCAAAAATATCCAAACCCAAAACATCCAAGACATCCAGGATGCAATGAGAAGCCAGAACCTGAGGATAATAGGTATAGAAGAGAGTGAAGATTCCCAACTTAAAGCACCAGTAAATATCTTCAACAAAATTATAGAAGAAATCTTCACTAACCTAAAGAAAGAGATGGACATAAATAGACAAGAAGCCTACAGAACGCCAAATAGACTGGACCAGAAAAGAAATTCCTCCTGTCACATTATAGTCAAAACACCAAATACACAAAACAAGGAAAGAATATTAAAAGCAGTAAGGGAAAAAGGTCAAGTAACATATAAAGGCAGACCTATCAGAATTACACCAGACTTCTCACCAGAGACAATGAAAGCTAGAAGATCCTGGGCAGATCTCATACAGAATCTAAAAGAACACAAATGCCAGCCCAGGCTGCTATACCCAGCAAAACTCTCAATAATCATAGATGGTGAAACTAAAATATTCTATGACAAATCCAAATTTGCACAGTATGTTTCAACAAACCCAGCCCTACAAAGAATAATACAAGGAAAATGTCAACTCGAGGAGGGAAACTACACTCAAGTAAAAGAAGAAAGTAATCTTTCAACAAACTCAAAAGAAGATAGCCACACAAACATATAAATAACATCAAAAATAACAGGAAACAACAATCACTATTCCTTAATATCTCTTAACATCAATTGTCTCAACTCCCCAATAAAAAGACATAGACTGACAGACTGGATCCATAAACAGGACCCAACATTTTGCTGCATGCAGGAAATGCACCTCAGTGTTAAAGACAAGCACTACCTCAGAGTAAAGGGTTGGAAAACAATTTTCCAGGCAAATGGCCCCAAGAAACAGTCTGGAGTAGCCATTGTAATATTGGATAAAGTTGACTTTCAACCAAAAGTCATCAAAAAAGATAAAGAAGGACACTTCATACTCATCAAAGGAAAAATCTACCAAGAAGAACTCTCAATTCTGAACATTTATGCTCAGAAAGCAAGAGCTCCCACATTCATAAAAGAAACTCTATTAAAGCTCAAAGCACACATAGCACCTCACACAATAATAGTGAGAGACTTCAACACCCCACTATCAACAATGGACAGATCTTGGAAACATAAACTAAACAGAGACACAGTAAAACTACAGAGCAGTAGTGATAAAAACTGCATGGTATTGGTACAGTGGCAGGCAGGTAGATCAATGAAATAGAATTGAAGACCCAGAAATGAACCCACACACTTATGGTCACTTGATCTTTGACAAAGGAGCTAAAACCATCCAGTGGAAAAAAGACAGCATCTTCAACAAAGTGCTGGTTCAACTGGCAGTCTACATGTAGAAAATTGTGAATTGATCCATTCCTATCTCCCCTACAAAGCTCAAGTCCAAATGGATCAAGGACTTCCACATAAAACCAAATACACTGAATCTAATAGAAGAGAAAGTAGGGAAAAGTCTTGAACACATGGGCACAGAGGAAAAGTTACTAAACAAAACACCAATGGCTTGTGCTCTAAGATCAAGAATCGACAAATGGGAACTCATAAAATTACAAAGCTTCTGTAAGGCAAAGGACACTGTAAATAGGACAAAACGGCAACTTACAGATTGGGAAAAGATCTTTACCAGTCCTACTTCTGATAAAGGGCTAATATCCAATGTATACAAAGAACTCAAGAAGCTAGACTCCAGAGATCCAAATAACCATATCAAAAATGGGGAAGAGAATTCTAAACTGAGGAAACTCGAATGTCTGAGAAGCACCTAAAGAAATGTTCAACATCCTTAGTCATCAGGGAAATGCAAATCAAAACAATCCTGAGATTTCACCTCATACCAGTTAGAATGGCTAAGAACAAAAACTCAGGTGACAGCAGATGTTGGTGAGGATGTGGAGAAAGAGGAACACTCCTTCATTGCTGGAGGGATTGCAAGTTGATACAACCTCTCTGGAAATCAGTTTGGTGAACCGTCAGAAAAAATGAACATAATACTGCCTGAGGACCCAGCTATTCCACTCCTGGGCATATACCCAGAAGATGCTCCAACATGTAATAAAGACATCTGTTCCACTATGTTCATAGCAGCCATATTTAAAATAGTCAGAAGCTGGAAACAACCCAGATGTCCCTCCACAGAGGAATGGATACGGAAAATGTGGTCCATTTACACAATGGAATATAACTCAGCTATTAAGAACAATGACTTCATGAAATTTACTATTTGATCTGTTGGTGATAGCTTTGTCCACCCTTGACTGTCTTGTATAAAAGGTAGGTCTTTGGCTTCTCTTTACTTTTACTGTTCAAATAATAACTTACTTTCAGTAAATGGGTGGATTTTCCCGTAGGACTTTTGGCTGGCCTGAGCTTTCCAGCTCTTGTTCAGTCAACAAAACATGTTACATGTTCCTTAGTGCAATAGCCATGTCATATCAAGAGTACAGCAATTTCAAATCTCTACCACCATGACCCAGCTGGTTTTATACTCGTTCTTCTGTATTGTTCCTGAGCCATTGGAGGGAGGTAAAAAATATATCCCACATAAGGCTGAACATTCCCTGCCACGGATTCTTGGCATTTTGATCAGTTTTGAACATGTGCACTCACTGATTCCCTCTAGAAATACAAGAATCTCTGACCAAGTATAAGAGAATAGCAGGTCTATGGGTATAAACATAAATAACATAAGGCAGTTTGTCAACATAACTATCTGGTAACAGTTCCTTCTGAGTTGAATATATTTTTTCCAGGACGGAGGTTACTGAGACACAAGAAGTAATAGATTTCACATAGCTAGATAAACTGAAGCTTACAACTCTAGAAAACACCTCTACAGATCTGCCATGGAAAAAAATTCTGAGCAGAAAAGCACCTGATAATGATAATTCTCTGATTTGCCTCTTTCCTGAAGTCTGAGCATAGTGCTCAGGGGTTAAAGTTCTCTTATTTTACCCCTACAGCACTGGCAAATTTCCACATTCCTGGTTTTGACTTCTAATCAAAAGTAAACATAAAATAATAAATGACTGAAACTGATACATCCATATGAGAGAGAACATGTGCTTTTGCCTATCTGTACCTGAGTTACCACACAGTATTTTTCTCTTCTATTTATTTACCTAAAAATTTCTTTATTCTTTATAGGTAAGTCATATTCCATTATGTATATAAGTACATTATCCTAACTTTTAATCTATTATGAATATCTAGATTGATTTCATTTTCAATTATTGTGAACAGAATATCTGTTAACATGAATATGCAAATACTTATATATAAAGACATAAGGCCATTTGTGAATATGTCTAGATGTGATATAACAGAGTCACATGATGGTATCATTTCTAGTTTTCTGAGCAATCACCAAAGTGATGGCCAAAATGTTTGTACTAGTTTATAGTCTCAAACACATAAGGAAACTTTTCTGATTTGCCACATTTATTCCACCATTTATTTGTTATTTAAATTCTTGGTGATGGCTATTTTTTTATATTTCTGTATTTATTTCTGTATTTCTGTATTTATTTATTTATTATAAACTCCAGATTTTATTCCCCTCCAGGACCTCTCTCTGTTCCACATCCCATATCTCCTCCCTACACCCCTGTCTCCACAAGGACTTCATCACCCCCCACTCCCCACCTTCCAACCCCCAGCTCCCACTCCACCAGACCTTTAAAGTCCCTGGGGCCAACAGTCTCTTGTGTGTTAGGCGCATCTATTCTGACGAAACCCAGACCTGGCAGTCCTCTGCTGTAAATGTGTTGAGGGCCTCATATCAGCTGCTGTATGCTGTCTGGTTGGTGGTCCAGTATCTGAGAGATCTCGGGGGTCCAAGTTAATCAAGACCGCTGGTCCTCCTACAGGGTTGCCCTCCTCCTCAGCTTCTTCCAGCTCTCCTCTAACTCAACCACAGGGGTCAGCAGCTTCTGTCCATTGGTTGAGTGCAAATATCTGCATCTTATTTTTTCAGCTGCTTGTTGGGTCTTTCGAAGGGCAGTCACAGATAGGTCTCTTTTTGTAAGTGCTCCACAGCTCCAGTAATAGTGTCAGAGCTTGGGACCTCCCCTTGAGCTAGATTCCACTTTGAGCCTGTCGCTGGACTTTCTTTTCCTCAGTCTCCTCTCCATTTCCATCCCTGTAGTTCTTTCAGAAAGGAACAATTATGGGTCAGAGTTTTGGTTGTGGAATGGCAAACCAAGCTCTCACTTGCTGCCCTGTCTTTCTTCTGGAAGTGGGCACTATAAGTTCCCTCTCCCCACTTGTAGGGCCATTCATCTAAGGTCCTTCCCTTTGAGTCCTGAAAGACTCTCACCTCCCAGGTCTCTGGTACATTCTGGAGGGTCTCCTTACCTCTTATCTCCCGAGGTTGCCTGTTTCCTTTCTTTCTGCTGGCCTTCAGACTTCAGTCCTTTTCCCCCACGCAATACCACATCATGTTCCCCTTTCCCTCTCTCTATCCCCTTTCCTTCCAAGTCCCTCTCTCTCTCCCCCCTTATGGATGCTTTCTTCTCCCTCCCAAGTGGGAATGAGGCATCCTCACTTGGGCCCTTCAACTTGTTGACCTTTTTGAGTTCTGTGTGGACTATATCTTGGGTACTCTGTACTTTTTTTTTTTTGGTTTGGCTAATAGGCACTAATTTAAGTGATGGCTATTTTTTAAAAAATCCAATTACTGGAGCACCCAGGACAGAGATAATGATTCCATCAGACTTCCATTTCATTGCAATTGTGAATTTAAACCAAAGATATTGAGTTGAACACAGTTATTGTTAGACCATAACTTTTTCTAAGGCTGTCTTGACAGATTGCTTGCTTTTGTTATCCATTTATTTCACTCCTGACAGACAGTGCTCACTAGTGGTACTGGTAGATGATATGATTATTGAACAGCTGTTTGATCTACTTATTAAATATTTTATTGTGTCTTTCCCCACGTATATTTATATCAACTGTGGGCAAGAGTTCCTTTTTTATTTACCTATTCTTACCCGCAGTTGTTAAATAGTCTTTTATATAATAGCTATGTCCCTATTTTCATGAGCTGAGATGAAGTTTTATAGTCTCATTCATCCTTAGTATGCCTTTGTAGAAAAATATATTTATGTCTAACGACCCCACCACTCTACTTTTGTCTGTACCATACTGAGCAATAATAACTAACAAATTATATTTAAAATTATGTTTAATGTCACCCATTTTATTCTTTGTTAAATAATTTGTATATTCTAAGCCTTTTTACTTGGGTTTTATTGGAATATTGGGATATTGTTCCATTTCTATGAATTTTACCACTGGACCTTCCAATAAAAAAGCCACTACTCAGTTCATTGCTTTACAATGTATAGACAACTTGATAATATTAATGTTTTTAACCAACATAACTAATTTCCATTTATTTGTATCTTCCGTTCCTTCATGTTATAAAATGTATGAATGTGTAAATATCTGCCATGCGTTTGGTCAAGTTTATTCTTATAATTTTTAGTTATTATTATCAATGGGGTGATTTTTATTCTACTTCTGTAATGGAATACTGGTTTGCTGTTAGTGCATAAACGCATTGCATATGTTGAATGTAAAGTTTGCTTCTTTCAACATTACTGACCTTTTAATAAACTTTATAAATTACAAAGTCTTTGATGTTGCCCCCATGTAAAATACAATACCAGTTTCCTGGACTGATAATGATGCCAGGTATAGTTTCATCTTGTGGACAGATCTTGAATCCAATAAGAAAGTAGTCAGTTACTCCCTTTCATTCATATTTCAATTGAGCCAAAGGATATGTCCTGCCAGTTCAGTTGCTATTAGCTCATAGAGTTCCTACCTGTGTGGAAACATTTTAATTCTACATAATCTTATTTTCAATTTTTGGTACTATTTTCTGGACCGTTAGAACCCTTCCTGAGAGTGTTTGCTAATGATGACATGTTAAGGTTTTTCACTTCTGTGTTCTCTAAGAGTTTTACTTCTTATATTCAGGTGTTTTACTTTGAATTGATTTTTTGAAGAGTGAGGAATAAAGATCTACTTATAGCAATTTGTATTTCCAGTGTAAATACCACATGTTATGCCTTTAGAAGTATGGTTTAATAGCTTGTTTCATTTCATCTTTTATCTTAGAATTGATTTTATTTAAATTGTTTATATGACACAAATTTCTCACGAGTTAGTATTAAGCCATTTTCTTTAAAATGTGTTAGGAGTGTAGAAATGACTAATCTCTGTTCCTTTCTGCTTTCTTTCATGGGGTCATAGATATTTGTTTATTAATGTAGAGCTCAGGAAAGCTACAATTTACTTGCAAAGAAAATGTTGTGCCAGTAAGTGTTTGTGACCCCCCAAAAGACTGCCAAGGAGCAGATTTCAATGCAATCACACTAGTGTCTCTTTATTTAAGCTTGAGTTTGGGCCATACCACCATCTCTGACACAATAGAACAAAATGGAGCAGCCACAACTCTAGTTTTAAGCAGGTATTTATAGAGGCAAGGAGGGGTTTCTAGCCTGGTATACATCTGATTGGGGGTTATTCTGGCCTTTAACATAACTGGCTGTTTCAGGGAGCCAAATCATCAAACTTAACTTCTGTTTTCCTCCTGATTGCTGCTTGTTAGAAAGTGAAGTGTCATAGGCAGGCTTGTAACCAGGAGAAAAAGATTTGTTGTAGAATAACCTGGAAACTGGTGCTAGATGCAGGGCTTATTGGGGATAATCTGGAAATTGGTTCTAGATACTGTTTTGTTAGTCAATGTGAGTTAAACCTTAGGTCAGGTTGTCTAAGATGGAATCTGGACCCAATGATCTGGTCTCTCATTCCCCCCTTTCTCTGGTACCTAAAAGGTCCAATCATGGGGCTTCCTGGGGCTCATAGGCATCATTGTATAGGTTTTGAAGGGACTGATAGTGACTCCTCATGACCATAAGCTGAATAGTCCCAAGTCTCTCTAATGTTTAGTAAGGCCTTCTTTAACTTTGGCCATTGGTTCTCTGACTGTCCCTGAATCGTCAATATAAAAACACTAATTTTCTTTGAGGGCTGTACTATTTATGGTATCTAGACTACTTCTGTTTTATACTATCTCTGTCATAGAACCTAGAGATTCTTGGAGGTGGGAAATGTCTTTTGCTAGTCTTATTATATCTCAGTCTATCATAATATTTGTCAGTCAGTGTCAGCTCTAGACAATCTCATAAAAGAACAGCTAGTAATAGAGCTGTGTCTCTAAATTAGGGTGGTTTTATCTTATAACATAACCAGTATGACTTGGTTAATTTAGGCCTGGATGCATCGGTGACTTGAAAGGATTGGCATATTCTAGAGGGGGTCAGGGTTCTTAACATATGGGCAGAGGTCATCACTGAGTGCAAGGGTCACTAATTGCTAGATGATCTCAAAGATGTCCAATGGGCTCATAAACATGTTTGGCCTTCATGTTCTCTATGAAACACAACATATCCCTTTCCAGCCAGGAGTCATTAGAACCCCATTAAAAAGGTTCCTTCCATCACGTTGAAGGTCAACTGGGTGGCAGAGTAAAATTGCAGACATATTTATAGTTGGAGATGACCCAGACCCCATTTGGAAGAAACTCAGCCTCAGGATTCCCTCCTGAGTTTCACTGATGCAGCCCCTACCCAAGCATCAGGGGTACCACGAGGTCTGTGTGATAACATTTCTGACTATTGATGAAAGAAAATTCTATCAGTTCTGTTTCTTTAGAGTATCCTGACTAATTCAATGACTCATAATTATCCCGTTTTGTTACTCTTTGTATTCAATTGATTTAAGCTATAAAATGGGAGATTATCTATAATAAATTTTATTTACAAATATGAATATGCAATGTAGAGAAAATGGTAACTAGGAAACAGTGAAGCAGTAGAAAACAAGACAGAAAATAGTAGAATGCTATGACAAAAAGTGGAATTTGTTCAAATAAATTTATCAATGTGATATTTGCTATCAAGGAGTTGGGTATCTAAGGTGCTATTATTGACCTGTCAATTTATTGTTAATAAATTTACATTTTATTTAGGCTAGAGTAACACCAAAATTGGGCTTTCACATACCAGCATGATACTACCGTGACTAAAATCACTCATATTAAAATACAATCTTGTTCTTAGTAGACACAGGCCATGGAAAGACAAACTTCCATTCTGTTGGTTTTGGGTTCTACTTAATATGTCACTGTGCAATTATACTTCAGAAAATGATGAATAGTTTCTTGGCAATGGAAGCCATGCTCAGAATTTTGTTGATAGAAGTTCAATACTAGCATGGCTTCAAAAAGGATCTTCAGTGTGTGTGTGTGTGTGTGTGTGTGTGTGTGTGTGTGAGCGGGAGAGAGAGAGAGAGGGAGAGGAAAGAGAGAGAACATTTAATATTCAAAGCTAAGCAATTTAACTCACTTTCTTTTCCAAGAAGAAATGGATAAATATTTAGATTAGATTCTGAATAGCTTAGTGAATATCTTAGATGAATATTGAATGTGTGTCCTTCTCTCCATATTCTATAGTAAAACACCTAAACAAAAGTTATTTTCTAGAGTAAGAAGAATCTTAAAACCATTTAATGCAACAAAATTAAATTTTTGTATATAAATACCTTCACCCCTGATATTTAACTCCATTACTCCTAGAGTGAAAACCCAATCATCTTATCTGATGGGAACATTATCTAAGTAGATTGGCTTTTAGATGTTATTCAGTTTACCTTACTCTAAATTATATTTCCCAGGCTTTGCTAACATATCTCATAAAATCAAATAGAATAACATGACAGTTAAATTTGAGAAATCTTTTATTATATTTAAAATTCATCTAATGTTCCAATTAATGACAATAGATGATTAGGATAGAAATGGTACTTTCCTATTGTGATATTTTACTTCATTGTATTATTAATGTCCTCAAATCTTGTATTATTTTGATAGGTTTCTAGAAACAGCTCTAGAAGTTTTTGTTTTTAGCCCGTTTTTTAATGAAGACAGACATATGTGAAAATGAACAGCTTACATTTATAACATAAAAAATAAGAAAATAGTGAATACAGTATAACTTGAACATTTAAACATTTCTATTGTCAGACAAAGTTTCTGATTAAGAATCTTACAAATTTATCCAGGAGGAGAGTGGTTTAAATTCAGTCATCTTTTAATGATTTCTTTACTGGCATACAAACTCAGTAACAGTATTTTTCAGCATCATTAGAGATAAATATAATGACAATGGAATGGAATGATCTGATTATGAGATACCATGAGATAAGGGCCAGAAATATATAACCTGAGAAGGGGTCACAAACGTATAGGCACAGAATGATGACTTTAAAGTTTTTAAATGTACAACACTTAAAAGCAAGAAAAAACTAAGTGCACACAAGCCTAAATCTATGAGTGTGAATGAGTGTGTGTGTTTGAAAATATACTACTTCTTAATAATCAACCATAATTTAGACTGTAGGACACAAGGTACATGACTTAGTTTGGTACCAAATCTTACTAAACAGACCATATTTGCATGAAAAAATAAACAAACCACAATTTGTTTTACTTTGTGGCATTTTTTTTTTTTTTGTATAGAGTTGCTATAGAATGCCATGAGAATATTGGATTACCACGTACTATATCACGTAGTCTTGCAAATATGTGAACCAGTCATTTAGCCTTCAGTCAATGAAAAACACAGAAAACTCTGAGAGGAACAGACGTACCCATCTTACTGAACTAGTTGATAAAACCTGCACAGACTCTACTACAAATGGAAAGACTCTGCTCCAAAACCAATGAAGGAACATGAGATGCTCATTCTTGGTGGGCCCATTGGAATTCATGAGAAACCAAAGTTATGCAAAATTTCGTGTGCTCATTACCTTACTTTAATTTCTTGAGTTATATCTTCATCATTGTATAATACTTGTGCTTATATTTCACTTGTAGATTTCTTCCAATTCAAATCCAACAAGGTAATAATTTGGGGAAAAATCAGAAGGTATCAAGTTCTTGTTGCTGGTGACATTAAAAAGACACAATCAAGAAGGTCAAAAGACCTACCAACACAACACAGATATGTCACATGCTGTTTATAATATGGTACTTAAAAAATGTCAAACACTTTTCTTTCAGGTCTCATATAACTGTGTTGAACCACAGCTGGTGGGAAGAAGATGACTGAGAATAATGTAGGAAAAAATAATAGATGGGTAAAGTGTGAGTAATAACCATTTCTCTAAACTTCAGTAATTTTTTGAAGGACCAGAGTCACCTATAGCTGTATGCTTTAGATTCTAATTTCTCATTCCCAAATATTTGGCATGTTTAACATTAAAATTTATTTAATTATATAAATCATCAATTTGAAGTTTTAACAGAAGATTATCTGCCATATCCAACAAAATTCCAGGGATGATCCTGACTTGGGCACATGAGAGAATGATGAAAGGACAAACATACAAATATATAGAAAAACTGGGCTTGGGTGCCATGGCATCTCTGACAGAAAACCTAATACCCGCAGGAGCTCCTGCTTTTTTATACAGTTGAACAAAAAAGGTGGGATTATTGTATAGGAGTAAATTAGTTATTAAACACAGATAAACAAGAAGGCAAGACTTATTGTATACAGCTGGATCAATGACACAGTTTTAGCTAATTTTGTAGGAGCAGTTTCTGTAGGGGAGAGGTCTTGGGAGAGAGAAAGCTATGACAGACATTTTCTGCCTGCTGATCCTGGCATGGCCCTGGTGAGGACAAAGTAATATGGCTCCTGCCCCTGAGACAGGGCCCTGGGGTGAGTCTCCACACATCTAGGTGGCTGCTGAGGGCATAAGGCTTGTTTGTATAATAATGCACATATTTCACATTCCTCTGAGGAATATCCTCCCTGTTAATGTTAATGACTCCATGAAAATTAGTAACAGCAGGGGTCCAGGATTTGAAGGTGTGGCTATGTCTCTGCAAAAGGATAAACAATGGGACCTTCAGGACAGTCCTTAAGGCTATAGGAAAGAGTTCTAAATATATGAGTTTTATATATATATATATATTCTCAACTATGCAAAATATAAGGGTACTGTATAAATTATGAGGGGTTTCATGAACCTAAAGGAAAAAAGAAAGGCATTAGTGAGCCAGTTTGTAAGAAAGATAGAAAAGCAGGTAGATAAAAAGGCAGGCAGTTTCCTGAGTTCAAGGACAGCCTAGGAAAAGGCAAGGTAGGCCCAGGTGTAGTACAAATGGTAATTTCAGAAAAGAATTCCACCCAACTAGCTTATTGCTTGTGCTTATCAATGGCAAACAAATCTTTCAATTCTTTTGCAATATTAAGAAAAAAAAATGTATTCTTGTTGTGTGTTAAAAACAAAGGACTGGAGTCAATGGATGCTGATTCATAAGATAATCAAAAGGAAATATGGAGAAAATGACTAGATTGATGTGTAAAATAAAAGAATGGACCTGTGCTCTGCAGGAGATGAGCTATTCTGAGAACTTTTTAGAATAAAAAGAAAAAATGGTTTGGAGAAGAACTGAAGCATGCATGCATGTACACGTGTACACACACACACACACACACACACACACACACACAAACACACACAAGCAAATAGGACATGGACAGAGAGATCTCTTAGCTTGGATCCATGACTTGATTTTGAGTCATTCTTTTCACTGCACCCAGACATCCTTTAACTCAGAACCAGTCTCCATCCAGAGGCTGGTATTTGGCATCTGCCCACCTGTCAACATCAACACAGAGACAAGATTTTACTATTGCTTTCTGAGCCTTACCATGTGTCTGATGCTAGGGTCACCAGCAAGGCCCTGCCCATGTGAACAAGCTCCATCAACTGAGAACTTTAAACTTTCAGACATTGCTTTGCATCCCCAAATTAACACTGCAATATTGCTTACAGTTTTATGAAATAAATTGTTTCTTATGTATTTTAAACAGTAGTAATGTAATTATTCTTCAAGATTTGTATTGTATACATGAATACCCACACAAATAATCAAATGGGAAATAACATAATGGAAGAAATCACCTGTGTTTTGATGCAAAGAAGGAAAAGTTGTAAGAAGATGAGGAGACAGAATTTTCAAGACTGATAGGAGAGAAGTACAGTCACAATTTAAAGTTTCAATAAATTTATAGTTTTATAATTTTGGATGTGAAGCCAGAGCAGAGCTTCTCAACCTTCCCAATGAATGCTGCCACCTTCACGTTGTGGTGACTGTCACTCACAAAGTTATTTTTGTTCCTACATCATTGCTATAATTGTGCTACTGTTGTGAACTGCAATATAAATACTTATATATTTCAATGGTTTGATGCGACCCCTGTGAAGCGCTCATTCTAGACCCAAGATTTTTGTAACACACAGGTTGAGAATCCCTGATATAGTCTTTGGTGTTATAATACTCAGAATTCCTTTTTCTCTTAGAAGCTCATCTGTGCTCTTATGACCTGAAGTTGATTCATGAGGAATCCCAGTCATCATTTCTGACAGTTAATGATTCTCACCGAAAGTAATGTGGTTGTAAATATTTGTCATCTCTGCTAAACACCTCTCTTTACCACAATAAAGGGATTATTTGGACTAAACAACTGATCACTGCAGCCAAGAAAGGAAATAGATATGATTAACATCACAATCTCTAAAACACAAATATATATTTGAAAATGTTTCAAGGGAATGCATTCAATATTTATGGCATTTTATAGCTTATATGTACTTTCAAAAGATAAGGGTATTTTGTATTTTGTATGATTTTATATGATTTATATGATTATATAATATGGAGGTAGGGTTATATGGATTTACACTAACTGATTTGGAGACATTTAATCTGAATTTATAAAAAGAAACAATATAAAATAATGACATATTCTGTATATTCTAAGCAATCTTAAATCAAACAAGTTACAATCTATAGATAAATTTCTTCTATTGTTAACACTATTGTAGTCATACATGTAATAGAAACTATCCTTGTGTCAAATAATTACCTTAATTATGAATTTACATTTGTATAAATTATTTTAAACTTATATTACACATAAGGGCTTTACTGTATTTCTTTTGCCTTCCTGAAGTCAATGCAATGACCATAAATAGAATCAAAATCACTTACATTAGATATTAACTTTCTTCAAACTGTGCATCATTGTACCATTATAAAACACAGCTCTAGGAAATTGGAATGTGCTTACAAAAACATATATCAATATTTTTATGTAATTTTAGTATCTTAAAATTTTACTTTATGTAAGAGCTATAGTTTGTTGAAATTTTTAATTTTTCAGATCATATTTTAGTCAATGGTTTTAGAAACAAACATCCTTATCCATCTTGAAAATCTCAATGCCTTATTGTACAATATTTTACTGTTTTGGTTATAGTAGATATTTATTAATATAATGTATATTGTAGTAATCTAAAGAAAACCTGTTAATGTTTTATTAAAACTGAGAGGAAAATAGAAGAAACTGTCAAAATCCGAAAGGCATTTGCTATCATAAGTGATTTTTATGATAATTATAATAAAAATATGGACCATAAAATATTATGTAAATTGTATTAAGTGACAAAGTCACACAGGTTATGAAAAATTGTACCACAGTTGCTCATTAACAGGTCTACATTAATATAAATCTCTTTGAAGATTTATTTTCTTATTTTTTTTTAAGAAAGGAAACTTTATACATATATTAATGGCCTAATTGTGACTAGCTAATTCCATTTTTGTTTAAAGGATAGTTCCCTTGATCCATTCAATAAATATTGCTTATGTGAAAAGGAATTTGGATTGATGGAAAAAATCGTACTCACCATGAACAGATTTATGGGTTGAGGGAATAATGTGATTATGCAAAAAATGAATTGATGCTTATGGGCCCTTGATGAACAACAAAGGATGTTTGTATTAAGAATGTCATGGATGTCAAAAGAAAAAGTAAGAAGATTTTACCACAAGCCTATTGTCTTATAAACCCATCAATGTCAGAGTACTGAACTTGTATACCATTATGGTTTACAAAGGAAGATTTTTCTATTCTCAATTACCAAGTAAGTGTTTGGATAAAGCATCAGAGTTCTTGTCAATTATTCTCCAGGTTGATAATCCTGCCCAGTTATATTCTCTAACACTAAGACATTATGTAGGTTTATATTGTTCTATAAATCATAGTACCAAAGCTTACTCCTATCTGGAATTTTTTTATTGATGATTATTGAAATAATTTGAGTTCAGTATACTGGTAACACTAATGGCATCAAGTAAATTATCCAAAAATTAATAGACAAGGGTTGGGCTCAAATTTTTTCAGCTAGTGGGATTAAATCATCATGTAAGAGAAGAAATTATTTAAGCATAAGGCAACAGAAATGAATAATCTATAAAGCATATTGAGAGAAAATTAGTTTCTGTAACCAGGCATTGCACTTACACCTTCCTCTTCTTTCAGCAGAATATTTTCTTCCTCTTCTTGTTCTTGTTCTGTTTTTGTTGCAGTTCTTTTTTTTTTTCCTCATTCTCTTTCTCTTCTTCCTCAACAATGCTGAACACAGGAATTGGATTAGCAAGTGAATCTGGGATCAGAAAACATTCTGTTTTAAATCCATATTGACTTTAACTGTAGCAACTTCACAGACACCAGAATGCACTCTGTGCAATTTGACATGAAGCAGTGAATTGTCTCTGTGAACGAATTCAGATTTAGTAAAGTGCTGTCATTACACAAGTTATCTGAATTATTTGTGAAATTTAAATATTTATGAAAAATTTACAAGTAAATGCAGGGGGACGTGATACTCTCATTAGTCCTTACTCTTAATACTACAGCAGCCTCCATATAGAAGCTCCTCCTCCTACTCTACCTCCATTTTCTTGTACTCAAGTTCTTGGTGCAGAGTCAGTTAACCTTTCCCCATCTATCATCTCAACTGTTCCCTTCTAGCCCATCTCCATTGTTTTGTGTCAGCTGCAGATCCACAGAAACTTTATTTTTTTTTTTTTTTTTTTTTACCATGGCTAATCAGTGGGAACACTGGACTGAAAAGCTTGTATATGGTATTTGACTAGCCTTCACAGTCCAATCCTTCCAAACTTAGTTTTAATCTCTTGGTAGACTGCCCTAGTCTGTCTCACTGATTCCTCTTATCTATCTCTATTCTTTCATCTTGCCCACTATCCTAAAGAAGTGTGCTCTGCTTGGATCCCAGTAGTCAGCATACTTGCCTAAGACAAAGAGTGGGCAACAGCACACACAGAAACATTTTTTCCACCAATAGGACAAGTACAGATATGACATATCTCAAATTTAATGATTCTAGCTGCTTGGATCCCAGTAGAATTAAACAAAAACAAACAAACAAAAACTCCAAGAAAATCTGAGACAATATACTTCCCCCAGAAGCCAGCAACCTTATTTAAGTACATCCTGAGAAAGGTAACTGAGCTAAAGACAAGTACTTGAAAATAGCAAAGATGAATATTTTAAGGACCTCAAGGAAGATGTGAATAAATACTTTAATGCAGGCATAAACAGCTAGAATTGATGGTATTTGAGGGGAGGTACAGAAAACTAATGCAGTGGAAATATTATAAAATATATGACAACAATCCTAATGATGTCTCCAAATAATGTGGGAGTCAGATCCTCAACTGCCCATCTCTTGTCACAAAACAAAGCTTCTAATAACAGAAATAAGTTGCATCCAACTGAGCTCTGTGTCAAAGGGGTCTCATGGAAATCGGCAACACAAGCTATTGGCAAGACAATACATTGTTTCTACAAACAGACAGCTAGACATCATTGCTGAAGTCAATACCTACACAGCTCAAAGAACATGGAGAGGTAGAGCATATGTCTACATAGAATCTTTAATTGAATTCTAGTATTTATGGAATGGAAGGGTACTGCATAGATAACTAAAAGACAAATATAAATAATCTAGCTACAAATACGCTAAAGCAATGGTGGTGCAAAGCTTGTGGGAGTAATCAACTAATGTTTAATTTAATTTATGGTTCACTCCATCAGATGGAATCCATACCTAACACTGATTGAATGATCAAAAATCAGAGATAGGCAGTCCAGAAACCTAGGGTAAACCAAATACTATTGCTATAAAGCTAAAAATTAACAAGAAAATGACCACTAATGATATTCTGTTGTCTTCAAAAATTGGTGACCTATTCTGTCATCATTAGAGAGGCTTTCTTTTGCAGCAGATGGGGACAAATACAGAGAGTCACTGCCAGATATTATGCAGGGAGAAAGAGAGAAGACAGAGATTAGATAGATAGATAGATAGATAGATAGATAGATAGATAGATAGACAGACCAGAATACAGTGAGAAGTTTCTATCAAATCACTCCCCCAAGTTTCAGGAAATATTTTCCTTGAAAAAGTAAGCAGAAGGAATGTGGAAGACAGAGGGGATAGAGAACATTAGGACAACAAGACCATCTAAATCAACCGAGGAAAGATCATATGAACTTACAGACACTAAAGCAGCAAACACAGGACCTTGGTACGAGCGGTAGGCACCAAGTCTTCTGAGTATATATTACAGCTTTCAGATTGGTAGGTTTATAGGAATCCTAAATGTGTTAATCATTGGGTTGATAATTCTTAGGCATTGTCATTGGACTGTTTTCCTTAAGTTGGTCTGTCGTTTCCATCTTTAGTGTAATGTTATTTGTATTATTATATTATATTGTTCTTTAAAAAAAGAAAAGAAATCATGTTCTACCATTCAATGATTTCTCAAAAGATAAAACAAAAATGGTTGAGAACTATATAAAGAAATGTTCAATATCTTTAGTCACCAGAAAAATGCAAATCAGAATGATTCTAAGAATCTACCTTATATCCAACAGATAAAAAACTCAAGTGACAGCATATGTAGGCAAAGATTTGGAGAAAGACGAGCACTCCTCCATTGTTGGTGGGATTGCAAACTGGCATATCCACTTAGGAAATCAAACTGGAGGCTCCTCAGAAAATTGGAAATAGTTCTACCTGAAAACCTAGCTGTACTACTCCTGAATATATACCCAAAAGATGTTCCACTATACCACAAGGACAGGTGATCCACTATGTTCATAGCAGCCTTATTTGTAGTTGCCGGAAACTGTAAGCAACCCAGATGTTTCTCAACTGAAGAAAGGATACAGAAAATGTCATTCCTTTATACAATGGAATACTACTCAACTATTAAAAATAAGGACATCATGAATATTGCAGGCAAATTAATGGAACTAGAAAATACAATCCTGAGTGTAGTAACCCAGACCCAAAAGGACACACGTGGTATGTACTTACAAAAATGTAGATATTAGCCAAAAAGTACAGAATACTGAGGATACAATCCACAGACCATAAGAAGTTTAAGAAAAAAAGAAGGCTCATGTGAGGATATTTCAATCCAACTTAGAAGGAAGGGAAGAAATAATCATGGAGGTATTCCAAGGGAGGAAGATAAGTGGGAGGAGCAGGGAAGGGGAATAGGGTGGCAGGATCATATATGGGGGAGACAGGAGCTAAGCCCAGAGGGCCAGAAGAATAAATGGAAATATATAGTTGCCAGGGTAGGGGTGAGGGTTGGGGTGGGGATAACCTCTATAAAGTCCCAGAGACCTGGGATGTGAGAGAAGTCCAGGATGTGGTATGGATGACCTTAGCTGAAAGGTAGAACAGTGGGGAGATGGAACCTCAACTGTCTACCACCATCATGATGATAATGAACTACTCTCTTAAAATATAAGAAAGGATTGAATGAAATGTCTTCTTTTATAAGAGTTGACTTTGTAATGGTGTCTACTCACAGCAACAAAACCGTGACTTAGTCAGAAAGTGATACGAGGTGAGGTATGTTGCTGTGACAGCTGCTTATTGGTATAATGTGTATTTTCAGACTTTGGATTAGGAAATCAGTTTTAGCCTTTAAAGGGGGCTTAGTGGGCCATAGTAGTAGGAACATAAAATACAGTGGTTCACATAACAATGCAAATTATGAAAACTAGGTTGAAGAGATCTCAGAGGGGAATATTAGCAGCTTGTTTAAAGATTGTTATGATGTTTTGGCAGAGAATGCAGCTGCTTTTGTCCTTGTCTGAAAACTCTGCTTGAAGCTAAATTGAAGAGGTGTTGTTATTGTTGTCGTTGTTGTTGTTTTATTAATAGCATTTGCAGAGGAGATTTTAAACCAGACTAGTATTGACTGTGTCTTCTGATTTTTAGCAATCACTGTTATGCAGACTTATAATGCAAAGGAGCAAGCTGAACAAAAAAGAAGGTAAACCCTACAGCATGAGGAGAAAAGGAGTACTAGCAAAGGCCATTTTGAAGCAAATTTTGTGCTCAAGAAGATAAATAAAGGCCTGATGTTAACTACAATATAGTCAGTGGTAACCTTATGGCAGGCAGGACTCCATCTAGCTCATCCAGTTATTCTTCCAACTTGTGAAAGAAAATTAAAGAAAAACTTAGGCAATGAAGGAAACCATCAACAACATAAAGCTGACGGAAATGTAATTGAAGGAGAGTGCCAAAGGCCAGACCCATTCATCAGCAGAGGAGGTAACTTCAGCTATGTGGTTCTGGCATTAGATTCATGGACACAAGAAAAGGGTTTTAAAATCTCCCTTTGTGGCTTAGGAAGGCTGCTGAGGCTGAATGTGTTTCAGGGGTATTTTCTGAATTTAGGCCTAAAGAAGCCATTGTATAAAGCTGTGAAGGTAAAGTCTGGATTCTGTTGGAGACTCCAAGATGTTAGAGATCCAGAGCTGTGAGATACTGGTGAGGAAGGGTGGCAGACGGATATGGAACCAGCACAAGAAAGAGAAATGTATTGTCAACAAATCTGAAAGGAATTTGTGATCTGAAGAACCCTTTGCCATCAGACATGGAGAAGCAGAATTTGGTGTTTTCCCTGACGGGTTTTAATCTTGCTTTCCACCAGTACTTCACTATGTTCCTTTACCTCTTGTTTGGAATAGTAATGTATATTTTGTGCCATTGTATTTTGTCCTTTCTTCAATTTGAATTTACAGGGCATTATAGTTAAAAGATTGCCATGAATCTCAGGGAAAAAAATGAATTTTGGACCTTTAAACTGTGTAGAGACTCTTATAAACATGGATACTTTTGTAGTTGGACTAAATGCATTTTGCAGTGTGATGTGGCTACAAGCCTATGGTGGGGGCAAGAAGGGAAATATGGTGGTTTGAATAAGTATGGTCATGATAAGCTCATATATTTCAATGCCAATGGCACTATTTGATAAATATTAGAAGGTGTGGCCTTGTTGGAGCAAAAGTGGTATTGGAGGAAGTTTGTCATTGGAGATGAGCTTTTATGTTTCAAAAACCAGTTCCAGTCCTAGTCTCTTTCTCTCTCCTCCCCTCTCTCTGCTTTTGAATCTGGTAGATATACCTCTCAGCTTCTACTCCAGAACCATACCTACCTGACATCATGCTTCCTGCCAAAATGATAATGGACATCTCTCTCTCTGAAAATATAAACAAGCCTCAATTAAGCAAATTGCCTTCCTCATAGAGGTAAAGATGTAGAGTCAGTAGAACATTCATACATTGTTGATGAGAGTACAAACATAGACAGCCACTATGGAAATCAGTGTGGCAGTTTCTTAGGAAGTTGAGAATTGGTAGACTCAAGATCCAGCTGTACTATTCTTGGGGAAATACCGAAAGGATTCTTCATCTTACCCTTGTTAATGTTGTTACACATGCTAACCCGTGATCATTGATGTTCTATTAATAATAACCATAAATTTGGAAAAAATTAAGAAAGATGTCTCTCTATGGAAGAATGGAAAAAATAAAATGTGGGACATTTAAACAATGGAGTATTACTCAGAAATTTGGAAAAACAAAACAAAACAAACAAACAAAGCATTAAATTTGCAGGCAAGTGGATAGAACTAGAAAAAACATTCTGAAAGAGGTATCCCAGACCCAGAAGGATGATAATGTAATTGCTTATATGTGGATATTAGCTATTAAGTCAATTGTAACCAAACTGCCACCTGTAGAACCATAGAGAGTAGGTATAAAGTAAGGAAATAGAGGAAACAGATCTTGTTAGGAAAGGTGTCAGGAGCCATCTAGGAGAGGCTAAAAGCTAGCAGGTGATCTTCCAGAGATCTTTCACTGTGGAACTCTGATAGATGAACCCTTGGCAAGGTCCAAGGTACATATCACAGGATTTTATTCCTGCACTTGATATGCATTTCCTGTCCTTATGAATTTAATATAATAATCCCTTGGCATTAGCCCACTCTATTGGACAGATTAGGGAAGATGTATTGTCTTATAGTGATGATATAAAAATAGATGATTTCTTAATTCCTATTAATGATTCTATAATAATTCCTAAAACTATACTAGTAATTATTAAGCCCTTTATAATAGGACTGCTATTAAAGCCCTCTCTGATATAAAAACTACAATTAGAACCCTGCCAGTCTTCATCTGTCATGAGTTAATTGCTTTTGAGATAGAAAACACACTTTTACAATGTAGGATACATTCTTTAGAACTGTAAAACAAATTATCAAAGGTCATAAAAGGGAAAAATATACTGTAGGCACAAGTACAGAAGATAACTAGGTTTATCTATATAAAACTTCATTGTAAACTTAGACATGAGAATTATAGTTTTTAACTTTCAATGAACACATGGAGCTAGTGACAAAAATGAATGTCTAGTTAGATAACTAGTCGTAATGGAAACACATATAAATATCTCTTTTGTAAGCTTCTTGTTCAGTTTATGAATTGAATTTATGCTTAAACTTGTGGTCAACTTTTGAAGTAGATACCATGTGATCTAGTCTTCTAAAAACCTAAAAAGTTAAAAGAAATGATGACATTAGGAAGAAGAAGGAGAGAAGAGAATTAGGAGGCAGAAGGACAGAGAAGAATGCAGTAAGAGAATTAGAAACTAAGGCAGAAGGTGGAGAGATAGCAGAGCATAGAAAAATATAACAGAGCATAAGAAAGAGATGATGAGAGAAAAAAGAGGAAGCTGCAGAGAGAGCAGAAACACCAGGCAGGCCTCTCCTCACCATGGGGCAGAACAGGTCTTTTCTTAAAAGCAAGGCAAGCTCAGTCTTAATAAAGAGGGCAAAGAAATTTTTTTTTCTTACAGACTTGGGTTTAATTCATTCAGCAATAAAAGAGTAGGAGCTTTTTCTTTCTCTGTCCAATAAAGATGGGAATAAATACAGAACCCACAGCCAGGTATTACACAGAAATTATAATTCAACCTTAGGAACATTCAACCCTAAATGAGATAACTACTACAAATCCTTTTTCTCAGTACTCAGGGAGCCTCAAGGAAAGAGAGGTTTAAAAAATGTTATGTCTCCTATCCAAGTACTAACAAGGCCCGACCTTGTTTAGCTTACAAGATCAGACAAGACTAGGCACGTTCAGGGTGGTATGGCCATAGACATTAAAATATCATTCTGAGTGAGGTAATGGAGTCACAAAAAACACATATAGTATGTACTCACTGATAAGTGGATATTAGCCAAAATAAACTTGGAATATCCACGATACAACTCACAGACTATATGAAGCCCAAGAAGAAAGAAGATCACACCAAAGTATGGATGCTATAGTCCTACTCAGTTGGGATCAGAGAATAATCTCTAAGAAGTAGGAGAAAGGGATCTGGGATGAAGAGAGAAGGGGGACAGAAAAGTGGGGCCAGTTCAGATATGGGAGGAGATGAGGGAGAAGTACAGAAGGTCAGGAATTTGAAAGTAGGTGTGTAGCATGGGGGAGGGGGATCTGAAGGTAGTAACTAGAAAGTCCCGGATTCCAGACACCCAACAGGTTCCAAGGACCTAACAGGGAAGACATTAGCTGAAATACCTAACAATGGAGAGATAGAACCTGTAGAGACCATGTCCAGTGGATAGGCACAGTCCCCAGTTGAGGGATGGGGCCACATACCCACCTCAAAAATATCAATCCAGAATTTTCTCCTGTCAAAAGGAAATGCAAGGACAAAGTGTGGAACAGAAACTGAAGGAAAGGCCATCTATAGACTACCATACCTAGGGATCGATCTCATTTGCAGACACCAAACTCAGACACTATTGTTGATGCCAAGAAGTGCTTACTGACAGGACAGGAGCCCAGTATAGCTGTCCCCTGAGAAGCTCTATCAGGGCCTGACCCATACAGATGTAGATGTACACAGCCAAACTTTGGACTGAGTATGGGGATCCCAATGGAGAAGTTAGGGCAAGGACTGTAGCAACCCCATAGGAAGAGTAACAATGTCAACCAACCATATCCCCCAAAGATCCCAGGAACTAAATTACTGACCAAAGAGTACACTGGGGTGGACCCATGGCTCCAGCTGGGTATGTAGCAGAAGATTGCCTTATCTGACATCACTGGGATGGGGAGCCTCTTGGTCCTGTAGAGGGTTGATGACTCAGGATAGGGGAACAGTAGGGCACTGACCCAAGAGTGGGTGAGTGGGTGGGGGAGCACACTCACAGAGGCAGGAGGAGAGAGGAGGAAATAGGAGGATTATGGGGTGGGTGGAAGACTGGGAATGAGGATAACATTTGAAATGTAAGTAAATAAAACAACCAATGAAAAAATATTAAAAAAATATTGTATGAGTCAGTGGAGATGAAAGGCACTAAGAAACCAACTAAATCAACATGAACAAAGTTCATATAAACTCACAGAGACTGAAGTAGCAAACTTAGCTCTACACAGGTTTGCAACAGGTCATCTGAGCTTATATTATGGCTCCTAATAATAAATGTTTTTATGGAATCCTGAGTGTAAATGAGTGGATCTCTGATTCTTGTGCCTTTTCTTGGGGTCTTTCCAATTCTGTTTGTTTTGTACAACTTCAATATGATAGGATTTGTCTTACATTATTTTAAATTTGTGTTATAATTTAAAAAATAAATGACTGAATGAATGAAAACCTTGTACAGTTGCTAGAAGAAAATTATTTTTATTTTTTTTTAATTTTTTGATACTTTATTTGCATTTCAAATGTTTTCCCCATTACAGGTCTCCCTTTTGGAAACCCTCACCCCCTACCCCTTCTCTCCACCTTCATGAGGGTATTCCCCCACCCACCTAACCCACACACTCCCTTTTTCCCTCCCTGGCATTCCCCTATACTGTGGCATCTAATACCCCCAGGCCCAAGAGCCTCTACCCCCCACCCCCAATGGCCAACAAGGCCCTCATCTGTCACATGTGTGGCCAGCACCATGGATCCCTCCATGTGTATTCTTTGGTTAGTAGTCCAGTCTCCGGGAGCACCAGGGGGTCAGGCCAGTTGACACTGTTGCTCCCTCCCAATGGGGCTGTAAACTCCCTAAGCTCCTTCAGTCTCTTTTCCATCGCCTCCATCTGGGACCTCAAACTCAGTATAATGGTTGCTGTGAATTGAATATTGGGTATTCTGAACTTTTAGTCTAATATCCACTTATCACTGAGCACATACCATGTTCGTTCTTTTTGTGTCTGAGTTACCTCACTCAGGATGATATATTCAAGTTCCATCCCTTAGCCTGTCAATTTCATGAAGTCATTGTTTTTAATAGTTGAGTAATATTCCATTATGTAAATGTACCACATTTTCTGTATCCATTCCTCTGTTGAGGGACATCTGGGTTGTTTCCAGCTTCTGGCTATTATAAATATGTCTGCTATGATTACAGTGGAGCATGCGTCTTTAATACATGTTGGAGCATCTTCTGGGTATATGCCCAGGAGTGTTAGAGCTGGGTCCTCAGGTATTATTATGTCCAGAGAACCAAATAATCCTATCAAAAATTGGGGAACAGAGCTAAACAGAGAATTCTCAACTGAGGAAACTCATAGGGCTGAGAAGCACCTAAAGAAACGTTCAACATCCTTAGTCATCCGGGAAATGCAAATCAAAACAACCCTGTGATTCTACCTCACACCAGTCAGAATGGCTACGATCAAAAAACTCAGGTGACAGCGTATGCTGAAGAAGATGTAGAGAAAGAAGAACATTCCTCCATTGCTGGTGTGATTGCAAATTGGTACAACCACTCTGGAAATCAGTTTTTTGTTTTTTTGTTTTTTTTTTAATGTGACCTTGGGTATACCACCTGCACTTAAGAAGGCATCATGTTGAGGAATAGAAAAGTCGTCTCATTTTTTCCACTTTTTAAAAATTCTTTCTTTCTTTCTTTCTTTCTTTCTTTTTTTCTTTCTTTCTTTCTTGGATTTAGGGAGTTTGTTACTTCATTTGGTTTTGCTTTCTTTTTGAGAAATAAGTTAATGTTGTATGGGTTCAGAGGAGGAGAGGATCTGGAAGGAGTTCAGGAAGATTAAAAATATGATCAAAATATATTTCAATTTAAAATTGTTTTAAATGATAAAGATATAATAAAAATAAAAATATTATTTACATCCTGAATTAAGGCAAGGGAAAGTAATGACCAGCCTCTAAATATATTAACTTCTTGCAATGACAAAGCAAGGAAGTAAAGTAATCCAACATTCTTCTTCTCACAGTAAATACATACACACACATACACACACACAGAGATTTGCCTTGGTCGTTTGTCTCTTCACTGCAATACAACAGTACCTAAGATGCTATTCTAACATATAAACTGAACCATAAAAGTCTCCAATAGGAAAACAATTCTAAATTATAATAAATTATATATATATATATATATATATATATATATATCCTGTATAAACTGTTGATTTATTTTTTGTCACTATGAGAGAGAGAATAGCCAGAAGAATATGAAAGAGAGTCCATAGCAGAGAAAAAGTATACTATGCTGAACATGTTAGCAGAATATATCTGGCTATAACAGAAGCAGATACAGAGAGAGTTGGGGGAGGAATAACATGTGAAGGAAGGCGGAGGTAGGTAGGGGAGGAGAAAGACAGAGAGTTAGGAGCCCCAAAACAAGATGAATATCTGAGATAGCAAGGTTATTAGGAGAATAAGTAGGTGGGAGGAGAGTATCTCATGAGCTGAAAAGAGTTTAGAGTAGTGGAGGAGGTAACAAAAGTTACAATGACATCATGGACCTTTAAATGGTAAATAGGTACTTATAATGAGGGTACCTGGAGGTAAGCATGTGGTTTCATACACTAACAGGTATCCTAGATAGTCATTTGTTTATCCTGCCAGTGATAAAGGAAATGGATCACAAGTTCCTGAAGAATATTGGCTTTTGTTTAACAACCAAATTTTGGAGAAATGGAGTTTCTTTTGGACCTAACCATACCAGCACTGACCAATACTTGAATTTAGGCAAACAGAACCAAATCAAACACCCAAAGTTGAGTATACACAACTTCAGATATTTCATATCTTAAAAGATGCCAAAAAATGTAATCTAGAGATAAATGTCATCTTATATATGTAGTGCTTAGAAAAAAAAAAGCAGATGTCTACATGCAGAAGAATGACATTAAACCTGTTTCTATCACATTTCGCAAAAATAACTCTAAGCAGATTGAAGACCTAAACAGAAAATCTGAAACAATGAAACTGCTAGAAGAAAACATAGGCAGTGTACTGCATGATATCAGTGTAGGAAAGAGTTCCTGAACTGGTTTAAGAATTAAGACCAATTATTTTTACAGGTGGGACTTTATAAAACTTCAAAGCTTCTGGACCATTTTGGCAAAACATTTCTAAAAATACAGACTATTTCAAGGAAAGTCTCCTCTAAGGAAAAATCCATTATTTTAACTCACAACTCTCTTAAATTTCATAAAAATTGAAAACAATTAGATTTAATTATGCAAAATCTGATAAGGTAAGATTAATATTGTACTACACAGATCATGGAAAAGAAATCATACAGACTGTAACAAGTCTTAGAGGTGTTACACTTCTACCCTTTAATCAGGAACCAAGAATAAAGGACCAAATACCTGGATTAGCCTTGTGGAATTAACTTCATCAAAATATATGAGAAAATCAGACAATTGCCAATGGAACTATATCATACTAAAATAAGTGGCAACTTGGATATAACTGAAGACTGTGCAAGCAAATACTCTGTAAAAAAATGCATAAGACTTCTGAATTTCTTGCTTCCTGCCATTCAAAAGAGATATTCAGGGAAGTGGACTAAGAATATATTAGGCAGAAGCAAAAGTCATGGATAACACTTTTGCACTTTAAAAGTAAAGCAAATTCCCAGGGAAATTGGGCTACTTCTTGAATTCTTTTACAACCAATATATCCGTACTTAAAAACAAACAAACAAACAAAATTTACAACTTTCAAGCTATATCTGCCTACCCTAGAATTCTGTGGGTGCTTGAGTAGATAACTATATATTTTGTTTGCATGGATGATACAATTGCAAGGACTTTTAGATGCAACTGTACTTAATGAGTGTCATAAGAAGAGCATCCGTGATTTACCTCATCCAGATGATGACTTTTATACCTTATGCAGATTTTAGGTTGAAGTTTTTAAAAATAGTCAGAGAAAACAATCTATTTAACTTATGAGACACACGAGTATTGAGAAGGCATAAAGCCAATGAGGGGGAAATGACTTCACAGTCTTCTTTCTCATCCCTACCATGTCTCTGCTCATATTGCCAGAGAATACCACTTCCTTAAGTGTGAGCAAGGTCTGCAGTTAGTTGCCTTAACAAATGAAGTATGTGGAAATAATATTTCCATGAGAAATTATGATTTCTCTTCCTCTTGTTCTTGTCAAAGAAATCATTTGTCATGATGGAAATTGCCTAATAAAAAGGCTGACAAAATGGCAACCTACAGATTGGGAAAAGATCTTTACCAATCCTACATCCGATAGAGGACTAATATCCAATGTATATGAAGAACTCAAGAAGCTAGAATCCAGAGATCCAAATAACCCTATCAAAAAAATGGGGAAGAGAGCTAAACAGAGAATTCTCAACTGAGGAAACTCATAGGGCTGAGAAGCACCTAAAGAAATGTTAAATATCCTTAGTCATCAGGGAAATGCAAGTCAAAACAACCCTGAGATTACACCTCACACTAGTCAGAATGACTAAGATCAAAAACTCAGGTGACAGCAGATGTTGGTGAGGATGTGGAGAAAGAGGAACACTTCTCCAAAGTTGGTGGGATTGCAAGGTTGTACAACCTCTCTGAAATTCAGAATCTCAGAAAAAAGAACATAATACTACCTGAGGACCCAGCTATTCCACTCTTGGGCACATACCCAGGAGATGCTCCAATATTTAATAAAGACACATGTTCCACTATGTTCATAGCAGCCATATTTATAATAGCCAGAAGCTGGAAACAACCCAGATGTCCCTCAACAGAGGAATGGATACAGAAAATGTGGTACATTTACACAATGGAATATTACTCAGCTATTAAAACAATGACTTCATGAAATTGGAAGACAAATGGATGGAACTTGAAAATATCATCCTGAGCGAGGTAACACAAAAGAATGAACATGGTATGTACTTACTGTTAAGCAGTTATTAGCCCAAAAGTTCGAAATACCCAAGAGTCACTTTGCAGCAACAGTAGGGCTGAGTGTGAGGTCCTAGATGGAGAAGGGACTGAAGTAGCTGAGGGAGTTTGCATCCCCAGGGAGGCAGCAACAGTGACAACTGACCTGACCCCCCCCCCATACTCCTGGAGACTGATCTACCAACCAAAGAATACACATGGAGGGACCTATGGTGCTGGCCACATATGTGGCAGAGGAGGGTAGTCTTAGCCATCAGGGAGAGGAGTGGCCCTTGGACCTGAGTGTGTTAGATCCCCCAGTATAGGAGAATGCCAAGGAGGGAAGATGAGAGTGGGTGGGTGGGTGATAGAATACCCCCATAGTGGCAGGGAGGGGGGTAGGAAAGGGAGAGGTTTCAAAGGGGAGAGTTGGAAAGGGGGAAACATTTGAAATGTAAATAAAGTATAGAAAAAAAAAAAAACAAAAGGCTGCCTGGCAGGCCTAAGAATGCCCTCTAACAACTGAGAACACACTCAAGTTCACAGCCAGAAGAAATTTAAAGAATTATCAAAAGACATAAGAAAATGAATTCTGTTTTCTAGATGACATTGGAATTGAACTCATTTCATTAGCCTTTAGATGAAAAAGCAACCACTTTAACACCCGATTAGATCCTGGGAAGGTAATGAAAGAATCATCTGACTTATGAGGCTGTTTGTGGAGACTTTAGTATAGAAAATATATGCATATATACAAACCATTTCAGTCTGATTCAGAAGAAGTAGTTTTCTATAAATAATATAGTAGACAATAGGTCAATATGAGTTTTGGTTTACAGATGGTACAAATAAACATCCAAAACCTATTCTAAGCAGATCATACATGGTGTGCAGATGTTTTCTTAGCATCTAAGCAACTTGTAAAATTTAAATATAGAGCTACATACAGTGATAATTTAAAGCTTAAAAACTTAACAAAATGTTTACCAGTTATTATAACCAGCTAGAAAAAGAGCAAGTTGTTCTTTTTTTTAAAAAAAAAAAAAAAAATTGGGGGTACAAAAGAAATTCCAAAGCAATTTAGAAAACTCTACAGAAAATTGTATGTATTAAAATACGCTAAAGTACAATGCACATCTTACTAAATTTGTGATTATCCTTATGAAAATATTGAGTAGTATATATAGTAGATAAAGCATAATTATGATTTAGAAAGTTATTATTGAAATAATTCTGCTTGAGACTGAGAGGGCTATACACAACCCTATCCAGCAACAAAAGACAACACAAAACTTTGAATAATGAAGGAGAAATAATTAGAGGTAAAAGTAATTGAATAGTGGTCAATATTCTGGAATCATTATTGTTTATGACATTCCAAGGAATGTTAGAAGTTTTTAGTCTAGAACATGATACTTCTTTTTGACATGTCTAATAATTATACAGAGAGATCATGATTGACATGCTTTCTGCAGTATGCATGTTCCTCCTCAACAACACTACCTTCCATTAAGTACCCATCATATATCTATATATTAGACATAAATTTGTATTCATTCCTTTAAAACTGATTTATGTTTCATTCCACTGCCTTTTTAGTATAATGAGCCCCATAGCATGCATTGATACCTTTAATTTATTCTCCCATCTAAGAATGCTTTCTTCAAAGGTCAAAGGATGAAAAATTCTGGACCATATATGGACTAAAAATGTATGACCTTATTTTAAGTTTAAAATTTGAGAGAGTGATTTAGACAGTAACTACTATTGATACAATGAGAAAAATATGGTTTTTAGTGCATCAAGAATTTCCCAGAAAAAAAAATACATTAAATCACTAGGTATCAAATAATTCAATGCTATCCTTTCTTACATGCATATAGTTGTACAACACAATAACTACTTTATTTACATTGCACAAGACAGTGCCATTTATGGCATAAGTACAACTCTACATAATTCAACTTATTTTAAAAATCTTGTTAGATGAACAGTAATCAAATTTATCTCCAGGATATCCTGTGGACTGATAAAAAACTCTATATTCATAGTGAAGATTATACTACAAATATGTTTCTTATTTCATTATTGATGAATGATATGTCATACACTGTTAAATGATTATATAATAAAAGATGATATTGTAATGCCTCTGCCCAGAAGGAAAAAATTAATCCTGCTAAGAGGACATGAACTTAAATGCTAAAGTCAAGTAAGTTGCCTCCAGAATCATTCCTTGAGTTCTCAGAATAAAATAAAATGCACATCGACATTCAAATGAGGTCTTCGAACTATTTTAGATCTTGAAAGTGTGTACTGTTTGGAATATATTGTTCATGTCAAATTTTACCTTAGCATACAAACATACAAAGATGAGTGAAAACCACTAAAATAGCTATTACTATGAAATTCAGCAAAATTTACCACTCTTAACTAAATACCTTTAACTCCTTAGATGAAAATATGAGTGATGATGTGCATACTTTTCTCCTTACCTCTTCAACTTTATCTTAAGGTTTCTTAAATATTGTTCCAGCAAGGATATATAATTGAAACACTTCTGGGCATTCCAAAGCAACTTAAATGCCTTTATATATTCAAACCAATTGTAAGTCATAACTAAACAGATGGGCTATAAATGACTGTGAAGTACTTACTGAGAAAATTTTTGATCAGCAATTCCTGTGTGCCAAGGAAGATTCAAGGTCCTAGACAATAAGAGAAACAGTGGTTAAGATAGAGTAACTGTAGATAGTATTATATGTGCACTTGATGTTTCTGTGTGTGTCTGTCTGTCTGTCTGTCTTTGTTTATATATGTATTTTCCCATAAGATGTCATGTGGACTTCTTTTTCATGACTAAGAAGAAAAATGGTAGGAATCCAAAATTTAGAGGACAAAACCATTTTTCAATTTTTGTATGAAAAGCATTTTTAATATTACTGTGTTATGAAAAACATATGGTAGGTGAAGGCTACCTAATTTGAGATCAGTGTCTTACTTTGAAGAAAATAGTTTGCAATCTGATAATTCTATATACTAGCTGATTCTTAACATTGTGGTCAGTAATGATCTTCTAATTTATAAGTACAAAATGATTCTCACTTCTTAAATATAGATTATACAATCCTGAAAACTTAGAGAATAAAATCAAACAATAGTCATAGCCTGATGGAGGGACTGATGGAGTGGGAAATTTGAAAAGAAGAATCATGACTGACTGAAGGAAGGTATTTGGAAATGAAATGTTCAACATTGGCATCATAACTAATGCCATTAATAACAGACAATTGGGACAGAGTTTATAATGATTTAATCTCTAGTTCATTAACTTTTATGAATTTAATAAGAACATATTAAAATGAAAGGATGTTACATTTAAATTACCAACTTATTATATCCTTATTTCTGATGAGTTTTAAAATGTGTTCTGGTATGAGCCTCCACCATATAAGTGAAGTGTGAAACAAATTGCTTTATTTACTATTATCTTACATTTTTAGTGTGCATCTTATAGTTATTTGAAGAAGCCAATATGCAATATAACCAAACAAAGCATCACAGAATTTTTAGATTATTTTCTCTAAATTAGTTGGAAGCCAGCCATTGTTTAATGGACCTTGATGATATGGTTACTATTGGTTACAACAATAAGTTAGAAATAAATAATTATGTTTTCCTTCCACATTTTAAGATGGCTGGAATTTTGCCATAGTAAAAGGCATAAGGCATAACATTTATTTTTTATTAACGATTCTGTAATACTGTATATTGATAAAGCTACTCAGAAATGCTAGAATGATTTTTCATAGATATTATGAGCAGACTGCTTTTTTCATTAGTGAACTGTACAATAAAGAGCAGCTTCAGTAGGGAGTGTGAGTGTGGGCACCCCCAGTGAATTTCTTGTCCATTTCTCTCAAATACCCATTTTCAATATTTTTGAATCCTAATGTTTCTTTCTATCTTAGAGACATAACTCTCCACTATTGAAAATATAAAAAATCTAACTTGTTTCAATATATTGTTGATTTTTTCCTAAAAGATTGTATTATAATCTTTGCACTATAATTTCCAAAACACATATATTTTCCACGATTTGTAAAATGTATGATTTGTCTGCATATAATTCTGTACACTATGTGCAGGCCTTGTGCCTCAGCGATCAGAAAAGAATGTTAACTCCTGGAACTGGTGTTATAGATATTTAGTGGTAAGCACCATGTGGGCGATGGGAAATGGACACAATTCTAGGATAAGAGTAGTATCTATTCTTAACCAGTAATCAATTTTACCAACCACAGTTCATGAATTATATTTTACTTAGAAATATAGCATTTATTTATTCAGAATAAAACATTAAAATACTGATGCATAGAACTCATTGTAACATGAACAAAATTATGTATTTTATTACAAATTAATAAATTCATTGATGTGGTTTTATTTCTCCTCAAAATTGCCTCACTGTAAACAGAACATTGAATAAACTTTTTTTTTCAGAAATGTGAGCTCAAGAGAATCACCTGTTTCTAAATGCTGAGATGTCTTTCTAGCTGAACTTCCAGAAGATTTGATCATTTGGCAGTAGTATTATTTTGCACATCTTTTGCTTTGTCAATTCTGTATTTTTACAACTTTATTTAGAAAGAATATTGGTTCTTGTATTTTTTGTGATGAACATGTCTAATGTTATATTTCTTTTAAATACAACATGATGATAGCATATCATAACAGTTTTGATTTCTGATTTTCTTATTTACTTTATAGTGTTCTGTTCCATAGTGTTTACAATAAACATTTTAATAACTTATTATCATATATAACCAGGTATATATATATTTTAAAATGGCTACTAGAGTTTATAACCATTTCTTTTATCTACTTTATAATAATCCTGTGTTTTCCTTTAGTTATAATAACACATCCATGTGTTTACACTATGTATATGTAAATGCAGTATATTAATTGACTTGCTGACTAATGAGAGATGGTTTTATTTGCTTGTGTGTTTTGAGGTCACTGGGAAGAAAGACACTTGTGTTTGAAAAACGGGCCCTCTAATGCTGAGAGAAAGCTCATCTCTTATTTGTTTATTTGCTTTTCTTGAGTCTGCTTCTCTTTAACATAATTATTTGCATTGTATAGAAATGGACTTAATACAACATATTCATCATTTCCACTTAATTTCATTTCTTTATTGTTTTGGGGGTAGGGATGAGAGTATTTAAAACTAAAATGCTATATTATGACAGCGATGGACAAAAATATTCCAAAGAGTATAAATCTTTCCTTAGTAAGGATGAGAGAAGTGAAATTAGGGTAGAGATAGTTTACATAGTAGTAAATGTCCTTGGTGAGATCTCTTCTTGTTTTTAATCCTATGTATTCCATTTATAAATGTTTCTTTCTGCCTTCTCAACACATTATCCAATGCACAAGACAGAAGAAACAGTCTTACAATGAATTTGCATGGGGTATATCTGTCTTAAAATGCTTTCTAATCTCAAAGTTGAAGACCTATATGATATCTTGCATCCATAATATATACATTTATTTTCTTACAGCATTGTAAATGTGTCCTATTTTCTTATTGCTTATATTATTTAAGATAGAAGTCAGCTGTATAATTTATGTTTCTTTTTCTGTAAATAATTACAAGATATTTGAAACAGTTTTGTAGATTTCTTCTCATCATGGAATGGAGACTCACAGTCTATCTAAGGCTGGTATAAATCTTGCTATGTGACCCAGGTTATACTTAAAGCCAAGATCTTCCAAGAGCTGGGATAAAATCATTCTGGATCACTCCTAGAATTTTTAAACTGATCTTAAGAATCTTATTGTAATGCTTCAGTGCCTCAGTCACATTCCTCTACCTTAATTTTATATGTCAAATTTAGGTACTCTTTTATGCTTGTAAAGAAAATAATTTAATGAATCAGAGATCTGTAAAACATTCCACTTTTTTGTCAATCAAGTTACAATCCATATTCAAATAATAAAACTATTAGATATTATTTCTTAGAATAAATTTATCAATTGTTCCATTCTTCGATTACAGCTCTACAAATGTTGGCTTATTATCCCACATCCAACATATTGATGATATCGCTCTCACATAATCAGTCTTTGTCTCTTTTTTGTTTTTAATAATATTATGAGTGTTTCCAGTGTCTTTAAATATGCAATGTTCATCATCTGGGTTGTCTACATTGAATCCAAGTGAATGTAATCAGTCAATTTCTACTTCATATGTGTATCTTCATTTATTTAGAAACAACTTTTAGTTCTTTTGAAACTGGGATCTACATCTTGTCCGCATGTTTTTACTTAAATACATGTGCATATTTATAATGCTTTCTTAAGCTCTTACATTAGGTGTCTCTATTTAAAATTTATTTAATGGAAAGTTTTGCATATTTATTGATTTTTCACTCCCATTAGGACACTTTTATGCATTTTTTGCAAACAAAAGAAACCCTGCATTTTTCTTTTTTCTTTTTGTATTTCTGAATATCTTAATAGAAGAAATACATAAATACACACACACACACACACACACACACACACACACACATTACACAAATCAAACCCATTAAATCAAAATCAAGAAAGTTCACATTCTGAGCCTTCTGAAAATTTGGAGTCCAAATATTGTCCCATCTTTTGGGATCTTTGGGGATTGTGTAGCTTTTAACTCCTCAGTTTTATTTTATCTAACTTTGTATTTTTGCATCACACATGTGTGTCCTAGCATAACAACCATATTAAATAAAGGTTTGAAAACTCAAGTTTCTGCATGGATTCTTTTCTGTTTATTTCTTTCTTTGTGAAATTTTCTCCATAAACATTGATCAATTTGGACCTATCAAGATATCATTTCTATGACTCTATTCAGGAAGTTTGTTTTGCTAAGTTTAATTGCTATTACTGTAGCATACATCTTGTATAGGAAATAGCTATTAATTAGAAAAGGGAGGGATGACAATTTTTATCTCCTTTTCCTTGCCCTTGAGAACCACAGTTGACAAAGAAGAAAAAGGGGGAATCAACAGAGGGATTGCTCAAAAGAGAATTTTATTTTTCTCATGCTTATAGGAAGACTTAGGAAAAAGAAAATTGTCTAAGAGTAAAACAGTATAGGTAGAAAGGCATCCCTTTATGGCACTGTAACAAAAATGCATGTATACATAAAGTAGATATGGATAGTTTGGCTTGAATCTCAGATAGAATGAGAAACATGAAAAAATAAGAGAATACATTATTCTCTTTATGATTCTGAGCTCTTAAAAGCACCAAGCAGCAAGTTATCCTATACCTATCCTAGGATCTGTAGTGTTCAATCCTATTATGCTCACCAGAAGACACATGTTTAATTCTATGCCATGACAAACAAATACCTATGACACTCTTACAAGCCTCTATAGGAAGGTATTATAAGGAGATCAGCGCCTAAAGAAAGACTAAAGATATGTTGATAGAAGAGGCTCTAAGAACTCTGATATTAAATAGAAAGAATCTTAGGAAGATCAGTGCCTATAGAAAGACTAAGGATCAATTAGTAAAAGTGGTTATAATATGCAAAATTTTAGTAGGCTTCATAAAAACTAGAGCTTGATATGACCAAAACGCAATCACCTAAGAGAGGGTCTGAGTGGTCATGTTTTCAACCATGCTCCTTTCCTAAGGACTTCTCACTTCACCTCAGAGTCTCCCAGTAATAAAGAATTATAGATGGGAAATAATTTCTCTAAACTGAATATTTATTCTAAAAGCATACATTTTATTAATGATTACTAAGAGTAAGTGAATTCGGATGAGAAATCACTTCATTTGACAGCATACACCACAATGCCATGAACTAAATTATCTTCTCTAGACAGATTTTGGCCTAGAGAGTAAGGATAAATTAAGTTTTATAAAATATTTTCCATATCAGTATGGCTGTATGCAAATCATGACCTTTTACATGCAGAATCAAGATAGTCTTAAATAAGTTTATTCAATTCAATTTTCTTCTAAGAAACCTACGTTCAAAATTTTCTTCCACTCTCATATTATGTTCAAAAGTGCGTTATGACTCTCTCCAAGGTAAATATTGTAAGAAATATTCCCAGAAATCTAGATTATTTCATCATAAAATGTAGCATCTGAAAATCTGACTGAGATATGTAATTATCATATGGAGTTTTGCACAGCCAGAACTCCTCCAACATACAAGCAGATTAACTACTAAAAGTATATTTGTTCCAAAAAATTTGAATCCAATACTTATTTTTTCTAGGATATTTCCATTGTTAAATCAAAGTAAGAAAATCTCTCAAATCTATGAATAGTTCACTTAAAGTTTAATAAATGTTACATGAAGATCAAACATTAATTATGATAGGCTCTTAGGGCACACAGATTCACAGCTTTGCCTTGATTTACATGATTTATCTAGAGTATTAATCTACACAATATCAAAATATCTAATGGGTGGCTATCAGAGATACATGGTATGCTATAGGATATAAAGAGTTGTGAGTCTTACTTTCAAGGAGCTTTTGGTGATGTAGACAAAAAACATTAGTTTTCATGGTAAGCATTACTAATATAGGTGATAAAGCTTGCTTGGGGAGTTATTGAAAACTGCCAAAAGTGTAGGTGCTGTCTATATTTGGAGGATAATTTTCTAGCAAAGAGCTGAGAAAAGACAAGTAATTTAGTTCCTTCTCTGGGAAAATAAGAATTATTTCATAGGAAGAACAAATCCCTAAAGATAGAAGAAACTCAAACATGGTCTAAAATACATGATACAAGGAGTATGTGGCATAAAGTTAATTTCACATACTGTAACATTTTACATAGGCAGTTGTGGGCATTATATAAACCTAGTACTCATGCATCAGTTTCTCAAAAAAATTAAATTGAGATAATGTAAATGGGCTAAAACTTATTTAAGTATCCAAAGTTGTTTTTTGCAGAGAGCAAAGAAATCAGTGGAAGATGGTTTTCACTTATTTTCTGATTGTTCTATTCTTAAAAGTGTTAACTATGATTTATCTCATGCTTTGGTAGGGGTTTGATTCTGGCAGCTAAAGATAGTTGATATTAGGAATTCTGTGGTGCCTATAAAGGATATATTATTGCAAGGGCTTCAAGAAAGGTGGGAGCTACTGCCCCTGCTACCCCTGCTGCTCCTGGTTCCTTGTTCCTGGTTCCTGGTTCCATGTTCCTGGTTCCTGGTTCCTATTGCTTATTGCTGGATTGGATGCTATTATTTGTTGTTTGTTAAGTTGAAGAAATTATACTAACCTCAAGACACTTTATGCTCCTAATCAGCAGGAAGTAGTCTAATGATATTGATGACCCCTTTCCCCTCTAATCTTTTTTTTTCTCACGCTTAGTGTTGGCATGTTGGAAGGTTGACAATGGGTGGTAGGGAAAAGAATGCAAAAAAAAAGTAACCAAAAGACCTGTTATAAGGTGTGCCCAGAAGTAGGGTTAGGCAGAATGGGAAATCTGATTTCTAATGCCTTAGAAGAAACAGCAAGGGGAAAAGGAACAATATTCTGTTTCAAGATATCAGTAAAAGCTTTAATGTGGGTCCTTCAGCTGACATTTCTCCCCAGAGGGGATTTTCCACTTTTTCTTTTCCTTTTCCTATATGTCTCAAAAACGTTAGGAGAATGGCTGAGAAGCTTAAAAAGTTGTGAATGAAAAGGAAGGAATCTGTAAAACAAAAACTGTATAAAATGAGAAAACCAAAAAGTTCACTCTATTCTTTCATTTTTTAAAGGTTTGCAGAGTTGGCTGTGCAACTGGAAAACTGCAGGTAGAGGTGGAAGAACTTGGGAAGTGTGTAGCACTGGAAAAGGGAGAACTAAAAGGTACAGATCCAGTGACTGAGAGTAGGAATTTCCTCCAGAATCAAAGAAGAAAATAAACTTTACTAGAAGGAAGATAACTGCCTCACTTGGGACCAGGCACTTTCAGTTTTTAGCCCCCACTGTCCTTGGGTGGGGTGGGGAGCCAGGTATTTGGTGAGGCCAGGATAGGAGGCCATGCAAGATGACAAGGTTAAAGAAATTTTGAAAGGTCACAATTTGAGAGAAATGGATAATCATGAGTCAACTGTACCACCAGAGAAGGTGTGGTCTGGAATTACAAAATCCCCATCAGTTTAATATTCAGAGGATGATTCTGACGGTATCCTATAGAAACAATAGATCTGAGGCATTTAAAAGAGTGTATTATTTCCTATGGAATGCATTCACCTTATGTAAACCCAGTGTCAGGTAACTGGGTTACCCAAAGTTGAATTATAACCCAAGACTGGATAGGTCTGATAATAGCTGTGCTAGATGCTGGTCAGCAGTTATAATGGTTAATGTGGTGGAAGAAGGAAGAAGCAAATATTGAACAACAAAATAGAAGAGGGGGCTGAATTTTGTCAAAGATCAGTTGCTAGGCAAAGGGCAGTACTTTGCTCTTCAATAACATATTTGATTTGATGAAACTGTTATAGAGCAATGTTGCTTAGTGGCTTTAAGAGTGTGGAACAAAGTTGGTGAGCCTGGGAAAATGTCTATCTCATTTACTAAGATTGTACAAGGCTCTGGGAAAACCTTCACTGACTTATTACAAAAATTGGTTTCAGCTATGAACAAAGCTCAATCAGAGCTTGATGCTAGCCATGTGTTTATAGGGAATATAGCACCAATGAATGAGTGGATAAGGAACAAGACTAACATTGGTTCTTATGGATATCATAGAACAAGTTTTTCTAAAGGGCTCTGATATCAAATTTCTGGTGCTTCAAGTGTGAGAAATTCAACCATTTACAAAGAAACTGGGATAGAACCCTCAAAAGTCTTAGATCTCAAAGTGCTCATTATTGTACTTTGTACAGGAGAAGTCAACAAGCTCTTTCGAGTGGCAATGGAGTTTAAAAAAGAATGCCTATTCTTCCCAAGGTTCACAGGTATTGTAGCAAGGAATATGATTGGACCAATGAGTGTTGGTCCAAGAGAGATATACAATTTACTTTGTTGCCACTGAGAAACAAAATTGGGGGCTGGAGAGATGGCTCAGCCATTAAAGGCTAGGCTCACAACCAAAAAAGTAAGAGAAACAAAATTGGGGCCCAGGTTGAGAACCATAGCAAAAATTATGAGCTCTTTCCCTCTTTTTCATGTGGGAAATAACAAGCAGGCAGGAAACCCTCAACTAAATATTGCCTACATCATACACCATACCATAGACAGTGCTACTCTAGAATTGTCCATAGATAAACCTATACCTATACCCTATACCCCGACACATACACACACACACACGCACAAGCACACACACATGCACATGCACATGTGCACACACACACACACACACACACACACACACACACACACAAATGTGCCATGCTGGGGTTGACAGATTGCTCCTGAAAAAATACAGAGAATAATCTCTATTAGCTATTTGGGTTATAAATATGTCAACAAAAATTCAACTACAAAAGATAAAAATCAAAAGTGATCAGATACAAACTCTTAATGATTTTCAAAAGTTAATGGTAGATATTAATTGACTATGTCCTATTATTAGAGTAACTACTCAAGATAAATACTTTTTTTTCCCCAAATATTATAAGGAGATTCAGACATAAATAATCCACGGTGGTTAACAGCTGAAATCAGAAAGAGATAACATTGGTAGAACAGAAACTGCAAAATGCATAAGTGGATATAATAGACCCCCAAAATGATTGTATTTTGGTTATTTTCCTTCCACTCATTCTCCTACTGGGCTCCTTATACAGAGTTAAGAAAGTATTATGAAATGGATTTTCATAGCACCTAAACAAAGTAAGAAGAATAAAAACTTACATACAAAAGTTTCTGATTTAATCAAAAAAGGTAGAATAAGACTATGTTAATTGTCACAAACAGAGCTGATCAAAATTGTAGTGCCTTTTACCTTTGCTGACCTTGTGTCATTGTGAGTATTCAAGGAAGATTTGCAAAGACCTTGTAGCAACTGTTTTGGAGAAATTAACAACTAATATTTCAAAAGCAAGCATCTTCATTTAATTTTAAAAAAATCTAATTAGATTCTCCCACCTATTCTAAAGGGAACACCAAATCCAGAAGCTTATTATAATAAAACATATTACAGGACAAGCAGTTGTAGAAGGACCTAATTACACTTTGAAAGAAATGCTTAGAAAATAAAAAGTAAGAATAAGGATCTCCATGAATAAACTAAGTGATGCTTTGTAAACTGTAAACTTTCTGTATAGTAATAGAAAAAGAACAACAGAATCTAGGAGACATTGAATTATAGAAAATAGGAAAATTAAATCAATGAATATACAAACTATAAGGATATGTTAATCTCAGAAAGAAAGCTTGCAAAACGTGTGTGTGTGTGTGTGTGTGTGTGTGTGTGTGTGTGTGTTATGGGCATGGTTTTGTTTATGCTTCTACAAGAAAAAGAAAGAAGCTACCTATACCATTAAAACATAACAATTAGAATTTAGCAGGTCTCCTGAAAACCTTGATCACTGATCTGAAAATCCTTTACTTTACTGAAAATGTATCTGTTTATAATTTCTCAGTATACAGAGCATAACTAATGACTTAAAAATGAAAGGAGCAATAACCATAAAAACTTTGTTCTCTTTAGAAACATAGAAATGTTATGTGAATTTGTTTTTGTTTAAATCCCAGGTGTAAGATATGGGACTGCTTTATATTGTCCACAACAGCTAATTATAATTTGTCTCATGCTCTGGTAGGGATGTGATTGTGCCAGTTGAAGATAGATTACATTTGGGATTGGGACCTACAGGGGTTATATAAATGCCAGGGCCTCAAGAGTAGTGGGGTCTGCTACCCATGATGCTCCTGGCTCTTCTTATTGGCTCCTGCTGCTGCTTGTTAGTTGGATGCAGTTGGTTGCTGTTTATTAAGTAGATTAAATTGAACTTGCCTAAGAAACATAACACCTCTAACAAGCAGGAAGTACTCTAATGAAAGCGTAACTATTTTCTTCGCTAACTTTCTCTCCTTGTACTGATTATTCTTGTATTATTCAAATGCTTATTTCTCCACCCCCATATCTGATTGCAATAGGAACATGGCATTGTAATGCTTATTGTAAGTATCCCCTGCCTGAACGTTGTGGAAACATTGCTCCCCATTTATTCTCTGATTTTTCAATACAAGCTGATCAGCCAATTGCTGATCAGCAGAGAGAATAATGTTGGGCTTAAGATCCCATCCAGGGTAGAAAGGAGAAGGGAGTATTTCCCATGAGAAGTAGATCCAGAAGCCACTATGGAAACACATCTGAACTACAGAGAGCCTGCATTAATACTAAAATGCAGGTAGCTTGGGAATTTTGGTTGGGAGGTAGCCACATTATTTTAGATGATTAAAACAAATTAATACTGCTCAGCTATTGTTCCATAAAGCTTTATTAAATACATTTTATCAAATCTGTCTCATTTATTTGAGAGCTAGCTCAGATTAAGAAAATATTACAACTTTTAAAATTACACTAAGATTTCCTGCATAGTGTTGGGAGATTAGAATGTTGGAGAAGGGTGGTAGAAAAAAACACCCAATAAAGTAGCCGAAAGTCTGGTTATAGGAGTAAGGAGGAATACAAACTAAAAATATTTGAAAAAGACAAGGGGACTCATTATTTTATTTTTACCTAAAATTTTACATGTGTGTGTATGTGTTTTATGTATATACTGTCTTGTAGTTTAAATACAATTATGCCATGTGAGCTGAAGTGCAAAACCACAGAAGTAAAAAAATTTCCTAATAAAACCCCCAATACCAGACATGAGAAACTTCTCTTTGAGTTGTTGGTCAGGAGAGTCTAAGAGATTCCCCAAGCAACATATAGTCTATTGTGGAATCATAAAAGGCAGCCAGTTTCTGATTGAGCTAAGGTTTAACCCAGTAGGGGGTCTCCAGCTGAAAATAACCCTACAAGGGATGGCAGGTGTTTTGCCATGCTCCTAGGTCCCAGGCTCCTGACAAGAGGGTGCAGCTCTCCATAGGTCTGTGTCTACTGATCATGTAGCCTCAAACCCCTCCACAGGTAGAGGCATAGTCATGTAGCCTCAAGACACCCTCATGTTAATGAGGCACCTAGAGTCTTAGCCACGCCCCCTCCCTGCAAAGGCAGTTCAACCTCCCCACTCCCTGAGGTTCCAGGGGTACTATACGTATTTGCATTTGCTCATGCCACTGTCCACCATGTCAATAAACACTTTAAAACCCGGGATTCAGAGGACAATGGAACAGGCCTTCATCTCCTTCCGAGGGCCTTCCAGTGTCCCCAGCCAAAATGCTACCAACCAAACCAACTCAGCTAGCAGCACCAAGCCACAGACTCCCTGTCCTGTCAGGATCCAGCCATGCTCCTCTCTGCTTTTCCCCCTCTGCCTGGGCTAGATCCTAGCCACATTCGGCCACTCTGTCCTCAGCTCTTCCACAGCATCCAGTGGAGCCTGGGAGGCCCAAGAACGTGGGAACCAGACAGAGCTGGCTTCCATGTGGTCCCTGGCCACACTCTACTATCTCCGGGGGCCGGTATTTCTGCAGAGGCTTCTCATAGCCTGACACCCACCCGGGGGTGCCATGGGTTGAGCTCAGTCAAACTTCACATGTTCTGCCTCTCAGAGAGGCCCAAGCCTGGGGCAGACTCGGGAAACTCACTGCACCTCATCTTTATTCCGACAGTCTATTGCCACTGCCTTTAGTTGTGCCCCACAATTTAAAGATAAGACACCATTGCTGAAGACAGCACACACTTCAAACACAGGACTTTAAGGGATGCCTTCTTCTTCTTGAGAAATGGCATTTATAGTATCAGAAGGTGTTATTCAAGCTACCCAAGAAGAGGAGCAATTGGTAGTCTTACTAGGGTATAAAACTGGTAAACCATATCAATGAATGAACTGGCAAGATATTCACAATAGAACAAAAGTCACATTTTTATTTTAAACTGGATTCAATTCTCCCTCTTAAATTCCTGCTATTTGAAATTTGAAATTAAGTCCCTGCTTTCTGCAAACAAATCTTTCATTTTATCACCATTATAGACCAATAAAAAAATTTACAGGTAGTTTTTATGTCCGTTGCACATACTTTGTTCTGTTAATAGTGGATGTTAATATAATAATACTTTAATGCCCACAGTATTCTACACATATAGTTTTGACTGGAAAATAAACAGCTACTGTCCTTTCATATTCCAGTCTTCTATTTAGAATACTCTATTATGTTCTGTGATTGTATACCTTCCTGTGTCCTCTACTCCGGGACACGTTTTCATGATGTCTTGTAGAACAGACAAGGTGACCAGCCAATTTGATGTCAGCTTCCTCAACTTAAGTCCATTCTTCTCTGGCGACTTTACTTTGAGGCAAGTGGGGAAAAAAACAACTAACACAAACCTCAATAAAGTTTCTTTTTGTTTGTTTTTGTTTTTCTTTACAATAATTTTCATTTTATATATAGTAAACCTAGATGTTCTAAAGGTCTTAACAGTGATGAAAGGATTTAACTCTGGGAAGATTTCTTATGCATAGAGAATAATATAACATTGCATGTCTTCATAATTATTAATTTCCTTCATAAATGGAAGGCTTTTCAAGATACTTATACAAAAACTTCTTAAAATAATCTCTTACATTTAAATGATATTCAAACAGTGTACATTAGGGTGGCTTCTTTTTGTCTTCTGCACTTACACATGGGGTGGTGTGTTGAGAGCACCAACATCTCCACATTTATATACAGAGATAGTATTTAAAGTCTTCTTCTCCTCTTCTTTTTCTTCTTCTTTTTCTTCTTCTTCTTCTTCTTCTTCTTCTTCTTCTTCTTCTTCTTCTT